>CM076571.1:544087252-544734897 GCA_034641835.2 Pinus albicaulis | reverse complement strand
TAATCTCCATGGACGTTCTTGGGTTTATATCAAGTCCCTTTGTATGTGACATGGGGTATTTTTCTATCAACATGCGGGTGGGACTTCCACTTTTAGGATGGATAATTTGGGCTCCAATCTTTAGATGTGAAAATGTAATGACTTCATGGACTATTTTACTTCACTTATAATATATTCAATAGCGTTTTCTCTTGTGAAAAAATGATTAATGTTTATCACTCTACCTTCAAAAACTAGCTATGCTGGTCTATGTTGCTGGTTTATTGATATGGTCTTATGGTCTTTTTATATTTTGGACATATCACACTCCTCACATGATTAGCATTTTTCTCTGTTCAGGATTTTGGGTACTTTAATTTGTATTTGGAACAATGGACGTCGGTACTCTATCTGTTGCTTTACTATTCTACATACTGCTATTTCACTTTCTTATAGATGCCTCGGGCATATTTGGATGCTTTCTCAGATTGTCGATAATCTCCATGTGGACCGTTACTGGGTTTTATATCAAGTCCCTGTATGTGACATGGGGTATTTTTCTATCACTGTCTGGGGTGGGACTTCCACTTTTCTGGATGGATATTTGGGTTCCAATCTTCAGATGTGAAAATGTAATGACTTCATGGACTGTTTTACTTCATATAATATATTCAAAACAACGTTTTTCCTCTTTTAAAGTTTCATTTAAAAAAAAAAAAATTGAACCTGCCGTTGCTATACCGACGCCTTGTAAGCGTCGGAATTGAGACAGATTAGAAACGTCGGAAGAGTGACAATATAAACACGTCAAAAGAGCGACGTTCAAAACGTCGGACCACATTTCATCGTAATTGTGACAGTTTACAGACGTCGGAAGAGCGACGTTCAAAACATTGTACCACATTTCGTCGGAAGTGCAACAATTTACAAAGGTTGGAAGTGCGACGAATTGGGAAACGTCGAAAGAGTGATGCTTGTTTGGAAGCGACGAAAAAATTGTCGATAGTGCGAAACTTTTTAATTGCGTCGGAACTGCGACGGTATGGTAAACCACGTTTTACCTGCCCTCAAACTGTCGCTCTTGCGATGAATATGTGTCGAAATAGCGACGAATTGGCCGTCAGAATTTTCGCCAAATTTTCTAGCATCTGGTTAGCTTCGGCCCACCAGTCCGCACATGTTGCACTTCGTCCCACTCAATTTCGCACAACCGTTACTTCAGAACGTAGTCTGAACTCACATTCAGCCTGTCGCACGTCCTGACCCGACTCGACCTGGTGCCCTACGTTATGCCCCAGTTACTATTATAAACCTGTTTTCTACATGCAAGGACTCGATTCCCTGCGCCTGCCAAAACACTGTTCTAAACGTAAATCTTGCACGCGCCGCCTAACTCGACCCGACTATGCAAACTTCTGCTCGCCATTGCGTTCGGCCTGTTCATCGCCTTGGTGATGGATTTCACCAACGAGATGTTGATTAATTCGTGGAAATTCTCCAATGATCTTTGGTTATGTCTGAATGCCTTCATTTTCATTCGATGTCGTTTAACCAGCATCCTCCATTATATTTATACACTTGGTCATGTAATGGCGTGGGTCACTCGGCGGACCCGAGCCGACCCACCCGACTTCCGTCTGTGCGTTCAACCCGTGTTATGTAACGTCGGCCTCACGTTCATACGGGGGTCTCCCATCTCGATTACTTTGTGACATTTCTCTATAAATGTTTCTCGGCCAATGACCCCCATCGACTTCTATGCGACGATACCCTTGCTAACATCGCTCGGTTACCACTTGGTTTCCTCCATCGTCACATAGTCGCGCCTATGTAGTTACGGTGCGACGATACATTCGTAACATCGCATGGCACCCAAAATCCATCCAAACGTCTTGTGGGCACGCTCGTCACCATGAACGCACCTCATGAAGCGGGGGCCTTACATCCTCCACCACTTCAAAAATTTGTCATCCCTTGAAAATATCTCTCATCGTTGCATGATCTATCGTCACAAATCCATGTGTGAAATATCATTGGAACTTTTTTCGCAAAATGTTGCTGCACAATCTATTGTCGCATCCATGTGCACAATATTGTCACAAATTTCATCGCAAAGTGTTGATGACTTCAACATCTCCGACAATGTCCATGCCTCCAACTCTGCTATAATCATATAATGCATGAATTGCCAAGTCCATGTCTTTCTTCAAGTATAAGGAACCTTCTCAATGTAGTGTTGACCTCCATGTGAAGTTGTAGCCAAGATACTTCAACCCAGAAGATATTGATAACCATATCTTTGTGTCAAACATTCATATGTTTGTAACATCTAGCACACCTCCATAGCATTGCTAGCCCTCATGATTCGAATAATTTAGGTGATCAGTCCAACTATGCGTCCTCCCCATAAGAATGTACATCCTCATGCCATCTTTCAGTCTTTTCTCTAGCTCTTGTCACATCATCAAGCTGATCAAGAATCTATCCCAAATCCAAGTGCCATGTTTGGGTCCATGAAGTGTGCCCCATCTCATCCATAAACATGTTGTCCATGATGCTAATCCATGTGGTACTTTAATTCCAAGTAGTCACATCCTCCAAACATCATAAAGGTAAGAGGTCTCCCTCTCATCAAATCCATCAAAGTGTCATATCTAGGTCAATGAATTTTTCCTTCATTCCATCTGCCACCTGATGTGAGTGAGCCATATCCAGGTCCATGAAGTTATCCACCATTCCATCTACAATATGTTGCTTATGATGCTACTCCAATGTGCTATCAAGGTAGTCACATTCATCCAAGCATATATCCATCCATGCATGTGGGACCTTTTCCCAAAGGCCCCTTTGTTTTGAGGGTGGTGTAGTCCTCCATGCACTAAGGCACTACACCCCCTTTGCCCAAAGGTTTATCTCAAAGAAAGGGCCAGGAAGCTACCTCCCTGAATTTCATCCACCCATGTATCAGATTGATACCGAGTCTTAAAGTACTCATGAACAACATCAACCTCCTCTTGAGTGCATCCGAGTTTCCCAAGATTGTCCCTTGTTAATTGAAAATCATATATTCCCATAGCATATCTACAATAGTCCACAATGTCATCTGGATCTCTACCTATATAATCCTTCCCCGGTCCCATGTCAGAATAAGTGCCCTTCTTCACATCATCCTGGAGAAGATCTTGAGTATATTTCTCTACTACATGCTCAAGAAGTGAAGTCATTTCCCCTCCCTTCCTTCTTTCTTTCAAGTCTCTCCCAACAAGATAAAAAATGTGTTGTTCCTTCATTGTTTGAGCCATAGATCCGAGTTCCCAAAGCTCCATGCTATCATAGTCCTTCTCATATAGGATCAATGAAGCCATTCTTGGTCGATACCCCAAGAAACTTTTCCTTGTCATAGGAACCATCATAGTTTTCCCATCATCAAGAATTAAGAGAATGTCTCAATCCACCAATTGTATGGCTTGTGCTGCAACCAAAAAGTCTTGCACCAACACCATAGCATGATCATCCATGTAAATGACTCTTAAGTCCATATTCCCAAACCATGATCCTACTCTGACATGTGTGTTTTTCATGACACTAGCCACTGCTTTCATTCCCGAATTGATTGCCTTGAAATCACTTAGATATTTCTCCATGCCAGCTTTCTTCTTCCTAAGAGATGAAGCTGCCTTTTGACTAAGGAAGCTATGAGTAGCCCCCGTGCCTATCAAAGCATAAAGATTATTTCCATGTACGATTGTAGACAGAAATCTCAAGTCCAAGGAACTTTCATAATCATTCCTCCTTCTTGTCTTGCGCCTTATATCCACAAATTTTGTCAACATTGCCTCTTCCAACATGTCTCTCGAACTAGGCTTCGATGTAACAATTATTTTCACATATTTCTTCTCATGGGACTCCATAGAACAATCTGATCCTGGGTCTACTTGAGTTGGCTCAAGCTTATTCCTCTTCGAATGTTGCGTAAATTCCCCAATCTGACATAGATTGACTCCTTCCAATCAAAGTGCACCAATCATCATAGTGTGGTATCCTTCTTTTCCAAATGTGTCATCATATGCATTTTCTTCCTTCAAACCAATAGGTTTTGGATCAAGAAAGTCCCTCTTGATCTCATCTTCAATATCCTTGACTTTAGCCTGTAACTTAATGCTCTGTTCCTTCAAGTGAGTGTTTTCAACAAAGAGTTCTTGAAGCCTTTGTTCACATTGTTGTATCTCCATGTCAAGCTTCTCAATTTCAACAGTTTTTCCATATAGACCATCCAAAGATTTCCACATCTCCATTAACACATATCCACTGTGTTCGAAGTGTTCAGACACTTGCACAAGAGTCTTGTGATATTGCTGCCGCATCTCCTTCAAATGCTCTATCATGTTCTCAAGTCCAACTTGAGCCTTCAAATTGCCTCTTCCATCAGTTCAACTTCAGTCTTGACCTCAATTATACCCTTGATCATGTCTATAGTACCAAGCTCCAATACTTGTTGCAACCCTGCATCAGTATCCATGCTTTCCCAATCAAGCTTCAGCTTCAACCTGTAAGTTGTCCCTGCTTGCTTCCAAAGGATGAGATCATTTGCTTTGATACCAACTATCACTCACCTATACATTGGTAGTCTTTCAACCACGCTATAGACAGGTGTGACACTACCTTGTCTTTCTTTTTTCAAGTACTCCACAAGTAGACTATGCCTTTAGCAACACTATTTTAATTAATTAATCACAATGTTATTTCAATATGCGGAAAAAATAAACATCATCATCATATCCAAAAGTACGCCCATACATACAAGGGAGGGGAAAATCCCTGTTAATAAGTCCGCCCGATAATATGTTTCATAAAGTATAATACAATATAAATCCAATCTAGAAAAATCCCCTTTTTCTCCTTGGAAAGGAAAGTTTACCTCTTGACCAATTTCTAACACTTTTCAATCCTTAAACTAGCCCAAAACATCCATTTACAACATTGAAATCATTCTTGGGAATTTCTGCACGAATTCGCCTAAGTGTCGTGTCGTCGGGTCACCCTAGTTCAGCTATTGCCCGTGACGCTCACGCAATTCCCGAGCTCACTGTGTGTCCAAATTTACCTCCCACACTCTGGTTAGCTTCGGCACACCAGTATGCATGTGCTGCATTTCTTCCCACTCAATTTTTTCCAACCGTCACTTTAGAACATAGTCTAAACTCACGTTTAGCCTACCGCACACCCTAACCCAACTCGACCCGACGCCCTGCGTTATGCCCGAGTTATTGTTCTGAATGCATTTTTTGCATGTAGTGACTCGAAACCCTGCGCCCTTTCGTAACACTGTTATGAACGTAAATCTTGCACACGCTGCCTGACTCGACCCGACGACCTACGCTCATTCACGACTCGACCTGATTGTCCAAACTTCCACTTGCCATTGCGTTCGACCTATTCGTCACCTTGGTGATGGATTTCACCAATGAGATGTTGATGAAGTCGTGGAAGTGCTCCAATTCTCTTCGATCATGTCTGAATGCCTTTGTTTTCATTCAATGTCATTCAACCAACATCCTCCATTCTATTTATACACTTGGGCATGCAATGGCGTGGGTCACTCGATGGACCCGAGCCGACCCACCCAAATTCCGTTTGTGCGTTCAACCCGTGTGATGTAACTTCGGCCTCCCTTTAATACGTCAGCCTCCCATCTCGGTTACGTTGTGACATTTCGCTATAAAATTTGCTTAGCCAACGACCCCTGTCAGCTACTATGCAACGATACCCTCGCTAACGTCACTCGATCACTGCTTGGTTTCCTCCATTGTCACAAGATCACCACTATGCAGTTACGGTGCGATGATATGCCTGTAACGTTTCATGGCATTCGAACTCCATCCAAACATCTGGTGGGCGCACCTGTCACTGTGAACACACCTCATGAAGTGGGGGCCTTACAAGAGCAGCCTTGATGCATTTTGTATAATATTCGACCACTACGTCCCATTGTTTTTCTCTGAAGTAGTTGTTTTTCAAAGGGTGTCCATTTCCCTGTAAGGGTTGGCCTATCCTTTTATGCACATGTGGGTTTTTCTTCAAGAGCATATTTTCCCTTGCCCAATTGAGCACTTCAATAATCAAATTTGGTCCTCTGGAAAAGCGAAATATAGTCTCATAGTTGGAATTTGTCACTAAACTACAAAATTAACACCCCAAGAAAAAGAGGTGATGTTACATCACCAATTTTGTCTTTTATGATGGTTTTTCATGTTTTTCATAATCATGATATTTGGTATTTCATGTCATGGTTGAAAAATGTTGGAATTTCAACTCTATAATGGAAAAGGGTCATGCTGCATCACCATTTTTCAAAATTAGCATGAAAATCATGATTTTTTATGGTCTCCAAATAAACAAGAACTCGATAAAGTAATCGTTAAGTTGATAACATTGTTCAAGTCTTTCTTAGCCCCATATGGGGGTAATTTCCAATTGCTCAGCTACACAAACATCCCCAAGGTATTAACATTTACATACATATTAGATGCCACACAAGCCTAGTTAAACATAGAATTATCAATCAATTCATAAGTTCTTAAGTAAACACTCTAAAAATTTATATTAGATGTCTTGGGAATACTCCTTCCTCTGGGTATTCACTTTAAATTTAAGGTTTTTACTCTTGCAATAATAATTAATATTTACACAGTATTTTAGTCTCATAACAATTGTCTTAGTTGAATTTTAGAGTAGAAGACTCGCGTCTGAGCAGGTAGTCCGAGATGTCATACTTGCCATTCTGGCTCTGGGAGTACAGAGTCTTGGCTTTGCGAAGTGCGTCTTGTATTTCAAAATACCCAGGGCTAGCCTTGTTATCTTTCTCCAAACATTCACATGCTATAGCATACTAACTCAGGTTGAATAGAGTGCGGCCTTCTCAGAATCTTCCAGCGCCAACTCAAATTCCTTCACTCGAAGCCTTGTCTCCTCCTAGTTGGAATAGGCGTGCATGAGGGTGGTGTTGATATTATTATCCGCCTAGTTGGAATAGGCGTGTAGGATGCTGGTGTTGATATTATTATTGTCATTCAAGGACCCCTTCTCGAGCTGAAGAAAACCGGCCTCGATGTATTTTGTATAATATTCAGCCGCTGAGTCCCATTGTTTTTCTTTGAAGCAGTCGTTTCCCTTCTTCCTCAACTCCTCCACCACCACATGTAGCAGGCTCTCTGCCCGCTTCAGCTCATTATGAGTCACGAACATCTCGATGTTGGCAGGGTTTTCCACACGGATGGCGAGGCTACCATCACCAGCGCACTTAAAATAAGGCTCCTTGATGGCCACCTTGGCTCTCCGAGGGTAAAGCCTTTGGATGTTCGTCTGTGAATGAGACACATTGTATATTTCCAACCTGATCCCAAGGCCATGATCATCCTCAAGCATAGTCATGATACCACTTATCCTGAAGGCCTCGACACAGATGGTATCGTAGAGCACATTGCCGCGGTGGACTCAGCCAAACTACAATTTGGTAAAGGAAATGGGTCTTATATTTCCAGGAGAACCGAAGAAGCTCCTCCACTACTGCCAATGGGGTTTGTGAAGGACAAGCATGATTGAAAAATTCCTTCTGGCACATTACCAAGTGGTTGTCTGGCTAACTCATGGAGTCGGAGAAGGGTTTGCTTGTCAAAACTGTCAGAGGAGTCTGCCGCTGAAGTAAGTGGAAGCAAGGCCTTTAAGTGATAAAATTTCTCCATCCTTCTGCGAACAAAATTAGTGATTCACCACTGTGTTTTTTTCCTTCCAGAGCTACGAATTTTTTGCTCCGCCCAAATGATATATAAAGACAAAGGAATAAATGCAAGGAAACCACACATGAAAACTTCTAAGAACCTTAAACCGCAAACCACACATGACAAATTCAAAAAGGAGTAGTCTACCCAGGTAGAGGAATTGCCCGGAACCTCCACCGGTTGGAAAATTTTATGACCCTGGCCACCGACATTTTTTTCGTCGAGCCTCAAGGTCCATAGCTCTGTGCAAGGATTTCTGGCCATCCAATGGGAGTCTGATGTGACTGTCCATATTGGGCAAGTTAAGGCAAAGGTGGCGAGTTAAGGGAAGAAATAACCATGCTATAGGTCCTTTAATGCCATGGTAGTGGCCATTCACCATATATGCAGGAATCCGTGGATGTGACGTGCTGATCGACCAACAAACATGGTTAGTTCCCATACAACCATACATACATCACGGTGAGGTGGATTTGACGTGAACGGAAACACATTCAATGCTTTCAAATTTAAAATTTGCTGGCTGCAACAGGTTTTTGAATAGGGAGGCAATGGATTTCTATTTCAATTTCATTTTCATCGTGGGATTATTCATGAACTCGGCCTCTGGCGCACAGGTGTCGACACCATAAGCACATGCACTAGAAGCTCTTTCTCGTGAGATCCTCTCTAATGTATTCACAACTATCACACCAGTTTTGACACCCTAAGCATTAGGCACCAAAAGCTCATTCTAGTGAGATCCTCTTCAATGTATTGGCAACCAACTATCACAGTAAATATTTACAGCTACAACCATATTTGGGACAAGCTTCTGGGCCATCTATGTAGGTTTTTATGGGGGACTTATTTAAAGAAAATTTGGTTTTTGTGCTTATTGAATACCTTTTCTTATGTACAATAACTCCATTGAGTTCCAAGTTTGTAATGGAGGTTTATTAAGATGCCCCATTGGAAAAATCACAACCTTTATGTTATATACAAAGATGAAGAATATTTATATTTTCTTCACTTTTGGTTTATTTTGAATTTTTTCTCTTCCTCCAAATGTTGCGTTGGGTTTGATTTTAAGTCTATAGATATGCCATGGCTGATATGGATTCCTCTGTAAACCAAATGAAATTAAATATAATGGCAGATTACATCTTGAAATATCTTGGTAAATTCTTTGTTATTTGTTATTGGGTTCTTAAAATTACCATTCGGACCTTCATTCCAATATATAGATTAACTGCAATGCAACTTGAAATTACAACCCTTTTCAGGTTGCCAGGGATTTTGGTAAATTTTTTATTTTTATTTTTATTGGATTCTTGATCATTCAGGTAAATTTTGAGAGGCATTGTCTCCAAAGGAAAAATTCAAAGGTATTTCTTAATGGATATTACCCTCAGACATACTTCTTGCAATTCAATAATCAAGATCCTGGATTCCCTGCATGTCCTGGTCTCATCATTCAACATCAGCTTACAGGAGTTAGAGGAAACCACACAGAACCTCTAATGCACCTGAAACTGTCCTTATAATAGCAATATGTGTTGGAATTTTACTCCCAACCACTTCAATGAATGAGAAGCGGCGACAACTCACAATTTGATTAATTTGATGACATAGAAAGGATAAGCAAATATCCGAGAAGCTGGAGGCTTCTTCACGCAATCCACAGAAAAGATCAACTTAGTACCGAGCCTTATACTCTTTGTTTAATTCCATATACCACATTGAATTACCTTTTTCCCTCAACGCGCAAATCGCAAGTATTTTGTTTTACCATTTAAGGCATTTGACATATGTTTTTTTACTGTCGATGCGATATCTGGCGGGAACTACCTTATACCTTACCGCATGGGCCAAAATTTTGTTTTGCGCTCATTTCTTTGTATTTCTCTTTTTTCACTTCCCACTACTTAAGCTGCCCGCAGAGCGAACTTCGCATTATTTACCACTTACCTTTTCGTAGCCGCAAGTTAAGTTATTTGACATACGATGCGATTGTACTATCGCACATCGCATTCGCAACTATTTATGTTTTCTCATAAATTGTTGCAGCATATAGTGTTTGTTTTGCAACGCGATTGCGCCATCGCACATCGTGCCTGCAACCTTTTATGTTTACCCGTGTTCGCGTCAAATAAAAGTTAAGGTCACCGATTTACGATTTGCGATGAGGAGCCAGATGCAATGAGGAATCAAGATGAATCACATAAATTTTGAGGTCCGCCAAATTTTGTGTTTGAACGTGTTCTCGTGTGTTTTTGTGTATAAACAGGAATACGGCCTGCATGCCAATTAAATGAAAAAATGGGTCTAATGACAACCCAAGGACAAATGTTGTTGAACATCCGTTCAACATTGAAGCAACATTGATTAGAATTAGGTTTTTACAGGCTCGACCATTTTGATATAAGCTATGTAATTTTTTATTAGATACAGAGTTGAATAGAAAAACGAATTTCATTCTGCTCCTGTGTTTTTATGTTGCCTGTGTATATGTGACTGTTTAATTTTTCATTTTATTTTGAAGTCTCTGTGTTGTGGGGGAAACACATCCCTTTGTCTGATTGCATTCAGATTTTTCAACATGGTATCAGAGTAGGTCTAGGCTCTCGGTGAAATATGCACAAGCTCGCTCTTCACTATAAAAGTTGTAAGATTGGTTTGAGAAGCATATTTTTCCAGCAGTGAGAAAGCTTCTATTTTACACAGTCAAGAATATTGTTTGTTTGACACAGTCACGTTGGCAGCAACAAACACCAACCTAGAAAATCCCTAACTACCATATTTTAATGGGAATAATTATGATTATTGGGCCATTAAAATGAGAGCCTTGTTTTCTTCACAAGATATATGGGAGCTGGTGGAACAAGATTTCCAAGAACCAACAGACGCAACATCACTGGCTACTTTGACAACAGTAGAAAGAGACTTGTTGAGAGATAATAAGAAGAAGGATTCCAAAGCCCTCTTCTATCTCTATCAAGCAGTACACGAGAGCATATTCCCAAGGATTGCAACAACAACAAAGTCCAAGGAGGCATGGGATATTCTCAAAACAACCTATCAAGGCATGGAGAAGGTGAAGACAACAAAGCTACAAATGTTGAGGAGAGACTTTGAAACTCTTTGTATGAAAAATTCTGATAACATAGACTCATTCTTCACACATGTGATTGGGTTGGTAACCCAGATAAGGTCTCATGGAAAGACACTTGAGGAAAGAATAATAGTGGAGAAAATCTTGAGAAGTCTAACCTCAAGATTTGTTGCCATAGTAGTGGCAATAGAAGAGACAAAGGATCTCTCAATATTTTCAGTGGATGAGCTTTTTGCATCCCTGATGTCTCATGAACATAGAATGAATAGAACAACGACTCCTCATTGGAGCATGCTTTTAAGACACAAATGTCTTTTGGCAAAGGTAGAGGTCAAGGAAGATTGAACTACCAAGGAAAAGAAGAAGCCCACAGACAAGTGGAAGAAATAAGCCTGCAAGCACAAGTGGAAGGGGTAGCAACATAAATCAAAGTGAAGGCTCAATCCAGAGTCAAGCACATGGAAAAAGGTATGAAAAATCCCAAGTCTAATGTAATTATTGTAAAAAGTATGGGGCATTATGCCAATTAATGTAAAAAGAAACAAAATGACATGAATAATAGGAAAAATGTTCATTTTGAAAAAGAAGATAAGAACCAGAGTAATTTGATTTTAACATGTAATGTAGCACAAGAAAAACATGAAGATGTAAGGTTCTTAGACTCAGGTTGTAGTAACCACATGACTGGAAACATAACAATGTTTTCCAATCTGGATGAAGATGTGAAATCTGAAGTGATAACAGGGACTGATAGTAGAGTCTCTGTCAAGGGAAAATGAAGAGTATCAATACTCACAAGGAAGGGAGAAAATAAATTTGTGCCAAATGTATATTATGTACTTGGCCTGAAATGTAACCTTCTAAGCATTGGACAACTCGTGAACAAGGGCTACAATGTGTTTTTTAAGAATAATGTGTTCATTATCATGGACATACCTCCATTGCAGAAGTGCACATGAAAAAGAATGGGATGTTTCCTCTCAAGCTCATAACAGACTTGAAGGAAGGAGGTGTGGTAGCAGCAGTCACACAAGAGGTCTTTTCAAGAAGAAGTGAAAGAAGAAAACTAGTTATGGCATTTTAGATTTGAACATCTCAATTTTGGAGGTTTGAACCTCTTGCATAGAAAAGGGATGGTAAAAGGATTACTACTCATTGAGAAACATGATAGCCTATGTGAAGGCTGCATCTTGGGCAAACAACATAGAGAATCATTTCCAGCAGGAAATATTATAAGGGAAAAGACACCCTTAGAGATTATCCACTCAGATTTGCGTGGACCAATGCAAATTCCATCTTTAGCTGATGGCAAATATGTTTTGACATTCATAAATGATTACACCAAAAATACATGGGTGTATTTCTTGAAACAAAAGAGTGAAGTGTTTTAACAGTTGTACCACTTCAAAGCTCTTGTTGAGAAGCAGAGTGGGCACTACATCAAAGTGTTGAGCACTGACAGAGGTGGAGAATATATATCCCAATATTTCCTACATTTCTGTAGGGAGAATGGAATACACAAGCAGTTTACCACAAGGTACACACCACAACAAAACAGTGTTGTAAAAAGGAAGAACAAGACCATCATGGACATGGTCAAAAGTATGTTGAAGGAAAAACATTTTCCAAATGAGTATTGGGCTAAAGCTGTAAATTGCGCAACATATATTTTGAATAGATGCCCAACCAAAGCTGTTATGAACAGAGTTCCGGAAGAAGCATGGAGTGGAACAAATTAGTTTTTCACTCACATGAAAGTATTTGGATGTGTGGCTTATGCACATGTCCCGGATCAAATAAGGAATAAGTTGGACATAAGGGGGAGAAGTGTATCTTTTTTGGATACAATGATGAGTCCAAGGCATACAAAATCTATAATCCATCCACCAAGAAAGCTATAATTAGAAGAGATGTGTAGTTTAATGAAGAATAAGCTTGGGATGGAAGCTTAAAGAAAACAGTGAATGTGAAGACATGTGTGTCTCATGAAGAGCAAGAGGAATGCACAGTAGCAAATAATTCCTCCATGGTGGTTCCTCCTCCACCTACACAAGCACAACAGAGGACACCACAAGTAGGAAATAGAACAGCCTTGAGAAATCAAGGAAGTGCTTCTCCAAGCACACCACAGGGATAGAAAACTCCCTTGAGTTCAAGTGGAACTCCAAGCACACCAAGAAGACCAAGATTTAGAAATTTGAGTGAAATTTATGAGCAAGAAGTTGATAATGAAAATGGTCTGAACTCTTTATTTTATTTTTTTTGTCATGTTGATGACTCAATTCATTTTTAAGATGCAGTAAAAGAATAAAAATGGATTGAAGCAATGAATGAAGAGATTGGTGCCATTAGGGGAATTTTGACGTCTAAAATGGGCCTCCTAAGAAAAATTTACAACCAAAATAAAATTTATAAGAACCAATCAGATTCAAGATGATGATGTCAACCATGAAGGATGATTCACCATTTTTTAAGTAAAAGGGTAAAAAGATTAAAAATAATAAAATAATAAAACTTTTTTTTCAACTCGTATTTTCAACTGATCTCCCAAATTTTTTACTCAAATTTCGAGTGGGAGTACTCGTTGGATGCAAAATTTAATTCCTCATCCAAGGAGTACCCATGTTGACTACTTTCGATAGAGCACTTCCCAACCACCTCCATGAATGATGAGCGTCAACGACCCACAACTTCATCAATTTTGATGGCAGAGAAAGGACAAGCAAAGATCCAAGAAGCTGGAGGCGTCTTCATGCAATCCACGCAAAAGATCAATAGAGTACCGAGCCTTAAAATTTGGGTTTAATTCCATCTACCGCATTGACTTACCTTTTTCCCACAGCTCACAAATTGCAAGTGTTTTGTTTTACCATTTAAGGCATTGGCCATATGTTGTTTTATCACTGATGTGATATCTGGCGGGACCTACCTTATACCTTACCACAAGGACCAAACTTTTGTTTTTTGTTCATTTCTTTGTATTTCTCTTTTCGCACTTCCCACCACCTAAGTTTCCCGCAGAGCACACTTCACATTATTTACCACTTACCTTTCCACAACCATAAGTTAAGTTATTTGACATGTGATGCGATCGTGCTATCTCACATCACATTCGCAACCGTTTATGTTTTCCCATAAAGTGCCACAGCATATGTTGTTTGTTTTTCAATGTGATTGCGCCATCGCACATCATGCCTACAATATTTTATGTTTATCCATGTTTACGTCAGATAAAATTTAAGGTCGCCGATCTGAGATGAGGACTCAAGTCGAATCACATAAAGTTTGAGGTTCGCCAGCTTGTGTGTTTGAACGCTTTCTCGCGTGTTTTTGTGTATAAGCATGAATACGGCCTGCGTGTTTATTAAATGAAGAAATGGGTCTTATGACAGCCCAAGGACAAATGTTTTTGAACGTCCATTCAACATTGAAGCAACATTGACTAGAATTAGGTTTTTACAGGCAACAATGTTACTGATGAAATAGGTAACCTCAATGTTACCTACTTTTTCAAATATCAAGAAAAACACTTGATTTTGAAAAGGTGGCGATGCAGAATCACGAAAAAAATTTTTGAGCATGTTTTTGGCACTTTAATTTTTTTTCATCTTGTTTTTTTTTTTTAATAATTTTTTTTTTTTTAAAGTGGTGTTTTTTATGTCAATTTTGAATAGTGGTGGTGTATCATCACCAACATTTTTTTTATAGCATTGATTTTGACACTATAATTTTTTTAATGTCTTCTTCTTCTGTGAGATGTTTATTTTTAAGTGCATTTATGTACTTGTGTTTTAAAAATAAAAAAATATTTTTTTTAAAAATAAAAACTTGTAATGATATCTTCACTTTTTCACATACATAAAATATGGAAAAAAGTTCAATATTCTAAAGTTTATATTTTCCACATGTTTATGTATTGTTAAATAATTTTTCAATGCACATCAAAAAAATTATCGCTAAAAAACCAATATTTTGAACCATATGACAAAAAAATACAATTTTTCAATATAAATACAATGCAAAAAATACACTTTTACAGAGTTTTTGTTGAAAAAAACATATTAAATAAACTAATTTTTGGGAGAATTTTAGTAAAAAAACTTAAGAAAACAACATTTTTATTCAATTTTATGTCAAAAAATAATAGCAATCACATGTTTTTTGCAAAAAAAAGGGGTTGTTCTCATAAAATATCAAAGTCTAAACATTACAAGTAAAGCTGATTAGTAGTTCTGAAAAATAAGCTTTGTTTGCAAGCATAACTTAAACATCATCAACAATATCAACTAATACATCTTCAACATCATCTAGAACAACATTGATGGCTTCTTCCGCAACATTTGCTTCTTCATTTTGATCATCGCCGTCTTCTAATGGATCTTTCATGTCAGCAAATCTTCCAAAGTGTCCCTTTCCAATCATTCCATATAATGGTGGTTGAGGTTCCTTTTCTTTTTTTGCCACACGTGATTCATTAAAATCTCCTTTCCTCAAACCAACTTCTTGCTTCACATCTGGAAGGAATTTAAGAGCATTAATTCTTTTTTGAATAAATTTGCATTGAACTGGATCTTTCTCAATGGCAATGAAATTTCTTCCTTTTTGTAGGCAACATGCTAGTGTTGTACCTAATCATCAAGCACAAAAAAAATAAGTAAGAAAATTACTATGGAGACATAAAAAGTAAAAAAGACAATATTTAAATTTCAATTTGTATATTAAAACTTACCTGAACCTGAGAATAAATCCAAAACCCATTCTCCTTCATTTGAACATAGAATAATAAGATAGTTAATCAATGCTTGTGGTTTTTGATAAATGTTAACTATATCTCCTTTTGCATCTTTATCCTCATATGTTAGTTTTCTTACCACTGCATCATAAACCAATACTTGACTATGACTCTTCCCATCTACTTGATTCATAATAATATGCTTATAGCTATCCTCTTTTGTCCAACATTCAACATGGATGAACTCACAATAATTTATAATAGGTTGATCTTCGGAAGAAACAATATTTGACTTTTTCCTGTTACATAACATAGTAAAAGTTCAATTAAATTTTACATGAATAAATTTTTTTAGGAGGAATCAAACATACAATTTCAAAATCTTACCATGTAAGTTGCATCCTTGAGTTTTCTTTACCCTTGAAGCTTGTTAATAACATTGGAAACTGTGTGTCTAAATGAAATGTCACAAATCGCCAAAGTGGTGATGTTGTCACTTCTTGAAAACCCGTAACCACTTTATTAAAAGCTTGATAAGTATATGGTTCTCTATCATATTCAATGTCTAGGAAATTGAAACCATGAGGAATATCTGCAATAACTAGGCCATACTCCCTTTTAGGTATTAGTGTTGCAATGTCTTCACAGTCACCTTGTATTATTTGATATTGGACACTGTCGAGCCCATTCCAAATGTACTGATTAAGAGTAGGATCTAGTTCAACATTCATAAGACGTTTCCTTCTCATGTTCTCCATCTTAATTTTTTCAATAAAGCTTTTGAAAGTATCTGGTACTCCATTTCCATCCTTCTTCGACATCTTTAATGACATAAATATATATATATATATATATATATATAAGTAATAAAATAAAAATAGTTAAAATATGAATAAAATAAATTTATAAATCAACATACCTTATTGAATGCAATATAAAACTCTTTTAGTGTTGATGTAGAACTTGCTTCTGGGTAGTTGCGTACAACATCATCCCAACTATCTTCATTCAACATTTTAACCATGTGTTCTTGTATTTTCATATAAATTTTTTGACTGAATAAATCAAGTTAAAAACGTTAATATATTGACATGTATAGCAAATTCTACCAACATCATTATGTTTTATTTAAAATAAAATTATAATGAAAGAAATAATTCAAGAAACTTACTTTTGAAATTTTGCACACATTTCTTCCATTGATAATTCACCCGACTTCACACGGGCTAATACTGATTTGACTAATTTATCATCCTTCACACCTTGCATTGTTCTCCAAGGTGTAATAGTCATATCCTCTGGAAGTTGCTTCATTTCAGGACCCCCCTTACTGTTGGTACATATTATGGGTTTACTCTTTTTAACTTTATGATTTTTATGGAAATATTCTCCCATCGATCAAAAATGTCATCAATCAAATCCCATACCTCCCCAGTTCTAAATGCCAACTGAAAAATGTTATCTGTGCCTCTGAAGAGATTTGTATTCAATTTTCCATCTTTTGATTTTTTTTCATCAATTTGATAACCTGTTTCCATTAAACA
Source organism: Pinus albicaulis (assembly GCA_034641835.2). Classification (NCBI taxonomy): domain Eukaryota; kingdom Viridiplantae; phylum Streptophyta; class Pinopsida; order Pinales; family Pinaceae; genus Pinus; species Pinus albicaulis. The sequence goes on along the minus strand of CM076571.1, from coordinate 544,717,770 downwards.
TTCATTTCGAAATGCTACACTAACTTCTGTCTTATCCCCACGACATTTTTCTATGAATTCATTATGAATAAATCTGACCCTTTGGATGAAAGTCATTTTCATTATGTACTCATTATCTGCATTATGATCCCATGCCAATAACTTTGATTCCATTTCTGTTAAGCCAACGTAAATGATGCATTTCACTGTTTGAAAAAGATAGTTATTGGGATATTCTGCAATCAATTGTCTTTTAGCCTCTATTGAATGGTTTCATCCAATTACATAATATTTATAATCAAAACATTTTGCCTTGTCAAATGCTTGTTTGTTGGGAACCTGACATGGATCGACAAGAACCACATAATCCACCACATGCGCATATGGATTGAACTTGAATAATGTTTTCAGATTATGTACATGTAGGTGATGGGCCTTTTTAATTTGATATTGAGATTGCCCTTCATCTGAGCCATAAAATTGGTTAACATTAAGTTCAAATGTTTGGCCACCAAGAATTAATTTATTCTTCCTCAACTCTTGTCGAATAGAATTTTGTTTTGTTTTAATAATGCCATCCTCTAACTCAGCACCTGGTGTTATGATTTCTCTTCTTCCGTAAGAGCTTTCAATTTGTTCTTCACTGCTGCTCACGACCTTTACAGGTTCACCAATATTTGATTTCCTAGCCTTATTGGATAACATATCAGTTTCTTTATAAACAAGCTCTCCTCTATGAGGTACAAGAGAGAGATCTTTGGAAATTTTTCTTTTTGGTGTCTGATCTGTTTTCTTCTTTTGCACAATAGTTCTCATCTCCTCCTCACTAATTCTATCATAGTTTTCTGTTTCATGTTCGACACCTTCAAAATAAACATGTTTAAGTTTATTAGATTGACCCACCTTAGTGACACTTGGTTGATCCCCTCTTTGTACTGTTGCAGTGTCACGAGCTATTGCTCTTTGCTTCAATCTCCTTTCCTCTGCCTTGTCTTTGTGGAAAGTTTTGATCACATCCATAACATTTGGCACCAACATATAAATACCATCAAACATGTTTGAAAGACTCGGAACAAAATCCTGTGAAATAAAATAAAACATGTCAATGATCAATAATTTATAAAAAATTGAATCATCCTTACAATAATGCATAGAGGAAATAAAAATAAGCATACTTACAATGTTATTTACAATGTTGTTTGCTATTTGTTCAGAAAATTTTGAAGTTGTTTCATCTGTGTCGTACTTGACGATTGATAGAAGATATCTAACCTTCTCACGTTTCTGAGCCTCCCTTAGAAGAACATAAATAGTGTTTGTATTCGGGACCATACATATGTCTCGTACTCTGCCCATCACCTCATATTTCTCATTTAAGTCAATCATACCACAAATCAGATAGATGTGTATATCAACCTCTGTTTCACTATCTTCAAGATACCATGAGAAATCGGTTTTGTCTATTTCCTTGGCGTTCTTTCAATCAGAAATAACCTTTAATGAACCTGGTGCCCCACTTGCTTGACTTTTATTAGTGTGTGCAACAATATCCTTATTGCGTCCAATAGTGTCCATAGTGCGTTCAGCTGCAACTTTAGATTTGGGAGTTGTATCCATAGTGCGTCGAGCTACAACTGTAGATTTGGGAGCTGCTGCCCTAGGTGCAGAAACATTCACAGAAATCTTTTTTGATGCCATTTTCCTGATATATATATATATATAAGTTAATGGAAAAATATTGCGAATAAAATAAATTTAATAAACAAAATGTATTTCTAAAACTAAATAGTTTAAAATTAAAGCATTAAAATTAAACTTAAAAAATAAACTAGTATTTTGAAACTCCAGTTTGTGTTTAATATTTAAAAAAAAAAACAAAAAAGTTATTAACTATTTATAACAAATATTATAATGTTATATAATTTTTTATTTTTTTAATTGTATTGTTATATATATATTTTTAATTAATTTTTATTGTTATATTAAAACAAATGTTTTTTTTTTTGTAAATTTATTACATTGTATTTTTTTTTTGATATATATATATATATATTTTTGTTATATTTTGAAATTTTTAACATTTATTATTTAATAATGTTTTTATTACATTATATAACAATTTTTTTTTATATTTATATATAACAATGTTTCTATGATTGTTTTATTAAAATAAATTGTTTAAAAAAAAAAATTTAAAGAACCAAATAAAATTAAAAAAAATCAAAATTATAAAATGTGTTCTTAAAAAAAATTATTAAAAAAAAAAAAAAAATTATAAAAAAAAAAAACCAAAATTAAAAACAACCAATTAAAAAAAAACATTTAAAAAAACAACATTATAAAAATAAAAAAAACAATTAAAAACAAAACATTATAAAATTTAAAAAAAAAAAATTTTAAAAACATTTAACACTGTTTTGGCGGGGCGGCCCAGCCCGCCTCCTGGGCCCCCATCGGCCGAGGGCCGATTCAGTGCGAGCCCCGCCCGTTGGGCCAACGGGCGGGGCTCGAGCTAATCGGCCCTCGGCCGATGGGGGCGCCGAGAGGCGGGTGGGCCGCCCCCGTGGCGCCGCCCGGGTGGCCAGCACCACCAATAAAACAAAATTCATATTTTTTTTTAAATTTTTTTTTAAAAGTTTGCAATTTAAATATATAATTTAAAAAAAAAACAAAACAATATAATAAACTATAAAAATAAATATTTGTTTTAAGATTATAATATAATTAAAAATATATATATACATATCACAATACAATTAAAAAATATATATGTTTATATATAACAAAACAATAAAGGAAAAAAAATTAAAGATTTAAAATTAAAAAAATAAAACAAAGATCTAAAATTAAAAAAATAAAATAAAATAAAATATAAAATAAAAAATTCTCGCATAAAAAAAAATTTAAATAATGAAATCACTCATATATTTATGATAAAAAAAAATACAGATAAAAAATGTTATAAGGCCACTTTTTTTTTTATGTGCATGGTCGTTTTATGGATTTTTATGTGTAAATGAACCTATAAGTCTTAAAAAAGAAAAAAAATCTAAATTTTTGTTCTTGAAACCCTAAAAAATTCAGTTTTTTTTGCATTTTCTTCACTAAAAAAATATTAAAAAATCAAAGTTTTTGAACCTAAAAACCTTAAAAAAGTAGTTTTTGAACACAAAAAAACTATAGAAAAACAGATTTTTCCCAAAATCATCTCTAAATTGACAGAATAGAAGGAAAACTAACCTTTGAAATGCAAGAAGTTGCTGTCACCAATGCCAACACAACGTCTCCACACAATTACGAATAGCAACACAATGCCTCCAATGCCAATGCAATGCCTTCACGAAGTTACCAATGCCAATGCAACACCTCCACAAAATTACCAATAGCGACACAAAGCTTCCAATGCCAATGCAATGCCTCCACGAAGTTACCAATGCCAATGCAACACCTCCAGAAATTTGCTCTAACAAATACCAGAAAACTTGATGTGATGTGATGAATATAAACAATCATTCCTTTTAAATATCGTATATTGTCTGATTGATTTACTGTTTAATGAATGTGGGATTAAAATTTCAAATTTAAAATATTTACATTTAATTTATTATAATTCATACTATAGTTAAAATACTTATTATTTGCATGTGGTTATCATAATTAATATTTACATGTACTAAATGTTACATTTAATTTATTATAGTTCATACTATAGTTAAACTACTTATTATTTGCATGTAGTTATCATAATTAATATTTAATGTAATATTTACATGTACTGAATGTTGAATAATTCAAATATAATCTCAGATTAAAAATTAAAATATGAAATACTTACATGTAGTTAATTATATTTAATATTATAGATAAAATAGTTAATATTTGTATTTAGTTATCATAGTTAATATTTATATGTAATCAGTGTTTAAAATCATGCGATTAAATTTTAAAATCTAAAATATGTACATGTAGTTAATTATAGTTTAAATAGTTAATATTTACATCATGTTATTTTTGTAAATATTTACATGTAGTCAATCTTAAACTATTCAAATAAGAAAATTATTTTAGTTTCGAAGACATGCATGAAAGGAACATTTTAAAAAAAAATTTGAAATATATTTTAGATGAATATAACGTAAGTTTAAAATAAAAAATTTAAAATATTTACATGTAGTGATTATAGTTAAAATAGTTAAAGTTTCTCGTGAATTTTTTTGGAGGGAATTTTTGGAGGGAAATTTTTTCGCGAATTTTTTTGGAGGGAAAAATTGGAGGGAAATTTTCAGTCTTTAAGCTATATATTGTAAGTGGGAGAGGAATTTGTATCATTCAACCTATTCTTGTTGGAAGCCATGGTTTCTTCTGATAACGAAGTTTTTCTTTCTAGAACATCAACATCTTCATCACGCAACAACTCTATTCAGAGTGATGAATATAACGGGAGTTCATTCACCATGAATAGAGAGTCAAAAAATCGAGCGCCAGTTATACCACTTACTCTTAATCCTAAGGATTATGAAAGCAACAGTGATGAAGGGCATGATGAAGAAATTGCAGAGTCAAAAGTTTCACTTCTTCCTAATCCCAAGGATTATGAGGACACCATTGATGAAGAGGGAGATGAAGAATATCCACTTCAGCTTAATCCTAAGGATTATGTGAGAACAACAAATGAAGAGGGTAATGAAGAATCTGTAGAGTCAAAATATCCACTCTGTCCTAATCCTGAGGAGTATTCCAGCACCACTGATGAAAAGGGGGATGTAAAATTTCCAGAGTCAAAATATCGAATTCGTCCTAATCGTAAGGATTATGCAAGCACCACTGATGAAGAGGGGAATGATAATGTTTCAGAGTCAAAACATCCACTTCGTCCCAATCCTAAGGATTATGCTAGCACCACTGATGAAGAGGAAATGAAAAATTTACAGCGTCAAAATTTCCACTCCGTCCTAATCCTAAGGATTATGCAAGCACCACTGATGAAGAGGGGGACGAAAAAATTCCAGAGTCAAAATTTCCACTTCGTCCTAATCCTAAGGATTATGTCAGCACCACAGATGAAGAGGGGAATGAAGAATTTGCAAAGTCAAAATATGCACTTCGTCCTAATCCTAAGGATTATGTCAGCACCACTGAGGAAGAAGGGAATGAAGAATTTGCAGCGTCAAAATATCCACTTCGTCCTAATCCTAAGGATTATGCCAGCACCACTGATGAAGACGGGGATGAATTTCCAAAGCTAAAATTTTCACTTCATCCTAATCATAACAATTATAATTTAACCACTGATGAAGGGGGGGATGAAGAATTTCCAATAAATATAGATTCAAGGAATTCACTTATTCCCAATCCTAAGGACTATGAGAGCTTTAGTGAGGAAGGGGAGGGGCAGGGTGAAGAAATTCTAGTGAATACAAATTCAAAGCTTCCACTTATGCCTAATCCCAAGGATTATGAGAGCGCCACTGAGGAAGGGGAGGATGAAGAGTTTCTTGCAAATGATAATTTTAAAGACACAGATCTGAATATTGCATTTTCTCCAAGTGACCTTTTCAAAGACACTCATGGTGATGAAGAATCGAATCCTCCCAAGGAAGAATTTGAAAGCATGGGTCAAGATGGTGAAGAATTTCTTTTGAGTCAGGGTTACAAAAGTGTCGATGATTCTTGTGAAATGTTTTCTTCAACTGATGATGGTAAAGAAAATTTTCCATGCAATGATGTTGATGAATTTCTTAACTATGTTGAGGATGATGATAGTGGGGATAATATTCCTTCTAATGGTGATGAAACTACTTTTACAAAGGATGATGGAATGATGAGGCCGTTGCAAGCAAATATTGCAACTAGGAGTAGGAGTAGACCTTTTCATATCAATCAAAGGCATTCCAGTTATACAAGGGCGAGGACAAAATATCTCACGACAAAAAGTTCTGTCGTTCATTTGATTTCAAGTGCATGTTGTCGAAGGGATTGCTTGAAAAATATGGATTTCAACTTTGCTTTGGAGAAAAGGAAAACATATATGTCAATGAATAAAAGCATGCAAAATTCATATTTAGTGGGATGCATGCAATCTACACTAGCGGGTTATGATTATCATATTGGGAATGTATTGCTTTGCAGAAAGGCGTTCAAAATGTTGTATTCAATTGGTAATTGTCGTTTGTCAAGAATCCAGGATAGATTGGAAAAGGATCCCACATATTATTCAGAAGCACGTCATAAACGGGAGGTGGGGCCGTTTGCAAATACTGCTAAGACATGGATGAAAGAATTCTTTTCAAATCATGGAGAGTGTATGCCAAATAAAGACATAATACATATTCCAGATAATTTCTCGAGACGAGAAATATTCATGTTATACAAAGATTATGCAGAAGTTGTTGAAGGAATTGGTAATTTTATTACATATTCTTATTTTACAAGGATATGGAAAACTGAATTCAACAATGTTCGTATTCCTAAGAAGACAAGGATGGGGATTTGCGGCACATGTGCTTCTCTTAAAGCAAAAAGAAATAAATGTCAAGGGGCGAAAAGAGGTATGTGTTCAAAACATTGTTTTTTAAAATTTGATACTTATCAACTATGAAAATATATTTATTCATATGTTTCTTTTATTTTATGTACAGATTCTGTTGTCAAAGAACTTCAAGACCATCGCAATCAGCAAACAAGTGAAAGACAAAATTTGTATAAACATCGAAAGAAGTGTTATGATCATCCAAATAAATATCTGGGATTGATAATTGATGGTATGGACCAAAAGAAAACACTTCTTCTACATTTTGTCCGCACGCCAAAAAAATTACAGGAGGAAAATTTCATTCAGTTTCACTTGGTTGGTTGTGTGGTATTTAATGAGAAGATGTTTCCAAGAGTTTTCTTCACAACTCCAAATATTCACAATGATGCAAATCTGACCATAACTATAATCCATGATGTGGTTACTCATTGGTCTGGGATTCTTCCTAAAGTTTTGTATTTACAATTAGACAACACAAGTCGTGAGAACAAAAATCAAGTTCTTTTTGGGTATCTAAACATGTTTGTTGAATTGGGGATTTTTAAAAAGATAAAGGTTGGTTTCCTTCTTGTTGGGCATACTCATGATCATATTGATCAAATGTTCAGTCGTTTTTCAGTAACATTGAGGAGGAAAGGTGTTGGGAGCCTGCCATCATTAATTGAATGTATTAAGAAATCGTACATTCCAGAGCTTGTTTTTCATGTGTTGGAAGAAACTATTGACATGCGAAGGTTTATTTTTGGATCGCATGGTGAGGAGAAATGCATTGAAAAACTTAACGACATTAGCTTCCAACATCAATTTCGTATCAAAAAAATTGATGGGATAACACTTATATGGGGCAAGAAGTATTCAACTATTGAAGAATGGGGACCATCATCAGGTTTAGCATTTTTGAAGTTCATTCGAGAGCGTCCAATGTTTTCATCAAAGATATTGTTATTACAGTCAGTTTCCGAACTCCATAATGCACGAAGGCAGAAGAGAGAGATAAATTATTTTGAATGTATAGAGGAAATTAAAAGATGTATTAGAGATACATATGAATACTTCGATGTTGCTGATTCAGTTTGGTGGGAGTCTTTTTTCAGTAATCAAAGTGATATGATTTCAAGATCAGTAAATGAGGATACGCTTTTGAAGACTCCTTTTTTTGGCCACAAAATATGCCAAATGAACATGAACATCAAGAAACACACAATGTTGAACAACAACAGCCTCAAGCTATTATTAATTTCCCACAGGTAGAGGAAAGATAAATCTATATTGGTTCTAGAAGATCACGTGCACAACGTGAAGCCATGGAAGACCTTTACAGGGGTTCTGTGTAGGATCTTAAGGAGGGTTGCATGATAGCAGTGTTAGCAAATGAAGATCCACTTGGCTATCCATTCTGGATTGCCAAGGTTATAAAGGTCATTAATGAAAATGAAGAGATTACAGCTGTTGATGTACATTGGTATGCCACAAGTACCCATCCTTTCAATGGTGTGTACAAGCCGGAGATGGTAGTGGAAAAAAGAATTGGCAGAAAGAGAAAAAGAAAGGGCACAAATATAAATCGTCGCCGCACAGATGTCTTAAAATTGGAGGATGTTGACATACTTGTGTATGACTTCAATTTGACAAAGAGAGGAACTCTTCGGTTGCGGACCATAAATATTTTGAAGAAATTGCTACCAGAACAATTACTGTTGAGATGGGACTCTGCCGAATGTAGACGTAGATCTACAAGACTTTTGAACTCTGAAATGGTGGGCATGCATGTTGACTCAGATGGAGCACTAGTTGATGAAAGATAAGAATATGGATCATCTTCATCTGCATCGAGCCATTCATCTGAAGATGTATATTATGATGGTGTGCCAGAACCTATGGCTGATTTTGAATAACTATCTAAGACACTTTTCTGTAATTGATGTTTGCATGGTAACTTGAAATAAAAATTTTGACTTCCATCTCATTTTTCATGAAGTTCTGAGACATTTCTATGTTTGTTGGATTATACGTTTTAATTATGAAGAATTCATTTTTTTAGAATATCGACAATGTAACAATGAATTACAAAAATAATTTATGTTATATTCAATGTACCAATGTTGATATTTTAATTATAAGTAAAATAGAAAATAGAAACTAATGTTGAACTTTTAGATTATGCAGTGATATTACCATGATATTATGTATTGTTACCATTTGGTATAAGATAATTTTAAAAGTTTTAATAATTATATGCATCATTGAAACAGAACACTTTGTTTTGATGCTTGATTTTTAGGTTTTGGTTGAAATTATATTTAAATTTGTCTTATGCTAAGATTTGAAAAAAGATAAGTTTTTATTCTTTAAAATTAAAATTACTCTTACTTATTTCTGTTTTAAATGGTTAAGTCTTATATTTTCTCCATAATTTCATTGTTCAAGTATGTTGAACACTTAAGATTGAAAAACTTTAGATTTACCTTTATCTTTAAGGTTATGGTTGAAAATAATTACAAATTTGGGGTTGTTTAAAGTCAAGATATTTTATGTTTAACAACATGGATGAAAATTGTTCAAAATTATAAGCCCTTCAGACATGTATTTTTTTATCTTTAACATCATCTATAAAAAATGTTAGAAATTTACGATTTTAAAAAATGTCCTAATATGTTGTCTTTAATTCCATTGTCACAAGTGTCAAAATTATTACACAAATTTTTTTTTTTGTTATTCCAGCATCAACTGGTTTTGTTTTGAGGGTGTTTTTTCAATCCTTTTTTCAACAAACAATTTTGTTTTTAGCATAATTTTAGAAAATGTTGAAATTTGACCTTAAAAAAAAAACAAGTGCGTTCTGGAAGACACATTTTTTTTTTTTGGGGGTGTTTTTTCAATCCTTTTTTCAACAAACAATTTTGTTTTTAGCATAATTTTAGAAAATGTTGAAATTTGACCTTCGAAAAAAAACAAGTGCATTCTGGAAGACACATTTTTTTTGGGGGGGTGTTTTTTCATGTTTTTTGAGCGTTTTTGGGCTAGAGTTCCCGTTTTGAGGTCAGGTTACCTATTTCATCGGTAACAATGTTAGGCTTTAACCATTTTGATATAGGCTATGTAATTTTTCATTAGATACAGAGTTGAATAGAAAAACAAATTTCATTCTGCTCTTGTGTTTTTACGTTGCCTTTGTATATGTGACTATTTAATTCCAAATTTTATTTTGAAGTCTGCGTGTTGTGGGGGAAACACATCCATTTGTCTGATTGCATTTAGAATTTTCAACAATATGTGCACTTGTCCTTATAATAGCAATATGTGCACTCCATGTGTGAAATAATGTGATGTTCAAACCATGCAACTCAACGATTTTGCAACGCAAGGTAGATATTCAAATGCATTGAGAAATATGCATATGGTTGAGATATGTATACACAATATGTATCTACATGTTCATTCAAACGGTTTCTCAATTCTTCTTAGAAATATTATTGATTTCCATTTACTAATTCTCTTCTGAATTGAATTGGATGTGAGCATTGAATTACAAGATGGATATCAATGCAGTCTAATGGTCCATGTCGTTCTTCACCCGCTTTCATGCAATTCCAGCAGTACATCTAGATGAACTTTAAACATGAAAAACTTTTAAATACGTACCCATACAAATATTATGCCAGAAATTTAGCCTAGGTTTTCAATTGCTGTAATATATATGAGACGATCATGACTTACTTGAAATAACATGATGGGTTTTATTTATGGGAATGTTTTTAGCAACAAAATCAAAGATTAAAAATTATTTTTATTTACAATTTTTTTTATAAATGATTAAAATTTTATATTAATATAAAGTATATGATTTTCTCAGAGATAAGATTAGGAATAAGACTTCAAATTTTTAGGAGTAAGACATTATTTGTTATTTGTTTTTTGACATTATTATTCCAGTAATCTGTAAATTAATAACGATGCCACTTGAAATTATAACTTTTTTTTCAGGTTACTGCTTGTATAAGATAGATTGTTCTAAAGTTGTAGTGATAAATTACATCAAGAGTATATAGATAAATTACACACAAAAATTTCCTTACGACATGTGGAAAGAAGCTTAGAATATCTCTGAATATGAAATGAAATCTTTGAAGCACTTGGGAATAGGTTTTCTCATTATTAAAAATGAAAGATATTTTTTTCTTAGATTGGATTAGATTTTGGCTTACTTTCTATCTAAATTTCCACAAATTTTGTTTGGATTGATTATAAAAATAGTTTTTTACTTTTATATGACATATATTTTCTTTGGATTAATATAAAACTATTAAAACATTATTCAATCTCGAAAATCTTCATTAATCACCTTCATCTACTAGTCTTATGGGACTCTTTGGCATAATCATGTTCTCTTATTAAGCTTGTTTTCACATTCAAGGTTTGGCATAATCATGTTCTCTTATTAAGCTTGTTTTCACATTCATAGTTAAAATTTCTATGTAACCAAGTTTAATAATTTATTATCTATTACCGTGCTTTAGATAAACACACTAAAATGATGATTATATGACACAAATATCAACATGGCAATTTCTTTCTGCTTTAGCCTCAATTAAAGTTGGAGATTAGAACTTTTTATTTCATTTAATAAAACAAACAATTTTTTTTTTCTAAATAAGATTAATCTATTAACAAGGGAGTAAAATTACATCGTGACCGTAGTCAAAACTACTGCCCTGGAGAAAGGCTGAATTATCATGAAAAACACATATGAAGACTGCCCAATGACAAGGAAACCAGTCTGGAAAATTTTACCAAAAACCATGCAGGGGATCGAATTATAATCTTCCTGATATTTCAGAGTTTGCATGGATTAAAAAATGAACAAAAACAAGCCAAAATTCCACATAACCGACTGAACAGAAGCAAGCCCAATTGTATGGGCCGCAAGGTAAGATAATAGCACCACAGTAAGTAGACTAGTCATTTGGAAGTTCTTCAACAATACGACACCAACCTAAAGCAAGCAGATCCCTGGCAAGAGCATCTTCGGATTCTGAGGGACCTGGATCAGCCGGCGCCATGACAACCTCAGGAATGCTGCGTGCTTGAGCATCTGGAACCTGCATCGACGCACTGCCAATCCCCATCTAGAGGTTCAAAGTCTGGGCAAAGTCCGACCCAAGGCCCGTCAAATGAGCGCTAGAATCCCCCGACTGGGCTTCCTCATGGAAGACCACCGTAAAGAGAGCAGAAATCCTAGGGCGATTCAGAGCGCTGTTGAAGGTGAAGTGCGCGGAACCAGTAGTGGGAGGAGGCAAAGAGGCCGGAGGTTGGGGAGCAAGGGAACCCGAACAATGGTGGGAGTCAAGAAAACACCCTCTCCCATTGCGAGTTCGTGGGTAGTGGCCAGCCAGCAAACCGCTTGAGAGTGAAGGCGCGTCAGAAGAAGGGCTAGACGACGTGATAGAAGGGTGACCCCTGGTGCCGCCTCTGCAGCTCTGCATTCTGTGGCGTAGCCGAGGCATAGGGGAGATAAGATGAGGCTAAGCAGCTGCGATGGAAGGGTAATACCAAATCGACCGGAGGCCAGAGGCCCGAGCGAAGTTCCAAAGGTCCAACGGTGGCGACTCCACTAATGGACCAGAGCAGGGCTCCAAAATAACTTCCCCCTCTAGGCAGCAAGAGACAACCAGAAAGGTAGAACCAACACCATACAAATTGAAAGCATAATTGAGGCCCGAGACCAAAAATAAATGGGGCGCGCTGTGACTGAAACTCCACAGAAAGCCCATCGCCACTCTGCCCATTATCCTCCCCACTCACACATCGAAAAACCCCCATCATAATTGCTGCATTGAAGAGAGTCGAGGTCTCCAGCATGCCGGAGCATGCGAGGGCAGAAACCAGAGTGGAGTGCATGATATGAAATCCAGACCCCCAAGAAACTATGCCTGTGAACTTTGCGAAGCATAAATGCGAGGATCCGTCGAACAGTGGCAAGATATCCTCCTTGTCCTTGGTAGGCAGGTGTCGTCCCACCTCGCCGCACCCCTGTCCCATCACGTTAAACTCATTTCTGCACACCCGCATCCGAGAATAAAACAAACAATTATTAGTGTTACTAAAAAATGTGAATAAATTGATTATTTAAGGGATAAATTTTACAATTTTCATTTTTAAAGTAATAAAATTTACAATTTCAATTTTTTTTTATTATAAAATTTTATAAATGTTTAATCAATTATTTACTTTGACAATTTCAAGCCATATTCATTCAGGAGTTTAAAGTGAGTGAAAAAGTTTAATAAATAGATTTATTGGTGATCACTTGAATATCTCAAATAAACAAGTAGTAATATATAGATTTATTGAGAATTATTTACTAAACAAATAATAATAAATATATTTATTGAGAAATATTTAATTGTTTTAGTGCATTATAGTATTGATAATAGGACAACTTAAAAATGGATTGATTTGTTAATATGTTTTCCAAATTTAATGATAAACAAACTATTTTTAACATGTTTGTTTTTTAATGATAAAAATTAACTAGAAAAATTTGAACTCAAAAACCTAAAAGCTTTTCCCTCTTCATAAAATAAAGTCAGTCATTAAAAAAATAAATGAATATATGTATTGACATTTTTAAAATAAATAGATATCTAGATAATCATTTTAGTATATCGCATAAATAAGTCATAATAAATAGATTTATTGTGAATTATTTTAAGGGATTTAGTCTATTATATATACATATATGTATTTATAATGGGATAAATTCTATCATAAAACAAGCTTAGGCTTAAAAATTATCCAATAAGTTTAATAAATATATTTATTGACAGTCACTTATTATAAAAGAATAAGTAATAATAAATAGATTTTTTGAGATTTTTTTTTTTTAATAACTATTAATAATAAGACAAACAAATAATGCATCAATACTATTTATAATATATTATTATTATTATTATTATTAAATTTAATAATCAATAATTTTTAATTTTAATTTTTGTAATTGATAAAATCTTAACTCTTTTAAAAAAATTCAAATTATTACAATTAAAAAAAATACTAAAACTCCCACTCCTCCACAAAATAAATTCACCATTAAAAAACAATTTAAATAATCTATTGATAATTAGAGTTATACATGAGTTTAATTAATTTTAAAATTGCAAAATATCTTTTGATAATAATAACATGCAATGGAACATTTTCTACGCGTTTCGAACCAACCAGTGTGGTTCATCATCAGGACTAGGTTGGTTCGAAAAGCGTAGACAATGTTCCATTGCATGTGATTATTACCGAAAGATATTTTACAATTTTATATGATGGATCACAGAAGCGTAGATTCTATAAATTTAAAATTCGTAATAAATTAACTAACTTTGCCTTTTTAATTAGTCTATTAATAACCAAAATAAATCCTTCCTATGAGATTATAGCAAGGGTAAGGATTTATAGACGTATAAGGATTTTAGCCATATGTTTTTTTAAATGTAATTATAATTTTAAGTTAAAAATTTAATTAATAATAATAAAATATAATTATATATTGTAAAATATTTAAATATTTAAAAAAATTATAATATAAAAGTTAAAATAATAAATTACTATAATTTAGAAGAATTGCACAATCGTATCATTCAATTAGTTTTCTGATGGTATATCATATTAATATATGTGGTTATTGAGCTGAGAGGCTCATTCTACAATCCAATATGAGATCTAGTATGAGGGACACATGTAAGTATGTCATGTCCTCAAAAAAATAATAATAAAAAATTTAGCTCATGTAGGCCAAACAAAAAAACATAAACTAAATCAATTAAAAATCTATTAACAAAACGATTAGCTGAGTTGTTGATATTTCACTTTCACTCTTCAAGTAATAAATACAATATTTCAATGTCTATCTTAAATATGTGCGTTATGAATAAAATATTTTAATATGAATTAATATAAAATGACTCAATACACATGTTATGTAATCTTTATAACATTCAAAAATGTAGTTTAAAAAGTAAAAAATTACACATTGTTTTTTTCACTCTAAAATTAGTTTGCAACAAAAGAACTTTGATCCCTTCGTGCTTTAGATGGATCTATGATGGTTGAGCCAAGAGGCTCATTCTACAATCCAATATGAGATCCAGTATGAGGGACATGTGTAAGTATGTCACGTCCTCAAAAAAATAATAATAAAAAAATTTCGCTCATGTCGGCCAAACAAAAAAACATAAATTAAATAAACAATTAAGAATCTATTAACAAAACAATTAGGTGAGTTGTTGATATTTCACTTTCACTCTTCAAGTAATAAATACAATATTTCAATGTCTATCTTAATATGTGTGTTAGAATAAAATATTTTAACATGAATTAATATAAAATGGCTCAATACACATGTTATGTAATCTTTATAACATTCAAAAATGTAGTTTAAAAAGTAAAAAATTACACATTGTTTTTTGCACTCTTTGCAACAAAAGAACTTTGTTCCCTTCATGCTTTAGATGGATCTATGCTGTTCTACAAACCAGTATGAGGGACATGTGTAAGTATGTCAAGTCCTAAAAAAAATAATAATAAAAAATATAAAAAAATTCTCTTATGTCGGCTAAACAAAAAAAACATAAATTAAATAAACAATTAGTTAAGTTGTTCACTTTCACTCTTCAAGTAATAAATCCAATATTTAGATTTCTATATCAAATAGTATAATTTTACATAGATAAAACATCCCATGTGTGTTATGAATAAAATATTTTAACATGAATTAATATAAAATGGCTCAATACACATATTATGTAATCTTTATAACATTCCAAAATGTAATTTAAGAAGTAAACAATTACACATTGTTTTTTGCACTCTAAAATAAGTTTGCAACAAAAGAAATTTGATCCCTCTGGGCTCATGTTAGATCTGTGCTTATTACACATTGTTTTTTTGCACTCTAAAATAAGTTTGCAACAAAAGAAATTTGATCCCTCTTGACTCATGTTATATCCGTACTTTAGATGGATCTATGTTGGTTTTATGATGGTATATCATAGTTAATATGTGGTTATAATCAAGGAGCTTTTGATAAAAATAAGTTTGTTATACATATTGTTGTATTCCATTTTTCTTTTTTATTAAATTTTATTAGTTTTACATGTTAAAAGTTTTAACAATGTGATAAGATTGTTTTTTCTTAAATAAATATGCTATGCATATTTGTGCAAAAAAAAGCACATGGTTGAAGATCTTAGAGTTTATTTTATCAAATTGTTATTAGTTTTAAATTTTAAATGTTAGATTGGTTTCAAGAATGCAATAAGGTTATTTTTCCCTATAAGAATTTTATCTTCATAATATTTGTATGAATTTCAATTTTATTGGGTTTTTTCTTTGTTATTTTCAATCTCATATATATATATATATATATATATATATATTTTTTTTTTAATATATAAAGTTTGTTTGATTTACTTTATCAGATATTATATTATATTGTAATTGCAGATTGTCTCTTTTTCTTTTTGCGATGTTTTTTAGCATGTGGGCAACTATTTTGCAAATGACCTATTTGAAAACATTTATGACATTAGACTGTCATGTTTTCATAGTCTAAGACCTATGATTATTGGAAGTTATTGTGCTTCAAGATTATGTGGTTTAGAAGTCTTTTGCTCAGAGCTATTTCCACACATATTCTAGCAAAGATGAAGAGACCTTTTTATGTTCTTTCCATATAACATTTTTTGAATTTACCCAATGCATTTCCTATGTCTTAACGAACTTTATGGTGCCAAAAAGGAAGGGGAAGGTTTGGGAGCCTAAACTAAATTGGCATTGAAGTGACCGCTATTGTTGAGGCACCAAAATATGGAAACCATGGGGTCATGAATAATTCTACATTTCCATAAAACCATGGCCCTTCCTATAAAAAGAATCCAGGTCCTTTTGAGTGTCAAATTATATGATGAAAAATCCTTTGGAGGACATGTATATGTCACAATCTAGTGTCCAAAACAAGAAGATCCATTACGTAAGAGATTTTTGTTTTTGCCAAAAGCCATTAATTCTACAAATTATTGCTCTTTTCGTAAGGTCAGAAAAAGAGCAGAGACCTCTACATTGTTGGCCTCCATCGGTGGGACATGATCCATTTGTTAAAAAATATAAGGACCATTGACAATTTGGGGCTGGTTAGAAGATCCAGAAGTCCCTCCTTGAATTTTTTCTTTCAAATATATAAATGTTCCATTTGATGTCTTGTTCCATTTGTTTTTATATAATATATAGAATGTGTGTTTGCTTTACTTTATCAGATATTATATTATATTGTAATTGTTGGATTGCCTCTTTTTCTTTTTGCGGTGTTTTCTTAGCATGTGGGAAACTATTTTTCAAATGCCTTGTTTGAAAAAATTTATGACATTAGGCTGTCATGTTTTCATAGTCTAAGACCTATGATTATTGGAAGTTATTGTTCTTCAAGGTTATATGGTTTAGAAGTCTTTTTCTTAGAGCTATTTCCACACATATTCTAGCAAAGATGAAGAGACATTTTTATGTTCTTTCCATATCACATTTTTTGAATTTACCCAATGCATTTCCTATGTCTTAACGAACTTTATGGTGAAAAAAAGGAAGGGGAAGGTTTGGGAGCCTAACCTAAATTGGCATTGAAGTGACCACTATTATTGAGGCACCAAAATATGGAAACCATGAGGTCATGAATAATTCTGCATTTCCATAAAACCATGGCCCTTCCTATAAAAGAAATCCAGGTCCTTTTGACTGTCAAATTGTACGATGAAGAATCCTTTGGAGGACATGTATATGTCACAATCTAGTGTCCAAAACAAGAAGATCCATTACGTAAGAGATTTTTATTTTTTCCAAAAGCCATTAATTCTACAAATGATTTCTTTTTTCATAAGGTCAGAAAAAAGAGTAGAGACCTCTACATTATTGGCCTCCATAGCTGGGACATGATCCATTTGGTAAAAAATATAAGGACCAATGAAAATTTGGGGTTGGTTTTCAGATCTAGAAGCCCCTCCTTGAATTATTTCTTTCAAAGATATAAATGTTCCATTTGATGTCTTGGTACCAGGAACACCTCCACATAGTCTAGATTTCAATATTATTGTTGCATTTCTAGATATATTGGTTACTTTGAGCATGGAGAATTCATGGAGCACCTTCCCCTCATATTGCAAACATTGGAATTTTGTGGGTATGCCCCATTTCTCTTCAATGTTCGTTTTAAGGGATAAAACCAAGTCTATTGTTTTTTTCCATACTATAAAATATTTACCTCCTGATGAAAATATGAAATTTCATTTCCCTTTCCTATTGAGTCTAGAGAGAGGTGGAAACATTTGAAATGGGTAAAGTATAATGGATTCCCTGCTCTAGAAAATGTCAAGACTGCATATACTCCTAGGGAGGAAGAAATGTAAATGTAGGCATTTTACAGGGATTTGTTGACCCCGACAATGGTATAGGCATCATAGCCCCAAGGGCTGAGAACATAGTACTTTCCAAATTATAATTTTTGCATATAAAAGTAAAAATAGAGGAACAAGGGAGCATAACCAAGGAACTTGACCTTTTTTTGACCCATACCCAAAATGAAAACTACAAATATACTTCCATGCTTCTGGTGAGGAACATGGCATCATATTTTAAGAAACAATTTACCCTCAACAAAGACCCCTCACAATAATAAACCTCAAACTAAAACTTTTGTTTTCATCATGCCTTCACCTTTTAGCTTCTTCCACAAAAAAATGAACTAAGTCGTGCATGGAAGCACAATATTTAAAGGAAAGGCCTTGTATTATAACATCTCATTCAAAATAGGTTGTCACTCCATGGCACATTCTTAGGATGACAAGACAGACCCTAAATCGTACCAGTGGCACTGGATGGAATATGAGAATATGAAGGAACCCTAGAAACCATCTTCTCCCTCCAAATTATTTCATACATTTAAGAATAAAATAAATGATCAAATAGTTTTAGATATAAAGGAAATTAACCTTCATAATAAGGAATATAGTATTTTATTATATTTTTTGTAACAAACTATTTCAAAAATATATCCATGACAATTTCCAGATAAAATTGAGGAAACATATACTCTCTAAATGACTTCCCATTAAACATATTATAGAAACCACTAGATCAGAGGAAAACAATAACCAAATAATCTCTTTTGCATCATTCTCTAAATTATTTAGTGTGTGGTAATAACTCACTTTTAATGAGATAAATTTAGGAATTAATGGTTATGGATAAGGTAATCATGCCCCCAAAGTACTAAATGAAACGAAAAGCTAGTTTACAGATGAGAAACATATTAATCTCTCTTGGAGAAATGACTAATATTTGAAGACAGGATTGCAATTCAAAGCCAAAACTAGAACATAGACAAAAACTAAGATTAGGACTAGGAATGGAAGTTAGAGAAAAATCATAAGGAGTATTATAATCCTCCATTTGATATTGATGAAAAAAAAGCTGTAGAAATTATACAATATGCATGTATATTACCGGAATCCCTTGATATAGCAAATTAACTTATGTTAAATACAAAATCCTTCCACTTAATTCTTTGCGGAAATTAAATCGCCAATTGAAAAACACATATGAAGCAAAATCAATCGCACATAAACACAATTGTTTAATGGGAAAGCTTAAAGCTAAAAACCCCAACTATCATATATTATGTATATCAATGGATCATGTAATAATCTCATACAAATCTCAGTACATCAAGCTATCAGTACAATCAACAATCATTACACAATGTCATGCAGAAATTTGCATATCTATGCACAAATTTCTTGCCTCCTGACAGCGTGCCTCCACTGCGCAATCCGTGCTGAAGAAGACCCCCGAATGAATTCAAATTGGCCTTGCCTTGACTACGCACTCCTCATTGGCATCTCCAATGTGTGTCAGATGCATTGAATGCATCACTATACTCACAACATAGAGTCCATCTCACCCTTTCACCTATCTCTCCACTGGGTCTCCACTGGAACTAACATGCAAGTAGTTAATTGTTGTATTTGTTCAGTTAAAAGTGAGTCTATAGTTGTGAATTAATTAAATAATTAATTCACTAAAATCTCACTAGTGTATCTTCAGTTAGAACTAGATACAACTAGCACAACTAAGTTTAACTCACTTAACTAAGTTAAAATAAATAACAACTCCCATAACTACTCTCCCAACTCTGTCACAACTCTACCACTTCAGTTCTAATTGATTCCTCCATGCAGGAGTCACCAACCACCTTAGGAATTGCGTAATTCCTTCAGCCCACTGATTTGCCAATTTTTCTCACTAAAATAAAGTGCTCCAAGAGAATAAGTTGATATTTATTGTCGGATTATTATTAAGGGATAACAATAATTGACATGCACCTATTTTTAGATTAGCGATCTATAAATAGACTTCGCCCAATCTTCTAAAAATAGAATTTCATATATTTTTCCAACTTGATCAACCATCTACAAATAGCATCCTGCAACTTATAAAATATGCTCACCATGTCTAAAAATAGACATACACCTAAAAATAGCCCATGGGCCCCACTTAGTGAAGGTGCTTAATTTTCACTAAGCTCATCATCTTGTTGAATCTCAACACTCACTCTCAACAAGATAGGGATTATCCTTCACCTTGATCCTACCTCTATGGTATTCGAATTTTCTCATAGTGAGAGCCTTCATCAGAATATTTTCATTATGATCTTTTGTAGGAATGTATTGAAGCAACATGATCTTTCGCTGCACACAATCTCTGATATGATGATATCGGATATCTATATTCTTAGATCTATCATGAAACACAGGATTAAGAGTTTAATGTGACTCTAATTATCACAATGTATCATGGTAGGATCTAAATGAGAACAAAAAAAACTGACCAGGATCTTCCTCATCTAGATAGCCTCACATGCAACTTGACTTGCTACCATGTATTATGCTTCCGCTGAACTGAGTGCCACAGATATTTGTTTCCTACTATACCAAGAAAACTTCTATAGATCCGATACTCAAAAGCCCTCCTGATGTGCTCTTTCTGTCCGTTGGGCTGCCTGCCCAATATGCATCCGTGAAGCCATGCAACTTCACCTCATCTGTCAGTTTGTACCATAAGTTATACTTAGATGCGCCCCTGATATATCTCAAGACATGCTTCCCTGCCTTCCAAAAGAGCTTGGTAGGCTTAACCATCGCTTGACTAAGCTGGTTCATCACATAGCATATGTCCAGTATTGTATTAACTAAATACATGAGAAAACCCACCAACTGTTGATAGACAGTAGCATCCACTACCTCTACCGATGTCGCGTCCTCTTTCCTCCAATTTCCTGGAAGAGGAGTATCCATGGGCTTGCAGTCCTGCATGTGAAACTTACCAAGTATCTCCCGAGCATACTTGCCTTGAGACACAAATATTTCACCTTCTCGCTGCCATATTTGTAATCCAAGGAAATAATGAAGGAGGCCCAAATCCTTCATCTCAGACTCCTTTGCAAGAGTGTATCAACTGCTCATCACCCATTAGTATTAAATCACCAAAATAAAGAACAATGATTAAAAGCTTACCCTCCACCACAATTTGGTATAGGTTTTCATCCGCCTCACTCTTGGTGAAGCCAAGTCCAGTGAAATAGCTGTCAATCCGTGTGTACAAAGCACAGGGTGCTTGCTTCAGCCAATACAACGCTCTTTTGAGTCTGCACACATGCGACTCGCTACTGAAGATCTAAAATCCTTCAGGCTTCTCAATGTACACTTCTTCCTCAATGATCCCATTAAGGAACACATTCTTCACATCCATCTGATGAATGTGCCAACCCGTCTGTGCTGAGAGAGAAAGGATGGTCCTTATGGAAGAATACCGTGCGACAGGTGCAAAGGTTTCTTCATAATCAATCCCCTCGATCTGTGAGAAGCCCCAGGTAATAAATCTTGCCTTATACTTCTCTACGCTCCCATAAGCAGCTTGCTTTACCTTCTAGATCCATCTTGAACCTACCACTAATTTACCAACCAGCCTTGGAACAATCTCCCATGCATTGTTTCTGACAATGGATTCATACTCCTCCACCATGGAATCTACCCATGTGTGCTCCTGCACTGCTTCCTCAAAGGAAGATGGCTCTGTCATGATACACTTTCTCATGAGAGCCATGTATCCAGTGAATTGGTTAGGTGACTGTCTCTGTTTGCGCTATGATATAGGGACTCCTACATTCTGTGTCAGATCAAGCTTTAGCCTCTCAGCTTCTGTGGTACGCCTTCTGCCAGTTCTGATGTTTGGCTTTGTGTGAATGGACTCCTCCACTCCATGATCCTCCTCCTGTGGCTGATCCACATCTTGAGACTCATCTTTGGGAACAATAAGTTCCTCCTCTGCATGCAAGTGTAGCTCCCTCTCAAGCGACATTTTTCATGGCTTTCACCTCATTGAATTTTATATCATGTCGCACCACAGTGATCTGACTGTTTGGAAAATACACACGATAATTATGGGATGTTTCTATGTACCCCACAAATATCCCAACTTATGCAATCGGCTCTAGCTTCTTCCTAGCGTCCTTAGTTACATGATTGTAAACATATGAGCCAAAAATCTTCAAATGAGAAATATCAAGCTTCTTACCAGTAAAAGCTTCTTTAGGTGTACTCATGCCAAGTACTCTATGAGGACAACGATTTTGCACATAAACCACAGTGTTTCATGCTTCCACCCACAAGTGCATCGGTAGGCCCTGGTCATGCAGCATAGCTCGTGCAACACCCACGATCATTCTGTTCTTCCTCTCCGTGACCCCATTCTGCTGTGGGTTATGAGGCGCTATGATTTCTCTTCAAACTCCTTCTTTTCTACAGAAGTATTTGAATTCATTCGAGATATATTCACCACCATTATTGCTCCACAGAGCTCTCACTTGCTTCCTCGACTCCTTCTCCACCAATGCTTTAAACTCACAAAAATTTGAGATTGTTTCACTCTTCTTCTGCATGAAGAATATCTAGCATCTACGAGAATAGTCATCAAAAAATATAACATAATACCTGTGTTTTGCTGTTGAAGAAACCGAGAAAGGTCCACACACGTCTGTGTGAATTCTCTCATCGAAGCACGGTTCTCCTTCTCATGAAAGGTGGTCTTCACAAACTTACCCATAGTACATCCCTTGCACTAATCTGACTGTGCAAGAGTAACCTTGGGAAGTCTAGTCAAAATCTGCTACAAAATATTCAAGGCGCCAT
Organism: Pinus albicaulis; assembly: GCA_034641835.2. Taxonomy (NCBI): domain Eukaryota; kingdom Viridiplantae; phylum Streptophyta; class Pinopsida; order Pinales; family Pinaceae; genus Pinus; species Pinus albicaulis. Next base: position 544,694,973 of record CM076571.1, on the reverse strand, counting down.
GGTGAAGATGCCCAATCTCCTATGCCATAATTCGCCCTCATCTTGGCTCACCACTTCTTCTGCTTTTCCCATCATTGCAGTGCAACCATCTACCTCCAGCTTGTAGAGATTCTTAACTCGAATCCCTATCCTCTTGGTTTGACCCATTTTTTATGTCGCAAGAAAGCTTTTCCCTCGTTAAAAACAATGTCATAGCCTCTGTCCTCCAACATCGTGACTGAGACCAAGTTCTTCTTCAGACCTGGAAAATGAATAACATCTTTCAAGAGAAATATTTTTCCTGAATCCCTCTAAAAGGTAATGGTTCCAATGCTAGTCGCACTGTATCTACCATCGTTGCCCATCTCTATATGCATTTATAGATATTTCTCCTCCAAGTCACTAAACAACTCCTTGTCTCCCATCATGTGGAAGGAAGCACCACTATCAAGATACCACACCGATACCATTGCGCTTGAAACCAAGCATGTGATCAAAGAGAAATCAATTTCAAAATGCGAGGCTAAGGCCTCACTAGCTGCAGATCCAACAACCTTCTTGTTCTTCTTTTTCTATGGGCAGTTAGTGGTGAGATGCCCATGTTCATGACAGTGAAAACACTTGACCTTGGACGAATCCATCTTCTTGGCTTTAGCCTCAGATTTTGGATGGATTTCTTTCCCTTCCCTTTCCTTGCTTTGGTATTCAAAGTGAAATTATCTTCATCATCATTCTTCGATGAAGAGACATCCCTGGTACTTCGCCTTATCTCCTCCTGCACTAGATCCGACCAAAGTCGCTCCCAATCTGTTAGTTTCTCCCGTCCATTGACAAAGTCCTGATAACTGTGCCAATTATTCGGTAACCCAAGGAGAGCCAAGCTCACCAAGTAATCATCCGCAACTGTGATTCCCACACTCCTCAGCTCATCCCTACATTGGACAAACTTCGTGAGATATTTTGGAATATTGTCACCCTTCTCCATTTTGATTTTTTTGAGCTTATCTTTGAGGGACAACTTCCTATGGTCGCTGCTGCTTTGGAAAATATCTCTCAAAGCCTTCCACATTTCAAATGGAGTGGATTTCCCGTGAATTATTGACACAATATGGTCTTTCACACCTTCCAACAGAATTATTCCCATCTTCGCTACTTTCTTTTGCCATGCGTCAAGTAATGCAACATCGCTAGAAGTAGGCTTAGGAACATCGCTATCGATGAATTCCTTCAGACCATTATCCTTAAGCACTGCCTCCATCCTATACTTCCAGAATATGTAGTTTGAGCTACCCTCAAGGGCATACTCCAACTGTAACCCATTGAAAGCCATTTCAATGAATACTCAATTGTTGCACCAAGAAATTTCTGCAGCAAATTCGAACTGTCCACCAGCACAAAACTCAACACCGCTTCAAGATTGCAATCTTCAGTGATTAACACTTCTCCGATACGATGTATAAATTATACGAGATGCATGTATATTACCAAACTCCCCTGATCTAACAAATTAACTTATGTTAAATACATAATCCTTCCACTTAATTCTTTGCGGAAATTAAATCGCCAATTGCAAAACACATATGAAGCAAAATCAATCACACATAAACATAGTTTTTTAACGGGAAAGCTTAAATCTAAAAACCCCAACTATCATATGTTACGTATATCAATGGATCATGTAATAATCTCATACAAATCTTAGTACATCAAGCTCTTAGTACAATCAACAATCATTACACACTGTCATGCAGTAATTTGCATATCTATGCACCAATTTCTTGCCTCCTGACAGCGTGCCTCCACTGCGCAATCCTTGCTGAAGAAGACCCCCGAATGAATTCAAATTGGCCTTGCCTTGACTGCGCAATCCTCATTGGCATCTCCAATGTGTTTCAGATGCATTGAATGCATCACTATAGTCACAAAAAATAGTCCATCTTACCCTTTCACCTATCTCTCCACTGGGTCTCCACTAGAACTGACATGCAAGTAGTTAACTGATGTATTTGTTTAGTTTCAAGTGAGTCTGTAGTTGTGAATTAATTAAATAATTAATTCACTAAAATCTCACTAGTGTATCTTCAATTAGAACTAGATACAACTAGCACAACCGAGTTTAACTCACTTAACCGAGTTAAACTAAATAACAACTCCCATAACTACTCTTCCAACTCTGTCACAACTCTACCACTTTAGTTCTAACTGAATCCTCCATGCATGAGTCACCAACCACCTTAGGAATTGTGTAATTCCTTTAGCCCACTAATTTTTCAAATCTATTCACTGCAATAAAGTGCTCCAAGAGAATAAGTTGATATTTATTGTCAGATTATTATTAAGGGCTAATAATAATCGACATGCACCCATTTTTAGATTAGCGATCTATAAATATAATTTTCCCAATATTCTAAAAACATAATTTCATCTATTTTTCCAACTTGATCAACCATCTAAAAATAGCATCCTACAACTTATAGAATATTTTCACCATGTCTAAAAATAGACATACACCTAAAAATAGCCTGCGGGCCCCACTTAGTGAAGGTGCTTAATTTTCACTAACCTCATCATCTTGTTGAATCTCATCAAAGGTCCCCTATACATTATTAAAAAGATACATAAGTCTAAATTTCTAGAATTTATGGGCACCATTTGACATACACCAAATGTTGCATCATTGACATTTCTATTTGACATGTAGCTTGTTAGTGATGTATCGTTTGGTATTAGAGTAGTGTGTTCACTTTTGTAGTGAGTCAAGAAGATGTAGGGATACACTTCCTTTATAAGCTTTAGTAATATCTCACAAATAGGAATCCACTCCCTATACAAGGTTCAATGGTAAATTTACATGTATCTACTCCCTCTGTAGGGTTTCATGGTGAAGCAACAAGGAAACTGCTTCTTTCTCTATCGGGTCAACAATATATTTCACACTCGTATTTAGTCCCCCAACTTAAAAAAATAATAAAAGCATAGCATTTGCTGGTGAAATAGAATGTAATATACCTTATTAAACAAAAAAAATGACATCCTTCCATATTTTATAATGTATGATTGATTTCTTAGTGACATAACAGTCCTAAAGAGGAGGTGCAAGGAACGATGGGGGCTCTGAAACCATAACCATGGCATTCCTTCGTTTTTCATAGGTTCTACATTGCGCGGAGGTGGCGATCCGCGGACCATGAACATGGCACCCACCATATCTGCGAGTGGGGCTTACTATTGGGCCTCTCGCCTTATTTTACCCTTGGTTCAACTCCTGCAGCACGTCATTTTTCTACTCACCTCACCGCGATGGTCTTTCTGTCTTGCGAATTGTGACTTCATCTGATACTTTTGAATACCCCCAAGGGAAGGTCACTCTCTTCATGATAGGGGTGGGGGTCATTATTTATTGGTGGAATGCACAAGATTATTGGTTTACTCTTACAGATACTGTGGGTGTCCTTGACAGCTAGGGTTGGCAGAATTGTCGTGGCCTCTAAACTGTGAAAAACTATTTGTTAACTGAAAAGTGCTATACCATGGTCCTCGGAAGGGACATTCTCTATCATGGTTCTATTTTTGGCTTTGGAACTGCTTCTTTCCCACAGATGTTAGACGCACAACTGGTGGACTACTCCTCAGACCCATTGGAGGATGTTCAGATTTTCACTCGGTCCTGTGACTGTGGTGCCATTGGCGGGATGCCAAGTCCGACCCTTACATATAGCGGCGTGGAAAACATGGTGGTGGGTGACTCGGACTTACATTCCCTACTGGCTGCACCACTTATGCATACTTCGAAGGTGATTTCGGAGCCCCTTATTCATCTGGTGCCTTCGTCAGTATACACTATCACATCGCCATCTGTCCTTAGGCTTTAGGAACAATAGGTGCAAGAAAAACCATAAAATTCATCTACTGTGGAAGATTCACCGGGGGAGGGTTTCAAATTTTTGGGGCAATAGGATATTATTGGTTTCAACAACTTCACCTTACCAGGGACATTGAACCAATGCATTTTCCCAGCACTTCAGCAACGGTTACCCCAGTGGTTTCTTCTAGCTGTTTCAACACCATACCTCTTGCTGCCCCTCCTGAAGACAACCCTAAGTCCTCCGAATCAGACGAGGCATTGGATACATGCAGGGCTGCTCACCACAAGGCTCCAAGGACTAGCAGGAAGAAGCACTGGTGTGCCAGAAGTCGACCTAGGTGGGCTATCAAACTTGGGCAGGAGGTTGGCATGGAGGATATTGAGCACACATCAAGAAGGTCGCAGCTACTCACAGGTTCACCTCAAAGTATGGACATATAATATTTGGGGAAATTCCATGCCTCTGCTACTTGGGGCCCTTAGCATGAATCAAGGATGGTTCACACTTATCTTTCTGTAGCCATATTTGGTGGATTGGGTGCTCTCCAAATGTTGGCATTTAGAGATGAATCTAGAATTACTGAAGCGATGGTCCCTTATGTTCGACCCTGACAAGGAAAATTCAGGGGCTGGTCCGATCTGGGTCTGTCTTCCAGGCCTCCCTCTGCAATTTTGGAATGAAGCTATGCTCAGGTATATTGGGGCTGATCTCGGCATTTACTTGGATCATGATAGATCTTACTTGGAGATGGGGAACATTTCAGTGGCTAGAATTCTTGTGCACCTAGACACTCGTGATGGCCTTATTGAAGGATATGACATTGAGTTCAACAGGATGGTTTGGCAACAAATATTAGATTATGAAGGCATCCCCTATTGATGCGGGATATGTCACGAATTAGGGAATCTATATAAATATTTCCCCCTTATCAACGCAGTAGAAAAACCCACAAAAATATTGATACATTCGGCCACTCAGACTGACTTCGGGGAGTTGTCACTTCCGCTGGTGTCTGCGAATGTGGAGCGAAGCACCGACCTCGTGGAGGAATTGCGATCATGCATCGTCACGAGATCTCAGTCTCACTGCCGCACCACTTGCACCTCCATGTCTATTGCTACGACCTCCCGTGTTCCTCTCTCATTCCTCCCATTTCTATTTCTGCTAATTTATTTTCTACTTCCCTCACAGCATCTGTTGAACCGCACTTAATAAAATTTAATAGCTGCAATCTTGCTCCTCTTGGTTTCCCTATTGCATATGCTTCTCCCACTATCTCTTAACCTACCCCCCACACCTCGGCGGAGGACACATCCGCTGGCCGATCTCTTATTGCTGACAACCAATCCTTGGGGCACCGATATTTTCTTCGATCGACCTCACTTGCCCTTGATCCTTTATCCTTTAGTTTGTGTGTGGATTCAAGAGGTTCACACTCGAAAGCTTCTCGTGGTAGACCACCATCAATCAACAAAGACATCCACAAATCCGGCCTGGAAGTGGTTGTCGGCACCCAATCCTCTATTTAGTGGGTTCTTAGAGCAAAGAACACATGAGACGAGGTTTTACCACGATCTATCTCTCCCTCAATTTTCGTGGTCTGGCCAGCCTTGAGAAAAAATTGGCACTAAAGAGGCTTCTGGAATCATCTCGAATTGATGTCCACTTTCTACAGAAAACTTTAGGTGATGGGGCAACTATAAACAAGGTATTGTCTTCTCTCCTACCAAACTGGGTCTTCCAATCGTCTGATGCTCGAGGTAGATCTAGCAGATGTGCCATTGGCACCAATAATAAAACTATCATGGCCATAGGATGGTGGGGGAGACTGGGTATTCTTGGTGCTGATATCATCTCCTAGAGCTCTAACCTAGCTATCACCTTGATCAATGTTTATGGCCCATGCCACCACTGAGAGGTTTTTTGGAATGATTGGATGCAATTCTCTATCATGCAGAGGGATATTATCTTCATGGGCGGGGACTTAAATTTATCTATTGGGATTGCTGAATCCTGGGGTCATGGCGCCCCCCGAATCCAATATCTGATTATTTTGAAGGGATCATTGATGGGCCGGATCTTCTGGATATTTCCATGCCCAGGAAGATGCCCAATTGGCGTAACAGATGAACCGGTGCAACGGTCCTTGTTAGGAGGCTGGATCTTTTTCTGATTAAGGGAACTTTACTTGAACATATTGACACGGCTAGATAGTGGGTTAGTACTAGGTGCTCCTAGGATCACTCATTGATTTACTTTGAAATTCAATTTGGCAATTAAAAACCTAGGACACCTTTCAAATTCAATTCAAGTTGGATGGTGGAGCCAACTTTACAATCGATTGTCATCAAGGAATGGAGACACTGTGATCAATACCCAGATCTGGCACTTGCTAGAGTTTTATACAACAACCTAACTCACATCAAATCACTCACCATTGGCTAGGAAAAAGAAAAAAGAAAATAAAAGAGGATGAGGATCTAAACAACATTGAATTGCAAATTCGTTTGATGACCGGACCTGATTCTTTGCGTTTCCAATCAACGAAGACTAAAGACAGATTAATTTCTCCGGAACTCACAAAAGCTAAAATATTGAGGAACAGAGAAGATGAATGGTGAATCAAGAGCAGAGAAATTTGGTTACAAGCTGGGGACGAGAGCACAAAATTATTCCAGCAATGTGAAAAAGGCAGGAAAATCATCAATGCCATTTGGGAGCTCATTGGCCAAAATGGGAGGGTGGCACACTCACATGATCATCTCACGAATATGGGTATTCAACATTTCTCAACCCAGTACAAGGCACCGATCGATGCCAACTTGTCAGAAATCCTTTAGATTGCTCGATCGATGCACAAATATGTGGACAAGGATTTCTTGGATGACCTAAATGCCCCGTTCTCCATGGGGGAAATTGAGAGGGTATTAAAATCGTTTAAGAAAGATAAGAGCCAGGGCCCTAATGGTTGGCCCATCAAATTCTACCTCACATTTTTTGAACTCATTGGCAAGGATCTACTTCGGGTCATTGAAGATAGCAGGACTTCAGGTAGGATATTTGATGGTTTCAACTCTACATTCATCGCCCTCATCCCCAAATTAGACAAGCCTCGCTCCTTCCACGACTATCGACCCATATCTCTTTGCAATTGCATATACAAAATTTTCTCCAAAATCATTGCAAATCTCATAAAGCCCATCCTCTCCCTACACATTGCCAAAGAACAATTTTCTTTCCTCCATCATCGTCAAATTCACGAAGCTATTGGAACTGATCAGGAAGTATTACACTCCATTAAACTCAAACATCTCAAGGGTACCATTCTCAATATTGACTTGGAAAAATCTTTTGACTATGTTAATTAGATTTACCTGCACCTCATCCTCATTCATATTGTCTTCCCTCATGATTTCACCAATTAGATTATGGGATGGTTCACAAATGCCTCTTTCAGCATCCTTATTAATGGAGCTGCATATGATTTTTTTCATGCCAGAAGGGGATTTAGTCAAGGTTTCCCCCTCCCCCCCCTTATTTTCCTCATTATTATGGAGGGTCTCTCTACCCTCATGACTCATGCAAAAAACAAGGGTTCCATTCATAGTATAGAAATTAATGATTTTATTGAATTAACGCATCTATTATTTGTAGATGATGTAATTATATTCCTGGATGGTTCTTGTCATGATAATTCGAAGTTTTTCAAACTGCTGAACACTTTCAGCAAAGCTATTGGTATGGTATTGAATCAGAGCAAATCCACGATAATGATAGTTCGTTGCTCCGTCAATGAAATCTGACATGCTCTGGGTCTATTTCAATATGATCACAAGGATCTGGAAGACAGATTAAAATATCTTGGTTTTCATATTAAACCAAATGATTACCGTATTGTGGATTAGCATTGGATGATTACAAAAATAGAACGTAGGATCAACATATGGCATCACAGATGGCTGTCACGGGCCGACAGATTGGTTCTCATCAAATCTATCTTGGAAGCCATTCTGGTATACTGGATGGTGCTCACTTGGATCCCTAAAGGATTGAATGCTAGACTTCAACAGATCTGTCGGTGGTTTCTATGGAGGGGCATGAAGGATGAACAAGAATATGCATGGATTTATTGGGAGAAAATAGTTAAACCAAAGAGTTGGGGGCATGGGGCTTGAAATATCTGAACAAATTTGCTGCTGCATTGGCTACCAAGATGGGTTGGCATCTTATGGTCATACAAAACCTGTGGAAAAAAGTTACTTATTATAAATACATCGCCCCCAACACCACATAAGATTGGATCAGGAGCAGTCCTCAGCAGTCACATGGCACTTTGATCATCTGGAAGACCATCACCAGATCCATCCACCTGATCAAATAAGGACTGGCTTGGCACATTGGATCTGGGAGTAGGTCAAAATTGGTGTTGATGCATGGTCCAGTTGCAGACAGAAATTTTCTCTACCCTTGGATATCATATTACACCTAGCCCGTGCTATCCGATTGTTCTTATCTCAGATTGTTGATCCAATGCATACCACTTGGGCCTAACAAGCGTGGTTATCAGCACAAGAAATGAACCTCCTCGCACACTGGTGGTTGATATGGGGCAGTGTCATCAAGGCTCTCCACACCACCAACATCAGATTAACGAATCAGGATGATGAGATTATTTGGGCTATATCTATGACTGGCAGATACACTCCGGAGATCGACTACACCACTCTCTACAATCAACTGGAGCCACAAGACAAGGCTTGGTGGTGGCAACATTTATGGAAATTGAAGGCTCCCCCCAAATCCATATTTATTATGTGGTGCATACTGTCGAATTGCACCCCCACGGAGGACAACCTTAGAAAAATGGAGTTTCATGGATCATCCAGATGCTGCTTATTCCTCTCCCAGGCGGAAACTGTAAATCATTTGTTCTTGGATTGTGCTGCAATATCACATCTCTGGCACTCTTCAACTATTGTACTTGGTTGCACACAAATCTGGCAAGGCACCTCGGTTTGTACTGCTTGGTAAAACTGGTGGCATGGAACTCGGCGGCCAAAAGACATGATCATTCCACTCCTCATTTTCTGGGGTATCTGGCTCACAAGGAATCATCATATCTTTATGAATATACTTGTTGATTTGGATCGTACTTGTAGGACCATTGTATCCATTTTCCAACTTATCCTTGAGGACATCCATGAAGCACATGACAGGACCATCATACTTGAGACCATTGACCGAACCCTTCCATGGGCTTATTTCGACGATTCATCCAATCCTAATGGATGCGGGGGAAGGGTGGGGGGGGTGTTGTACTGCACTTGCATGACACTCATTTCTTCCACATTAAGATGGGACTTGGTCCGGGATCAAATAACTATGCTGAACTTAATAGCCTTAGACTTCTCCTCACCTTTGCCCGGGAACAAGGTTGCAACATAATTTTGATTTTTGGGGATTCACAGATTATCATCAATTGGTTTAACTTGAAGGCACAATGTCACACTCACTTTCTTAGAGCACTTTTGGATGAGGTCTTATTACTTAAATCACTATTTGATTTGATTTCTGTTACTCACATTTACAGGCAGCGGAATCAGGTGGTCTAAAAACTTTCCAAGGAGGCCTCACAGTTAGAGTGGGGTTGATGGCATATATTAGATCATGATGGGGAACAAGAATATTAGTACTTCCACTGCCCATCCATTGAGGATTTTTTTACACAGGTTGTAGTCAGTAGTTGACTATTGTTTTGTTTTTTGATATCTAACACGACAACTATAAACAATCTACATGACTATCCTCTTTTTTATCTTATTTTGATTGTATATACATGTCACAAACTTTATATTTTTATATTTATGTAAATATTATATTAGAATAGTTGAAAAACTGACACTATATTGATAGAATATCAGACTCTATGGAGAATATGTAAATTTTTTTTAATCTTAGCATAGATGATTATGCTGCTAGATGTAACATGTGATTTTTCTTATTATTAATGAAAAATTACTATTTTTTTCTCTGGGAAAAGACGTAAAGGTCCTAAAATAAGATGACATCATCATTATGAAATGCAACATCTTGCAAGAAAAGGGACGCTACAAATAAGTTGATTGGAGTGTTGTTTCTATGCCCATTTTCAAGCAATGGATTCCCAAGTTGAAGGTATTATGTCCATATTATATTATATTGTAATTGTTAGATTGCCTCTTTTTTTGTTGGTGTTTTCTTAGCATGTGGGAAAGTATTCTGCAAATGACCCATTTAAAAACATATAGGTCATCAAAATGCCATATTTTCATAGCCTAAGACCTATGCTTATTGGAATTTATTGTGCTTCAAGGTTATATGGTTTAGAAGTCCTTTGCTCAGATCTATTTCAACACATATTCTAGCAAATATGAAGAAACCTTTTTACATTCTTTCCACATCACGTTTTTTGAATTTACCTGATGCATTCCATATGTCTTAACGAAATTTATGGTGCCAAAAAGGAAGGGGGAGGTTTGTAATCCTCACCCAAATTGGCATGGAATTGACCATTATTGTTGAGGGATGAAAATCTAGAAACCATAGGGTGATGAATCATCATGCAATTACCTAAAACCATGGCCCTTCCTATAAAAAAAATCCAAGTCCTTTTGGTGTCAAATTGTAATATGAAGAAATTCCTTTTGAGGACATGTATATGTCACAATTTGGTTTCCAACATAAGAAGATCCACTGGGTAAGAGCTTCTGGATTTTTCCAAAATCTATTAATTATACAAATGATTGCTTTTTTCAGAAGGGAAAAAAAAAAGTAGAGACCTCTACATTGTTAACCTCCACAGCTAGGACATGATTAATTTGGTAAAAAATATATGGACCAATGAAAATTTGGGGCGGGTATGCAGATCCAGAAGCCCCTCCTTGAACTTCTTCTTTAAAAAATACAAATGTTCCATTTGATGTCTTGGTTCCAGGAGCACCTCCATGTATTCTAGAGTTAAATATTATTGTTGAATTTTTGGATATACTAGTTCCTTTGAGGAGGGTTAATTCATGGAGAACCTTCCCCTCATATTGCAAACATTGGAATTTCGTGGGTAAGTCCCATTTCTCTTCAATGTTCATTTTAAGGGATAAAACCAAGTATGCGGTTTTGTCCATACAATAAAAGATTCACCTCATGATGAAAATATGAAAGTTGATTTCCCTTTCTTGTTGAGTTTGGAGAGAGGTGGGAACATTTGAAAGGGGCATATTATAGGGGTTCCCTGCTTTAGAAAATTTTGAGACTACACAGACTCCTAGGAAGGCAGAACTGTAAATGAAGTCATCGTATAGGGATTGGTTGACCCTAGAAATGGCACAGGAATCATATCCCCAAGGGATGAGAACACAATACTTTCCAAATGATACTTATTACATACCCAAAATGAAAACTACATATCTCTTTCCATGCTTGTGGTGAGGTACCTGAAATCATTTTTTAAGAAAAGATTCACCCACAACAAAGACCCCTTCTAACAAGAAACCTCAAAACCGAAACCATTTTTTTCATCATCCCTTCACCTTTTAGCTTCTTCCAAAAAAAAATGATCAAAGTCATGCATGTAAGAACAATATTTAGAGGAAAAGGCCTTGGATTATAGCATCTCATTCAAAATAAGTTGTCACTCCATGGCATATTCTCAGGATGACAATACAAACCCTGAATTTGTTAAGTCCCTATATTAATAGTGTAGTCCCTTATTATGTTAGTGTAGCCCCCCTTACTATTATTTTTGTACTCTTGTAACCCCCATATTGTTATTATTGTGCCCTTACATTATTATTGTTAGGTCGGCTAGGATTACATTGTGGCCCCATGGACTCCTATATATAGAAAGGAGGTTTTGTCATTTGTATCATCGAAGAATTGTTCATTTATGTAATGTATTGGAGGTTGCCCCCTCGAAGTGGCTTATTTCTAAGGCTTTGATATCTCTTTTCTTCTCTTTTTGGAGCTATTTTCACAACATTTGGTATCAGAGCTTTGAGATTCTAGGGTTTCGCTGCCCAAATAGGTCATAGTGGCATTTTCGTTATAATTTTTTTTCTACGAAGGTTCAAAATCTGAAATTTTTAGAGTGAGAAGAAAAAATCTAGAGGAAATGGTTTTCAAAATTTCAAAGCTTGGTTCGCAATATTTTCGGAGATATGATCTGTGCAAGTTAGGTCATTTTGTAGGCTCCTGAATTTAACCTAAACAGGTCATCGTGGTATTTTTGTAATAACTTTTTTTCTACGAAGGTTCAGAAGCTGAAATTTTTAGAGTACGAAGCCGCAATCCTGAGGAACATCTTTGCACAATTTTAGATATTGGTTCGCAATATTTTCGGAGATATGATCTGAGGAAGTTAGGGATTTTTGAGGCTTCTAAATTTCATCTCAAAGAGGTGATCGTGGGAAAATATTCATAGCTCTCTCTCTGAGCATCGGATTGGAATGTTGTAAAAAGGGGCCACAAGTACACATAATTTAGTTTTTGATCTATCAATTTCAGAGCTAAAGGAGGAAACAATGACACGTGGCAAGTCGTACAAGTTATCTCTATTGAACCAGTCCAAAATTGAGTCATTGTGGGAGATTGGACATAACTTTGCCTTGAAGAATCCAAATCAGATCAGATCTGTGGCATTTGAAAGAAGCTCAAAGGGCTACTACAGGGCTGAATTTCAAATATTTAGGATCCAAAATTATAGAGATAATTCAACTTCAATATCGAGCTCCTCAAAAGCAAGAAAAAGGTGTGTATTTGGTTTTTAAAATTGCATAACGTTTGTTTAAAAAAGTACTTTGAAGTGATTCCAAGGGCATATTTTAGAATTTTTATCAGTATTGGGTTCTATAATGCCTCAAAAAAATAATTCCATACCCATTAAGCCCTCAGAAATCTATTCTATGACACATGAAGAGGAAGAATTGCAGTATGATATATCAAAATTACGGTACCGAGTGCAACATATTTCGATCTTATGAAGAGAAACCGAAAATGAGATATATGGTTTAAAAGCAGAAATGAAGGCTAAGTTGGATAGTTTGAAGGATCAAATAATATCTAATATGGATGATAAATTAGTGGAAGATCACATCGAGCATCAACAACACGTTCTCCAACTCTCAAAGGATAACCTAACTTTGGTGAAGAATCTAATGAAACAACATGAAGATCAACATCACATCGAAAGAAGTTCTGAAGCAGTCACAGAAACAAGAACTCGACAAGTACGATCAATTTCAGAGTATCTCAGCAAGTGGAAGAACTTTCCTGTAGAATATTCCACATGGGAGGATGAGACTTTTATACAGAAGCATCAAGAAATAATCAAGCGTTGAGGACAACACTTGTTTGAAGGAAAGGGGCATGTTAAGTCCCTATATTAATAGTGTAGTCCCTTATTATGTTAGTGTAGCGCCCCTTATTGTTATTATTGTACCCCTGTAACCCCCATATTGTTATTATTGTGCCCTTACATTATTATTGTTAGATCGGCTAGGATTACATTGTGGCCCCATGGAATCCTATATATAGAAAGGAGGGTTTTTCCATTTGTATCATCAAAGAATTGTTCATTTATGTAATGTATTGGAGGTTTCCCCCTCAAAGTGGCTTATTTCTAAGGCGTTGGTATCTCTTTTCTTCTATTTTTGGAGTTGGTTTCACAACATAATTGCAGTGGTGGCTTTGGATAGAAGACCATAACACAGAGGAATTGTAGGCACCATGTTCTCCCTCCAAATTATTTTATACATTTAAGAATAAAACCAATGATTAAATAATTTATATCTAAAGGAAATTAACCTTAATAATAAGGAATTTAGTATTTTATTATATTTGTTGTAACAAAAGGTTCCAACAAAATATCCATGGCATTTTTCAGATCAAAAATTGAGGAAACCTATACTCTATAAATGACCTCCCATTGAAAATATTATAGAAACCACTACATCGAAGGAAAAAAATACAAAATCATCTCTTTTGCATCATTCACTAGATTATTTAGTGTTGTGATAATGACTCACTTTTAAATAATTTTAGGAATTAATGGTTATGGATAAGGTAATCATGCCCCTAAAGTACTAAAGGAAACCCAAAGCTAGTTTAGAGATGAGAAGCATACTATACTCTTTTGGAGAAATGGCCAAATATTTGAAGACTAGATTGCAATTCAAAGGCAAAACTAGAACATAGACCAAAAATTAGGATTAATACTAGGAATGGAGGTTGGAGAAAAATCATAAGGGGTACTATGATCCTCCATTTGATATTGATGAAAGAAAAGGTCCCTTATTCATTATGAAAAAGATGCATATGTCTAAATTTCTAGAATTTATGGGTATCGTTTGACATACACCAAATGATGCATCACTAACATTTATATTTGACATATCGCATGTCAGTGATGTATCATTTGGTATTAGAGTAGTGTGTTCTTCACTTTTGCGATGAGTCAAGAAGTTTTAGGGATACACTCCCTTTATAAGCTTTAGTAATCTCCCACAAATATGATTCGACTCCCTCTACAAGGTTCAATGGTCAATTTACATGGATTTACTCCCTCTGTAGGGTTTCATGGTGAAGCAACAAGGAATCCACTTCTTGCTCTACCAGGTCCAACAACATATTTCACAATGGTATTTAGCACCCCATCTTAAAAAAATTAAAAAGGGATAGCATTTGGTAGTGAAATATAATGCAATATAGCTTATTAAACTAAAAAATGACATCCTTCCATATTTTGAAATCAATGATTGATTGCATAGTGGCACAAATGTCCTAAAATAAGATGACATCATCATTATGGAATGCAACATCTTGAAAGAAAAGGGACACTACAAATATTTTGATTGGAATGTTGTTTCAATTTCCATCTTCAAGCAATGGATTCCCAAGTTGAAGGAATTGAACTAAAGATAATTCAAGGTGTTGCATTAAGTTGAAGGTATTAAATTTCACTTAGTTCAAGGACCTAGAGTAAGGTTTGTCCATATATATGTTGTTTTAATGTAAATTATTCATTTCCATATCACCCTACATCATTTTATATTATGATGATAATCAAGGAACAAACTATGATTACATCATATGGAGGGACCTTGTCAAATAAGCGTGCAATCCCCTTTTCAATCTCGAGGTGCTTAAACAGATCATCCACATTGTCTAGTCCTATGCGCCCTTGGACATATAAATGCACAAAATGACCATAAAAATTGACCCTTAGGTACAATTTTTGTTAACTAACAAAACAACACTTCTCATGAAACTTTAGACCGTGGTCCCATCTCCTCAAAGATTTCTAATAGACCTCCTCTAAAAAATCCCAGGATAGAAATACCACATGTATCAACTACCAAGTGTCAAGCTTCGTATACCAACTCCCACCTGTTCCAACTGCCATTTATACTAACTATCGTGTGTTAAGCTTTGAGTGGTGTCACGTGTTAACTATTCCTAATACCAAGATCTCCTTGATTATAGCCCTTTTCATTGATCTTTATCAATTTCTTTTATTAAATTTAATGCTATTATTTTAAATTATAATAATTTATTATCTTAAATTCATATTAAATTTTATGTTATAAAATTTTCAAATATTAAAATATTTCACAATATATAATTATAAATTTTTATTATTAATTAAATTTTCAACTGAAAATTATAATTAAATTTAAAAGACAAAACAAAAGAAAATAACCTAGATTAAAATATGCCTCCAAACACATGAATAACGGAACACCAATATATCTCATATTATTAGAACTTGGAAGTTCGTTATATGACTAAAATATTTCTATTTCTATAAGCCTTTAGCTTTGTTATAATCTTTAAGAGAAGGATTTATTTTGGTTATTAATATATTGATTTAAAATGTAAAGTTAGTTTATCTATTTAGGGTTTTTAAATTTAATTAAACTCATGGATAGCTCTAATTATTGGAGTTGTCTAACGAGACGGAGGAATTGCCTAGACGACCAAAATTGGCTAGAATCCGGGCCAATTTTTTTTTAAGAAATCTTACAGTAATAGTGTTTGAATCATGATTTTGATGGTGTAAATAGATTCAGCACCATCAAAAACCTACAGGGCACCCAAAATATTAAAGTTTGATATTTATAACGTGGATTTACAAAAATCCCTGTCGGATTTTCTTAAAATCTTACCGAAATTTCTATGATTTTTAGGGCGAAAAGACCTAAATTATTAATGGACTATTTTTTTTTAATTTTAATTTTAATTTCTTTTATTAATTTTATTTTATTTTATGGTGCATTTATTTTGTGAAGAAGTGAGAATTTTAGTATTTTTTTAATTGTAATAATTTGAAGTTTTTAAAAAGAGTTAAGATTTTATTAATTAAAAAATTAAAAATAAAAATGATTAACTATTAAATTTAAAAATAAATAAAATTTATGCATTATTTGTTTATCTTATCATTAATAATCATTATAAAATAAAGCAAATAAAAGAATTCTCAATAAATCTACTTATTATTACTTATTTCTTTCATAATAAAGTGATCATCAATAAATATATTTACTAAACTTATTGGATAATTTTTAAGCTTGTTTTATGATCAAATTTATCCCATTATAATACTTATAAGCATATATAATAGACGAAATCCCTTAAAATAATTCACAATAAATATATTTATTATGAATTATTTATATGATATACTAAAGTGATCATCTAGATATCTATTTATTTAAAAAATAAATAAATACATTTATTCATTTATTTTTTTAATGGCTGACTTTATTTTATGGAGAGGGAAAATATTTTAGGTTTTTGAGTTAAAAAAAACATGTTAAATATAGTTTGTTTATCATTAAATTTGAAAAATATATTAATGAATCAATCCATTTTTAACTTGTCTAGCGCTTGAAATTGTTAAAATAAATAATTAATTAAAAATTTATAAAATTTTATAAAGAAAAAAATTGGAATTATAAATTTTATTACTTTAAAGATGGAAATTGTAAAAATTATCCCTCAAATAATTATTTATTTTATTAAATGAGAAACAAAGTTCTAATTGCCAACTTTAATTGAGTCTAAAATGGAAAGAAAGTGCCATGTTGATATTTATGTCATATAATCATCATTTTAGTGTGTTTATCTAAAGCACAGTAATAGATAATAAATTATTAACCCTGGTCACTTAGAAATTTTAATTGTCAATGCAAAAAGAAGCTTAATAAGAGAACATGATTATGCCAAAGAGTTTGATAAGACTAGTAAATGAAGGTGATTAATGAAGATTTTTGAGATTGAATAATGTTTAGTAGTTTTATAATTAATCCAATGAAAACATGTCATCTAAAAATAAATAACTATTTTTATAATCAATCCAAACAAAATTTGTGGAAATTTAGATGGAAAATAAGCCAAAATCTAATCCAATAGAGAAAAGAAAAGAAAAAAATCTTTCATTTTTAATAATGAGAAAACCTATTCCCAAGTGCTTCAAAGATTTCATTTCATATTCAGAAATATTTTAAGTTTCTTTCCACATGTCGTAAGGAAATGTTTGTGTAATTTATCTATCTAATTTTGATGTAATTTGTCACTACAACTTTTGAGTCTGAAATATATTTATTATTATTTGTTTAGTAAATAATTTTCAATAAATCTATATACTACTACTTGTTTATTTGAGATATTCAAGTGATCACCAATAAACCTATTTATTAAATTTTTTCACTCACTTTAAACTCTTCAATGAATATCGCCTTGAAATTGTTAAAGTAAATAATTGATTGAACATTTATAGAATTTTATAATAAAAAAAATTAAAATTGTAAATTTTATTACTTAAAAAATGGAAATTGTAAAATTTATCCCTTAAATAATCAATTTATTAATATTTTTTTATAACACTAATAATTATTTGTTTTATTAAATGAGAAAAAAAGTTCTAATTTCTAACTTTAATTGAGGTTGAAGCAGAAAGAAAGTGCCATGTTGATATTTGTGTCATATAATCATCATTTTATTGTGTTCATCTAAAGCACAGTAATAGATAATAAATTATTAAACCTGGTTACATAGAAATTTTAACTATCAATGTGAAAACAAGCTTAATAAGAGAACATGTTTATGCCAAAGAGTCCGATAAGACTAGTATATGAAGGTGATTAATGAAGATTTTCGAGATTGAATAATGTTTTAGTAGTTTTATAATTTATCTAAAGAAAACATATGTCATCTAAAAGTAAAGAACTATTTTTATAATCAATCCAAACAAAAATTGTGGAAATTTGGATGGAAAATAAGCCAAAATCTAATCCAATCCAAGAAAAAAAAAACTTTCATTTTTAATAATGAGAAAACTTATTCCTAAGTGCTTCAAAGATTTCAATTCATATTCAGAAATATTCCAAGCTTCTTTCCACATGTAGTAAGGAAATTTTTATGTGTCATTTATCTATCTACTTTTGATGTAATTTATCACTACAACTTGAGAACAATCTATCTTATACAAGCAGTAACTTGAAAAAAGTTAAATTTCAAGTGGCATTGTTATTAATTTACAGATTACCAGAATAATAATGTCAAAAAACCAATAACAAATAATATCTTACTCCTAATAATTTCAATTCTTATTCCTAATATTATCTTTGAAAAAATCATATACTTGATATTAATATAAAATTTTAATCATTTATAAAAATAAATTTCAATAAAAATAAATTTTAATAATTTTAATCTTTGATTTTGTTGCTAAAAACATTCCCGTAAATAAAATCCATCTTATTATTTCAAGTAAGTCTTGATCGTCTCATATATATTACACCAATTGAAAACCCAGGCTTAATTTATGGCATAATATTTGTATGGGTATGTATTTAAAAGTTTTTCATGTTTAAAATTTCATCTAGATGTACTACTGGAATTGCATGCAAGTGGGTGAAGAACGACATGGACCATCCGACTGCATTGAGATCCATCCTGTAATTCAATGCTCACATCCAATTCAATTCAGAAGAGAATTAGTAAATGGAAATGAATATATATGTAGATTAATAGCAATGCAACTTGAAATTATAACCCTTTTCAAGTTTCCAGAGATTTTGGTAAATTTTTTATTTTTATTTTTATTAGATTCTTGATCATTCAAGTAAATTTTGAGAGGCACTGTCTCCAAGGGAAAATTTCAAAAGTATTTCTTAATAGATATTACCATTAGACACACTTCCTGCAATTAATAATCAAGATCCTAGATTCCCTGCATGTCCTAGTCTCATCATTCAACTAGAGGAAACCACACAAAACCTCTAATGCACATGAAAATGTCCTTATAATAGAAATATGTGCACTCCATGTGTGAAATAATGTGATGTTCAAACTATGCAACTCAACGATGTTGCAATGCAGGGTAGCTATTCAATTGCACTGAGAAATATGCATATGGTTGAGATATGTATACACAATATGTATCTACATGTTCATTCAAATGGTTTCTCAATTCTTCTTAAAAATATAGGGTGAAAATGTGAAGTCGGGTTACACTTTTTGCCCTTTTTTGAGAAAAAACTTTCATTTTTTTCGGTTCTTCAACTTTCTGCAAGCTAAAACAATTTTTCTGTTTAGAATTTCATTTTGCGATAAAAATAAAAGTTGTCAGAAATTTTGTTAGCTTTCTATTCCTTATTTTTTGGAATTTTTTTATACACATTTGATATGTCAACTTAACATTTCTTTGAGTGTGTGTTTTTTAACAATCAAAGGATTCATAAGAAGTCATGTTAATACGCAATGTTGTGGGTGAAAATGTGAAGTTGGGAAACACTTTTTGCCCTTTTTTGACATTGAAAATTGTAATTTTCTATGTTTTTCAACTTCAACTCCACTAAACTCATATTTTTATCGCAAATTATGCTTTGACATAAAAACTAGAATTGTAGAGAATTGTCTTACCTCCATACCGATATTTAAAAAAAAAAAAAATATTGACATATAGAGGGGTAAATTTGTTGTTTACTAACTGCATATACTTGAAATTTTCAGGAAAACATAAATAGTCACTTTTTTATCCTTTACTTTTTTTAGGGAAGGTTATTCATTTTTTGGAAAAAAACCATAGCATCATAATCTGCATATATTGCACTAGTGCACAGACTATTTTTTGGTAGTTTTCGGATCAAATCACTATTTTTTATTATTTTTTGAAATGGACGAAGACAGAAAAACAATGATGTTTCAGTACATTTTATTATCCTTTGATTTTCTTTTCAATGTGATCGTCAATAAGAAAAATGAGAGTACCCTTTTGAAGTAGACAGGGAGAGGAAGTGCACTATGATTATTTTAAATTTTTTGGTGTCCTCGTTTGAAAGTTATTGAATTTTCATTGAGTGCAATTTTTCGAACAATGAAATTCCATAGTGACATAGTTTAGTAAAAAATTAATAAAAAATTGAATTTTTTAATGAAACTCCATAAATCTCACATCATCAAAAACTAGATTTAGAGACGAATCTAATGGTACTTGGTCCGACATATAACATTTTGTTTTTGTAGGTGTTCTGCCCCTCCAAAGTTGCAGGTTTCTCAAAACTGCAGAGGTTTCTGAGTTTTTTGTTGACCAGAAACTCTCGGCTGAGAAAAACTCTCGGCCGAGAAATTTTTAAAACTCTCGGCCGAGAGTTTTAAACCAATTTATGCGCGGGAAAACTCCCGGGCAAAAGTTTTAAAAACTCTCGGCTGAGAGTTTGCGGCCGAGAGTTTGCACAATAAAACTCTCGGCCGAGAGTTTTTGAATGTAAAAAACTCTCGGCTGAGAGTTTTTCTAACTCTCGGCCGAGAGTTTGCGGCCGAGAAATTTTTCACACAACTCTCGGCCGAGAAATTTTGTTGACTTTTTTTCTCGGCCGAGAAATTAAAAAACTCTCACGAATTCTATCTCATGCCAAAAAGTGTTTCCCAACTTCGCGTTTTCGCCCTTGTATTCTTTGAAAATTTGTTTTTTTGAGAAACAAAATGTGTTACAACAATCTAGACAGAGTCTACTTCGTGTTTGTCATATTTACAAAGCCAATGGATTCATATCATAATTGCTAGAATTTTTTGAACTGGTCCAATATGAGAAAACTGCATATTTTGAATATGTTTCATGACGCAAGAAATTTCTTAACATATAAGTTATAAACTAAAAATCTAAAAGCTACCTATTAGAGACAATGGACCAATGTAATGCACCATAATTTTTTCAATTTTTTTTACAATGTATTTTGGAAGATACAGAATTATGATTTCACTGAATCATAATGACCTTCAGAAATTGTTTGCACCCGTTTTATTATAAAATTAATTAAAATTAGTAAATATTATGAAATTCCATAAAAGTAATATTTCCTGAAATTAGATTCAATTCTAAAAATGCTTGTATTGGTTCCAACAATTAATTCAGAATGTTTCATGGAGTTTAATCAGTCCAAAGTTGCAGATACGTATTAAGAGCTTGGCTATGTGTAATTGCTAACGCGTTAGTTTGGTCGAACTCTTAAAAAAAGTTCGATTGAATTACATTTTGCGCCGACGGCCCATCAAGTCTAACGACATAAAAGTTCGGCCGAACTTTTACCTGAATTTACGCCGGCCGAAAAATGCCGCGGAGCCCCTCCAAAGAAACATTTAGCGGAAATATAAATTGCCACGAAATCATTCATTATTTTCACATATTTTCACACATTTGGTCTAATTTTACAAAGGTCTTGGGTCTTGGTTTGATTTTGCAAAGAATTGTTTTGGGTTTTAGGAATTTTCTTGGAGGTACATTCAAAGAACATTGGGTTTAAGGATTTTTCTTGGAGGAACATTCAAAGGAATTTCTTGGAGGAACATTCAAAGGACATTTCTTGGAGGTATGTGATACATTTTTTGAATGTTTTTTGGGCTTCA
Organism: Pinus albicaulis; assembly: GCA_034641835.2. NCBI lineage: Eukaryota > Viridiplantae > Streptophyta > Pinopsida > Pinales > Pinaceae > Pinus > Pinus albicaulis. The sequence goes on along the minus strand of CM076571.1, from coordinate 544,673,188 downwards.
TTTTTTTTGAAAGTATGGATTTGGGCTTAATTTTCATGGAGGTATGTGATACATTTTTTGGATGTTTTTTGGGCATTATCTTTTTGAAGGTATGGATTTGAACTTAATTTAAAAAGGACTCTTTTTAGGCTTAATATTCAAAGGACATTTTTTGGACATTTTTTTGAAGTATTTTTTAAAGTGATATTTTTTTAGAGGCTTTTTTGAAGTATTTTTTAAAGTGGAATTTTTTAAGAAGTTGGAATTAATTTTCAATAGGCATTTTTGGAGGTATTTTTTGAAGTGACATTTTTTTAGAGTACGTGTTTTGGGTTGAAGTAAATCTTTTAAAATGATTTTTTAAAATGAGTTTTTGTCTAACTTTTTAAATGAAATTTTTTTGTAGGACTCGGAAGGAAATATTTTGAGCTTCGTTTCATTTTTATAAGACATTTTTTTCTCGGATTTTTTGAATTAAGTGTTTTGGATTGAAGTATGTAGTTTTTGAAAAAAATTTAAAATGAGTTTTTATTTATTTATATATATTTTTTAAATTAAATCTTTTGTGATGTTTTTTTTAATTGAGTTTTTGTCTAAATTTTGGAAGGAATTTTTTTGAACTTCATACTCTATTATCATGGGAAATCGAAGGAATTGTATGAGAAAATATGATCTAAAAAGAGACCCTGAGGAACGTAGATAAGAGACGAGACAATCTCACAAAAGAAAGATAGAAGCACTCTCAAATATTGAATGGGAAAATCAACCTCAACTAGAAGTTGAAGCAGGTATGTAAATATAAATATTACGAGTTTGATATATTTAAAATTTTCCTAGTGTAAAATGTGAAGCTTAATTTTTATTTGATGAAATAATTTGAAAAATATTTTGCAATGTAAACAGATAGAGATATTCTTCAAAACATTGATGATGAGATACAAAATTTTGAAAGAGAAAGTGAAAGAGATATTGAACCAATGATTGAAGATGTTGAAAATGTTGAAAGAAATTCAATTGAAGAAATTGAATTACAAGGTATATATATATATGTTGAACACATGCACGTATTATTGAAATTATACATATATTTATTAATTTAGTTATTTATTGAATATGTAAACTTATTATATGTACTATTTATTCGAATATGTATAGATGAAATCAATGTCAATGATGAGATGTTAGAAATTGTTGACACTCACACATATGGAGATAAAAAAGCTGACCATTATATACGATATCGTGTTAACTGCATTTTTAATACGTACTTCATAAAGGAAAATGTGACAGTTCAAGCTCAAATGTTGAAAGGTCTCCTATCATTAAGGAAATTAAAAGAAGCTATGACTTTATTGGGTATTTGAAAATCAACCAAAGATAAAAAAATGAAGGAAAATGTGATACAAAATATAAATAGTGCTATAAATTCAATTAGAAGATCTAGACAAAAAAATGTTTGAGTTGTACATAGAGCAATACATATGGCAGTGGTTTCATCAAGTACTAAAGAGAATCTCTTGGTAAAATCTATGGCACGAGCGTCAGGAACCTCACGAAAAACTTTGCACAAACATCATAAATTTCGTTTGCAAATAGATGTAAATAATGAGCTCACTTTTTGGAGAGCTATTTGTAGGCGACCATACAAAGATAGACTTGGAGAACATGTTAAAAAAATAATATATGAATATTGGAAGAAAAATTCACATGTTTTGCCAAATGCAAGGGATGTGATGCGAAGAAGAATAGCATGAAATCAGTACGAAGAGCATGAAAAAAATTTCTTGGAAACCACTCAGATAGAGTTTTTCAACTAGTTCAAAGAAGAGAATCGTGAAATTCATGTGTCAATAAGTTCTTTTGTTCAACAAAAACCATGGTATGTAAAAATTATCACCGTACGCGACACTTGTTGTTGTCGTTATCATGTGGAATTTGAGTTATATTATGACACATTCCTTAATTTTGGTAGAAAATTTTGGAAGGATTCACCTCCTCCTTCCACTATCCGTGATCTCATATCTCAAATTCTATGTGAAAGACAAAGCGATGATCTATTTTACGAAAAGAAATGTGTTGGTGGTAAAGAATACGATGATTGTGGAAATTTGACTAAATTTCAAAACAAATATCATATTGATATAAATGATCAATCATTGTCCAAAATTAAAGTGAACTGGAAGAGATATGAATATATCCATACATCGATTCAAGGTGCAAATAGTGCTAAAAGAATTGAATTACATGAAGAAGAATTTTTTGTGATAGACTTTTTGAGAAAGTTTGAGGTAGAAATTTATAAATACACCAAGCATTCCCATAGAGCTCGATGGCAAGAATTGTAATTCAAAAAATCCCATGAAGTTTTTACACCAGGGACCATTTTGTCAATAATTGATTTTGTAGAAAACTACACATTTGTTCCACAAAAAGAAATTCAGAGTGAATACTATCATTCTGACCAAGTCTCCATGCTCATCCATATTCTATATAGACATCCTGAAAAAAATGTTGATCATATAGAAAGCACCAATGAAAATCGACATGTTATTAAAGAATATCAATTTTATATCAGTGATGATCATACACATGATACATATTTTGTACAAAACTGTTTTGGAAATATTTATGATTCCTTGAAAAGTCGGGGTATAACATTCAATGAACATTGGATATGGTCAGATGGATGCGCAGGTCAATTCAATTCTGCACGATCATTCTTTTGGTTGTGTTTTCTTCATAAGAAAACCTGCATTAAACATTGTTGGAATTTCTTCAAGTCTGGTCATGGAAAAGGAGAACATGACGGTGCAGGGGCATGCATAAAAAGAGCACTTCGAAGATATCAAATGAATCCCTCTGCAAGCTGACTTGTGGACGCTAAAGAAGTTGTTCAATGGTGCATCGCTGCTCTAAGCCATGAGACTAACCGATCAAGGGAAGTGCGAAGGTACATTCATTTTAACTTTTAATGGATATCTAATTTTATACAGTGTATATTTATTACAATTTGTTTATCTCTGATTGATTATCTTTGATTGTATTTTGATATCATATTTACATTCTTCTTTGAATTTTCCATATAAAGGTTTTTTTGGCATATTGGGATCGAAGAAGCAGATATATCAATTGGAAATGACATTGAAACAATAAAAGGGACTCGAAAATTGCATTCAATTAAAACAAATTTGTCCACAAATGTGTTTGCATTGGATAAAATAAAATATTCTTGTTTTTTTCATGTTTGCATAGACAACATAGAATCAAATGATGTTTGTGAAAACAAAATGTATGTAAAGGATTGGAAACATACAGAGCTAAATATAAAGGGAAAATTTTTCGTTGCAATGTTTGAAGAAATGCAATTAGAGGAGACTACAATATCATCCGATGGTGATCGAGTTTTTGATCTTGTTAGAGAATGTAACATTTGAATTGCTTTCAAATGATAAATATCTAGAAATAAATTTAAATACATAAGTTTTTTAAGTTTGTTTTATTATGTAGGAGATGTTTTTGTTGTAATTGCACCTGCTGACAATGATGAAAATGTGAAGTATTATTTGATGTGTTGCATTGAACGAAAAATTAAATTATTAGAAAACTATAATGATCACAAGTTTCCATATGAAAGAGGATCTATTATACTGAAAGGATATTTGTTCAGACAAACTAATCAAAGTGGGGATTTTGTTTACTTTGAAGACTATGAACCTGATGACATAAGTTGTCAATATAGTCACTTGGTGTGTGCAGCATGCATAAAGTTGATAGAGGTTCAATCAAAGAAAAAAACAAAAATTAAGAAATGGAAAATGTCAAAATCCGATCATGAACGGATCATTGAAGATGGCATTCCATTGGAATTTTTTTGATTAAACTGCCCAACAATTTCTTCTCTTTGGATTATGTTTTAGAACTTCCAAAACTCAACTAAAAATTGAGTTGCCTTGTTATGTTATGTGTGCAAGTGTTTGCACATGTACAAATTGTTTTGGTACATGCACACTAGGATCAACTGAAAGTAGCTTTTCTATACATGCATTGATGAAAAATGTTGCATGTATTGGATATATATATATATATGTGTGTGTGTGTGTGTGTGTGTGTGTGTGTTCTAGAATGCAATAAAATGTTCAAGTAGTTTTACTATATGTGCATTGATGAAAAATGTTTCATGTACTGAATATATATGTTCTAGAATGGAATTAACTGAAAGTAGTTTTTCTATGTGCATTGATGAAAAATGTTGCACGTACTGGATATATACATGGAATGAATGTGACCAGTTTTTCTCGTGGGCTTTTCTAGTAAAAAGTATGGAGTGTAAATAAATCATCCACAATATAGTTTTGTATGAAGATTCCTTTCAGACAAGAGACTTAGAGCACTTCTCCGACTTTTGGTGGGATTTGACCCACATCTCTATTCCTGATAGAAAATATAGTACAAAATTTGTCTGTCCAATGGTCAGATATGTTCTAGGAAATTAATTGAAAGTAGCTTTTCTATGTGCATTGATGAAAAATGTTGCACGTATTGGATATATATATATATATATATATATATGTTCTCGAATTAAATTAATTGTTCAAGTAGTTTTCCCATGTGCATTGATGAAAAATGTTTCACGTACTGAATATATATGTTCTAGAATGCAATTAACTGAATGTCATTAATTTACCAATTTATAAATCAACAAGGCTACCTAGTTGAGTGCATTAATGACATCGACCCGAATTCAACAAACATATATCCACTTCTTATATTTCCAATCAAAGTTAAAGGTATTTGTATGGGAAAGAGGCAGAACATATAGCCCATCAACTACTTTTTAGAGGTCAATGAAGGTATCATCATGTGGGAAAATGTTTGGAACACTTGGTTGTACTTGAAAGTAATCTTAAGATTGTTTTTTTATCTCTACATACTCTAAAATGTTTGGAACACTTGGTTGTACTTGAAAGTAATCTTAAGATTGTTGGAAATGTTGTCATTGATGGCAAAGGAGGTAGCAGAGGCAGAGACAGACAAAGGACAACAGCAGAAGCAAAGGAGAAGACATCAGGTTTTTAGTAAATGATATAGTAACATTTATAGGGAGCATGAGAAGAACAGAGGGAGATTTTATGAGAAGACTGCATAGATGGAAAAGGACGCAGAGGACGCAAAGACAGAGAAAGGAGGCAAAACCAGAGGAGGTAGAGCAGTAGATGCGGAGATAGAGATGAAACAATCGAGCAGCAGAGGCAGAGGCAGAGAATACAGAGGCAGAGCTGTTAACAAGCAGTGAAATGATCAAGCAGAGGCGGAACCGAGGCTCTGTGTATAAGGGGTAATACCAAGAATTAAACAATAAAAATCTAATACAGTTAGGTGTTAAACCTTATGATAGCGTTATATTAAAATAACAATGAAACAGTGCTGAAGAAAGGTAGATAACGAAATCAAGAAGGGTTTATATATATTATAGTTTGAACAGAGCTTATATGTATATGTATATAACGAAGGCGCGAAATTATTTATTGAAGCGGAACCATGAATTGAAGTGACACCCTAAGTGTGAATAGTAAAACCAGAGGTAAGAAAACCGACAGTATCGCGCGGTGTCAAAAATGGTAAGTGGAATTCTCAAAACGAACGCGATATATGTCTTTGGATGCCACATGTCCTAAGATGGTTTTCCAAAAAAAATTTCATCACGTGACTTCTGAGAATTAACGTTAGTGCATCTAAATTACGCAAAAATGGGCAATGATTTTTGGATCGTCCAAGACAAAGCGACATCTTATCATCCGTCAGATGTGTGTGGTGTGTTAATTAGTGGGCCCAAATTAACAGTTGTATTGTTAATTGAAACTTAACCCAAATGTTAAGTCATATGTTGTGGGACCACAGGCAAATGCATGTGTGGAATTTTTTTGGATGCATATTGATACATTTTGAAATGCCTAAGGTTTAATACCAAATTCAAGGATTGATATATATAGAATGTTGATGTCTCAGGGTCTATGCCAAAGTCGAGGATTAATTCAGGTATTGATATATATTTGACAATGAATTCGTGGATATACTTAACTGACGAGGGTGAACAGTAGAGCGTGGGACCCGTGAACCACCATATGATATATGTGTTGCATTAATATATATAAACCTTGAGTGAATGCTATAAGCACGGGTGTATGTAATTAAAAGAGCCAGAACCCTTTGTAGCATTAAGACTAAGGTTTGAATAAAGAACATGTCTAAGTCTATGCTGGGAGCGGAAACATTAAATGAACTATGGAGACCGAGAGGTTATATAAATATGTATATTAGTGCTAGGTTTAAGTCTGAGCCAAGGAATTAATACTATGTTGACGGATAATATTATACATATAGTGTGGGACCCCTTACATAAAATTCCAAGAATCATAACCCAAGCTAGAGGATACATAAAGATTGAAGCAGCAAAGTATACATATATATGCAACGCTTTATATATGTAGCACAATATAAAAAAGGGGCCAAAGTATATATATACATATATGTGAAGCGCTCTATTGTTTGGGCCTAATACAAACAAAGTCTTATATTGTGGGACCCTCACCAATCACATCGGAGAAACTTGGCAGCGAAACCTGTTAACAAAATTTTGCGATTGCGATTGAGTTCTGGACCCGATATGGTTTAAATGATGATTCATATATGTTTGAGTTCCAGTATCAAAGTAAACAGTGTTACATCGCATCAGAGCGATTCATCGCATCGGCATATCAAAGTGAACAATGCTACATTGCATCGAAGCGATTCATCGCATCGGCACATAAAAGTGAACAATGTTACATCGCATCGAAGCGATTCATCACATCGGCATATCAAAGTGAATAATGATTGATCGCATCGGAGAAGGAGCAGAGCATCGGAACATATAAATGGAAGTTGCGATTGCGATTAATCGCAATCGGAAGTATTCGAGAGGTGATACATCGCATCGGAGAATAGAACAAGTTCGGCAAGTGGGCCTATAAGGGAATTTTACGTATTAAAATGATATTTTATCATTATATCGCCGAAAGTTACTTAAGTTATATAACACGACAGTGCATATGTTAAAACGCCTTATTATTATTATGCCGAGAATTGATTTGCATTATATAAAAAGTGCAGTTACATACATGCAAGAGTTACGCAACAACAATGAACAGAAAGGCATACAGAGAAGAAAAAGACAGACACAATCACAGAAAAGACAAATACGTAGTGGTCCAAGAGGCTGAATGAGTTGAGCTAGAGTTCTCACTATAATTAAATATAAATTTTTTAATTGGTTTATATTGTTTGTGATGCATTGGCAAGTCTCCGGAAGAGAAAAAAAATCCCAATGTAATATTAAAATTAGTACATACAGTTATATTTTTCTGAGTAAGGTGGAAAAGAAATGAGAAGGAAGGAGGCTAAGAGATATGGCTATTCATTTCGAATTCCCTGAGGAATACAAACAGTCATAAGGAAATCTCTATAAATAATATCATCTTGATGTTTCATAGAAAAGTTAGAGAGAGTGAGGATAGAGAATGCAGAGTATGGAAAATTGAGGCAGAGAAGATAAGGAAGAGAGGAGCAGAAAGAGATTCTACAGAACAGAGTTGATATCTGAGGTAAATCAGCAAACATTTCTTTTGATAAATTGAGGAATTTGGAGCTTCCCTATCAAGTTGAAGCTTGATAGTTGTCAGTTTTAGCTAATTGCGGTTGGAGCCTCCTGTAGGTTGGTGCCTATAGAAAAACAGTGGTGAGAGGGAGTTGGAGCTTGCCTTTGCATCACAACAATAATAAGATGTGGTTTTCTCCCTTTATGGGTTTTCACTTATATCTGCTGTCTCTATGTGTGTTTCCTATGTGTTGATATGATCTACCCAATCTGCTTATTGTTTGTTGTTCTCATAATAATTTTGGTGTCACATTAATTTAATACTTGCTACAACATATTAAGACTGTTCACATATTAAATTTGGTTATAAAATTAAGTTGTAAATAAGTTGATGAAAAATTTAAAAATCTTATGTATGTGTTAAACTGATTCACCCCCCCCCCCCCTCTCAGTTTAACTAAGGATTCAACAATTGGTATCAGAGCCAGTTCCTTTGTACCAGTTTAACCACTGAAAGGAGATCCTAGGTCCCCAGGATGGCTAGTCAAGAAGGAAGCTCAACCAATAAAGCCCCTTTTTTCACCGGTCCTAATTATGCCTTCTGGAAAATCAGAATGAGAGCATAAATAATGTCTCTAGGAGTATAGGTTTGGGCTGTTGTGGAATTTTGATATGCTCCAAAGGCAATTGACCCAGAGAGAGAAGCTAAACAAGAATTTGTAGCAAATGCAAAGGCCATGAATGCAATCTTAAGTGGACTTTGTGAGGCTCAATTTATCAAAATAATGCACAGTAAGAATGCCAAAGATATGTGGGATACTCTTGAGAACATCCATGAGGGAAATAAAAAGGTAAATACAACCAAACTTCAAGTATATAGAGCTCAGTTTGAAAATTTAAAAATGAATGATGATGAAGATGTTGGAAGCTTCTTCTTAAGAGTTGCAGAAATTGTTAACAATATGAAAGCTCTTGGAGAAACCATGCCAGAAAGTGTAATTGTACAAAATATTCTAAGATCTCTTCCACCCAGTTTTAACCCCAAGGTGTCTGCAACAAAAGAAACAGCTGACTGGGAAACCTTAACCATGAACCAGTTAATTGGAAATCTAACAGCCTATGAGATGAGACTCTCACAGAAGAAGCCAAGTGCGAGGGAGGCAGATTTTAAAACTAAAAAGAAGAAATAAGAAAAGGAAGATATATGTTCTTGCTCTGATGAAGAATAGGCCAAGTTTGTCAAGAAACTGGCTAGAGGCTCAGGTAAATATAAAGGTAAAATTTCATTCAAATGCTTTAACTGTGGAAGAGTTTGACACTATGTTGCTAAGTGTCCTCATAAGAAATTAAGGAATCAGGCTCATGAATCAGAGAAAAATACATCAAAGAACTGACAGAAAGGAAAGAAATTTAATAGAAAATCTTACTATGTTCAACAAGACAGTAGTGCATCTGAAGACTCAGATGAACCCTCAAGTGAAGAAGGAACCTCTGAATTTTTATTGATGGCCATAGACGAACTTGAAGAAATCCTGCTAGAATATGAAGAAGAAGGTGAATTTGACCTTGAGGGGAAGCTAAGAAGTGCTCTAGAGGAGATTGACAGACTCAAACTGAAGTGCAGAAAACAAAAGAACATTATCCTCAAGTATGTAAGAGAAGAGAATTATTCAGAAGTCCCCATGCAGCTGAAGGTAGAGCTTGAAGAAGCCAAGAATATTGAAGACATGTTACTTAAGAAAATCAAGGATAAAACTCAGGAACAAGAGAAGTTAGAAGAAGAAGTAGTATGTTTGAGGAAGAAATTAGAAAATGCTCAAAGGAAAGTGTCTATAAATACTTCTCAAACAACAATCTCTGGTAATTTGAACGAAATTGTGGATGCTCAAAGATCTCCTCTTATAAAGACTAGGTTAGGCTATGAAGGAGAATCAAGTAAAAGAAAAGAAAAGAAAAAACAAAAATATTATTTTTTTCAAAGCAAATAGGGTTGATGAAGCAGCTCAAATAATTCCTACAAAAGAAGAAACATGTAATGAGGGAGACAGAAACCAGAAGAAACCTCTAATAACAAAGAATGAAATGAATACTCAGACAACAGAAAAAGGCTCATATACCCCTGATTATGTCAAATTTGGAAGCCATCAAAGGAGATTCTTCCCTCCTATGAAAAATGCCACCTGTTTTGCCTGCCACAAGCTGGGACACATTGCTACATACTATCATACAAGGAGGAGTAATTCAAACCAGCAAAAGATGCAAACAATAAAGAGATTGTCTCAAGAAAACAAATGGAGAAGACAACCTCACATCAGGTATGCAAATTTTTTCTATGATTACTATTTTTATTGTAAGGATTTTGGCCATAAAATCATTGAGTGCAGAAAATATGGACAAATATTGATGTACAACACCTCAAGGAGGTTTATGAATCAAGGAGATTTTAGTCATACTCACAATTCTGCAAAAATTATGATCAAATGCTATGTATGCAATAAAATTGGACATATGCCTTCCAAATTTCCCCTTAGAGGATGTGGTTCATCATCTCACAAAAATCTCCAAAGAAAAGGATGCTTCCAGTGGAAAAAGAAGGTGAAAAAATGTGACATAGCTCTAACTACTCAAGACCTGAAAAGCCAATGGTATTTGGACAGTGGCTGCTCAAAACATATGACTGGAGACAAAAGAAAATTTATAACTTTTGATGAAAAGAAATCTGGCAATGTTACTTTTGGCAATGGTAAATCATGAAAAATCAAAGGAAAAGGCTCAGTCAGCCTAGATAATGGCAGAGGAAAGGCCCAAGATGTACTATTTGTAGATGGGCTGAAAGAAAACTTGTTGAGTGTCAGTCAAATGTGTGATAAAGGTTGTGAAGTTCTTTTTAGAGCACAAGACTGTGAAGTCAGATCAAGCACCACAGGTAAGACCCTGCTCAAAGGTGTTCGAACAGAGAGTAATGTTTACATAGTGAAAGAGGAATATGAAGCATGCCATCTTAGCAAACTTGATGAGTCATGGTTATGGCGTAGGAGACTGGGACATCTCAGCTTCGATCATATCATCAGTCTGAGCAAGAAGAAAGCTGTCAGAGACATGCCAAAAATAAAAAGGCCTTCCAATACCATATGCAAATCCTGTCAATTGGGCAAATAGACCCGCACATCCTTTAAGGCCAAATATGAGTTATCAACAAGAAGACCACTCCATCTTGTGCACATGGACCTGTGTGGACCTGCAAGAACTAAAAATCCATGTGGAGAATCCTACTTCATGTTGATAATAAATGATTTCTCCAAAATGACATGGGTTGCATTTCTCAAGAATAAATCAGAAGCACTAGAGAAATTCAAGATATTCAAAGAATTAGTAGAAAATCAAATAGGATGCAAGCTAAAATGCATCAGATCAGACAGAGGAGGTGAATTCATAGATTATGACTTTGCAGACCTATGCAATGAACATGGGATAAAGCAACAATTTACTATTGGAGGGACACCTCAACATAATGGAGTAGCAGAGAGACAAAACAGGTCTGTACAACAAATTGCCAAAGCCATGATGCAAGAGAGTAATATTCCTCAAACCTTCTGGGCAGAAGCAGTACACACAGCCGTGCATATCCTAAACAAATATCATTTAAGGCCAAGCAGTGACAATACTCCATATGAACTTTGGCATGGTAAACCAGCTTCAATAAAGCACTTTAAAATATTTGGAAGCAAGTGTTACATAAAGAATAATGATGAAAATCTGGGGAAATTTGATGCAAGGGTAGATGAAGGGATATTTCTAGGATATGCATCCAAGAGTAAAGGGTACAGGTGCTACAACAAGACTCTTCAAAAAATTGTAGAAAGCATTGACGTAAGATTTGATGAAGAACTTTCAAACAAGACAAGAAGTACAGACTGCAGCAGTCCTTCAGACAATCATGAAGAAGAAAACGTAGCTGATGATGAAAATAGCAAGACAACAGAAGATGCTGAGCTGAGCTCAAAAGCCCCCTTAAGATACACTCAAAAGAACCATCCAGAAGATCAGATCATTGGAGACAAGAGTGTAGGAGTCCAAACAAGAAGGCAGCTAACTAAATAAATAGAAGAGGTATACATAGCTATGTTATCACAAATAGAGCCAAAGAAGTTTGAAGAAGTTAGCAAGGACAAGCATTGGGTGAATGCTATGAATGAAGAATTGGATCAAATTGAGAAGAACAATACCTGGGAATTAGTTCCTAGACCCACTGAGAAAAATATCATAGGCTCAAAATGGGTATTCAAGAATAAAAAGAATGAGCAAGGACAGGTAATCAAAAATAAAGCCAGACTTGTTTGCAAAGGATATTCACAAATCGAAGGACTTGATTACGATGAAACATTTGCCCCTATAGCCAGAATGGAAGTTATCAGAATGTTTCTGGCCTTTGCATGCTACCAAGACTTCAAGGTATATCAAATGGATGTGAAATCTACATTTCTGAATGGAGATCTAGAAGAAGAAGTCTACATGGAACAACCAGAAGGTTTCTCTTTAATAGATAAAGAAGACTATGTGTGCAGACTAAAGAAGGCTCTATATGGACTAAAACAATCTCCTCGTGCTTGGTACTCAAGGCTAGATAAGTACTTGCAAAAACAAGGCTTTAAGAGAGGAGGAGTAGACATCAATCTATACATAAAAGCCCATGGAAATGAACTTCTGATTGTTGTAGTATATGTTGATGACATTATGTTTGGAAGCGACAAAGATGTGCTAGCTAAAGGATTTGCTGATGAGATGAAATCAGAGTTTGAGATGTCTATGATTGTAGAACTCACCTTCTACTTAGGACTTCAAATTGAGCAAAAAAACACAGGTACATTCATCTCACAGGAAAAATACTTAAAAAATATGTTGAAAAAGTTCAAAATGGAAGACTGCAAACCTGTGTCAACTCCCATGATCACAGGATACAAGCTATGTGCTGATGATGGATCTGCTGATATAGATCAAAGAATATATAGATCCATGATAGGAAGTCTGATGTACCTGACATAATCAAGACCAGACATCATGCTAGCAGTAGGACTTGTGGCTATATATCAAGCAGCACAAAGCAAAATCATCTTCTAGTAGTCAAAAGAATATTTAGATATCTACAAGGAATAGTACAGTTTGGGCTATGGTATCCAAAAGGAAAAAGCTTCACTTTGACAGCATACACAGATGCAGATTGGGCCAGCTGTGTGGATGACAGGAAAAGCACAAGTAGAGGTGCATTCTATCTAGGAGAAAGTCTGGTGGCATGGCTAAGCAAGAAACAAACATCTATTTCTCTATCTACAGCAGAAGCAGAATACATAGTAGCAGCAACATGCTGCACACAAGTCATGTGGATGAAGCAAACCCTCCAGGACATGAAGGTAATCATTGATGAACCTATCTCTATCAAATGAGATAATAAAAGTGCTATAATCATATCAAAAAATCATGTGCTTCATTAAAAAACTAAACATGTCCCAATCAAGTATCATTTTCTCCGAGAACAAGTAGCTCATAAGGTAGTGAAGCTAGAGTATGTGCCAACAAAAGAAAAGATAATAGATGTATTTACCAAACCTCTTGCTAGAGAACCATTTGAGTATTTGAGATATAGACTAGGAGTAGTATCTGTAGATGCTACTCTCTGATATTAAGAGAAAGCATCGTTTCAGGGGGAGAACAGAAACAAAAATATCATTCCAAGGGGAGATCAACTAGCAAGGAAAGAAGGAAACAGGTCCTCAAGATCAGAGCAACATGGATGAGATTTAAAAGCACACTGGTTAATGAGCAACCCCTTGCCATTGATGTCAAAGGGGGAGGAAGAGAAAGCAACAGAAGAAAGGGTCCTAAAAGGAAAACAGAGGAAGTGTATTGCCATCAATGCCAAAGGGGGAGACTGTTGGAAATGTTGTCATTGATGGAAAAGGAGGCAACAGAGGCAGAGACAGACAAAGGACAACAACGGAAGAAAAGGAGAAGACAACAGGTTTTTAGTAAATGGTATAGTAACATTTACAAGGAGCATGAGAAGAACAGAGGGAGAGTTTATGAGAAGACAACATAGATTGCAAAGGAGATAGGCAGAAGAATACTGTTGAAATGAAGCGGTCGAGAAACAAAGGACACAGAGACAGAGAAAGGAGGTAGAACCAAAGGAGGCAGAGCAATAGATGCGGAGACAGAGATGAAACAGTCGAGCAGCAGAGGCAGAGGCAGAGAATACATAGGCAGATCCGTTAACAAGAAGTGAAATGATCAAGCAGAGTCATAACCGAGGCTCTATGTATAAGGGGTAATACCAAGAATTAAACAATAAAAATCTAATATAGTAAGGTGTTAAACCTTATGATAGCGTTATATTAAAATAGCAATGAAACAGTGCTGAAGAAAGGTAGATAACGAAATCAAGATGGGTTTATATATATTATAGTTTGAATAGAGCTTATATGTATATGTATATAACGAAGGCACGAAATTCTTTATTGAAGCGGAACCCTAAGTGTGAACAATAAAACCAGAGGGAAGCAAATCGACAGTATCGCGCGGTGTCAAAAATGGTAAGTGGAATTCTCAAAATGAACGCGATATGTGTCTTTGGATGCCACATGTCCTAAGATGGTTTTCCAAAACCATTTTCATCGCGCGACTTCTGAGAATTAACGTTAGTGCATCTAAATTACGCGAAAATGGGTGATGATCGTTGGATCTTCCAAGATAGAGCGACATCTTATCAGCCGTCAAATTTGTGTGGTGTGTTAATTAGTGGGCCCAAATTAACAGTTGTAATGTTAATTGAAACTTAACCCAAATGTTAAGTCGTATGTTGTGGGACCATAGGAAAATGCATGTGTGGACTTTTGTTGTATGCATATTGATACATTTTGAAATGCCTAAGGTTTAATACCAAAGTCAAGGATTAATATATATATAGAATTTTGATGCGTCGGGGTCTATGCCAAAGTCAAGGATTAATTCAGGTATTGATATATATTTGACAATGAAGTCGTGGATATACTTAACTGACGAGGGTGAATAGTAGAGCGTGGGACCCGTGAACCACCATATGATATATGTGCTACATTAATATATATAAACCTTGAGTGAATTCTATAAGCACGGGTGTATGTAATTAAAAGAGTCAAAACCCTTTGTAGCATTAAGACTAAGGTTCGAATAAAGAACATGTCTAATTCTATGCTGGCAGCGGAAACATTAAACGAACTACGAAGATCGAGAGGTTATATAAATATGTATATTAGTGCTGGGTTTAAGTCTAAGCCAAGTTCTTAATACTATGTTGACGGATAATATTATACATATAGTGTGGGACCCCCTACATAAAATTCCGAGAATCATAACCCAAGCTGGAGGATACATAAAGACTGAAGTGGAAAAGTATACATATATATGCATCGCTTTATATATGTAGCACTTTATAAACAAGGGGACAAAGTATATATATACATATATGTGAAGCACTCTATTGTTCGGGCCTAATACAAACAAAGTCTTATATTGTGGGACCCTCACCAATCGCATCGGAGAAACTTGGCAGCGGAACCTGTTAACAAAAAGTTGCGATTGTGATTGATTTCTTGACCCGATATGGTTTAAATGATGATTCATATATGTTTGAGTTCTAGTATCAAAGTAAACAGTGTTACATCGCATCGGAGCGATTCATCACATCGACATATCAAAGTGAACAATGCTACATCACATCGGCACATCAAAATGAACAATGTTACATCGCATCGGCATATCAAAGTGAACAGTGATTGATCACATCGGAGAAGGAGCAGAACATTGAAACATATAAATGGAAGTTGCGATTGTGATTAATCACAATCAGAAGTATTCGAGAGGTGATACATCGCATCAGAGAATAGAACAATTTCGGCGAGTGGGCCCGTAAGGGCATTTTATGTATTAAAATGATCTTTTATCATTATATTGCCGAAAGTAAATTAAGTTATATAACACGATAGTGCATATGTTAAAACACCTTATTATTATTATGCCGAGAATTGATTTTCATTATATAAAAAGTGCAGTTACATACATGCAGGAGTTACGCAATAGTAATGACCAGAAAGGCATACAAAGAAGAAAAAGACAAACACAGTCACAGAAAAGAAAAATACGCAGTGGTCCAAGAGGCTGAATGAGTTGAGTTGGAGTTCTCACTGTAATTAAATATAAATGTTTTAATTGGTTTATATTGTTTGTGATGCATTGGCAAGTCTCCGAAAGAGAACAAAATCCCACTGTAATATTAAAATTAGTACATATAGCTATATTTTTCTAAGTAAGATGGAAAATAAATGAGAAGGCAGGAGGCTAAGAGGTATGGCTATTCATTTCGAATTCCCTGAGGAATACAAACAGTCATAAGGAAATCTCTATAAATAATATCATCTTGATGTGCATAGAAAAGTTAGAGAGAGTGAGGATAGAGAATGCAGAGTATGGAAAATTGAGGCAAAGAAGATAAGGAAGAGAGGAGCAGAAAGAGATGTTATAGAATAGAGCTGATATCTGAGGTAAATCAGCAACATTTCTTTTGATAAATTGAGGAATTTGGAGCTTCCCTATCAAGTTGAAGCTTGATAGTTGTCAGTTTTAGCTGACTGAGGTTGGAGCCTCCTGTAGGTTGGTGCCTGCAGAAAAACAGTGGTGAGAGGTAGTTGGAACTTGCCTTTGCATCACAACAATAATAAGATGTGGTTTTCTCCCTTTATGGGTTTCCACTTATATCTGTTGTCTCTATGTTTGTTGCCTATGTTTTGATATGATCTACCCAATCTGTTTAATGTTTGCTGCTCTCATAATAAGTTTGGTGTCACATTAATTTAATACTTGCTACAACATATTAAGAATGTTCACATATTAAATTTGGTTATAAAATTAAGCTTTAAATAAGTTGATGAAAAATTTAAAAAGCTTATGTATGTGTTAAACTGATTCACCCCCCCCTCTTAGTTTAACTAAGGATTCAACACATTGACCCCAATTCAACAAACATATGTCTACTTCTTATATTTCCAATCACAATTAAAGGTATTTATATGGGAAAGAGGTAGAACATATAGCCTATCAACTACTTTTTAGAGGTCAATGAAGGTATCATCATGTGGGAAAATGTTTGGAACACTTGGTTGTACTTGAAAGTAATCTTAAGATTGTTTTTGATCTCTACATACTCTTGTTTGAGTGAAAAATTTTCCAATGGAAAGAACATAGCTTTTCAATCCAACTAACCATATCAATTGAGCTCTATTTGAAAAAAAAGTAAAAAAACCTAAAAAGCCAACAAAATAACATCCTTGGTTGTTATTTTTTATTGGAATAGCTAAATCATATTAAGGATTCTCTTCATTGAAATTGTTTTTGGATGGAGAATCCTTAATATGATTTAGATATTCCAATAAAAAATGACAACCACGAACGTTATTTTGCTGGCATGTTTTGTTGGCATGGATTTTCTTTACTCTTTTTTCAGATAGTGCTCAATTGATATGGTTAGTTGGATTGAAAAGTTGTGTTCTTCCCACTGGAAATTTTTTCACTCAAACAAGAGTATGTAGAGATCAAAAACAATCTTAGATTACTTGAATACAATCAAGTGTTCCAAAAATTTTCCCACATGATGAAAAATCGTATTGGTTGAGCCTTCTCTGACCTTTTCCATTTCAGTAGATACCTTCATTGACCTCTAAAAAGTTTTTTATGGGCTATCTGTTTTGTCTCTCTTTCCCATATAAATCCCTTTAATTTTTATTTGAAAGATAATAAGTACATATATGTTTTTTGAATTGGGGTCAATGCCATTAATGCACTCAACTAGGAAGCCCTGTTGATTTATAAATTGCTGAATTGACGACATTAGTAATCACCTAAATCTACACTTTGAATGAGTGACTCTGTCAAAAAAAGATTGCCTTGAGTTGTTATATGGAGAAGAAATTTAACCTTTCTATCCTGTGAATAAGATGAACTATTTTAGATTTTTCCTTTTTGAATTTTATTCAACTATTGAAATTCTTATGCAATATTTAACCTTTCTATCTCTTTGAATATGATATGATTTTCCTTTTTTAATTTTATTCAATTGGTGAAACTACTATTCACTAATTGATGTGTGAAACTCACAACATTACTTCACATGCCAAATGTACTTCAACCATCCAAAACTTGAGTTTTAAAAACTTTTTGATTATATCACAACATTACTTCACATGTCATGCCAATTGTAGTTCAAATATCCAGTAAAAACATTTAACATTATATCACATGCCAAATGTAGATCAACTATCCAAAACTTAAAAGTTTTAACTTAACAAAATATTATAGATCAAAACATTACTTAACATGCCAAATGTACTTCAACCATCCAAAAATTGAGTTTTAAAAACTTTTTTATTATATCAAAACATTACTTCACATGTCATGCCAATTGTAGTTCAACTATCCAATAAAAACATTTAACATTATATCACATGCCAAATGTAGATCAACCATCCAAAACTTAAGTTTTAATTTAACAAAAAATTATAGATCACAACATTACTTCACATGCCAAATGTACTTCAACCATCCAAAACTTAAGTTTTAAAAACAAAAAAAATTATAACACAACATTACTTCACATGCCAAATGTAGTTCAAAAGCAAAACATTAATTTATAGATCACAACATTACTAGTAGTTCAACTATCCAAAACTTAAGTTTTAAAAACCAAACAAATTATAACACAACATTACTTCACATTCACATGCCAAAAGTACTTCAACCATCCAGAACTTAACTCTATAAAACAAAACAAATTATATTAACACAATAAAATATGTCCAAAAATTGTAGATCTCACGAGTATCAAGTATCAAGTTATATATATATATATATATGTGTGTGTGTGTGTGTGTGTGTGTGTGTGACTGCATCTATATAATATATAAAAAAGTAAATTTAAGACTAGAAATCTCAATCAAATCTAGAAATCATCCATCAAATATAGATGGATGTAGTGTCTTTCCTAGAAGAGTCTCAATCCGCGAGCTATCTTGCGAAGCATGGGGAACCTGTACACAATGCACGTACAAACATTAAAATTTGATGTTTTAAAAATGAGTGAGAATATATATAAATTCATGTAAAAATAAATAAAAATCATGCAATACCTCATGAGGCTCCCTCTCCATTTGTTGCTAGTCACCTACAACTTCCCCCATGGGAACATCTCCAATAGTAAATTGTACAATACACACACACACACACATATTAAAAAAATTTCAATTGAAAAGGCATCAACTTATTTTCAATAATATTAAAAAAAATTAGACAACTTGTTCAAATGGTTGAAATGATATGGATGTTCCTATCTCCATTGCTAGAGTCTGTGGAGAAAAGAAATCCTCTATAGAAACCTAAAATTAAAAACTCTAATTTAATTATATTTAAAATAACTCAAGATCAAGATCTCAGTTTATAATAAAAAATTTAAACTTCAATTTATAAATTATAAATTAAAAACATATGTATTTAAAAGTGAAAAATTGAATACTTTTGCAGGTGGATTTGGCACATTTGGAACATCTCCTAAGAGAGGCTCCAAAATAAAATCTCCAAAAACCTAAAATTCAAAAAATTTAAAATAACTCAAGATATAGATATATCTCATTTTTTAATGGAACTTTTTGAGGTGGAATATATATAACTTAAAAACATATAAATTTTAAAAGTGAAAATTTTTCCATACTTGTTGTGAACCTGACACATCTCCTAAGGAAGTAGAAGGTACATCTCCTAAGGAAGAAGAAGGTACCGCCATCCCAAAAACAACGGATGGAATCAAAATCTGTTAAAACATTTTATTATATATACATGAAAATGTACATGTGTGCATAATTATTTATTTTAAAAATATCAAGTTTAAAAAACACTAACATTTGCCAACATATCTTGATGGTGAGACCCATCTTGATTGTTTGAACCTGAGGTCCCAAACGTGATATTAACATTTTCTTCATTCATCAAGCGTGACAGCTGGAAATAGTGTTAACATATAATAATACAAATTGGTGTTAGATTAATATATATATATATATATATATATTACAAATTGTATGTTTGTGTTAAAATAATTGAATCCTAACCATTAACACATACCGTTCCCATGCCCTCTTTCTCATGAACCATTAGGTCATGCCAACCATTCCGACAATTCTTTGCATAAGTTTTCAGATCTTCAACACTCATGTTGTCAATCTCTTCATTTGTATAATACACAAAATTGGTGTATACATTATTGCGTGCTCTTTGTCGATTCAGACAAACATTGACTCCACCCAATCCACTGTGAACATTGTCGATGATGGCATCCCTTGCTTCTCGACTAATTTGAGAAGTGGCTTCCATCTCTGACCGCAAAGTTTCGACACGAACAGGTCGAGTAACCAATGGTGGCTCAGGACGAGGAAACTCAACATCACGCCTAGCGCCCCTACGGTCACACAATCTACCTTTCCCAGGACCAAAAATTTCAAACTCTGGGGAGGTCATCAGGACTGTTTCATTTCCAAAAATAATTCTGCATAATTCCGCAATATGTCTATCATACAAATAGTGAGCTATATCAGGGTTCTTGAAATATTGCACCTTCAACATCTTTATTTTTGGCCCTTCTTTAAAATTAAACATAGACTTTGCCATTGATGTTGTCACTCTTTCTTTAACAGCCTCCCATTTATCGGGTCCCATCACTGTTTCCTTTCTTTTTCTCATGACATCCACAAAAGAATTCGTGGTTGGCCTAAGCTTTTGGCAACATCTACTAGTTTTCTTAAAGAATGTGTAACTATTTCCAAGCTTTGTCAACACTGGCAGGTAGAGTCAAAGACACGAGATCTCTCTGCAATTTTGCATGAAGTTGTTGACACCTTTCTAAGGTGCATTGTTGCATGTTTCTTTCCCACGGTATATCAGAAATGTTGGCCGAATATGTCGTGGTGGGTGGAAAACCTTCTTCTTGAATGAAGCGTTCTTCCCTTCGTCTATTTCGACCAACATTTGGAGCATTTTCAGCCTCTGCATCAATACATAAATTTTTTTATATTTGAAAAAAAACATGTAAACAAATTTGTACAAATTGAATGAAAAAAATATTCAAATTTATGGCAGCCTTGATGTGGTTGGCTAGCATCTTCCCCACCTTGAAACTGTTGAGAACCAGAACAACCCTGCTGAGAACCAACACCACCAACCATTGATTGGCCTCCGGGGGAATAAATATCACCACCTTCACGCAACTTGCTAGCACTTATTGATGGCCCTTTAAGGGGATTTGAACCACCACCAACCTCTCGAGACGAGAGAGAAGCTTCATAAACAAATACGAATTTATAATCAATTGAAAAATACATTCATACATATAAAAACATGTACATATTCATTTATTAAATTGTGTGAACTGTACCACGAATGGGTGAACCATGGGCATGCTCCATGGATGGAGTAGAGACCCTTCTCCTCTTATCTCCTAAAAAATAAAAAAAGAAACTTATTAAAAACTAATTTTTAACTCACAAAGTCGATAAAAAATCAATTCCATATGTACACACATGTATGGAGATTTAAGATTATATTTAAATACCATGAACATCCCTCGATCCCCAATCCCCCTGTCTTAGAGATATGGGCTTCTGTTGATCTTCATCGTTCATCCTCCATGATATATATATCTATGGTGGACATTTACAATTATTTTTTTAAATGACTAGAATTTAAAATAAATTCAAAATAAATTTCAGAAAATTAATGTAATTTACTGTACAAAAATTATGTAAAAGACAACTTTCAAAGCACTAATTGATGTGTGAAACTCAATTTAAACAAAATAAAATTATAAAAATGATAATTTCACCAAATTGTGCTTTACATGGTGGGAGCACACTTGGTATAAAATTGAAAAAAACACATTGTCATTAAAAAAGAAGTAAAACTCCATTTAAACAAAAATCTGTTGAAGTTCCCACATTTTAATTTTATAAAAATGTGAAGTTCACCACTTGTTGCAAATGTGAAGTTCACCAAGTTGCACTCTACATGGTGTGGTGGGAGCACACTTGCTATATAATTGAAAAAAGCACATGGTCATTAAAAAAGATGCATTTATAAGTACAAAACACATGCATATCCAAGATATGTTACAATGTCCATCAATAAATTTTGAAGGAGAGAGTCTCA
Organism: Pinus albicaulis; assembly: GCA_034641835.2. Lineage (NCBI taxonomy): Eukaryota > Viridiplantae > Streptophyta > Pinopsida > Pinales > Pinaceae > Pinus > Pinus albicaulis. Next base: position 544,651,302 of record CM076571.1, on the reverse strand, counting down.
ACAATAATTCATCTTTGAGAGATGAATCTTGATTTTTTGAAGAAGAGCGTCTCAAAATAATTCATCTTGAGGATGAATCTTGAATTTTTGAAGAAGAGTGTCTCAAAACTAATTCACCTTTGAGAGATGAATCTTGCATTGGCATTGCCCCGTATAATTCTAATTTATCTATTAATTCAACTTTGATGGATGAATCCTGAATTGGCATTGCCCCACGCACTAGATCAACAGACATCTTATTCACATTTGAACAATGTCTTATACTAAAAAATTGAAATTGGCTAACAATGTTGTTTACTATTCCATGCAGTTCTTTTAGCTGCTTATTCTTAACTTGGTACATGCCATTCATCTGGTTTCACACAAGTTTAGAATTGGTGAAAACTACAATTCCATTTGATCCATACTCAATAGTTGTTCCCAAGCCTTTTATCAATTCAATATAATATGGCTCATTGTTTGTTTTTCTTCCCGCTATATTCATTTTCCTTTGGATGACTTTGATAGTCGCAATATTTGAAAGCACATATATAATCACTACTTTCCCTGGATTGGGATAGAAAGAAAATTCTATGCATAATTTCCATTTCTCAACCATATTTAATGGTTTTATTATCCCTAAAAAAAAAACAAAATAAATAAAAATATATATTAAATTGACATTTATTGCAAATGCATGGGAGAAATGACACAAGATCATGAGATAAATGAAGAACTTCTATTTAGATCTATTCCAGAGATTGACTATAGGGGCATTTACTAGATATGTCACCTTTCATAAAAGATGAGATCTAGAGGCTACTTGGCCCTTTACAGACTCTGCCTATAGAACTTGTAGAATTTAACACTACCTGTCCCAATTATACCCTATGAAGGGTGTAGAGGACCCGTGGAATCACTCACACTACTTTACATAGACATAAGGGTGTATAAGAATGCATTTGTTTTACATTGAATATTTTTCATTTTAAATTAAGAATCTATTTGAAACAATTACCTATATAAGGTTAAAACCTATATGTTTTGTATCAAATCACTTTTGGTTTCAATGGGAAACTTTTATGGCTAATGTGTTTTTCTCGAAATGTGATACACCCCATTAAAATGGGAGATATATCGAAATGATTCCTATGTTGTAATAAAATATAGATGCATAAATTCAATGAGCATAGTTTTGAGATATAAAATTCCAAAATGGAAGAGTTTTTTGTGAACAAATATCAATGCCACTATGGATATATATTTTCTTCATTAAAAGGGATTTTTATAGAATGATGTCCACTAAGTTGGAAAGAAGGGAAAGTATCACAATTATATGTTAATGTGCATGTGTTTTACATTGAATATTTTTCATTTCATTAAAAATATATTTGAAACATTAACTATATATTAAGTTTAAAACCTATGTTTTGTATCAAATTACTTTTGGTTTCAATGGGAAACTTTTATGGCTAATGTGTTTTTCTCGAAATGTGATACACCCCATTAAAATGGGAGACATATCAAAATGATTCCTATGGTGTAATAAAATATAGATGCATAAATTCAATGAGCATATTTTTGAGATATAAAAATCCAAAATGGAAGAGTTGTTTGTGAACAAATTTCATTGCCACTATGGATATGTATATGCTTCATGAAAAAGGATTTTTCTAGAATGATGTCCACTAAGTTGGAAATAAGGGAAAGTATCACAATTATATGTTAATGTGCATGTGTTTTACATTGAATACTTTTCATTTCATTAAAAATATATTTGAAACATTAACTATATATTAAGGTTAAAACCTATGTTTTGCATCAAATTACTTTTGGTTTCAATGGGAAACTTTTATGGCTAATGTGTTTTTCTCGAAATGTGATACACCCCGTTAAAATGGGAGACATATCGAAATGATTCCTATGGTGTAGTAAAATGTAGATGCATAAATTCAATGAGCATAGTTTTGAGATATAAAAGTCCAAAATGGAAGAGTTGTTTGTGAACAAATATCAATGCCACTATGGATATATATCTGATTCATTAAAAGGGATTTTTCTAGAATGATGTCCACTAAGTTGGAAAGAAGGGAAAATATCACAATTATATGTTAATGTGCATGTGTTTTACATTGAATATTTTTCATTTCCTTAAAAATCTATTTGAAACATTAAATATATATTAAGGTTAAAACCTATGTTTTGTATCAAATTACTTTTGGTTTCAATGGGAAACTTTTATGGCTAATGTGTTTTTCTCGAAATGTGATACACCCCATTAAAATGGGAGACATATCGAAATGATTCCTATGGTGTAATAAAATATAGATGCATAAATTCAATGAGCATAGTTTTGAGATATAAAAGACCAAAATGGAAGAGTTGTTTGTGAACAAATATCAATGCCACTATGGATATATATATGATTCATTAAAAGGGATTTTTCTAGAATGATGTCCACTAAGTTGGAAAGAAGGGAAAATATCACAATTATATGTTAATGTGCATGTGTTTTACATTGAATATTTTTCATTTCCTTCAAAATCTATTTGAAACATTAAATATATATTAAGGTTAAAACCTATGTTTTGTATCAAATTACTTTTGGTTTCAATGGGAAACTTTTATGGCTAATGTGTTTTTCTCGAAATGTGATACACCCCATTAAAATGGGAGACATATCGAAATGATTCCTATGATGTAATAAAATATAGATGCATAAATTCAATGAGCATAGTTTTGAGATATAAAAGACCAAAATGGAAGAGTTGTTTGTGAACAAATATCAATGCCACTATGGATATATATCTTCTTCATTAAAAGGGTTTTTTCTAGAATGATGTCCACTAAGTTGGAAAGAAAGGAAAGTATCACAATTATATGTTAATGTGCATGTGTTTTACATTGAATATTTTTCATTTCATTAAAACTCTATTTGAAACATTAAATATATATTAAGGTTAAAACCTATGTTTTGTATCAAATTACTTTTGGTTTCAATGGGAAACTTTTATGGCTAATGTGTTTTTATTGAAATGTGATACACCTCATTAAAATGGGAGACATATCGAAATGATTCCTATGGTGTAGTAAAATATAGATCTGCATAAATTCAATGAGCATAGTTTTGAGATATACAAGTCCAAAATGGAAGAGTTTTTTGTGAACAAATATCAATACCACTCTAGATCTATATCTGGTTCATTAAAATGGATTTTTCTAGAATTATGTCCACTAAGTTGGAAAGAAGGGAAAGTATCACAATTATATGTTAATGTGCATGTGTTGTACATTGAATATTTTTCAGTTCATTAAAAATCTATTTGAAACATTAACTATATAAGGTTAAAGGCTATGTTTTGTATCAAATTATTTTTGGTTTCAATGGGAAAATTTTATGGCTAATGTGGTTTTCTTGAAATGTGATGCACCCTATTAAAATGGGAGATATATCGAAATGAATCCTATGGTGTGATAAAATAGTTTCAAATAGTTTAAAAATATAAATGCATAAATTCAATGATCATAGCTTTGAGAAATAAAAGTCCAAAATGGAATAGTTGTCTGTGAACAAATATCAGTGGATCACTATGGATATATTTGCTTCATTAAAAGAGATTTTTCTAAAAGGATGTCCACTAAGTTTGGAAGAAGGGAAAGTATCGCAATTATATATGTTAATGCATGTGTTTTACATTGCATATTTTTCACTTTAAATTAAGAATCTGTTTGAAACAATTACCTATATAAGGTTAAAACCTATGTTTTGTATCAAATTGAACTTTTGGTTTCAATGGGAAAATTTTATGGCTAATGTGTTTTTCCTAGAAATGTGATACACCCCATTAAAATGGGAGACATATCGAAATGATTCCTATGGTGAAAAAAAATAGTTTCAAGTAGTTTAAAGATATAGATGCATAAATTCAATGAGCATAGTTTTGAGGTATATAAGTCCAAAATGGAATAGTTGTTGGTGAAAAAATATCAGTGGATCACTATGGATATATTTGCTTCATTAAAAGGGATATTTCTAGAAGGATGGACTAAGTTGGAAAGAAGGGAAAATATCACAATTATATGTTAATGTGCATGTGTTTCACATTGAATATTTTTCATTTTTTTAAGAATCTATTTTCAGAACAATTAACTATATATTTGGTTAAAACCTATTTTTTATATCAAATTACTTTTTGTTTATAAATTTACTATGTTTTTTACATTAAATGTTTTTCATTTTATTAAAAATCTATTATGAAACAATTAAACTATATAAGGTTAAAACCTATATGTTTGTATCAAATTACTTTTGGTTTCAATGGGAAACTTTTAAGGCTAATTTGTGTTTTTCTCGAAATGTGATACACCCCATTAAAATGGGAGATATATGGGAATGATTCCTATGGTGTAATAAAATAGTTTCAAGTTGGAAAGAAGGGAAAATATCACAATTATATGTTAATGCATATGTTTTACATTGAATATAAAAGGTTTTTTCTCTCTCTCATTGTTTGAGACCATGGATATGAAAATGAAAAACTTCTATTTAGATCTATTCCAGAGATTGACTATAGGGGCATTTACTTGATATGTCACCTTTCATAAAAGATGAGAACCAGAGGATACCTGGCCCTTTACAAACTCTGCCTATAAAAATTGTAGAAGTTAACACTACCTGTCCCAATTATACCCTATGAAGGGTGTAGAGGACCCGTGGAATCACTCAAACTACTTTACGTAGACATAAGGGTGTATAAGAATGCATGTGTTTTACATTGAATATTTTTCATTTTAAATTAAGAATCTATTTGAAACAATTACCTATATAAGGTTAAAACCTATGTTTTGTATCAAATCACTTTTGGTTTCAATGGAAAACTTTTATGGCTAATGTGTTTTTCTCGAAATGTGATAACCCCATTAAAATGGGAGATATATCGAAATGATTCCTATGGTGTAATAAAATAGTTTCAAGTAGTTTAAAAATATAGATGCATAAATTCAATGAGCATAGTTTTGAGATATAAAAGTCCAAAATGGAATAGTTGTTTGTGAACAAATATAAGTGGATCACTATGGATATATCTGCTTCATTAAAAGGGATTTTTCTAAAAGGATTTCCACTAAGTTTGGAAGAAGAAAAAATATCACAATTATATGTTAATGCATGTGTTTTACATTGAATATTTTTCATTTTAAATTAAGAATCTATTTGAAACAATTACCTATATAAGGTTAAAACCTATGTTTTGTATCAAATTGAACTTTTGGTTTCAATGGGAAACTTTTATGGCTAATGTGTTTTTTTCTCGAAATGTGATACACCCCATTAAAATGGGAGACATATCGAAATGATTCCTATGGTGAAATAAAATAGTTTCAAGTAGTTTAAAGATATAGATGCATAAATTCAAAGAGCATAGTTTTGAGATATATAAGTCTAAAATGGAATAGTTGTTGGTAAAAAATATCACTAGATCACTATGGATATATTTTCTTCATTAAAAGGGATATTTCTAGAAGGATGGACTAGTTGGAAAGAAGGGAACATATCACAATTATATGCTAATGTGCATGTGTTTTACATTGAATATTTTTCATTTTATTAAGAATCTATTTTCAAAACAATTAACTATGTAATGTTAAAGCCTACGTTTTGTATCAAATTACTTTTTTTTTCTAAATACTATGTGTTTTAGATTGAATTTTTTTCATTTTATTAAAAATCTATTTGAAACAATTAAACTATATAACGTTAAAACCTATGTTTTGTATCAAATCACTTATGGTTTCAATGGGAAAATTTTATGGCTTATGTGTTTTTCTCGAAATGTGATACACCCCATTAAAATGGGAGATATATCGAAATGATTCCTATGGTGTAATAATATAGTTTCAAGTAGTTTAAAAATATAAATGCATAAATTCAATGAGCATAGTTTTGAGATGTTTCAAGACAAGACAAAACTTTCTTCAATAATGCTTTTGTGATGTTTCAAGACAAGCCAAAACTTTCTTCAATATTTTGTTCCATTATGTATTCAACTATGTCTTCTAGATCTTTAATCATGGCACACAAGGTATGATTACTACTAGCTCATGTTAAGTATATACTATGATCACACTAGCTTAGAGAACCAAGGAGCTTAACATGTAATTGATTAGGGAAAATGGTACATATCAGTTACTCTCTATGGAAACCATTGTCTTTAGCTAGATATGAGCTTACATCTAATGAAGATAGGCTATGTGTTCAAGCTATCAATACCTTATCAAGAGCTCGTTATGATGCTTACTTATTATGGAAACATCTATCCAATCTGTGTGCAATATGTATCCCAATAATTAGTCATGTTCAAAAAAGCTGGATACATGATTGGTTATGGAATACGATACTGATACGAGTGAATATCACTGATATGTAAGCTTAATATGATCTAAGGGATTAGGGAAAACTGAAAACCCTGTTCATTTCTATACAGGTAATGTTCAATCTTATGTAGAAGTGTGATTAGTACATGTAACTGATTATTGAAACAACGTATACAACTAGTGTTACAACATAACCAGTAAGCTTAAGCTTAATCATACAGGAAACATAGAACCATTACCATTATTACTTAGATTAGGTGAATAGCTCATATTACACAAAGTTGTAAGCTTAGTTATGATATATGTCCCATGTATTGAATATGAGAACACTGGTTATTAATGTACACAATAGATATGGGTTAGTAAGTTGTAAGTAAGTCATGTTTTATTAGAGTTACAAGCTTAGATCATCATAACAGGAACAAGACATTCATGTACAAGTTGATAAGTAGTGTATTACCACATATTATATAATACATCACTTACCATATTAGATCAAATACCATTGATATGACTTATAATAGTATCAATATCACCGTATGACACTATGTTGATCACTTTTTCATTATGGATCTCTCTTATTAGTAAGCATAGGATCTGATAGTTATGAGTGAATACAGGAAGCATATAGGTTGTATAAGCTTAAACCTGTATGTTTTGAAAATAGTGATACTATACTGATATGCACATATTACTGGTATTCTCTATACTAATAAAGCAAGTTTTTAGTTATAACTATGCAAGTTGTTTTATACGTTAATGAAACTAGTATGAACAAGTATAAGCATTACTATCTGCATACCGTAATTGAGAAAATACGGTAAGTACTCGTAGTAATTACAGTGTAACAGTTAGGCTAATTGCTATCTTGCTCTCTGACCTTACTGATATGGTCGGTTGGAATAGTGGTTACTTTTATAATTTTGCAGAGAACAGAGATTCGATGGATAACAGAGGGAAGACTCGAGCAACAAAGTACCTAAATCCAATCACATTTGACATCTACTCTCTTCGGATCAAATCCTTCATATTTTTTTTGACCAAGTAACTGGTCTTTGTATTCTTAGCAGAATGGAAAGGTATCCTTCTTCAGAGCTTGTGGATAAAAAGACATTTTTACGTATAAAATGTAGAGGTTTTGGGACAGTTTAGAGAGGCAATTTTCGGTAAAGTAATACTGGCTGTGTTTTTTAAACTTTAATTTGAAGGTAATTTGATTGAAAATTAAGGCATGTTCACTGTGAAACATGCATTTAGTTTGGATAATCTTTATAGTCATTGAACTAGACAGAATGTTCACCTAATAAATCACATTTAAACTAAATGCATACAAGGTAAAGTAAGCAGAACAATAGATCAGTAATATAGACCTGTGCATATGTATAAATATAACCAATAATTAGACTCTATATTACCTACTAGAAGGAAAACTGGTGGATTACTTACCTGGAAATTCGCTTAACATCGTCGCGACGCAACTTTAGAGCATGAACGGAGCATAAATTCAACAAAATGAGAATGAGCAACAACGCACAGAAAAATGAGAACAGAAACGTGCAAAAAGGAGCAACACAGAAAATGAGAACAGAAACACGCGAAAGAGTTGTCAAAATCTTTCGCTATATATTTATAAAATATGAGTTCGGCCGAAATATTTTACAAGTTTGGCCGAACAAATAGTCTGGCCGAACTAAAAGTTCGACCGAACTTTTTTTGCTAATTTTCCCATCTCCAACCAAAAATCTATTTGCCCATGCCGTCAGTACGTCATCAATCTAAACGACAGAACGAGTTCGGCCGAACTTTCTCAAAAGTTCAGCCAAACTCCTCTAATAGTTCGGCCGAACTTTCTCCAAAGTTCGGCCGAACTATTGCGGAAAAGATTTTTCCTCCCCCGATTCTCAAAAAAGTGTAAATCAACTTCACATTTTCACCCATATTGGAATCAAGGTCTGAATGATAATGTTAAGAATCTAATAACAAATAACAAATAACATACAGGTTATGATTTGTCCGATGGGGCATCTTAACAAACCTCCATTACAAACTTGAAACTCAATGGAGTTATTGTACATAAGAAAAGGTATTCAATAAACAAAAAAACCAAATTTTCTCTAAATAAGTCCCCCATAAGAACCTGCACAGATGGCCCAGAAGCTTGTCTCGGATATGGCTATAGCTGTAAATCTTTACCGTGATAGCTGGCTGCCAATACATTGGAGAGGAGCTCACTAGAATGAGCTGCGAATACATTGGAGAGGATACATTGGAGAGGAGCTCACGAGAAAGAGCTTTTGGTGCATGTGCTTAGGGTGCCGACACTGGTGCGCTAGAGGCCGAGTTCATCAATAATCCCAGGATGAAAATGAAATTTAAATAAAAATCCATCGCCTCCCTATTCAAAAACCTGTTGCAGGAATTTAGCGAGCAAATTTGAAATTCTAGCGCCATAGGGCAGAAGTAGCATTGAATGAGTTTCAGTTCATGTCAAATCCACCTCACCACGATGTATGTATGGTTGTATGGGCATAACCATGTTTTTTGGCCCGTAAGCACGTCACATCCACATATGCCTCATAGCATACATGTCTGCGGAAGAACAACACCCGAAGGCACCGTGAACATCATGAACAACATAACCCAGGATTTCACAGTGCCAGAGATTAAGAAAAGTCTGAATTTTTTCCGAAATCCCAAAATGGAAAACCAATCAATAGTAAATATTAAAAATGGCAAGGAAATCTCAGATTTTATGGAAACAAATCATTTGGGCCAAGTCAAAATTGCTTCCACTGACAAAACAGGAAAATGGATTTGGGTAAATGCAAAACAATATCAAGGTATTTTAAAGCGCAAACTTTCCTGCTTTAAATGGGAACAAAGAAGAAGAAAACAGACCCAAAAAAAGAAAAAAAAGAAGAGAAACAAAAATAAATAAGATTCAATCATGTACAGTCCCACAACTACACCTCTTACTTGGTCACCAGATCTCTATGTCCAAGAACTGATGAAAGCTAGGGCAAGGCTGGAAATTTTAGAAGCCAACGAACAGGAAAGATACCACAAACATTCAAAGATCACACTTGCAAATCAATGTTTAATGGAATGTAATGAATTTTTGAAAGAGCAGGTAAAAATGTTAAAATATGTTGTAGAGGCAGGAAAACACGAATGGGAAAATGAAGGCAACATGGAAAAGCAGGAATGACACAATGGTAGCAAACAAAGATGTGATAATCTCTAAAACAACTCAGGTAGATACACAAATGGGTCAACAAATAGTCCCTTCTGAAAAGAAGACAGAAGAGAACAAGAAGACATACATTCCAAAAGAAATCAAAACTAGGTTTGAGGACACTAATGGTCACAGGATAGAGGAAAAAGAAGATGTAAGTTCTTGTAGAGCACAGGAAAGAGAAAATAAAGAAAGAAAAGAGAGAGAAACAAACTTTATTATCAAGGGAATAAGAGACTATGGAAATAATGAAAGAACTTTCAATTTGAGAAGGGAATTTTTGAGAGAGAAATTACAGTGTAGAGGGAAAATTTGTTAAGCAAGGAGGGTGGGAAAGATATGTGAAGAAAGACCTTGACCTATAAAAGACATCATGGCAAGTGTGCAAGAGAAACATCATCTCTTAAGCAAAAAGAAACTATTTAAAGGCTCACACTTATTCCTAGATGAAGATTTAACGAGCAAGCAACAAGAAGAGAGAAGAGAAGAAGTGGAGAAAGTTAGAGTAGTAAGAAATGAAGGGAAAAGAGCATGGTTGTACAATGGTAAAGTAGTGATTGCAATGTTTGGGCCTCATGGAAAAACAGGGCAGCAAGTGGAAAATGAAGAAAAAACAGGTAATTCTATAATAGGGTGGAAAACAACAGGATCAACATGGATGCAAAAGAGTGAAGACTCAAATTTGAGTCTTGTGTGCCAAAGTGCGTAGCACCCAAATCCTACCTAGGTCTACCTAAGTCTAGTTTGTTAGAACTGTAGAGGTTACCCTTGGAGGAGGGTGTTGGAAATATCATCATTGATGGCAAAGGAGCAGAAAGGAGTAACACTAGAATTACCAGTGATAGCAGAAGCATCAGTTGAATAGCGAAGGCAGCAGAGGCAATGAAGGCTAAACCTCGTGCACATCTTATGAGCGCGGTTAACATTAATCTAGGATCAACGGAACTGCAGGGGCACAAAGAGCCTGATGGTTAACCCAAGGGGGTGCCTTCGCAATTGACCCGCCCATTAGGCGTTGACCGCAAATTGACAGTTGTCATTCACTGCGGTAGCACAAGCCCGATGATCATTCCGTACCAAGGAGTGCCTTTGCAATGTCGTGAACTGGGAGCCGCTTTCCTAAAGCCAAAAAGTATAGTAATGGACCGGCGCGATAAACGGATGAGATTAAAGGAGATAGACAATAGAGATTATATCGTAATCAAGTGGGACCCGATCACATATCGGACAATGTAAGCTCAGGAGAATAAGCGCTTGAGAATCAGGTTGAATCGCCGAAGTGCAAAGTGCGATAATGAAGCGGCGATGCAAAGTTGCGATGTGATATGGCGATGCGAAGGGACACATGGCGGCATAGCGCAATATCGCACATCGGCGATGTGAAGTTCATCGCATATCGCGAAATGGTGATGCGATGCGATGCGAAGATGCAATGCGATGCGAAGTTCATCGCATATCGCAATCAGGGCAGGAGGAATATCACATATCGGGAGATTAGATGGATGAAGGCACATTGGGTAATAGGATTCGCCGAAGTGCAATAAAGAGAGTGGACGCAATATAGATTGAAGCTGAAGCCTAAAGATTTTCAATTCTAAAAGTATGTTGTTTTCCTTTTCTAAATCACATCAGAGAACTAAGGATCCATATAGCAAAGAAAATTGGAATTCTGAAATGCGATAGTCGCTGGATGGATGAGTAAAAATGTGATGCACTGTGATTGGTCACTGCATTGTGGGACCCTTCAACCAAATTTAAGTCTGAGGCTAAGTGTTTTATGAAGAAAACAATGGAAGCGGAGGTCGACTCGGGTTACAAAGGAAAGACCTGAAAATATGAAAAAGGACCCGGAGCATGAGCAAAATAGTGTGATGAAGGATTGACTATAGAGGCATGTAAATCATCGGCAATGGTCAAACGATACGTGGAACCAGAAATGGAAAATAAGTGGAACAGTGAAGGTATGATTAAAAAAACGATAAGTGTTTGTCGCACTGCTTTTGGAAGATAAGTGGTAAAAGGTGAAACAAACACAATAGCATTAAGATGGCGACGCGTGGAATTCTAAAACCACCTATTTCACATAGGTTGGGAACGGTTAAATAAAATGCAACTTTATGTGTGAATTCTGTCGGATTGGAAAGTTAAGAAAAGGTGGAGTCTGATGACCGTTTGATTGATGAAAGGTTGATATGCATGTGAACGCAGCACAAAAGGCACAGTTTACAGAAGAAACAGAAGATTTATGTAGCAGAGCTAGAATATAACAGTAGAAACTGAAAAGACAGTGACAACAGCAGAAAAGACAAATATATGGCAAACCAAGAGTTGAAAGGGCTGAATTGAAATATTATTGTATCTGTAAATGTAAATGATTTAATTTGTATGTGATGCAAAGGCAAGTCTCCATAGGCAAATAAAAACTCCAATTTAATTCTGAAATAAGTAGACATTGTTGTAACCTCCTGAAATGATGAGCGAGAAAATGAGATGGTGGAAGGCAAAGAGTTGTGCCTGTTCACTTCATATTCCCTGTAGAATGCAAACATTGATAAAGTTATCTGTATAAAACATGTAATATCGGTATGCATAGAGAGGTTAGAGAGTGTAAGAAGAAGAAGGAGCGGAGAGAGGAGTTGTGAAGATCCAGAGATGATATAAAGCAAATTTGAAGGCTGGAAGGACAGCAGTAAAGAAGGAGAAAAACAGAGCTGATATCCAGGTAAATCAGCGTATGAATTTATTATACAGTGAGGAAGTTGGTGCTTCCATATCAAGTTGTAGCTTGATAGATGTCCAGTTGTAGCTGGTTGAGGTAGGAGCCTCCTATGGGTTGTAGCCTACAGAAAATACATTGGATTTGGCGCTTCCATTTCAAGTTGTAGCTTGATAGATGTCCATTTGTAGGTGGTTGAGGTAGGAGCCTCCTGTAGGTTGTAGCCTGCAGAAAGTATATGGGAGTTGGAGCTTCCTTGCATGTTGTAGCTTGTAGAATTGAGGTAGTAGCCTCCTGTAGGTTGGAGCCTACAGAAAATCAGTGGTGAGAAGGAGTTGGAGCTTGCCTTTGCATCACAACAATAATAAGATGTGGTTTTTTCCCTTATGGGTTTCCACTTATATCTGTTCTCTTTGTGCACGATTATTATGTGTTGATATTCTGTATTTAATCTGCTTAATACCTGCTACTCACTTATTAAGATGTTGTTCCATTGAATATTAAGTTGATCACGAAATGAAGATGTAAGTAAGTGTAAAATAAAGTTTTACAAGACCATGAATTCATTAAATTGATTCACCCCCCCTCTCATTTTAACCAAGGATTCAATAGAGGGGACCTGGGATAGAGCCTATTGCAAAAGGTGGAGAAATAATTTGTCTCACAGAAACTCATGAACATTGATGGTTGAAAAAATCTTATGTTTGACGGTTATTTGAAGTTAGTAGTTTGGAATGAGGCAGCAGAAAATGGCAAAGGGTATAGAGGAATACTGGTTTTAGTGAAAGAAAAAGAAGGTCGTCACATTCAGTTAGTGAAAGAAATACAAATAAGCAATATTTATGGTTCAACATAACAGAGAATGAGAACGACATAAGAATTGCAGCATGTTATTTTGCGTCTCAAGTATCAAAAACTTACAAAAATAAGGGATTGGACAACACAGATCCATATGCAGCTTTAAAGCAAGATATTTCTGCATATTCTCAACAGGGAGAAGTTCTTTTAGTGGGAGATTTCAATGCTAGAACAAAAAATCAACAAGCTAGTATTCTTTGTTGCAAAGAGGATCACAATCCTATCTGGCTCATTGAAGAGGAGAATTATTGATGAGTGAGATGTTCAGAAGATGACAAAGCTAGTAATAATTTTGGAGAGGAGTTTCTTACGTTGTGTGGTGCTTTAAACTTAATTATCTGCAATGTTCTAGAGAAATGGAAAAAGTCTGGGAACTTCACTTGCAACACATACAATGGGGCAAGTATAGTTGATTATGTTATTGGTTCATGAAGTCTAGTAGAAAGAATATATGAAGTTAAGATTGGAGAGCATATTTGGGACATAAAATCATATCATAACCCAATTTATATAAAGTTGTCTTGGTTAGAAGAAAGACAGAATAGTGTTAGCCCCCTAAATTGCTCTCTTTTTGCCATTTTTTCCCTTCCTAAACCATAATCATTTACCTCTGTTTTACCCTTTTTTATGCACCCTCATCCTGCACTAGTCCAAGCACAGTGACATATTTTGTACAAACCTTTATTCTTCATATTTTAATTCAATTTAGCATTTATTAAATATTTATTACATGATTTCTTACTTTTAAATTATTCTTTGTAACTCATCGATATCTCCAATGTTGTTTGGTGGTTAGAATGCTTATCGTGATTGCTGATCCTAGTGCAGGATCAGATCCTATACCGTTGCCAGCACAACATATCTTCACGGAAGATCCGAACCCTCTCGATTATCGCCTTGACTCAAGCAGTTTCCGCCATGACAGCACGTAATCCAAAGGCAACCAAAGATTAGATCCATGAAGGGTGGAAGTTGAAGATTGGTTACGGCCAGTTTTGCAAAATCGTCTTATTTTGAAGACCGAACCATCTAAATTCTGCATTTTTTTATGAAGCAGTTGAACGATCTATTTCGGCCTTCGGCCAACAGATCTATATAATGTAATTTGTAAATAAGACTTAGGGAGCGAAATTTTTAGAGAATAGAGACGAACAAAGAGGTGATAGCAGGTTTTTTTTTAATTGCCTGAATCTAGGCTGAACGTGTATTCACGCATGTATTTGCCTCAATGATCTAATAAAAATCAATTTCACCTTGGTTTCATGAATTGTGTTTTTATGGTTTGGTTGATTAACTAAATTAAGTGTTGAGTAGCGTTTTTTCTTAAGAGGGAAACACGTTGGTTGGCTAGGGCCCAACCAACTGAGCACGTTTACCCCATTCTATTTTTCTTGTAATTTATGTTTTAATGTCAGAGTGTGATTTAAATTTTAGCACATAAATTCCTGTCTATGTGAAAACAGATACGTTGCGTGAAGCAAGTAGAATTTCTTTTCCTGCAATTTACTTTCCTGCACTTGATTTCGGATTGGCTTTCTCCACCTGGTCCAAAGCAGGAGAAATCATCCTGCACCAGTGCACGCTGGTGTGACATTTCTTTTTTGCAATTTTGGTTGATTGGCTTTCCCCGCCTGGTCCAAGCAGGAGAAATACACCTGCATCAGCGCAGGTTGGTGTGTTACATCAAGTCTTCATTTACTTTCTGCAAATTTCTTTCATTGAATGATTATGACAGGATAGATGCTTATGTTTCTTTATTTCTGTACTTCGTTAAATTCATAAACATTTACTTTTCATATATGAAATCTGGTTTTACAGCAAAGTAGCACTTGCGACAATTAAACAATCATTTCAAGAATTAAAAGCTAAGTGCAAGAAGCTCTGATTTGGTGCAAGAACTAGCTTCTTGTCACAAGATCTGAGTGCTATAAACCTTGAACAGTTCGAGCGCTTGCATGAAGTAGAAAAACCTTCAGTAAAGACACAGTTTATACCTTCTACATAAAACTTTGATCCTGCACTAGTGCAGGCATTAGTGCATGACAGATTAATGCAAGAAGGAAATCTCTAAGGAAGCAGATTTAAGGGCCCATCTAATGAGACTGCTAAAATGCCTCTACTAAAGAAAAACACACTCTTATTAGTTAAGCATAATCAGCTAGAGTGATTGCCTTTTTATCTTTGATCTCCTTTTCGCAAATGCATTCTCTCTTGTTTCAGTCTTAGATTATTTTGATGACTCAAGTTATATTTTTCTTGTCTTGATTTGATTCTGCAATATTTCCTTCAAATAAAGTAGGTATTTATATCAGAAAGATTCATACCATCTCTGGCATTGCATGTGCTTCGTCTCTAAGTTTATGAATCCCCCGGGTTGACAATTAAGTGTTCAGGAGTTTGCTTAAGTGTAGTTCCTGCACCCAACATTTTGGCACCGTTTCCAGGGAGGTGATTTGATTTATTAAGAATTTTCTGATTAGACAAATAGAGGTAATTTTTTCCTTATTTCTGCAACATTTTTTGGAAATTTTTTTTGAAGGAATTTTACTAGTGTTAATTGATTTCTGACAGCATTTTTTAGAAGTTGTCTATTATTTTTCTTTATTTTTTCTTTTTGAAATGAATTCCTAGGAAATATAAGGGTTCGAAGCCCACTAAGGGCCAAAATAATTTTTCTCATATTGGGTCTCCTTCTGCAAATAGGAAGCCCAATCCAATGCAAACCCATCATGCAGGAACAATCCACCTGGATTCTCGTGTCAACAGCTCAGGTGTGGAACATAATGTTGAGAGTGGTACAAGTAAGAGGGGAACAATGGCATACCAAGAAGATCATTTGGAAGGGACTGGTAACAACCAAGTAAGTGAAGGACAATCCACTTTTGTGTTTCCAATTGTGGATCCTGATACACTGTCACAAATGAAGAATATTCCACCATCAGCTCTGCCTCATTTCCATAGAAAAGTTCACTAAGATCCTGACTCTTTTCTATTTGAGTTTGATATTTTGTGTAGAAGTTATGATTATGCAACTGATGCTCAGAAGTTAAGATTATTTCCTTTTACCCTCAAGGACTCAACTCTTCGCTGGTTTATGGGGTTAGGAGGAAACACCATAACCTCTTGGGATCATATGAAGAGAGTATTTTTGTCTAAATATCAAGAATATTGCAAAACTCGGGACATGTAGGATGAAATATTTACAATCATACAAGTTGATGATGAAATTCTTGAAGATTACCTGGAAAGATTTCTGTATATTTTACAAAGGTCGAAACTTAAGTTTGATCACAGTACTATTAGAACCTTGTTCTTGAGAGGACTTACTGATAACGCTAGAAATAATTTTAATCTACTAGGACAAGGTGATATTTCTCAGCAAAATTTTGAACAAATTTGTGAATTATGCAGGAAATTTTCAAGAAATCAATATAGATCCGGTAGAGGAACTCGAAATAGAAATAGAAAAACTGAATCTACTGATGCTATGATTATTGGACTAGAAAATAAAATGGAAAACATGAAAATTGATATAATGAACACTATTACCAAACAGTTAGACTCCTTAAAATTTCAGCAGAAACTCATAAAGGAAAAAGAGTCACTATGTATTTTATGTCCTAAATGTAGAGATAAGAATCCTCCTAAGGAATGTCCTCTCAATTTGAAAGAAACTAATAAGTGTGCTATTTGTGCAAAATACCATATCACAGAAAAATGTCCCTCTATACCAGGACTTAACACTGTATTTACAGGGCGACAACCTGAAGCTAAATAATTGAATGCTATGGGAGCGAGAAGGAATTGGCCTCAGGTAGGTATAGGTATGGCTCCTGAATTTTCTCCACACTATTTTGGTTATAATTCACATGCATATTCTTATCCTAACTCTCATCAGCAGTGGTAGTATGGGAATCAATATCAGCATGGGAAACCTTCTCAACCATGGCAGCAAGGTTGGAAAGGGGCGACTCATTTTCCATATTCCCACCAGCCACCTATGCAGTCATATCCATCTACGCATGCACCTTATACAATGCCTCAACCTCCGAGTCATTCCACTCCACCATTGCCTTTACCTCCACCCTTTCGACCTCCTCAGTTGTCTACTCAAACTATGCCCAATCCTAATAATAATAAAGCAGTGCAAATGATCCATATAACAAACCCACCTTTACCATTTGAGTACCAGTTTATTCCAGTTGGGGTTCATGATATTCAATTAAGATCGGGAAGGAATGCAACATCAGAAAATCAGAAGCAACCTATGGTGATCGTTGAAGAGAATGGAGAAGAGGAAACTCTCAACCATTCTCCGAAAGCTGACACTAAGCAGCCCTTACCCTCTGAATCTGTGCCATCTTCTTCCAACCAACTTCCCTTCCCAGAGAGGCTAGTAATGGAAAGGAGTGAGCCTATTTTTTACACTAGTTTGGCATCTGAGCTTCGAAATATTTTCATTAAGATACCTTTTCTTCAAGCCATCAAGGAGATCCCCATTTGTACCAAGATTATTAAGGAAATCTGTCTTAAGAAACCCGGGAGGAAGAGACGGGATGTGTGTCTGTGGAAAAATATACTAATCCCGGAAACCCTGTTGTCACAGTTTAGATTGGTAATGTCCTTGTCTCTAATGTTCTTATAAACCTGGGGGCAACCATTAATGTCATGACTAAGAAAACCATGGATCAACTTTGGTTATCTCATCTTCGCCCTACTCCCACTGTGCTAGAATTAGCAGATAGATCTAAAATTAAGCCAGAAGGAGTATTGGACGATGTGATCATTTCATTAGATTCTTGGGAATATCCTGCTGATTTCATTGTGCTTGAGCCAAAGAACCCAGTAGGAGGACATCCCTTGATCTTGGGTAGACCATGGCTTGCAACGGCTGATGCATATATTGGATGTCGTTCCGTTGATATGTATATCTCACATGGAGATTCTAGGAATAAAGTTACCTTATACCCCCCTGCTAGATCCATTCAGGACCTTCAAGATACTTTATGGTTAGATCAAAGCAGTGATGAGGAGACTCAGCCTATTTTCCTTATCCATCATTATACTGGGTCTACACCAGAAGATGGGATTCAATATTTTCTGAATAATCTAGACACTATGCCTAATTATGAGCCTTTGAGCCAAATTTTTAGCCTAGATTTTCAAGATAATCATGATTCTCATTCTTCTGTACCACTGCATTTGACCACTCCCTTGAGTACTCCTAAGCCTGATACCACTCTTGTTGAGATTAGCCCTGGTAAATCCTTGCATATTAGTTCAGATTTGGACTCATCTCAGCAAGATCAGCTTGTGAATTTGTTGAAAAACCATCTTAGTGCCTTTGCTTGGGGTTATAAATATATGAAGGGTATCCCTCCTGAAACTTGTACACATCATATCTATATTCAGGAAGGAACTCAACCTATCTGAAAACCCCAAAGGAAAATGAATCTAGCTCTAAGAGACATTGTGAAAGAAGAAGTATTGAAACTCTTAGATGCTGGTTTTATTTATCCTATTTCTGACAGTCAGTGGGTCTCTCCATTACACTAGTACATTTTGCGGAAATTTCGACACTTGGTTCCGACGCTTTTGACCAAATGTCGTAAATTTTCCCAAATTTTTTCCATCCCGCCCGGAACCGTCGCTATAGCGACGTCTATAGAAAGCTGTCGCAATACCGACACCTAAAACCTGTCGCAATTGCGACGTTTGGAGGAAGAAGTCGCAATTTCGACACCATGGCCCAAAGCATCGCTAAACTACTACATTTGGCGGAAATTTCGACACTTGCTTCCGACGCTTTTGACCAAATGTTGGAAATTTTCCCAAATTTTTTCCATCCCGCCCGCAACCGTCGTTATACTGACGTCTATAGAAACCTGTCGCAATACCGACACCTAAACCCTGTCGCAATTGCGAAGTTTGGAGGAAGACGTCGCAATTGCGACACCATCGCCCAAAGCGTCGCTAAACTACTACATTTTGGCGGAAATTCCGACACTTGCTTCCGATGCTTTTGACCAAATGTCAGAAATTTCCGCAAATTTTTTCAATCCCGCCTGAAGCCGTCGCTATACCGACGTTTAGAGAAATTGGTCGTAATACTGACACTTAGAGAAAGTGTCGCAGTGGTGACGTCTGAAGGAAGACGTCGCAATGGCAACCCTATTCTTCAAGCTGTCGCTATTGCGACAGATGCGTGCAAACGTCGTAATTGTAATTCACAATGTCTAAGTGTTGCAATTGCGACGTTTGGAGGCATCCGGCGCAATAGCGACGCTTTGTGTGTATGTGTTGTGAGGAATAATTATATAGTTCAACTTAATGGTTCATTATATAATCATGTGATCGTCATCAATGATATATCTTAAAAAACAACTGAAAAGCCATGTGTACAAAATCGATGTATACTCTAGAGAGTGGTTCTCATATCACTATGTAAATTGTTGTATGCTACTTCAACAAAATTATAAGATAAACTGTAATACACATCATATATGCACCATAACAATTGGTACAGGGTAAAACCCACCCGCCACACCTTTGTACTTGATCCAATTTTCTCTGTCAACTCTTCTAGTTGTGGGAGTTTCCTCCAAGGATCATAATACCCCCAAGGCCTGTTATCACCCTAGTAATTCTCAGGTTGTGGGATAGGGATTTTTGTAGTTAAGAACACCAAGGGTAACCAAGAACCACTTTGGGAATTCAAGATCTAGCCTTCTTGAACTCTAGAGAGGGATCTCTCCATATGATTTAGCTTTGTTTTAGTAACAGATATTAGGCTAGCTATGATTGTGTATTTGGGTTTGATTTTAAAATATTGGTGGGAATGAAGAGATTTCAAGGTAAACGAGAAGGATCTACCAGAATATTGGGCAATGGAGTCAACTCTCTAGGCAAGAAGAACTAAGAAATAAGGCTCAGAGATGCAAATGTGCTAAGGGCAAGATAGGTGACCTTCTAAGGCTATGTATAGGATTGATTTGATGGAGTGGATGGAATCTGAGCAAAAGGGCACTTAAGAATCCTTAAGCTACAGATAAGAAGATTGAAGAAGGGGATCTAACTGGGAACCGTAGAACTGCCCATAAGGTTTTACGAACAGGCTATTACTGGCCTACCATCTTTAAGGATGCCAAAAAATTCGTGCAGGCCTGTGATAGCTGCCAAAGGGTAGGACGCCCTAGGCAGTCTGATGAAATGCCTTTGAACCCTCAACTAGTGATTGAACCATTTGAACGCTGGGCACTTGATTTTGTTGGCCCTATTAGTCCTCCCTAAAACCAAAAAACATACATCCTAGTTGCAACCGAATATGTCACTAAGTGGGTCGAAGCAGAGGCACTTTCAAAAGCTACAGAGGACTTTGTAGTACAGTTTCTTTTCCAAATCTTTGTGCGCTATGGTCTCCCAAGGGACATAATCATAGATGGAGGACCACAATTTGTAGGTAATAAATTAGCTGAAACATTGCAAAACTACCACATTCAGCACAAAATTACAACTCCATATCACCCACAGGCCAATGGCCAAGTAGAGAGCACGAACAAAGTAGAAAACATTAAAATGCCAAGTAGAGAGCACGAACTATAGTTGTCTTGAGAAAATTTATTCACACTGAATACTTTGAATTGTGAAGTATTTATACAAAAAAATGTTTACAAAATATCTCAGGAATTGAGATGATGTTTTAATCAAAAATAGGAAAGAAAACTTAAAAAGAGGGACAGCTGCAAAACAGTTTGCAAGCTGTTACCTTTTTACAAGCAAAAATAGAACTGATTATTCTAATTTTAACTGATTGTTGTTGTACTGCACTTTAACCCTGTATTTTTACCATTTGAGGTAACAATAAAAAATGAATTTGCAAGTGAATTTCCTGTTTTTTATCCATTAAATTCACAGCAGATCTGTGAATTCTTGCCACTCTTTTGCAGAGGGGATCTTCATAGTCTTCAATTTTCTGTAACTTTCATCTGCCTCTGTATACTTGGCAAAGTTAGGCTTTATAGTGAACATATGCCTGATCTCATTATCTAAAAAGAACATATTTTCAAAATACTGAAGAAGTATTCTGCCTGTTGGTGATCCTTGAGGCAATTGTTGTCTGGCTTGCTCTTTGCATGATTTCTGATTTTTAGATCATACTCTTTCTGAGGCATTAACTTGTCATTAAATGCGTGAATATCAGGCAAACCTACTTCTGACAATGTTTTGTATTTGGCTAAAAATCTTGAGATGGATAAATTCATGTCTTTACACCGGTCCTCTAGAGTACTCATTATGTTTCTTTTGTTCAGGACCTTTTTGATTTGAAGAATGGTTTCTGTTCTATCAACAATTTTCAATTCTTCCAACTCTTCCCTGGTTTTACTGTTTAAAAAGCTATGAGTTGGATTGCTTGGGCTAGTTTTTTGTCAATTTCCCTCTTAGTCTTGTCAATCTCTGCACTAGAAACTTGAATTAACTCCCTCTGTTCATAAATTATCCGAATTGAAGGCCATTGAGAATGAATGCCATCAATAATTTTGGTCCATAAATGATTTTTTATAAAGGCCACTTGATCTGTAAGATTTACTTGTGCTTGCAGAATCTTTACTTGTTCTTGTAGTCGATCAGCCCTTTGCTCATGTCCTCTAGAAGTAATCAAGGCATCATTTTTGGATTTTTCCAAATTTTTAATAGTGCCTCTCAAACTAAGAATCTCTTTATCTTGGTCTTGTGGTGTGGTCCTCTGTGAGGATGAAGAAGAAGAGGTAGATATTAGAGAAGTAATTGGCACTGCAGTTGGCAGTACTCTGTTCGGTGCCAAGTGTTCTGCCAAAGTAGATGGTATAGAAGTGTTTATAGTGGGGATCACTGTAGGAATGACCATTGGTTGTGCTTTTCTTAGTTCTTCATTCTCTTTCATTAGAGCTTCTATTTGACTTTCCATTGTTTTTATCTGACCTGACATTTGATGTACAAGCTTCTTTAAATCATCATTCTCTGTTTTTTGCTGTAGAATTTCTTTTGCTTGAGAGTTTTCACTCTGAGGCAACTTCAACTATTTTCTAAGAGCAGCTATATCCTCATTTTTCTGTTTAATTAATACTTTTGCCCCTTCAATGTTGGCTGGGTCACCCCCTGCTTCAATCACTATATCTTCTAGTGCTTTTATTCTTAAATTATTAGCATACAGTGAGGCTTTGTCCAACCTCATTTGATTTTGGAGGTTGAGCACTGTTTTCTCAAGCCTAATTGATTTCATAGTTTTACTGACAATTTTGGAATATAGCATTTCTGTATTGCTCCTATGAAATTCAATTTGATCTAATTCATGAATGGCATCTGCATCCAGTTCAAGATCTGTTTTGGAATAATCTGCCACTGATTTTGGCTCAGCCACTGTAGGCTTCAAGAATGACATTACCAATTTATTGGATGAATAATCAAATGTTGAAAGAATCTTGTCTTTGTTTCCAGGCTTTTCCTTAAGAAATCTAGAATGAGCTTGATTCTTGAGCTCTTCATTCTTCTCTTTAATCTGTCTGAATCTGATCTGAATCTCTGACTCTGTATTATCAGTTTCCTGAGAAGAAGGAGGCAAATCGACAGTAGCCTGGTTTTCCTTCATGACTGTATCTTTTTGTTGTGTTCCAATTTTTACATTTTGAAGCTCTTTTAATGTTTGAGTGACTATTCTGGTTGCTTCATCATTTATATCAATATTTACAGCCTTATCCTTTTCTTCTTCTGTTGACTTGCTTCTTTTACTATAAGGAGTTCTGAATTTTATGTCCTCAATAGTCTCAGCTATGAAACTATCTCCTTCTTTGTCTCTTTTATGTACATTATAAGTATCTTTGCTTGTAGAAGCCACCTGTACTGTCTGTTCAATCTGTTTTCCTTTGCCACTGTCTACCTGTATTACCTGTACTGCCTGTGAATCATCATCAGATAGGGTGTTTGGCTCCCATTCAATTTTATTTACATATCTTTGAATATGGGGCTTAGGATCATGCAAGTAAACAAGCAACTTACATTTTACCCTTATTGCACTCAAAATACCTTGTGGGTCATACTTCCATGTAAAACTACATGGGAACTTATAATCTTTAAGTTTGACATTTATCTCATTGGCAGCTTCTCTGTTATTCACAATGAATGGCCCAATTTGATTTTTCAGCTTAAATTGGGTCTTTTTCTTGAAATCTATGAAGTGGATTTCATCTACATTCAATAGTTGTCTCGGATATTCTAAAGCAAATATTCTTGTAGTTACAAATCTGGGTAACTTATATGGGGCCAGGGATGAGCCATACACTCTGATTTCTGTATGATTTTTATATAAATACCAATCTCCAGTTTTGTAGCTCTCTGATAACTGCAGAATTCTTCTTGTCTCATCATTGATCCTAGGGATCTCCTCTTTTTCCAAGGGATACATAGTAGGGGCTACAAATGAGTCATTGAAATCTGTAAAACTATACTCTTTGTTCCATTTCCTTAGAATAGATGACCAAAATACTACTGATAGAACTTTTCCTTCAGCATCCACTTTCTGACATTCAATTGGAAACTTATCTGTTTGATAATATAGGAAGAGGTGTAGTAGATAAGAGGAGTATCTGAAAACTCCTTCTTCTGATAATTTGGATAACTGATAATGCATATTATCAGCAATACATCTAGAAAAATTGAACTGAATGGATGGTGATTGACCAGGGTTTAGAGTTGACAGAAAACCTAGGATAGCCACATCAGTGAATTCATCATTGACGTATCCTAGTATGAAGGAGAGCATTGAGACAATCTGTCTAGTTTCATCTGGGAAATCAACGGTGTCGAAAGGAGGATCTAACTTAGGCATATCAACTTGATTTGGACAAAAAGTATGGTATATTTTGAATCTAGCATTGAAATCCAAGTCAAGATATAGTTGGGTTAAATCTTCTCTTGTTAGGGAAGCAGAATTGGGGTCATGATTCATTTGCAGCATGGAATTTATCGACTCTTCAGTGATGTAAAACAGGGTTTCTTTTTCTTTGTTTACAATACATCTTTTTTCTGGCATATAATAGGCTTCGCATAATTTGATAAAGTCATGAACAAAATGAGTGAGAGGGACAATATATCTAGGCAGATTGGATTCCCAAATTGGAATATCTTTGTCACCCTTTTCCATTGATTTGCCATAGCACCAATTATAGACATCAAGCGGGTTAAATTCTACATTAGGGTCTAGTATTAGACAGTCCAGATCAACTAAAGGGCTCTTCTCTGGAGAAATGACTGGAGGTTGGACTGGTCTGACCACTTCTGTAGAATCAGCCGTGAGTGCAGGAGTTGGTTTGTCGATTTTTAAGGACATAAGCTGAGGAATCTTTGCAGAAGACTTCTTTTCAGATTTTGGGCCTCCATTCTTGGGGGTTACCTGTTTCTTGGTCATTTTTAATAATGAACGAAGCAAGCTTAAATGGTTTGCTAAGTTCCTTTACGAGAAACAGGGGTTTCTTGGCGAATTTCTACTGAAAATGGGGTTTCTGAGCAGGTTTTTTAGGAAATTCAAGGAATTTAAAGCTCAGGACGTGTATTTAAAATCGATTTCAACAGAAAAACGGACCAGGGTATGGAAAAAACTGCGAGAAATGGCAATTAGGGATTCCAGGGAAATTTTGACAGAGTTTTCCCTGAAAAATGGACACTTTTTTGCAGTAACTTTGGTAATTATTTGAAATCGACAGGAATTTTGAAATCTCAGAGGGCAACTTCGAATAAAAGTACCTGGAGAACCAGTGGAATTCGGTTGAAGACGTTGCAGAGGTGCTCAGTCTTCAATTTTTTGAAAATGGCTTCGCAGAGGACAATGTAGTACTTTGTAATGGAAATTCAGGGCAATGGGCGTCGAAAAATGGTACTGGTAGGTTGAAAATGGCTATGCAAAGTTTCTCAAGGTTCAAACAGCGTGATTTTGAGGAAAACGGTTCTGCAATGTTTTTACAGGTTTAAAGCGAAAAGGTGAAAATTTGAATGCAAATAATAATTTTAATGTTATCCTTCGATGGTATAACCATAGGGTTAAACGGGTGAGGTTTAGGGAATACCGCCAGTGGTATTCGTGAGGGTAAATGGTGGTAAGCGGAAACTAGCTTTTCGAATGCGATACAACGTGGTGGCGACACGTAAGCGCGGGTGGTTTGGAAAAACCACCCATTTCGTGCGGCTTTGCCAAAACATCAAACGATTACTTTATGAGCGCGGAAATGTATTAGCGCCGTTGGATCTGGATTCAACGAGCGAATGGCCACAATGAAAAGGAAAGGTGCGGGGAAAAGGTAAGTTATCGGGTTCAGTGCGATACTATTGCAAAAGTGTCACAAGACCGACGAAAATGGAAATCGTTCAAAACGTCAGAAGAGCGATGCTTACCGAAAAGTAAAAGGTAAGTTATCGTTCACTTTGGGTCATTGATCTTGGGAAACCGTCGCTATACCGACATTTAGAGAAATGTGTCGCACTACCGACACGTATAAAAAGTGTCGCAATTGCGACATTATGCCCCAAAGCATCGTTAGATGGCTTCCTCCAAACGTTGCTATTATATGTTTTACGAAGATATGGTAAGTAACTCTCTCTTGTTCTTCTTAGAAATAATTATATATAATTTTTTTTTTTTTTTCAAAATAGATTAAAAAAATTATATGAGAAAAATTATTAATTCATCAATATGTGTGTGTTGTGAGGAATAATTTCATAGTTCAACTTAATAGTTCATTATATAATCATGTGAGCATCACCAATGATATATCTTAAAAATCAACTGAAAATCCATGTGTACAAAATCGATGTATACTCTAGAGAGTGGTTCTCATATCACTATGTAAATTGTTGTATGCTACTTCAACAAAATTATAAGATAAACTGTAATACACATCATATATACACCATAACAATTGCCATACAACTAATTTGTTTTAGGATACATGTGGCATTCTAGGGGTAAATTCTATATGATGTGTATATCAATCTATTAGGTGTTGGTAAGTTTTGAGTATCTAAGAAATGATAAGAAATATCCATACATCATGATCTTGTAATGTGATTATAAATTGTGTCTATAATTTTCATAAAATGTATAAATGATTTGTTTAAAAAAATCAACACAATCAACCCTAAACAATGCTCATGATGTGGAATGTCATTGGCGAAACCAAAATGATGGTCACATGTCCCATTTCTATGGTAATGGTGATCATATATATGTTGTAGCGACACTTGATGAGTAATTAAATAAATCTCAGAGTGTGACTCATTGTGCCATATTTTTTTAAAGCATGATTTGTTTTCCTAGTTTTACTAATTTGTTAACATATTTTATTCATTTGGAAAGCTAATTAATGATGCTTTAAGTAATTAGGACCTAATGAGAGATCATCTTCACATCTTCACTGAAATATATTGGTAATTGTAGTCACTATATGGACCGCACATGCATGCTAGAAAAATTGAAATATAAACTATAATACACATCTTATATCTACCATAACAATTGTCATACAACTTATTTACTTCTAGATACATATGAAATACTTCAGGTAAATGCCATATTATGTGTATACCAATATAGTAGGCGTTGGTAAGTTATGAGGATCTAAGAAATGATAGGGTATCTACACATTAGTAGTGCCCTGGTGAATTTTTTGCATAATTTTCTATTTGTTGTAATTTTGTTGCCTGGATTTGTTATAGATTTCAAATAATATATACAATTATCTACCAATTGTTCTTTATAAAGAAGAAGAAGTACAATAAGTATTCACCTAAAAGTGAGCCATGTGAAAATATTGGTAACATGAGTAACCTGGTAAGCTGTAAATGAAAAGTGAATAACCTCCACTCACCAAAAGTGAATAACCTCCACTCACCAACAAGTGGCAGGCAGGGTTGGAATTTGGATTTCTCTTTACCCGTCACACAAATTTTTTTGACGTTTTGGTCATTATTTTTCTAGTCAATAAAGGTTACGTTTAAAATTTTGCACTTCATTAATGACGTTCTCGTAATAAATTAACCCTTCAGCAATAAAAGTTTGATTAAAAAAATTGAACGCTCTTCCATTTTCTTTGGATTTTGGAGTGTGATATATCTGTGTCATGGACTTTTAATACCTAAAGTTTCAAGAGAAATAACTTATTCTTGTCAAACTAATATTTCCTCAATATATGTTATGTGTTGAAATTACTTACAGTTGATGTACAGGCAGCCGCCTTCCATTTCCAGCGATCAGTCAAGATCACAGTATAACAAAAACATTGCAGAGAGCCGCTTGCCATTTTTGATTGATCAGAGTTTAAAAAATTGAAGGACAGTGGTCCCAGAACTGAAATTTCCGGATTTGAAATCTCACTAAGGCGGATTTAATAGAAATTTCGCATCACACTCAGCCGTCCGTACGAGTGCCCAAAATCGGACGCAAAAAATTCATAAAGCAGATTGAATAGAAATTTCGTGTCACATTTTTGATGACGTCAGCAAATTTTATTGGCACCCGAAATTGAAATTTCCGAATTTGAAATCTCACTGAGGCGGATTTAATAGAAATTTCGCATCACACTCAGCCGTCCATACGAGTGCCCAAAATCGGACGCGAAAAATTCATAAAGCAGATTGAATAGAAATTTCGCGTCCCATTTTTTATGACGTCAGAAATTTTTTTTGGCACCCGAAATTGATTGAAGGAGAGTTTAATTTTTGGTTGACGTCCGGTGGTCAAAGTTCTTTAATGTTTGTTTTAAAAATGGCGTGCGTACAGGTCCATATATATATAATATATACATCATATGCACAATTCAAAGCAGTGAGTTGTAAATGCACAGATAGAGTGAAATTTTAGATTGTGAGTTTTGTGTTGAACTGTGTTTTGAAGCAGTCAAAGTTTTATTTTAGAGTGTGAGTTTTGTGTTGAACTGTGTTTTGAATCAGTCAAAGTTTTTTAATTCCCTCAGTCAGAGGAGATTTTGTAACCAAATTTTTGAAGTTTAATGAAATAGTTTTTACAGTGAAAACTCTGTTTCCAGTGAAGAAATTTTTTTTTATATTTTCTCTGTATTGAAGAGGGGAGTTTTATTCTCCATTTTTGTTCTGGAATTTTAAATATTCCAACACTATGATCTACTAAAAATTACTTCAAAAATCAAGTAAACCTTCCAATATAAAGAAAAAAACATGAACGAGCTTTCCCTAAATTGCAATAAATTTATGTTTATTATTAATATTGCATAATCTGTCTTATAAAAATTGCATAATCGGACTAAGAACAAATCCTCGGTGCATTTTTTATTGTTGTTGTGATTAAAAAAATGAGCCAAAGAACGCTAAGGCACTCAGAGAAATCAATCTATGTATTATTTCTCACAAAACATGTTGAGTAGTGGAGACTAAGCCCTAGATTTTTTTCTGTCCTCAATCTCTCTATTAATTATGTCTATGTAGTTATAAGAATAACAAACCAAAGAAATCTGAGGCTTCCAGAGAAATTAGTCTCTGTGTGCAGAAATTGATGATTACTGTTGACTAAATGTTATACCATTTGAAATTGCTGAGCGAAATTAATCAGGCCATGATGTACCATTTGTCAATATCTATTTTCTCATGTATGAAAGTTTTTTTTTCTAAGTAAAAGTAATTATATTAACAAAAGGAGTACAGTACAGCGGGCCGAATCCTGATCATTGCCGAGTGCTGTGGCATTTGAAACAAAAAACCATAGTTTGAAGACTGCCCTACAAGAGGGAAACCAGTCTGAAACAGTTCATTTGAAAAATCCCACACAGGGGAACCAGAGAATTGTAGTACTGGAGACCATATCGAAGCAAAAAAAACAAATGCATTTTCAGAAACAGCAGGAAACACATGAACAGGCCCGTGAGAATGGGCAGAAATAGAGCAAAAAACCAGAGTGAAGAGGAGGAACTATTCATCGGGATCAGGTTCGTAGACAACTCTACACCAGAATTCATCTGGTTCCCCGTCAGAATTATACAGGTCAGCAACAGAATGGATCACCTTCCCGCGAGGAGGAGGAGTAATCTGCGCCTCGCAAGCTTGCACTGCGTCCTGCCTCTCAGTAGGTTGACCCACCGCTTCCTTGTTCGCCTGGTCCTGCGTGGCCTTGCCCATCTGACCCTGCACGTTCGCACTATCAGGTTTCTTCAGCCCAACAAACTGCGCCGAATCCTGAGCCGCCGAGAGGCTGCATTCTGCCGGGCGAGAACTGGGAACAATTTCCTGAGGCTCTTCATGAAAGACGACCGTAATTGAGGCAGTCACCCTGGGTTGATTGAGAGTGCTGTTAAAGGAAAAATGCGCGGTGTGGGTTTGAGCAGGAGGAGCGGAAGGAGTGGGGGAAGCAAAGCGACAGCCCGAGCGGAGAAGGCGCCCTCTAGGTTGACTGTCAGAGTGGGAGATAGACGCAGAGGAGGTGCCAGAGGTGGAGGGAGAGCGTCGAATTTGGCACCTTGTGGAGCCTCTTCGGCAGCGCATTCTGTGCCTGAGGCGCGGCATAGTCGCACTCAAGACAGCAGGGCAAGGAGGAAAAAGATGGACAGAAGACTGAGGCGAGAGGGGCAACAGGGCGATAGAAGCAAGCTTGCAGGAACCAACGTGGCAAAAGTGGAGATTTTATCCAAAATCCAAACAACAATTGAGACAGCTCCTCTTACCAGTTACAGTGCGAACATTAAAAAGCCCTGCTCCTGGAGCGCACCACAGATTCACAGGCGGGGGAATTCTGTTCAGACCAGAGGGACGTTCCATAATAACAACCCAGTCTACCGTGCAACTGTAAATCGACTGCAATAAACCACCATAAGTATGAACTGGAGGCTGAGTCATGTCGCGACATGCGGATGTGTATCGAGGAGCGGGACTACGGTTTATTCGAGCGAGTAAATGGCATTAAACGCCGATCAGTTGACATTAAGAACTGAATGACAGCACTCTTGCGGGTGGGCCAGTGGCTTCCCCTCCCCCATCACATCACGTTAAACACTATGAACTTCACCCGCATCCGGGTTCTCATGTATGAAAGTTGATGTTACCATTGATATTATTATTTTTATATTTTTGCATGGCCATTGGACAATGATTTACTATGGTTTTCCTACTAAATTCCAATGGATGATTATTCAAAAATATTGAGAATTATTTTAGTCTCAAGGCATAGCCAAGAGTCTTACTGGATAATTATAGATTACCTCTCCAATGGATGATTGTACATTTTTCATCTACTTTTTCATTTGAATTTTAGTTGATGCTAGATCTTACATTAATAACTATACTTGCATGAATATCCATGCTTTTATACTTCCCCACTATGGTCAATGTTGATGTATGGCCTTGGCCCATTGATCTTACAATTAAATCACTATTCATATTCAATTTTATCCAGTTCAGCCCAATAAAATAAGGAAAACAGAAAATTCAAATGCGGGCTACAAAAAAATGATTTTTTAAAAAACTACATTAATGTCTGATATCACGCGCGCGCGCGCATTCGCCCTCAGCTCTTGCAGAACAGCATTCGCTCTCAGCATTCGCCCTCAGCTCTTGCAGAACAGCATTTGCCCTCAGTTCTTGCAAAATGGTAAGTTCTTACTGCAGGCCCTTCCTCCTGTAGTAGGGTTGACCCTATTTGGGTTTTTTTGGAGCCTCTGAGAATACAAAGGTTGTGATTGATTACGAGGCACTGCCTATATTTGTGGAACTTCTTACCTCTGGGAATGATAATGTTCGAGAACAGGTAGCACGTTCATTTTAGAGGCATAAAATTATTCTTCCCAACTATCTTTATACGTCTGTAATTTTTGAATTTGATTTAAAAAACTACTACCCAACTTTGAGTTCAACTGGTGTTCGTGTAAGGCTGTTTGGGCTTTGGGAAATATTGCTGGAGACTCTGCATCACTTAGGGATCTTGCCCTCAGTCATGGAGCTCCGAGGCAGGTGCTTGCCGAGTTGAATGATACTGCCAGAATTTCAATGATACGAAATTGTACATGGGCTCTGTCAAATTTTTGCCGTGGTAAACCCCAACGACTATTCGAACAGGTAAGCAGAACACATTTTCTGCCTCTTCTTCTTAGT
This sequence comes from Pinus albicaulis, assembly GCA_034641835.2. Taxonomy (NCBI): domain Eukaryota; kingdom Viridiplantae; phylum Streptophyta; class Pinopsida; order Pinales; family Pinaceae; genus Pinus; species Pinus albicaulis. The sequence goes on along the minus strand of CM076571.1, from coordinate 544,620,007 downwards.
TCGCAGATACTGTGGATTTTTTTTTATAGATCTTGGTGCTTGGTAGATTTGGACGTAATATGGACCTAGGCGCTTGTTCATTACAATGTCTCCGTCATCAGGTTTTAGAGAATGCTCAGAAATTTGGGTTTCACAAGGGGATTACCCTTGCTTGCAATTATTGATTATCAATCACATTCAAAAAAAGTCTTTTGTAGCATTGCTGAGCTCTTTGTAGGTGAATTTCTGAGGCAATTTCACAATATCTGAACTAAATTTGTCTGTCCTTTTCAATACTTCGTGCTTGTAACAGAACCAGACAAACAATCTAGTGGCCAATGCAACAACAACAACACCTCCTGTTGCAATGCCTGCAATTCACCCTCTCTGCATGCATGAATGACTATGGCACCCTCTTTTGTGAACAGGTACTGGAGCTGAAGGTACTGGTTTCCATTAGGATCATGGAATTCAACATCCAAAATAGTATCAAATTCCACTGCAATAGTATTCCCCAGCGAGGGCAACAGTTCATTGAGACCTATTGGACTCATCACCCCAAATAGCCTCCAGGGCTACCCAGAGTGTGATCATCTGGAGCAATAACAAATGCTCATCCATCCCCAATTGAAACAAGAACAGGACCCACATTGGTTACAGAAAAAGAGAAACACGTTTTGAAAGAAGAAGAAAATTTTGTATTAGGGTCCAGAAATCTAACTGGTCTATTGTACAATGCCCTACCTGCACTTCAAATTGGTACTCCCAACTCCATGCTAAGGCTCACTGTGCCATTCTTGAGATGAGCATCTTAACCTGAAGTTTGATTCCAAAAAACCCAAGTCCCCTGTTCTATGCCCAAGACCTCTATTACAACGAGTAGAGTTTTGAGCGAAATACTTCACAATAGGAAGCAAAAGAAACATCGCAAAATTGCTCTGCTTTAGACTGATAATTTTCTGTGTGAAAATTCAACTGCGGACAGTAAAAACATAATATCAAACACAACCAATCGACAATGGAATTTGAACATGAGGATTTATAACCACATAAAACCCTCTCCAGGTTAAAAGAATTCCGGAATGGCTTTAAGATTCTACTAATGAGCGCTTACAACACCATAGCAATTACTGTCACAATGAAATCTGCTGGAAGCAAAGCCCTTGTACAGTTTCTACATTTCCACAGTGGAAGCAAGAGTCTTGCTATCTCTCATGATCTGGTTCTGTGGTCAAATCCTTTGCTATGGCTGTCTTGTTCTGCTAAACGTGGATCTGTCTTAGCTTTGGCTCTGGTTCTCATTTAGGATCTTGGCTATCTGATCTTGCTGTGGCTTTGACTATACAAACTTGTTCAATAGGAAAATGTTGACTCTGCTATATATAGGAGCTTCAATGGGTGCTCTCAAACACTTTTTTTGGGCAGCTTTGTTTTGTCTCTGATTCAAGGCAGAACTATGTTGGCCTTGGTTTTTTAGTCCTTGGAACTTAGTTCTCTCATATTTGCCATCCTATCCCCAATTTTCTACCGAGAAAGACATAACTTCACGATATCAAAATTGACTATTTTTAGCCATTACCTTTAGGAATAAATGCAGTATGGTGGTGCATTAAATACGATGTACGAAAAACCTCTCTAAGCTGTATTAAGTATTTTAACTAACTACTACATTTAACTGCCATGCTCTAATATTTATATCAACCATAAGCATTCTTAAGGTAGTTCCACGTTTCTGAAGCAGAAGGAATGCTTCTGACAGCTTCTTATCATAGTGGTACAATTCTGTTCGCAGTTTATCTTTTATAAACCTTCAATTTTCCAAACGTATTAGAGACTACAGTTTGCATCTGCAATTTTGGACAACTCTGTTTAGTATTCTACAGAAAATGCATTAAGAATAAAAAAAGCCCACAATTTGTAAAAAGCCCACAATTTTGTAAAAAGCTCACAATTTGTAAAATGCCCACTTTTATTTTCTTTTTGCTTATATATTGAGCTCCCATTGAGTTCAACAAGTCTTGGGTTTTCTACACCATTGAGAGAGATTTATTGTTTTCTTTATAGGATAATTTGCATCAATGGAAGAAAACATTGGAGCTGGAAAAACAATTAAAAAGGGTGAAAGGGGTGATGGCAGAGTTTATTGCCCTTGTAAAAAATGTTGTATGAGAAATAATGTTAGAGTTTTAATAGCAACAACAACAGTGCATTGTAGGAAATATGGGCACATTGATGGTGGATCGAATGACTATCGTCCCATGGTAATTAATTATCTATCTTCATTTTGATCATATCGTAAAATTTTATATTATTTTAAATTTTTAATATTTTTTATATGCACACTAATGTTTAATTATTAATGTTTGTAATTTTCATAAAGGCACAGTTGCCCCCCAACTTTTTGCAGATGATCAACTAGCTTCCACAACAAAATAGTAGTAGATTAGATGATGTTGCACCAGTACAAGAGAATATTGCAGCAAATATTAGTATTGGAAATGATGTTGTACAAGGTGAAGAACATGAAGCGAATGATGAAGGTAATTTTAATGGTCCCATGGAGGTAGATCATGATGACAGTAATGAGACAATTCACATTAATGATGGGACAAATCAAATGCTCCAAGACTTGTATGGTGAGTCAGATGATGATGGTGGAGATAGCAGTGACGGTATTTATGATGTACCTCTGATTGAAAGGTCAAGTGAACGACTTTTTGAACACTCAAATGCAACTCTTCTCTCTGCTACATTGTTGCTGGTGAACTTAAAGGTTATGAATAATTTGTCGAGCAGATGTATGACACAACTCCTAAGGTATGCAATATGTATATATGATCACATATATGTAAATGTTGATTATTTTCCCTTTTTTTTAATTGTAATAAATGTGTAAAATAATAACTTATATATAAGTTATTATTTTACACATTTATTACAATTAAAAAAAAAGGAAAATAATCAACATTTACATATATGTGATCATATATACATATTGCATACCCTAGGAGTTGTGTCATACATCTGTTCGACAAATTATTCATAACCTTTAAGTTCACCAGCTCTCTGCTATTGTTGCTGGTGAACTTAAAGGTTATGAATAATTTGTCGAACAGATGTATGACACAACTCCTAAGATATGCAATATGTATATATGATCACATATATGTAAATGTTGATTATTTTCCGTTTTTTTTAATTGTAATAAATGTGTAAAATAATAACTTATATATATATATATATATCATAGTTATCAAAACCGACCAGTCAGGATAGCTGCCGGTTGGAACCGGTCTTGCAACCCAGTCAATAGCCTATTCTCACCTGTTTTGGCCGGTTAACCGGACCTAACCGACCGGTTAAGTAAGGAATCGGCCAGTTTATGCATAAATCGGTCAGTTCCGTACTTAACCAGCCGGTTAGGTGCTCCTCCATGAGTTGAAAATTCCTCAGTGTCTCCTCCATGAGCTGCAAATTCCTCTATTATACTAGCAACAAACTTCTCTAATAACTCATACTCAACACCTTATAGTAGCAAAAATACACATGATGACTGATAAATACAAGGCTGGCTAGCATAAAATCCCTGGCAGCATGCAACTCATCAAGTGTACTTGATGACAATTTTTGTTCTCAAAACAATCAGCAGCAACCTTATTTCACACTCAGCTAGGAACTGTCAGACCCTCTCTCTCTGCTCACACATAGCAGCAGCATAAATACAAAACCTTTCACACAGCATACAAGAAATTTGATCATGGCATCAAGACTAATGCAAATGGTCTGACACCACTCAAGGGACAACAACATACAACCTAATGAAAATGTGATTGGCAATAATAAATTGACCACTAGAAAATTCCCGCTTGGAAATGCACTAAACTGGCTACTGAGTTTTCTGGGTTTTAATGAATCTTTTCAGTGATAAATTTTGTCAAACACATTGTGAGAAAACTGCTGAAGTTGTAATGCTCTCTCAACTTGTTACAAATAGCACTAATAGTGGGTTTCATAAACCAATTCAATACCTCTAAGTGTTGTAGATGTTTTCTAGAAATTTATTGGCAAGCAAACATAGATAATGAAGAATACAAGATCTTCAAAATGCTAGTCTGATATATATATATATATATATATATATATATACTGAACCCAGAATTGTCTTTAAGGCTGATACAATGAATTGACAACAGATCTGAGCAGGGACAGATTGTATATTATAATATTAACTCAGCAATAAAACACAGTGAATAATATAAGAGAAACTTGATACATTACTTCAACAAGTTTGCTTATGTATTTTTCGATGATATGTATTGCATTTGCTGCCATTTTGATATATTCACCTTTGCATGGTATATAAATGAGCAAACTTTTCATATTTTTTCTCTATTGGCTTGGAATCATGGTTGCAAATCTTAAAAATAGTTTTTATTTATTTATTTATTTTTCATTTTATTAAAAAATAATTATTTAATGTATTTTTTTTAAAACCGGTTCATTGAGATCTGATCGCTACCGGTTAGATCGGTTCCGGTTCGAAACCTGGTTCATTAGCTCCACCGATCCGGTCACCGGTTCTGGTTTTAATAACTATTATATATATATATATATATTTATATATATGATTAATAATATTTACAAGACACTACTTTTTGTTTCTGTTGTAGATTGTTGGGTGAATATTTGTTACCATCGCCAAATACTTTACCTCGAACATATCGAGATCTACGTGCTATTATGAAACACTTTGGAATGAAATATAACACTATAGATGCATGTCCTAAAGATCATATTATATATTATGGAGAACATGCGTTGAAAACAGAATGTCCGAAATGTGGTACCAGTAGATATCGAACAGATCAACTAACCAAAAAGGTGCCTCAAAAGGTTCTTCATCATATTCCCATAATTCCACGTTTGCAGCGAATGTTCAGGTGTAACAGCATAGCACAGTTTATGGATTTCCATGCAAAGAATAGAAGTGAAGATGGTGTTCTTCGAATTCCTGCAGATGGTTCTGCATTTAGAGAAATCGAGAAAAAATATGTAGATTTTAAAAATGAACCTCGTAATGTCAGGCTTTCATTGGCAGCTGATGGTGTTAATCCATTCGGAGAGCTTAGATCTACTTACTCAGTGTGGCATATTTTCGTTATCAACAATAACATTCCTCCTTGGATGTCAATAAAGAGGGAGCACATAATGTTGACTATGATTATTCCAGGTATTTGATACATTATTTCTTTGAATGTAACATTTTCATTTCTCTCGTTGTTTGAATAAATATATATTTTATTTATTTACTTACTTATATATACATATGTCATGGGAGTAATTATTATGTTCCGTAATTTTGAACAATTAGGTAAGTACCAGGTCAAAGATATGAATGTATATATTGAGCCTCTTATCGATGAGCTAATACAGTATGGCATGGCATCACTATGTATGACATCACTAAGCCAATCAAGCAGAAGAGATTTCAATGTCGTGGAATGCTTGTATGGACAATTCATGATGCCCCAGGACTAACACATGTTTGTGGTATGTAATATTTCATTGCACTTTAATATGATACATAATTATCTAAATTAGATATACCATATTGCATGTTTTTAAAATGATCTCATAGTATATTAATTGTTATTGATCCATCTATTGCAGGTCTTCAAACAAAGGGTAGATTTGCATGTCCAGTTTGTGGCCCTAAGATGAAGTATCGTCATTCAGCAGACTTAAAAAAGATGGTGTTTGATGAGTTTAGGCAGTTTCTCCCTAGGAACCATAAGTATCGTACTACTGAAAAACATCTTTTCAATGATAAAGAAGAAACTAGATTAAAACCACGAAGAATGACACCTCAGTTGTGGATGTTGGAATATAACAGAATTAATAATCGTCGAGCAGCTGGTACGTAATGTGTGTGTGTATATATATATATATATCTATCTATATTATTTGTTTATGTAATGTTTCAAATTTTTGTTTTAACTAATGAACTTATTTTATTGTATTTTATAATTAATATTGTTCTGATTTATTTTATTCTTTGATATCAAGGTCATCGTCGCCGTGAAGGTACTAATATTGTACTCCCACCTGGAATGAAATGTTATCCTTCTCAATTCGCGAGGTTGCCCTACTATGAGGACCTAAAAATAGCTCATTTGTTTGATACAATGCATGTCGGGAAGAATGTGACAGAAATGTTATGGCGAACCATAGATGGTGCACATGAGCGAGATAAAATTGACAAAATTTGTGCTGACATTGAGAAATCAAATCATGCAATGAAAAGTGTGATCGACGGATCAAATAACAATGGAGGTCGAAATTATAATAATATTCCATGGTTATTAACAGAACAACAAAGAAATGATGTAAAAGAGGTCGTTAGAAGAATTAAATTTCCAACGGGTTTTGCTTCAAACATAAATAATATCTTAACGAAGAAAGGTGACTTTAGTGGGGTGAAAACACATGATTGGCATACCTTTATTAAGGTAATTTTTTTGGTATACGTTTTTGTTTGTTATTGCTTGAATACATATTTTAAATTTTCCTTTTTTCTGTTTAATTTGGAAACCAATAACGATTCTTTTTATTGTTATAGTATGTTCTACCTGTATCTCTCCCAAACGACTTCGACAACAATGTCAAACAAGTTATATATGGTCTTAGTAAATACATGAGGTAAGTAGTTTTGATTTATACGCAAAATCTAATTGCTACAATTTATTTTAGTGCTTGATGAAATGATGTATTAATTTACTTGTAATGAAATATATATTATGTTTCATTGAAATAACCTTGCGTAATGATTTGCAGATGGTTGTCATTGAAAGAAATCCATCAAGATGAAATAAAGTATTGGAAGAGATAAATTCCTCGGCTAATGTGTGAAATGAAAAAGTATCTACCTCCAACATTTTTCAATGCACAAGAACACTACTTGATACACCAAGTTGAGGAGATTGAAATGTGTGGACTAGTACACACAAGTTCAATGTGGATGGTCGAGAGGCACCTGAAATCCTTGAAGGCTTTGGTTAAACAAAGAGCACGACCTAAGGGTTCTATGGTGGAGGGATATGTGGTATATCAATCCATGGTGTATATTAGTCATTATCTTCCTAAATTAGCTGCGCCAGTCATGAAGGTGGTGGATTGCATTTGGGATGTGAACTCCATCAAAAAATTTGAAGAGGAGCACCTGTTGGGAAAAGGTAGAATGAAGAAAGTTAGAGGTAAAAGATTTATTATGTATAATACATATAATGTTTCATTTTTTTACATCGTGTATATCATCATTATATTCATTCAGGTTTTATTCTTTCATAGTTTATTAATTAATATAATTTACCATGGTTATAAGTAATATTTATTAATATTGGTGAATTATTGTTTTTTTATTCAGGTGCTCAAGATTATGAGGCGCTACTTTTATACATTGCAAGCAATCTTGAGTGGATGAGTGAATGGATTGAAACATGTAAATCACGTAACGAAGGTAGGTTATCATGGCAACTACTGTCTGAATTGATTAGAGAAGCGTATCGTAGTGGAGATGGGAATGTTACGGACAGGGAAATTGATTTAGCATATGGTTTGAAAGATAGAAAGGTAAGCAATTAATTCACCTATTTATAATGTGACAAGAAGTTTGATTTTTCAGTTAATTTTCATGTTGTGTAAATTATATGTTTAATTATTAATTGAGAATGCATCTTTTTCATGTTTGGCATATTGCAGTTGAAACACCACAAGGCTATGTGGTGAAATGGTCGTCAATTTCGCGTTAAACAGTTGGATGATAACAGGAAAACTTCTGATAGTGGGATAATTGTAGTATTCCAGGTCACTAATGTTTCCTCCAGGAGTGACAGACATCCTCGAGAATCTGAAAATAGATATTATGGGCTCTTAGATGATATAGTTGAGTGTGACTTTAATTCCTTCAAAATAGTTTTGTTCGACGTCAAATGGTATAGGCTACGAATGAATGTACGTGATGATGATAGAACAGTTATTCAACATGACAATGGATTTCTAATGGTTAAAACATCGCAGTTTGAAGTAGGAAAAGATCGTTATGTTTTTCCAAGCCAATGCGAACAAGTCTTTTACTCAGAGGTTCCAGGTGAGAAGGAATGGTCATTTTCTATTAGATATGATCCAAGAGGAAGGCCAGTAGAGTATACTGTAGAGGAAGAAGATGATATTGATCAAGAAGAAGATGATGCAGTGGCAGATGAGCAGGAAGATGCATGGACAGATGAAGAAGATATCTTAGAAGATGAACCGGGCTCTGGAGATGAGGCAAAAATTATTTATGATGATGTCGATGAGGATATTATTGAAAATGACATAATTGATGATGATGATGACATGGTCGATCATTTCAACACCGTTTCTGAATCAGATGTTGATATAGATGTCAATCAGTTGGATGAAGATCAAGAAGATACAGAAGAATATTGATACAGATGTTATGTTCGAGTATGAGCTGGTATGTTATAACTTTATATTTTAATATGTAGGAATTATTGTATGTTGGGAAAAATACTGAGAGGGGGGGTGAATCAATATTTAGGGCTGACTGAAAAATTTTCAGCAAAGATCTTATTATGCTATTAATTCTTTACTTGGATTATTGCACGGTCACGGTTCCGCTCTTCCACGCAGGGTTCCGTCGCGCTTCCGTTTGTTATGTTCCACCTCTTTCCTTCCAGGTTCCATTCATGATTCCAAAGGGTTAGTCTGTGTTCCACCGAAAGTTCAATGCCAAATACTCTGTTTTAGTTCTTTCGCGTTATAACTGGTTTGCTCTCGCTCCTCGTTCCTTTCTCCATGAAAGCCAGTCAACTCCTTACTAATAGAGTAGACCCTTCCATCATATATTTAACGAATATATATAACTCCACTGTCTACCAGTTTGGATACACTGTCAACCGTATTAACATCGGTTCCTCGATCAACATACAGAGCACAAGGTTTCTTACGGATGTCAATTATCCGTCATCAGGATGCATACATATGTTCACACATGAATTAACTCGTCCTTACTTATATCGATTCTCCATTAAATACAGAGCTTGCCATCAAGGACAATCATATAATAGGATACAGGAAACATATTGCCAAGTACATTGTCTTTAAATAATTTACTAATTATGCGGGTTTGTTGCATGTTGTTTATTATTTCAAACTAATAAATAATGGCCTTACTATTGTTTATTATTTCGCAGGATTCACAGGATTCATTTGATTCTATGGTCAGGTCTCTGAAAAAACCAATTAAACACTTAAATAGTCAAGATCTGGAAGACAGGCTTTACCCCACCATAAATTGCTGAAAAACCAGCCTTCAGTTCAGCTTGCTGTGCTGAAGACGAGGGTGGATTTGCATGATCAGTTGAATGAAAATGAATCAGATATTCGGGATGCTTTTGAGGGTAGATCCATAATCCCCATAGATGAAGATCCCATTGCTGCAGAATTTCTGTCTGCGTTGAAGCACAAGTATAGTGTTGTATCGGAATACAAATTAGAGGACAACTATACCAAGTCTAAATCAACTGAATCCAGTTCTCTTGAACTTACCGAATTACAGCCAGAAACAAGATTTACAATCTCTAATGGGAACGGGTATGGTAGTTCCAATATTGGATTGGATATCCGGAGCTCTGCAATAGGCACTGGACCTGATCGTAATGAACCCCAACTAATTCAATGTGATGAAAATATGGACTTTGATGATGATCAGGAAAACAAGCCAGAGCATTTTGGCAATATTGAAGAAAATGAAGAGGTTTCCTGTGATCGATTGAATCAACTCAGCCATAAGACATCTACTGCAGGCTGGTTTGTATCAGAAGGAGAATCGGTTTTGCTTTCCCATGATGATGGATGCTGCTCTTTTCACGATATAGCAAATTCAGAGGTGTGGAGTTTTTAATTATTGTACTTAATTTTGGGGTTTATGGGTGTTATAATTTATACATTTTGGGATTTTCTATTAGAAATAGGGAAAAGCCTAGGGGTTAGATTATTCTCATGGTTTAAATTTCTATATTTGAAATAAAATTCACCAATTTTTGTTTAAAAAAATGATTTGCCTAAATATTTGATGTAGTTTAAATAGGATGTAGTTCATTTCAAAGACTGTTGAAATTTTCTAGAAACTATGATTGGCATTTCAAGAATATTTATGCACTCTTTAAATTTTCCCTTAACATAAAGGGAAGTTGATGTATGAGTAATACTCAGTATTTTTATTTTCCAATCTCCGGGAGAAGGCTGAATATAAAGCTCCATATGGGCTTACCCCAAACATGTGGGGTGATTGCTGGTTGATCAGAGCAGCTGGTTCAGATGGTCGCTCTGGTAAATATGTTGTGGCAGCATCTGCAGGTTGTACATTGGACTCAGGTTTATGTTCATGGGACTTTTATAATAAAGAAATTATGGTATTCCATACTGAATCAGAGGCCTTCACTTCAACGTCCAGTACCATCTCTCCAGTTTTGGCAGAGAGGGATGTCTCGGGGAGAAATTTTGGCTTTGCAAATGTTGTGCTAGAGAATCAACATTGGTGGTACAGGCCATGTGGGCCTCTTATGGTATCTACTCCCAGTGCCCAAAAGACAGTTAATATTTATGATATTCGTGATGGAGATCCTGTGATTTCAATGTGTTTGTTTTGAAAGTTTAGGTTTCATAGTAAATCATCAATGGGCTCTAAAATAAGGCCACATTGAAATCTTGGATACATGTTTCATGCCAAAATCAGTTGTATCTTCCATAAATACACAATCTTGGACCACTCTGTATACATCTACTTCTTGGACAATATTACATCTCCCTCATTATACATGTGGTGTTCTTACATGCATAGCAAAGGCATTGTTTTGGAAATCATTTTTTAAGTCACTAGATATTGTGGGTACAAGGATCTAGGGTCTCCACATGAAACTGTGTTGCCCAGAGACTCACTCTGCCTGTCCTTAAATTTGTAAACATAGTAGTATGCCAATGCTTCTTTCATTTTGTATGCATAAGACGATTTTTTGTCAAAGTCCATAATTGTTTTAAAGTTTTATCCATCCCAGTTTTGTTGTGAATGCACAGGTTTTTGGCTCAACACATATCTGTTATATCTTTGTACTTTTCCTTTACTAACTATTTTAAATTTCTAGTTATATTTAGAGGTGTCTTTTAAGGGATGAGGGGAATTACTTGGATTTAGTGCTGCCAGGCTTATCATTTATTCTCCAAATGAAGCCCTGTAAGCTGTAACACTATATGGGCATGCAGCTCACTTGTTAAAATATAGTTGATACAATACGTTGTACATGAAGCCTGGAATTGTGTACATTCCTGGAATATATTAATTTGCAAGCATGCTTAAAAGAGAGATAGGTTTTGATAAAATCAAAAACCCTTAACATGAAGAAAAAAACGAGGCAATTATTTTATACAGATAGAACCAAGACACTATCTCCTCATTAATAACAAAACCTTGTCCAAAAATCATATGTACAAATTCTAGAAGTCGAAAGTTGAAAATTTCTGAAATGGAACCAGGCCCTTTTCAAAAGAATAAATTTAGTAAAAACGAGGGTGAATAAAGTTATCTTATCAAAATTTCCACATACCGTGTTAGCAAGGAATGACTACGAGTCCTGAGCAGTGAGACTGAGGAATTGCTCCTTTGCTGCAGGTTGCAGTTCTCTTCTCCAACACGATGAAAAGAAAATTCTTAGCTTTGGAGTCTAAAGCTCGAGTCACAACTTGGAAGTTGGTAAGGAAAATTATCAGGGTTGTTGCCAGTTGGCTTGGAGTTCGCAGCCTAATTAATTTTCTTTAATGCATTTCCTTCAATGCTACGCCAGTTGTCACTGGCTAGCAACCTTTATAATAAAATTTATTAGACCCGTCACGCTACGAGGAAAATTTGACGTGATCACTGATCATTGATTTCTTATTGTGATAACAAACATTGGAGATTTACTGTCCTGTTTTAAAGTTTTTTATTTTTATTTTTAAATTGAAACCGTTGTCGGCATACCGACGCCTTGTAAGCGTCGCTCTTTTGACGTTTTGAACGATTTCCATTTTCGTCAGTCTTGTGACGTCCGTCGATATTGCAACAGCTCTAGAAACGTCGGAAGAGCGACAGAAAAAAGAGGTCGGAAGGGCGACGTCCAAAATTTCGTCGGAATTGCGACAGTTCTTCCTGGCGTCGATATTGTGACGCTTCTAGAAAGCGTCGGTCTTGTGACACTTTTGCAATACGTCGGTCTTCTGACACTTTTGTTTGGCGTCGGAAATGCGACAGTTTAGACACGTCGGAAGAGTGACAGTATAAAGACGTCGGAAGAGTGACGTTCAAAACGTCGGACGACATTTCATCGGAATGGCGAGACTTTACAAACTTCGGAAGCGCGACGTTAAAAACATCGGACCAAATTTCGTCGGAATGGCGACATTTTACAAACGTCGGTCTGGGAGGCGTCGGAAGAGCGATGAGTGTTTGGAAGCGATGGGAAGTGTCGGTAGTGCGACACTTTGTAAAGGAGTCAGAATTGCGACCGCGCGAGAGACCACGTTTTTCCTGGCCTCGAACTGTCACTCTTGCGACGACTGTGTGTCGGAAAAGCGACGATTTGGCCGTCAGAAATTGCGCCAAATGTTCTAGTGTTAGTACTAGTTCCTAAGAAAGATGGAAGATGGCGTATTTGTATTGATTATCGAGAATTGAATAAAGCCACTCTTAAAGATTACTTCCCTCTCCCTTTCATTGATCAGGTGCTTGATACCCTTGCCGGAAAGAAATATTTCTCCTTTTTTGATGGTTTCAGTGGTTATAACCAGATACAGATTGCACCCGAAGATCAGATAAAACTACTTTTACTTGTCCATGGGGTACCTTTTCTTATAAAGTGCTTCCCTTTGGTTTATGTAATGCCCCGGCTACCTTTCAAAGGGCAGTCCTGGCCATTTTTGATAATCTATAATTTGTAGAAATTTATATGGATGACTTTTCTGTGTTTGGTGATTCTTTTCAAGAAGCTCTCAAAAATCCGGAGAAAATACTTCTTCGTTGTCAGGAAGCCCATCTCTCTTTGAGTGATAAGAAATGATGATTAATGTGAAAAGCGGTAGTGGTGCTTGGCCATTTGATTTCTGACAAAGGCATCCTTGTTGATCTGGCAAAGATTGAAATCATTATGAATCTTCCTGCACCCAAAACTCAAAGAGAAGTAAGAGGTTTTTTAGGACATGCTGGTTACTATAGAAGATTCATTGAAAAATTTTCTAAGATAGCTTCTCCTCTTTTCTGACTTCTAGCTAAGGATAGTGAATTTTCTTAGTCCACGGCTTGCCAACAGTCTTTTGAAACATTGAAGGAAAAGTTGGTACAGGCACCAGTTTTGCGAGGTCTGAACTAGCCCCTACCTTTTCACATTTGCTTTGATGCTTTAGTTTTGGCTATTGGCACAACTTTAGGACAAGAGGAAAATAAGAAATCCTATGCTATTTATTATATTAATAAAAATTTGTCTTCCACTGAATTGAATTATACAGTTACAGAGAGAGTTTTTCGCTGTGATTTTTGAAATTAATAAGTTCAAGCACTATATTATAGGATATGAAGTATTTGTACATATTGATCATTCCGCGATTAAATATTTGATAAACAAACCATTGACAAGCGGTAGAGTGACTAGATGGTTGCTATTGTTGCAGTAGTTTAATGTTACTATTGTTGATAGACCATGGAAATCTAACGTTGTAGCAGATTTTCTTTCTAGATTAGATAATCCTGGTGAAGAAACTCCTATTAATGATGATTTTCGATATGAAAATATTTTTGCTATGTCTACAGATTCTTCGTGATTTGCTGACATTGCTAATTAATTGGTTACTGGAAAAACACCACCCCACTTATGCACTCGTGAAAAGTAGAAGATTATTCAGAAAAGTGTTGCATATTCCTAGATTCAAGGAGACCTCTTTTACACTGGTCCAGATTTGATTATTCGTAGATGTGTAAGAGAGGAAGATGTGTTTGATATATTGAAATCTGCTCATTATGAACCTTGTGGAGGCCACTTCGCTAATAAGCAGACTGCATATAAAGTATTACGTGTTGGTTACTTTTGGCCTTCTTTGTTTAAGGATGCCAAACAATATGTTAGGCGATGTGATAGCTTTCAACGAATGGGCTAGCCTAATCAAACCAATGAAATGCCTTTATGCCCTCAAGTTATGATTGAGCCATTTGAAAAATGGGATATTTATTTTATAGGGCCAATAAATCCAACATCCTTAAGTAAAAAGCATATTTTGGTTTGTACAAATTTTGTTACAAAATGGATAGAAGCTAAAGCTGTTTCTTTTGCTACAAAAAAAGTTGTTGATTTTATTTTTTCTAAAATATTTACTAGATTTGGTGTGCCTAGAGAAATTGTTTCTGAAAATGGTCTGCAATTTATTTCTAATATGGTACAGGGTGTGATAAAGTAATATAAGATCTGGCACAAGAAATCCAAACTGTATCACCCGCAGGCAAATGGCCAGGAAGGAATCCACAAACAAAGTGATCGAGTCCATTCTTACAAAGACAGTCAATATGCATCGGAAAGACTGGGCTGAAAGATTACCAGAAGATTTGTGAGCATACAGAACCACTTGGAGAAATAGCATGGGACATACACCATATGAGCTATTATATGGCAAACAGGTCCTGTTAGCAATTGAGTTCCAGATCAAAACTTTCAGAACTATAGCTCAGTTAGGACTAGATCTCTCCGAGGCACAACAACAATGTCTTCTTAAATTAAATGGGTTAGCTAAATTTCGTAGAGATGTTGTTCGGAAAAAACATATTAATTCAGCATCAACGAAAAAGGTGGCATGACAAGTCTATTCAGAAAAAGTAGTTCCAACCAGGTGATTGGGTGCTCCTTTATGATTCTAGATCTAAAATTTTTAAAGGGAAATTCCATACGTGCTGGATGGGACCATATGAAGTGATCCGAGTATTCGAGAATGGAGCAGTAGAAGTCAAAACCATTGATGGACAAGATTCAGTATTCTTGGTAAATGGGCATAGATTAAAGAAGTATTTTCAGCTGCTTGCCAAGAAAGATTTTACACAACAAGTCCAACAACAATTTGGGACGGTAGTGGTGAATGGTAATACCAACCTTTTGAAAACATGAACCCTTCTTCTCAAAAGAAAAAATAAATTTAATAAAAAAAAAAGTAAAGAAAAAGTATTTTCCTGTAATTGTGAAAATCAGTTCGCTGACATGATTGCAGAAGGGTCAACCTGAAAACCAGCTTGCTGGTGGGAAGATCAAAAAATTCTAATAAAAAGAGAATGTTGCTTGATCTTTAGATGTGCTAGTAACCACCGAAGTAAAAGCAGGTTCAGCAGAGCCAACCTTTATACAGTTGGGGTAATTAGCATGGATATTTTTTATTTCAAGTAACGCTTAATTCTGGCTGCAGTGATTTTTCTTGCACCAGTGCGGGCAGACCTTCTAGAAAATTTTCTAGATTTCTTCATATCCCATTTCATAATGATCCCTCAGTTTTCTTCTTGAAATCCTAGTATAATTTACCTTCCCATATTCTTCTAAATTTACCCTATCCGCTTCGTAAAAATCTCACTTACCCCTGAATTTTTTCCCTTTCCCACTTTTGTTTATTCCCTCTATGGTACTATTCCTGGAATCCCTATAATGAAATTCCTTCCCATTCTAAAAATTTCCCTTTCCCACTTCTTTGTTCCCTCGTGAATCTATTGCAGAATCTTATACACAAAGCAAAAGGATATGCTCTGAAGCATCAAGAAAGGGCGAAGAAAAATTCTAGAATTGAGGAAACTGTCAAAAGTTCAGTCTATCTTTTATTTAAATTCTCTGTTTTTTTCTAGATATTATGCTTGCACTAGTGCAAGCATGTTGTCCTATATAATGATGTAAATAGATACCAGCAGAATAGCTTAGTCAAGCGGTGCAAGCATAATAGTGCAAGCATGCACCTCATTTGAAGCATAATATTTCTTCTTTTCAGAAGTGTACACCATAGGAAATTGGTCATCATAGAAGTTATGTACTTTTTAAACAGTTAAGAGTCATAATTATTTTTAATGAATGCTATAGATTTTTTGAATTATGAAGGAGTGTGCGAATATTTAATTGTTGCTTAGACATAATTACTCCTCATTCCGCCATAAACTTAATGTCCTTTCACTCATATCATTCCCTTACCTAGCCGTTAAAACTGTCGTTGCCAGTACCAATCCATTACGATTCAAGGATGTCGCGCATCTACAACTATTTCGGTGGAAAGAATTAGTGATGAGACAGAAGGGACGGGAGACAGTTAGGTCCCTATTTATAAAAAGCTCAATTTTCCGGTGTTGCATGCAGCTTTCGTTGGACTATTCATTACTGTTAGTAGAAATGCCACCTGTTCGTTGCGAACCGTCATCCCTTTGCGAGGTAGATAAGACCTCCGAGTTTCGCAATAGTCTTGCACTATTGCGAGACTCAGGCTTTCTTCTGTTCCTCTAGAAATTTAACAGGAACAACAGGGAGGTGGTCCTATAGTTCGCACAGAGTTTTAAAAATGTTCGTGTAAAGATTGGGCCCCTGAGATTTAAAGTCACAGAAAAATCGATAGCAGCAGCGACATGCTTACAGAACACTGGTGTGCAGTACTTTAAAAATCAGAATCTCAAGAGGAAGCGCTGGCAGCGTTTCGTTGTTGATAAAGAAATGAACGTAAACTGGAAGAAAGGAGTTCTGCGCAGCGCCCTGTTGGGACAATGGCGGGACCTTCTTTTCATTCTCCAAAAATTCATGACTTGTGAGGGGAGGTACTCCCTCACCTTTGTGTATCATTTCAGGATGCTGCAACACTTTGAACCCAGCCAACACATCTAATGGAGGATGGATTTCACTTAATTTTTTCTTAAGAGTTTAGAAAATATGGCCAAGGGTGTACAAGGAGCATGGGCAGACCAGGCCGATAAGAAATTGTATCATCATGACCTAATCAAGATCTTGGTCCAGAAATAGTTCAAGACTAAAAGAATGACTTGGGAGATGCTGTTGGAACAGCTAAAGGAAACACAGGACCCCACCAGTTGTTATAGCATCATTTTTCACCCTCATGTGATTCATGATTGTCTCTTTGGCCTTGGGCACCCTTTTTTATGAACAAAATTCATAAAAAACAGTGTTAAAAATCCCATACGCGGGTATGCCCAGACTTTTCCGCATGTATACGCGAGTCCATACACACTTTTCCGCGTATGCCATTAAAAGCATTTAAAAATATATAAAAATTCCCTATTTTCGAGTTGGGTTGATGGTTATCCAATAGTTCAACCACCCCAGCACGTGGCAAACTATTTCCAACTGATTGAAACTACTTTGAGGGAGTATAAAAGCCCCTCATGTGCATGGCCTAAGGGAGAGAGAAATTATAGATATTATACTCTTTTGGAATCCCAATTCAAGTCTGATTTCCCATGCCTCCTACACTTTCCCAGATTTTTACAGGAAACCCTTGTTTCCTAGAGATGTTCATCAGTTTATATGTCATCTCGTGTGCACAAGTCTTGAAAGTATCCTAGCGAGGCAAGGGTAGGACGGATCTGGACAACGGTCTGTTCGAAGATCGTGGAAGGATTCAGGTGATCTCTCCACTTTTTATTACTGTACATGCTGTTCGTAATGAAGAAGAACCATCTTGTTCCTGAATTCACATGTTAATATCTGCTTGCATATGTGAAAAGATTATTAATTAAGCATTTATTATTGTTTATATGATGTTTCACATGGATTTCACTGACATTTAGGATAAATATATGCTGTACAACTAGATTTCCGTGCACGTTTCTTCTTGGTTTTCAGGTTGAAGTGGAAGAAGGGTTGCTGGGGGTTTGGACCCCGTGGGATCTACATCAAACGTAGGATTACGGGTGAGTTCTACTATCGATGTTATCTAGGTTTTAGCATACAAGTGTGGTTGTGTGAGTCCTTCTTGAATAGCATGCCCTGATCTGTGGAGGTTTTGACCCAAAAAACCTCTAGGGAGTTATTTCCCGAAACAGAACTGGCGACTTCGCTGGGGATCGCATTCTTGTGATTCCCCTGTTGGGTGGTTTCAGTTGTTTGAAAGGTTTCCAATAGTTTTAACCATTATTTCCAGTCCAGTTAACTTTTTCTCAGTCAGACTGAAGACCTGGTTCTTTATCCAGGCTTGATCATTTTTGTTTTTCATTATTTACCTTTCCATACGCGCGTTTTTCTATACACAGTCGCGTATACATGCAGTTTTTGTTAAATGAAGTCGCGTATACGTGGGTTTCCTTTGACACAGGCGCGTATGCACGCTTGTTGAAAAGCTGATGAGTAGCATATGCCTTGGAAAATTTTGAAATTTTTTATTTCTTGACTTTTTGGTTTTGTCTGCCTGTGGAGACCTGTTCCTGTAGTTTCTTTATAGTCTCTGGATTGTGTTGATAGTGGTTATTGGTCTTTTTCTCTCTTGATTGGTTGAAGACTGGCTTATTAGGCAAATCTTGTTTTTTTAGTGCTTGCATTTCTGGTTCGAGTACCAAGATCTCTTTCTGGAGATTCTTGGCTATTCTGCTTAATCGGAACAGAGAGCTTCTGCTCTTACACTCTTTCCTCATTTTATGTTTTGCTTTGCACTTGGATTTTTGCCTGCTTTCGGTTAGTTTTCTTGAGTTCATTTGACTAGGTCTTGTTGCAATTTTTGAAGAGTCTTTATTGGTTCTTTGAAGTTTTTTTTAGCTACAAGGTTGTACTATTCTTCTGGGCTGAGTTACTGAGTTTCTTGTCTTCTTTTGCTCATATAAATCTTGCTACTAAGTGGCACTATAAGATTTGGAGCGTTTTGGAAGTTTTGCTTGAAATTCAGAGTTGTTTGGCTTGGTAATTGGATAGTTTTCTTGGTCTCTTAGAGCTCTTCTTTTTTATAAAATTCAAAAGCTCAAAAAACATTTTGTTTTGTCATTTGCTTTTGTTTTTCATTTTTGTTCGTGTTTTGTTACATCTTTTGAAGCTTTGTTGAGATTTCTTTCCTTTGGTTTTTGACTTGATTTGGGAAGGGAATTGTCATTGGTTTCTTCCTCTTGTGTCAAGCATATTTTGGTGTCTTTATACTGAGAGTTTCTGATTTTGGGAACTAGTTTAGTGGACAACCGAAAAGTGATAAAACTGAAGGATTCTTGGGAAATTTCTCTTTGCTTTGTTAGATTTTGCGTCTTAGAATTTGCATTCTCTTAGTTATTTGCATTAGGTGCACTTAAGAATTTATAGTCTTTTTCATAGATTTTGTGAGTGTGAGTTTGATATTTGAAAAGAAATTTTTTTAGTTTCGTAGAACCCGTGTAGAAATTTCTTTTCATCGAAAGGAAATTACTGCATTTGCATGTAGTTTGGTTTTCATTAATTTCTTTTTTGCATCTTAAAACACCACAAGTTTCATTTCCATATGCCATTGACATAATATAACAACCAATTAAAATAAGCGCTATAATTTAAAAACAACTAGCAATTTTTTATTAAGTTTCATACACCAACTAGCTAGGTTGTAGGGCCTTGGATTAGGTGAGTGGAGAGTTAACTCTCCAAGGCCGCTCAAACTAGAACATAGAAGTTTATTAATTGAGTGAAATCCAACTCTGTTAGGTGGACCGGGAAAGCTCTCCTCCAGAGAGTCAAGCGTGAGGGGAACTGAAGGTCGAGAAGAGAGATACCCCCTCTCTGATTTGCTGGATCTTGCCTCAAGACCGTTCTACCCGGCTTCTGACATGGATTGGTGCCCATAGTTGACATTCATAGGTTCCACACAGGTGACTGCGGGGGGGAATACCCGTGGTACCTGAGGCAGATGTCGTATCACTTCCAGCAGTACTTCTCGGGGGTGCCCTTGCGAAGCTTGGGTACTTGTGCCGGAAAAGGCTGTTGTTAGGAGGTCGACGTAACTGTTTCTGTTACCTTCGCTAGTAGGCCTGGGCCGTAATTATCCCAGACTACTTTCGGGAGGTCCTATTTTTCGCTTTCTCGTATTTTGGTGTCTGGACGTAATCACCCGGAGTGGAAATACCTGAAGGCTGCTTGCTTGGCTGTATCTTAGGGATTTTTTGTAGTGAGTGCTCTTTGCTCCTAGCTTGCTTAGCTTTATACTTTTTTTAGTCTAATTAATATTTGTTAAAGTGGTTGATCAAGTGCCTCGTCGATCAAGGAGAATTCGGGGGTTATCTCCCAAGAGTGTAGAGCCTTCTTCAAGAAGGCGTAGGAGTAACATAGCAGGTGGATATCACCCGGTGATATCGAACGTAGTGGAGAGTGATCCTCTACAAGGGATTGAAGGTCCTGTAGTTGGTTCTGGTGTGGGTTCCGAGAAGAGCATTCTGCTTACCTCGAGAGTCTTGTTTCCAGGAGAGTTAGGAATAGAAGTAGAGGAAGTACCTGAGCCTCCTCAGTCACTTCAATCTCCTCTTCCTCCTGATTATCCGTTTGTTGTTGAGTACATCGGACCTGAGTCTGCAAGACCAGAAGATCCTCCATATTATTCATACATTTCGATGGCCACGACTGGGAACACGGCTTCTGCTGTGAGTACTGCAGGCATTCAGACTCCTGCTTCAGTTGAAGGAGGAGGCAATATTGCTATATCTACGATTGCTTCTAGTACTGCTGTGTTTGGCTCTAGTTTCACCCAAGCACATGCTTCTCAATCTGGTCCCTTCTGTTTTGAAATGCCCACTAGTGGGATTCCTCCTTTTTCCTTTTCCGCTGTTGTAGCTACATCTACACCCATGTCTTCCATCGCTAGTGGGTCAGCTTATTTTCAAGGGTTCCCCTTCGGAACTAGGCATATTCCTAGTTCAAATCCTTCTTTAGGGTTTTTTCCTTTTACTTCTCAGACTCAAGGTTTTAACCCTTGGTCTAGAGGTCAGAGTTCGACTACTTTTACAGGTTGGAACCCTGTATTTACAACAGCGGGGGCGGGGAATCAATTTTACGCTGGTCACCAAGGGAATGCTTCTTTCCCTTCGTCGAGTGCTTATCAGACTTTTTCCCCTCTTTCTAATGCTTGGAACCCCTATCAGGGGATTTCTTCTTCATTCAATACTTTGGGAGGGGGAACTGGTCTGGTCTTTGGTAACTCTACGTGGGGAGGGGGTCCTTCTCCAAATGTTGGGTCTTTTGGCCCAGCATTTTCTACGAGTTCTTTTTGGCAACCTGGTGCCTCATTAAATCCAGGGTACTCTTTTTAGAATGTTGGGAATTCATCCCATCAAGGATGGAATCCTCAGGCTCCGCCTCGTTTACCTTTTCTGGCAACGTTAAACTTGCCAGATCTATTGAAATTGACGAATGATCCGATCCGATATAGTCCAGGGTGGCCTCCGGTTCCCACCAAACTACCTTCAGACATTCCAAAGTTTGAAGGCAAGAATGGAGAGGACCTGGCTGACCATATCACCACCTTCCATTAATGGTGTTCTTCTAACTCCCTGATCGACGATTCGATTAGGTTGAGATTGTTTCAACGCACCTTAACTGGAAACGCTGCCAAGTGGTATATTGAGTTAACTGGGGGCAGTTTTGCTACGTTTGGAGATCTGGCTACAACATTTCTAAATCATTTCCAGTTGCCTGTCCGTTATGATGCCGGGACTGAACTCCTAGCTAATTTTAAACAGGACGATGCAACCCACATTTTTGATCATATTCAGGAATGGAGGAGAAGGAAGAGGCTTATAAAAGCTCATATTCCAGGAGAATTCTTTTTGGAATGGTTTCTGAAATCTCTGCAGTCAGATATTTCTAAGGATGTATCCCTGTCCGGGGTATTTTTCGAGGAGCAGGCCATTTTTAGGGCCCAACAGCTTGAATTGATATATTCTCAGTCTGGATTCCTTCATAGATATTTTCCTAATGCTCCTCGCTCCAAATTCAATTTATCCAAGACTAAACCCCGTCCTCATGGTGATTGACTTATTGGGTCGATCAATAGTGGTGCAGCTAACCTGCTTAGTCAATTGCAGCAGTTGTCTATACAATCTGTTTCTTCTGGTTAGGTTGTGCCTGCTGAGTCATCGCCTTCTCAATCTTTGTCAGTAAATGTCGTTCAAACTTCTAACCCTAAAGAAAATCAACAATTCGAAGGGAAGAAGAAGGGATGGAATAATAATAAGAAAAAAGGCAAGAATGGGAAGGGTAATGCAAATAAATCCAACGAGCATGTTGGTGAGGGTCCAAAGGATAAAAAGAAAGTGAAGTTTCCATGCAAGTTATGTGCTGGAGACCATCTTACTTACCTTTTCCCTAAAATTCAGGATGTGCAGCGCCTTTTAGCTCAGCAGGGTTCTTCCAATTCCCAGGCTGTGTTGACAAACCCTTTTCCCCAAGGGCAATAGCTAGTTGTTGGCGTGAATCAAAATACTAAGGCTTCCTCTGGGGGCACCCAGGAAGGGGAAACTCCATCAAACATATACATGATGAGTGCTCACGTGGATGTCACCACGAGATCCCGTGATTATGGCGAAGATGAGTCTTCGAAAGCCAAGGGTGCTCCCGATGCTACTGAGCTGCTTCATATCACGAAGCCTACTATTGAGCCTATACCTCGGATGCCCAAAGCATCTACTAAGCATACGATGATTAATCCAAATGCCAGGGCTGCCCAGAACTACTCTATTGTGGAAGATCTGGCGCAGAGTCCTTGTGCCATGTCGGCTCTTGAGGCGCTCTAGTCTTGTCCGACTCAGCGCAGTGCTCTGCTCACTGCTATTGGGGCTGTCAATCCAAAGAACTCTCTTATGATTACATTCGATATGACTAATTTTAAAAAGAGACTCCCCCATCATATGGATTTTCATATTAAATCATTGTACCAGAAATTCAATATTTTCCGAACGGTCGTTGATGAGGGTGCTTCCACATGTGTGATGTCTCTCACATGTTGGAAGGGAATTGGATCTCTCGCAGCTGTTCCATCTGCTACTCTTCTGACTGCGTTTGATGGTCATTCTCACAGACCGCATGGTATTTTCCCAGCTTTTCCCATCTTTGTTGGGGGCAAAACTGTAAATATAGAGGTTGAGATAGTTGATGCAAGCTTGGACTACAACCTTCTGTTGGGGAGAAACTGGATTTATGAGATGGATGCCATTGCATCTTCATTATTTCGGATTATTTGTTTCCCTCACGAAGGGAGGATTGTTACGGTGGATCAACTGGACTGTTCTCCTGTAGACCCGAATGCATCTACTGACTCAACTATTCCAAAGTTGGATAAGGCCAAGTCGCCTGTTGATAATTTAGGGGTTGAAATGTATTCTTCTTTGATGGGTACTTTTGATATTCCACCTCCTACTGTTCATATAAATGCAATTTCATCCTCCAGGGCTCCTCTTCGAAGAGAGTTCTTCAGAACTCATTATTTTTTGGACCCTTGGACCTTACCTTCCCCTACAGCCACATTAACAGAAGGTCAAGTGGGTGGAATGGCATTTATGATGTTTGCAGCTAAGATTGCTTATCAATCTATTGTTGACTCTGCAGAGTCCATTCCAGCTCCTCTTTCTCAGGAGGAATTAGATGGCGATGTGGCTCCGGCTTGGACACTTAGTTCTTCTTCTGCCCAGGATTTCCTTAATACCACTCTTCCATCTGAAGAGGCCATCCTGGAAGCTATGACTGGTATAGATAGACCGTGGGATGATTTGCATCATCGGTCTTACTTTTTACCTGATTTGAGCGAAGTTGAATCAAGTTTTCCAAGTCATGTGTCTCCTGGTCCTGTTCGCCCAGTCCTGAACCCTTTAGCACCAACACAGGTATATGCTGAAGGGAACATGGTTGTGATTTCTCCAACTATCCCGATGAATGTTTCCAGGGATCCCAATGTTATAGAAAATGTCTTCATCGGAGCTGAATGTTCCCCTGAAGAGATTAAGATTTACACCAATCTCTTTAAAGAGTATAGGGATGTATTCACTTGGTCTTATGAGGAAATTCCTGGTATAGATCCATCTATTGTCCAGCATGAGATCAAGACTTACGAAAATGCTAAGCCTATGAGGCAAAAACTTCGTCCGGTCAATCCTAGGAAGGCTGCAGCTATCAAAGCCGAGGTAGAGAAGCTGCTCAAGGCGGGATTCATTTTCCTCGTTCCTTTGACAGAATGGGTTTCAAACCCTGTTCCCGTAGATAAAAAGCAAGGAACAATTCGAGTTTGCATTGATTTCAGAGACCTTAATAAAGCATGTCCTAAAGATAATTACCCCACACCATTTATAGATCAGATCATTGATGAGTGTGCCGGTAATGAGATTTTCTCCTTCATGGAAGGTTTCTCTGGATATAATCAAATTACTATCCATCCTGAAGATCAACATAAGACTGCCTTTATTTGTCCCTAGGGTACTTTTGCTTACAAGAAGATGCCTTTTGGTCTTAAAAATGTTGAGGCTACGTTTCAGCAGGCCATGTTATATGCCTTCCACGACATCAAACATATTATCGAGGCATATTTGGATGATTTAGCTACTCATTCTTGAAAGAGAATGGATCATCCTGCTCACCTCCGTCAAGTATTTGAACGATGTCGTTTCTACAAGATTAGGTTGAATCCGAACAAGTGTGTTTTCGCGGTTACATCCGGTCGGTTATTGGGATTCATTGTGTCTAGGGAAGGGATTAGGGTAGATCCCTTCAAAGTTGAGGCAATACTTCGGTTGCCTCCCCTGTCGTCTATTCATCAACTTCAAAGTCTACAAGGAAAAGCTAATTTTCTTCGGAGGTTTATCATTAATTATGCTGAAGTTACGAAAGGATTTATGAGATTGTTGAAGAAGGGAGTTCCATTTTTTTGGGATGACTTCACTCAGCGCTCATTCGATACTTTCAAAAAAGCATTGACCTCTGCTCTATTGAGTCCACCTGATTATAGCAGGGATTTCATTTTGTATCTTGCAGCAGCAGAATCTACCATTGGTATGGTTCTAGTTCAGGAGGATGATGCTCTTGTAGAGCATGTTATATACTATCTTAGTCGAGGATTGGTAGGACCTGAACTCCGGTATACTCCGATAGAAAAGCTAGCTTTAGCAACTGTTCATGCTGTGCAGCGACTCAGACATTACATTCTTTTATGAAAAACTTATGTTTTGGCAGCAGCCAATCCATTTCAGTTTGTTCTTAGTAGGCGAGTGATTGGGGGAAAATACAATAGATGGATTGTGATTTTGCAGGAATTTGATCTTGAGTTTATGTCTGCCAAGTCCAAGAAATTATTAGTTTTCATGGAATTAATCTCCGAGTTGCCCTGTGGAGAAGAGATAGTCTATGATGAATCCTTCCCAGATGAACATTTGTTTCTTATCTCTCCACAAGATCCTTGGTATGGAGATATCATTGTGTATCTTCAGACTGCGAAGTTTCCCTCTACTTTTTCGAAAGATGAGCGTCGTAATTTGCGCCACTTGGCTAAAAATTTCTTGATCATTGGTGATGCTTTATATCGTGGAGGGGTTGATTCAATCTTGAGACGTTTCTTAACTCTCGAAGAAGCTGAGGCTGTGCTAAATGATTGCCACAGTGGAGCTTGTGGTGGTCATTTATCTGGGCTTGCTACAGCCCAAAAGATCTTGCGTGCTGGGTACTTTTGGCCTTCGATTTTCAAAGATTGTGTGGAGTCAGTCAAAAAGTTTCATCCGTGTCAAGTCTATACTCGAAAAATGTGCACTCATCCAACTCCGCTTTTTCTAGTCATTACTGTCGGTCCCTTTACAAAGTGGGGTATTGATTATACTACTTGTAACCCGCCTTCGGCTAAAGCTCACAAGTACATTATTGTAGCAGTAGACTACTTTACGAAGTGGGTCGAAGCTATGCCTACTTTTGGGAATGATGGTGAGACAACAACTCTTTTTCTTTTAAACTAGGTTATTACTCGTTTCGGTATTCCTAGAGAGATTGTCACTGATCATGGCAGTCATTTTTAGAATAGCATGATGGCTGAGTTGGCTCTAAAATTAGGTTTCCAGTAGGAGCATTCATCTCCGTATTATCCTCAGGCCAATGGGCAAGTGGAAGCCGTGAATAAATCCTTGAAGACAATTCTTCAAAGGACAATCAATAAAGCTCGATCCAACTAGCATATCATGCTATATCCTGCACTTTGGGCATACAGGACGTTAGTGAAAACTGCAACTGGCTTTACTCCGTTTCAGCTAGTTTATGGGTTGGAATCTGTATTTCCCATTGAATGTGAGATTCCTTCTCTTAAGTTAGCTGTTTAACTTCTTCCTGACACTTCTAGTCTTGAAGAACGTCTCCTTCATCTGGAACATCTCGATGAGCAGCATTGGGATGCCGCCACGATGAATAAAGCGCATAAAAACCGAGTTAAAGTTCAGTACGATAAGGCGGTCAAACCCAGGGTTTTCTTGGAAGGCGACCTTGTTTTGTTCTATGCCCAAGAGAAAGATGCTCTGGGGGTAGGAAAGTTTAAGTCTATGTGGTATGTCCCCTTTATCGTTAAAAAATTCCTTAAAAAAGGAGCATATACCTTGGTTGATTGTGACGGGAATGAGTTGCTGGAGCCTAGAAATGGGCTCTATTTGAAAAAGTATTATGCCTAGGCTTCGGCCTGGCATTTTTCTTTTTGTATATAGTAGTTTTGCTTTGTACATATCTAGTTTTTTTATCTTTGATGGGATGGTGATGTTTTTTGATCTGCTTTAGCAGGTTGTGTCAGATGTCATGAGTCATTTTGGTTTCGCCAATGGTGCTAGTAGACACACCCGGAACTTGGCTTCCGCGGCTTGGGTGCTTCATGATCCATCCGGTCAGCTGTTAGTATCAAGAGGAGTCTGCATTGGTCCTGCTTCCAATAATATAGCAGAGTACACTGCAGTTATTTATCTACTCTCGGAATATCTTTGGGTGTTGATTCATTGGTAGTTTTCTTGGACTCCCAGCTGGTGGTGTCGTAGTTGAACAATAGTTATCGGGTTCGAGATCCATTTTTACTCCGGTTTTTCTTGAGGGTACGTTTGTTACAAAGGTCATTTCAATTTTTAACTTTCTTTCATATTCCTCGAGCTGACAATTGGATGGCAGACTCATTAGCTAATCAAGCAATTTATTGGCATATTAATCATTCCATACAATAAAATTTAATCATCAAAAACATCATACATTTTTATACATTTGTCACATCACATCAAAAATCGTTGTATATATATCATTAGAGTGTTCAAAAACTATACAAAATTTGGATCCATAAGTCATACAAAATTTGGGCTTATGCCCGATCATGTTCAAATCTCAAAAAATATATAGTCATCCGGTAAATCATATCTATCTACTCCTATGGTCCCTGCCCAGAAGTTATGTTCCTATAGAACACGATCATAGTCGCGACTCGGCAGAATAACCGCACCCAGTCACGAGGTACTCCTACTACCCGTCTCTGGATGGCCTCGGGTAGATCTTCCACTGCAGCCATAGGCACTTGGCGGGTTAAACCCTCCAAGTTCCTCTGTACAGCATGGAGGGTTTTGTCTGAGTCTACTGTATCCGCCTTGCCTCTGCGGCGCTTATGTGGTGGGTAACCATCAGGACAGACTAGTCCAATATCTGTATCATGATCATTACGATATTTTAAGTCACTTTGAATCCAAACAAAAACATGTTTTATTTTTTCACATATATTGAAAAAATCCAAAAAAATCATATAAGTTAAAAAATTGCAATCTTACCGACTGTACCCCATGTCGTGCTAGGTGGAATGACGAGGTCTGGATCGCCACGGAAATCCATCCCAGCATAGGGATAGTCCTCCACAGCGATGATTTGTTCTCCCCACCATTGGAAGAACTCATCATTCCAGGTGGTTCGGGGAACTTCACTTCCCCCCAGTCTCTTCATCAAGTCAGCCCATCGGACAATTCTTGGGTCCCTTGGACTGCTGATAGAAGAGATCACTTTGGGTCTCAGTCCAGGAATCTTCTCGAAGAAGAATGTCATCAAGATTGTACCATATCCGAAATGTTTTGTCTTTGCTTTCTGGATAGAAGTCAATTGTTGCTTCATGTTCATTAGTAGAGCTGTGCACCAATCATATAAATGAGTTAAGCATTCTACAGCTATACTCATTTGAGTCCTGGATGCCTGGTGTAGGGAAGCAGATCCTGCTACCTGGCCAATGGTAAATAGGAAAATTTTCATGTGCAAGTCTCTTAAATATTTGATAGAAATTTGAGTCCCAACTTTCTTGGAACCCTCTACGCAGTAGACGTGGACATAATCTTCCACGGTGAGCCCTCCCAAAGGTTTGCCATGTAAATCTACTGGCTCCCCCCTCCGGGAGACTCCAGTAATAAAATAGATATCTTACACTTTGATACGTATGGGCATTTGATCTATTATGAAGCAATCTTCTTCCGGTTCCCAATAATTCACAAGCATTTCGAGCAATCGGACATTACTCTTCATATTTGGCATTTTGAAAAACTTGAGCAATCCACAATTTCAGAGAATATTGAGCGATAATTGGTCATGCATTACTTCATTTTCAATGGCACTATGCTCACGTTCTCTCCATGATATAGTCATCCTGCAAAAATTCAATAATTTGTCCATTAGAATCACGTTTTTTCATTTCGGGTTGTGCGTATGCGACTTTCTCTGTACATAGTCGCGTATATACGCGGCTTGGTCAATATAAACCTGCATATGCGCAGAACCGTAATTTAAAATAAATAATTCTACAGTAAAATTTACAAATTTTAACACTATGAACGGACAAAATTGATAACAAGGATGGATTAAGAGCTTACCTAACAAATTCGGCGAAGTTTGACGATCGATTGCTCCTGTTTTGACGAAAGAATCCTTTTCTCCAGAGCTCTTTTTCCCAATTCAGCAAGTAACAATGAACCAAATGTGAGGTAACTTGTGTATTTATGCCCAAAAATTGAAAATTTTCACAAAAATTTGTTATGCTTATTTTTTTCAATCTATCTTAAGCTGCATAACCCGGATGCTTGGAAGTGCCCAGATTGGTATATTTTCAGGTACATTTTGATGAATTCGAGATTTTTTCCGGTTTTTGATCCATGACTGCTGACTCGTCATGGCAGGTATATGATCTTCACTGGCATATAGGTTAGGAAATCCACTTTCCGTTGCATTTTTCATACTAGCCTCCATTCTGATCACTTGCCATAGGATCGATCCGATCAGGTCATGAGTATTTTACCCATTTCACTCGTCGATTATTTAATCATGACTTGGTGGTAGAGCCTTCCTGTACATGGGCTTCTTAGTTAGTTACTCGCTATCACTTGTTGCCCATGCTGCGTTTTATGTAGGCTCAGGAGTCCTCTTTAGTCCCGCCATGACTTATGTGTTGAAGCTTCATTCTTCTTCTTCTCCACTATTATTTTTCTGGCTATTACCCTAGAGGCTCCCTGGTGTTGTTGAGTTGTATTACTGCATTTCATATTGGCTACTTGTTTATCCTAGCCTTTAGCCGGCTTCATTTTGGACTCGATTTTTAAGCCAACTTTTGACCTTGACTGTCTGTACAAGTTAACCATTGCATGCACTTAGCTATCGTGACTTGACACCCTTTTACCCATGGATGGAACATTCCTCTGAGTATCACTTACTAGTTTCTGCCACCTTGCGTTGAGCATAGGATTGTTCCTATCCCAGGAAATAGTGCATCTGTTTCTTGATACTCGTTCTATCCATTGTACTATAGCATTCTTTTATTATTTTTCAGGCTTATTATATGAAAAAGACAAAAAAATCAAATATAACAAAAAGAGCGGGAACGGGATGTAACTTCATAATTTGATGGCAGTACAATGTCAGTTTTTCGCCCTTGAACAAAGCACATACACTTATGTATTTTCTTCATTTGGGATGGTTTTAGTTTTGACCTAGGTTCAGCCTTTGCCTTGTTTCACTGGTCAGTTCTCCCCCGGTTGGTTATCTCTTCCAATCATATGGAGAGTTTGTTTTTGCCTCCTGCATAACAGACTTATACAGTGTTATTTTTTTACTGCCATGGTCATCACGAGTCGTGATTTTGTTCAAGGGAAGTCTAACCAGAGTCGGCCATTCTGCAGTGTCTCTTGACTCATTATTCAGTCGACCTTCCTGGTCTTGTCAGTATCTTGTTCTATCACATCATATGTTTTGGTATTCTGCTCATGCTAGTTTGAGAAGGTCCCCATTGACTTCTTGCTGGTGGGTTTGTCTCTCATCGACTACGACACATTGCTCTGAGAGTAAACCTAGAGCCGCACCCTGGCCCTATTTCCATCATTGATAGGTGACCTTGTGCTCAGCATTTGATAGGTGACTTTGTACACAAGTACGAGCAAAGGACTGAGTAAGAGTGTGAAGAGAATTCCTTCCTGCACCAGTGCAAGAAGGAAACAAACTAGGAAATCAGCAGAAGAAAAGGGCCCATCTCCAAAGAAACAGAAGACAGCAGGTGCACCTGTCGAAGAAAATCCTCCGATGCCCCCAGCGTATGAACAAACCCATGAAGAAGACGATTTAGCAAAATCTGTAGAGGTCGAAGACGATATACTATTGGCCAACTTTATTAAAGGCTGGAAAAAGAATGAAGAACCTGGTGCAGAACCGTAGTCCCCACAGAATGTTGAATCCCCACCTGCACCAGTGCAAGATGAACCAGAACCAAAATAACTGGCACAGGAAAAGGAAGAACTGGCACAAGAAGAAAAAGAACTGGTACAGGAAGAAGAAGAACCGGAAGAGCAAGAAGACGAAGAAGAGCTGGAAGAAGTGGAAGTAGGAGAAGAAGAACCGGAAGAGCAAGAAGAAGAAGAAGAATAGGAAGAGTTAGAATAAGAAAAATAACCAGAAGAGGAAGAAGTGTTTACTGGAACTCCGAGGGATACTTAGGTCCCTGAAGAAAATATAGCCCCTGTAGAAAAGGAAGAAGATTCGGTAGCTTCTGCTACTCAGATACTTGAGCTCGAGCATCAAGTATAGAATTTAGAGCAACTCGTAGCCAAAAAACAGGAGGAAAAAGAAAAGAATAAGGAAGAGTTCACGGCAGACATCCAAAAGAAGAAAGGAGAAGTCAGGGTATTGAAGTACCGTGCTTCACAATGTTTTAGACGGCTTAAAAAGGTGACGAAGAATTTGAAGAGCAGCAAAAAGATGAAATCTGAAACACTGCAGATTGATGATAGTGTGCCAGAGCAGGATTGAGCTGGAATGCTCAAATTTTGAAGGTTTTTTGCAAAGGAAAAAAATTTGTGTGAGGACACACAACAGCTTAGGGATGGGAGGATG
Organism: Pinus albicaulis; assembly: GCA_034641835.2. NCBI lineage: Eukaryota > Viridiplantae > Streptophyta > Pinopsida > Pinales > Pinaceae > Pinus > Pinus albicaulis. The sequence continues at coordinate 544,588,601 of CM076571.1, read as the reverse complement.
TTAGCCCCCTAAATTGCTTTCTTTTTTCCATTTTTTCCCTTCCTAAACCATAATCATTTACCTCTGTTTTACACTTTTTTATGCACCCTCATCCTGCACTAGTCCAAGCACGGTGACATATTTTGTACAAACCTTTATTCTTCATATTTTAATTCAATTTAGCATTTATTAAATATTTCTTACATGATTTCTTACTTTTAAATTATTCTTTGTAACTTATCGATATCTCCAATGTTGTTTGGTGGTTAGAATGCTTATTTTGATTAATGATCCTAGTGTAGGATCGGATCCTGTACTGTTTCCAGCACAACAGATCTTCACGGCAGATCCGAACCCTCTTGATCACTGCCTTGACTCAAGCAGTTTCCGCCACGAAAACATGTAATCCAAAGGCAGCCAAAGATTAGATCCATGAAGGGTGGAAGCTGAAGATTGGTTATGACCAGTTTTTCAAAACCGTCTTATTTTGAAGACCGAACAATCTAAATTCTGCATTTTTTTATGAAGCAGTTGAACAATCTATTTCAGCCTTCGGCCAATAGATCTATATAATGTAATTTGTAAATAGGACTTAGGGAGCAAAAGTATAGAGAATAGAGAAGAACAGAGAGGTGATAGCAGGTTATTTTTTTATCGCCCAAATCTATCTTGAACGTGTATTCATGCATGTATTTGCCTCAATGATCTAATAAAAAGGAATTTTGCCTTAGTTTCATGAATTGTGTTTTTATGGTTTGGTTGATTAATTAAATTAAGTGCTGAGTAGCGTTTTCGCTTAAGAGGGAAACACATTGGTTGGCTAGGGCCCAACCAACCCAGCCCGTTTACCCCATTCTCTTTTCCTTGTAATTTATGTTTTATTGTCAGAGTGTGATTTAACTTTTAGCGCATAAATTCTTGTTTGTTTGAAAACGGATCCGTTGCGTGAAGCAAATAGAATTTCTTTTCCTTCAATTTACTTTCCTGCACTTGATTTCAGATTGGCTTTCTCCACCTGGTTCAAACCAGGAGAAATCATCCTGCACCAATTCACGTTGGTGTGACATTTATTTTCTTCAATTTTGGTTGATTGGCTTTCCCCGCATGGTCCAAGCAGGAGAAATACACCTGCAGTAGCGCACGTTGGTGTGTTACAGCAAGTCTTCATTTACTTTCTGCAACTTTCTTTCATTGAATGATTATGACAAGATAGATGCTTATGTTTCTTTATTTCTGTACTTCGTTAAATTCATAAACATTTAATTTTCATATATGCAATCTGGTTTTACAACAAAGTAGCAGTTGCGACAATTAAACAATCATTTCAAGAATTAAAAGCTAAGTGCAAGAAGCTCTGATTTGGTGCAAGAACTAGCTTCTTATCACAGGATCTGAGTTCTTTGAACCTTGAACAGTTCGAGCCCTTGCATGAAGTAGAAAAACCTTCAGTAAAGACACAACTTATACCTTCTACATAAAACATTGAGGATAGATTAATGCAAGAAGGAAATCTCTAAGGAATCAGATTTAAGGGCCCATCTAATGAGACTGCTAAAATGCCTCTGCTGAAGAAAAACACACTCTTAGTAGTTAAGCATAATCAGCTAGAGTGATTGCCTTTTTATCCTTGATCTCCTTTTCGCAAATGCATTCTTTCTTTTTTCAGTCTTAGATTATTTTGATGACTCAAGTTATCTTTTTCTCGTCTTGATTTAATTCTGCAATATTTCCTTCAAATAAAGTAGGGATTTATATCAGAAATATTCATACCATATCTCGCATTGCCTGTGCTTCGTCTCTAAGTTTACGAATCCCCCGGGTTGAGAATTAAGTGTTGAGGAGTTTGCTTAAGTGTAATTCTTGCACCCAACAAATAGGAGGAAAACCCAATGTTCAAAACAATCAGCATCAAGGGGCAAAATTCTTCTAACACAAGAAAATTTCACTATCTTCAAAACAATGTTGAGAAGATCAATTCAAAAGGAGAAAATTGGTCCCCAAAACCTCAACATCCATGAGTTAACAAATATAATCTAGGGTGCACTTGAGAAGTGCAAAAGAGCAAAAAATAGGAAATCAGAATCAAATTGTTTTCCTGTGAATGTGTGGTTTGATGAGGAACGAAAAATGGCAAGGAGAACCTTGAAAAAGGGAGAGGGAAAGATGAATGTAAAGATATATAAGCAGATTTTAAAAAAGAAAAAATATGATTTCATGCAAACAAGGCGGGAAGAGCTGATATATCTAGGCAAGAATAACCCAAAACTTTTTTGGCAAGCACTTCAACCAAGGAAGAAGAAATTTGAAATAATATTACAATCAATCAGTGGTTTGAATATGCAAGACAACTCTATGAAAAATAATTAGAGGTTGAGCCTCTTCCCAGGATCAACACATCTACAAAGATTTTCACAGTACAAAAGGTGGAGGCAGGAATTAAAAAGTTGAAAGCAGCAAAGGCAAAGGACTTGGTTGAATTGCTTGCCAAAGGAAAGGCAAAGGACTTGGTCCCTAGAAATAAATTGTGGCATAAAATGGAAGAAATTGAAATTCCTTTACAATATAGAGCTTCTGTCCATAGGCTTTATGAAGAGGTGAAAGTCAAAATTAGAACTTCAGCATGAATTTTAGAAAGTTTTAGAAGTGACATCAGATTCAAGCAAGGTGTCCCTTTATCCCCTACCATTTTTGGTTTATATATTGACAAACTCGAAGAGTGGCTAAATTTGCAAGGTGGGGATGGTGTTCGATTGGGGGATTTTTTGATAAATCTTTTCTTATATGCCGATGTGTTGAAAATGCAACAAGATGATGGAGCTTAGTGAAAAGAAGTCGCCTTCACTAAGTGGGCCCGCAGGCTATTTTTGGTGCAAAGTCTATTTTTTAGACTATGTCTATTTTTAGACATATGGATCATGGTCTATGAGTTGCAGGATGCTATTTATGGATGATTGGTCAAGTTGGTAAAAATAGATGGACCTCTATTTTTAGACATTGGGCGAAGTCTATTTTTAGACATTGGGCGAAGAATAGATCAGTCAAATATTATTAGCCCTTAATAATATTTGGACTATAAACATTATCTTATCCTCTTGGAGCACTTCAGTTTGATGCTTGGATGTGGCACATGCAGCTGACAGAAGGAAATACGCTTTTCCTCGAGGTTATTTGAGCTATTGCATGGTTGACTTCAGTTAGAACTCATGTGGCAGAGTTTGGTGGAGTTGATGAGACAGTTGGTGGAGTTGTGTTCGGTTTAACTTAGTTGAACTAGTTTGATTTAGTCTAACTGAAAAATACACTAGTGATGAGTGGTGTGAATTAATTATTAGTTAATTCACTAATTATTAACTCATAAATCAACTAAAGAATACATCAGTTAACTCAGTGCATGGACAGTTCAGTGGAGACCAGTGTTAGAGGTGGGTGAAAGGGTGAGTCTACTATCATTTGTGACTATAGTTGTGCATGAGATTTGCACACACATTGATTTAAATTGCCAATGAGGATTGCGCAGTACAAGCCAGTGGTATTCGAACTTGGATCTCGTCATTATTCATCTTGGATTGTGCAGTAGAGGCATGCAGACAGGTGGAGGAGATTTGAACTTGTGACTTGTTCATATTTGAGCTAGTTTGTGTGTAGCATGTGAGATAGTGCTGAGAGCTGTGAGGAGCTTTGTGCTATGTATTGTTACATGTTCTCTATCATTATAATATACAGATAGTTGGGGGTTTTCAGTTGTAAGCTTTCCCCATTACATACTGTGTTATATGTGTGCTTGATTATGTTTTAATGCGTGCATGCGACTGCTTCTAATTTCCACAAATTCATGATCAATTGTAGAAGAGGTTATGTATTATGCATGAAGCTCAAATAGTGTGTAATCAGGATAATCTCGGTGATTAATTCATCTATTATTCAAATTTCTACACGATGATCTTGTGCTGGTTGCTAAATCAACCCAAGGATTGTAGATGAACCTATATGCCCTTGAGAATTTTTGTAAAGCAGTGGGGATGCAAGTCAATACCAGTAAGACCAAAATAATGGTTTTCTCTAATAAAAGGAAGCAAATCCAGCATATGTTCTTCTTTGAAGGAAACATTCTTAAAGAACTAAATGAATAATTGCAGAAAGAAAATAATTTTAGGAGGGTGGAAAGCATTATATGCACTTCAAAATAGATGTAGAGAGGCAGAGTTATGGGATTGGAACACGATCAAAGTACTTTTTGGACTCCTAGTTTGTCCAGTGATATTATATGGGTGTGAATTCTGGGCTAGCAGCATCCTTGTTTCAAGATGGAAACAAATTGAAAAAATTCAAAAACGCTTGATCATGAGCAAGTCCAAAATAAAAATTTCGGTTCTCTATGAGATAATGTTGAGTGAAACAGGGGCATCTCCCATCATAGAAATTTCCATGGTGCATCTTATAAGGTATCTAAAAAGAATTGAGCAAATGGGAGGAGGTAGATGGCCGAAAGTTATCTTCAATGAAGGTATGAGTGAAAGAAAGAAATCAAGGATGAGACAAAACAAAAAATGGATGCAAAAATGGAATATTTACCTAAATGCATGTCCCACAAATAGCAAGGAGTTAAAGAATTTTGTGTTGGAGAAGTTCCGTAAGGGTATATGTGGAAAAGAGTTGGGTAGAAAGAAGAAGTATTATGTTCAGGAATTCAACCCCACTTGTGATCTCCAACAAAAAGAATGCATTGGAGCTAGCATTTTGTGGAGAGCAAAGGTTAACAATGTTACCGATGAAATAGGTAACCGCACTGTTACCTACTTTTTTTTGGTAGCATAAAAAGCACCCGATTTTGAAAAGTGGTGATGCAGAATCACCTTTTTTTTTTTTTGGAGCACATTTTTGACACTCTAATATTTTTATTTATGAAGTATGAATATTTTTTTTAAAATGTTAGTGATTTTCATGCTAATTTTGAAACGTATTGATGCAGCATCAACTTTTTTTTTAGAGCGGTGATTTTCATGCTAACTTTGAAACGTATTGTTGCAGCATCAACCTTTTTTTTTTAGAGTGGTGATTTTCATGTTGGTAATAAAACACAAAAATTAGATTAAAAAAATATATATATATAAACAATAAATAAAAAATCAATAAGAATGTAAAAAAAAAAGAAAAATTAACTCGTAAAAATAAAAAAATTTAAACTATAAAAAATAAAAAATAAAAACAAAAATATTCGAAAATTATATCAAAAGAAATGACAAAATTTGAACAAATAAAGTCTGATGGCGCTGGGCGGGAGAAGCTGGGGTTTGAATGGCGAAGGGCGAGTGCTTGCATAGGGTCTGCGTGCCTCTGAAAATTCAGATCAGGCCGGATGGATTCAGACGGGGCTACGTTCCCAAGGAGATGAGGGGATCCCACTTTCGTCGGCTGAAGGATTGTCGTTTTCTGTATCTGAAGGCGGACTTGACGAGAAGGTGGGTGATAGGTTGTCAGGGAGAGGGGGCGTGGCTCCTTTGAAAAAGGGACTGTCCCTTAGCGTGAATGATGAAGAGAAGGAGCTCGATCTGCAGGGGAAGTTTCTGCCTCATTGTTCGAATGCAGTCGAAAGGGAAAGTGCAGTGGGTGATCATCAGAGATATTATGGCTCAGAGTATGTTTTGGAACTCGATGCTTTTGTGCTATCGGATAGAGGGGTGAATGGAACCTGTGTTAGGGAGAGTGGGAGAGGTGTCACAAGCCATTTAAGTCTGGATGAACAGTGTGGGAAACCTGCCTCTGAAGGATTAAAAGAGACCGGCTCAAGCAAAGTTAGGGAGGCTGGAGAGTCGAAGAAGGGGAGCAGAAAGAAGAAATGGATCAAAGCCAAAAGAGCAGAGATAAACTATGTTATGGGTGAAGATATAAGCTGGGAGTAGGTCTCTCATATGGCTAGCAGAACTCTGGTTGGTAGAGCCATGGGGAGGTTTTTCGTTCTGAAAACTATTGTTACCTGGGCTGAAGCGAACTGGAAAGCTGACCTTGGATATGTCCTGGAAGTGGTGTCACTCACCAAGGGGTGGTTTGCCTTCAACTTTCTACTCCCTGAACATATTCGGTGGGTGATGCATCGGTCCTGGGCACTGGATCACACGCCAATGCTTCTCAAACATTGGCACCCCCTTTTCGATGCAAGTAGGGAGAGGGTGGACTCTGTACCCTTGTGGGTTCGTATACCTGGATTGCCTATTCATTATTGGACAGAGGAACACCTTCGAGGTATTGGTAATACACTTGGGGTTTTTCTTGAGGCTGATCTCTCCTTCTTACAGACTAATCATAGGCGTGTTGCTCGAATATTAGTGATGGTCAATATTAGAGAAGGCCTGGTTGAATCACTGAATCTTTGGTGGGGGCAATATGTCATTAAGCATAACCTGGACTATGAAAATGTTCCTTTCAGATGTCATCGATGTCATGCATACGGACATCCTGCCTCTGAATGTGGCTATTTCTCTCGACATATTAAAAGACGGTGGGTTAGTCACTCTGAGGTGGAACCAAGCTCGAGAGGGGAAGGCTCTGGTCCTTCCAATGCTCAGATTCTGTCCACTACGTCTCTTTCATGCACTTCAAACCCTGCTACCAATGGATCCAGCAATCCGGTTGCATTGGGCTTTCAGAATTTGGGTGTGGAGTCTATTCACCCAGCTGGGCAGGAGGCGCTCTCTCAGTTATGTGATGGAGGTTCGGTACCTATTGTGAAGGTCCATAGACGTCATTATGGAGCAGATATCTAGCTGAAGGAAGATGGCATGTTGAAGGCAGTTCTAACTTTATTGACATCTTCTCACATGGGATCTTTTCCATTTTCCCCCAACATTAATATCTCTCTTAACTTGGTATCAAATTCAGTCTCGGCTAGTAAGGATGACTGTGGGTTGTTACCTATTGCTGCTCCTATTTTTTCCCAGCCAGCACTTTAAGGGAAGGCTACTGTCTTTGATCCAGTTGAAGGTTTTTTGGCTCCTTTGGTCATGGGGTATAATCTGAGATCTAGTGCTAAAAAAGGTGCAGGGGGGTTTGGGAGGGGGAAACCTCCCGCAGCTCGGGGCAGGGGGGTTTGGGAGGGGGAAACCTCCCGCAGCTCGGGGCAGGGGAAGGATCTCCTTCTTGGCGAGAGCACAGGATCGAGCTATGATGGATGTACATGATGGGAGGCAGTTTTCTATTGAGAGGGAGCTTAGAGCAAGACAATCCCTGAGGTCTGGTGTGTAATGAAGATCATGTCCTACAATTGCAGGGGATTGGCAGGACCCCAAAAGAAATCTGCTTTCCGGAGGATTATATTTCTGGATTGTCCGGATTTAATACTTCTTCAAGAGACTTTAGGTGCAGGATCTGTGGTCAAAGCTATATTAGAAGGTTGGTTGCCTGGATGGATTTTTGAGACGTTGGATGTTAGAGGGAGGTCGGGTGGGTTGGCTGTGGGCTGGAATGAAAGAACAATAAAACCACTAAATTTCTGGGGTATGGAGTCAGTCCTGGGGTTAAATTTTCAGGCGTTGGAGCTAGGTGAGGCATTTAATATTTTCAATATCTATGGTCCTTATCAAGATCGGATCCCTTTCTGGGATTCTCTCCTGGGTAACACTCTACTCAAGGGGGACTCGGTGATTTTGGGAGGGGATCTGAATTTTTCATTGGGCCAGTTTGAGGTCTGGGGTCCTCATGCTCATACTGATTCATTGTCTGGGTACTTCACACAAAAAATGGTGGAGAACCATTTGCTCGATATTGAGCCCTTAAAGATGAAGCCCACTTGGAGGAACAATAGATGTGCTGAAGAAATAATAGTGAAGAGAATTGATCGTTTCCTGGTGGCTGAGCAAATTGTGGACAGGCCTTTTCAAATTAGACAGTGGGTTGGATGTGGGGGTGCTTCTGATCATTTTCCTATCTTCCTTGATTTAAAGCTAGGGCCTAGGCAGCCTCCCAGCCCATTAAAGTTTAACAATACCTGGCTTAGGGATGATTCTTTTAAAGCCCTTGTTCCTGCTAGGTGGATCCCTTATAGGGCTGATAGTACTCTTTCTGCGGCTTTTCATTTTGCTAAGAATTTTAAGCGTATCAAGGAAGTTGTGAAGACATGGTTGGCTAATAAGAGAATGAGGGAGGATTTGGATTTGAAGCAGGTAGAAGAGGAACTTCGCTTGATCTATGAGGGGATTGGAGGTGGGTTTCATTCACAAGCAGGTAAAGATAACCTTGTTTCTCTTGAAAAAAGAAGGAACTCCCTTCTTATGGATAAGGAAGAATCTTGGAGGTTGAACAGTAGGGCCACATGGTTGGCATGTGGGGATGATAATACAAAATTTTTTCATGCTTTTGCTCGTGGTCGGAAGGTGGCTAATACTATTTGGAGTTTAAGGGATGGTCAAGGCATTGAACATTCTACCTTTGAGGCTAAAGCAAAGCTGGCAGTTGATCATTTTAAGGCTCTATTTAAGGCTCCAGCTCATGCTTCTCTTGCGGAGGTAGTTAGAGTGGCTCAACTCTTCCCGAGATTTGTGGAGGAGGCTGATAACAGATCATTGATGGCTGAGGTTTCTGAGAAGGAATTAAAGGAGGTCCTCCATAGCTTTTAAAAAGACAAAATTCTTGGGCTAGATGGATGGTCGATTGAATTTTTCTTGGCTCTTTATGATGTGTTAGGGGAAGATCTGTTGAAAGTAGTGGAGGATATCAGAATTTCAGGGAGGATTCTGGCTTGTTTTAATTCCACTTTCATAGCTTTAATCCCGAAAGTGGATAATCCTCTTACTTTGGCTGATTTTCGTCCAATCTCTCTCTGCAACTGTATTTATAAAGTGGTAGCCAAGGTGTTTGCGAGAAGACTCAAAAGCATTCTGTCTACCCATATCTCTGGGGAAAAATTTGGTTTTCTCGATGGACATCAAATTCATGAAGCAATCGGTACTGCTCAAGAGGTTCTTTCTAGCATGAAGACCAAGAACCTCAAAGGGATTGTGCTGAAAATAGACCTCTCCAAAGCTTATGACCGGGTAAGATGGTTATATATTCGTATGCTCTTGACTCACCTTGGCTTTGGCATTGGCTTTATTAGATGGATCATGAGCTGTATTACTACTGTATCTTTCTCTGTTTTGCTTAATGGGGCTGCATCCCCCTTTTTTCATGCTGAAAGGGGCCTTCGCCAGGGCTGCCCTCTTTCTCCCCTTTTGTTTTTATTGGTTGCTGAGTGCCTGAGCAGAGCTCTTAAGGAGGCCAAGAGACAGGGCTCCTTGAAGGGCATTCAGGTTGCTCCAAATTTTTTCATCACTCATCTACTTTTTGTTGATGATGTTTTAATCTTCTGCCCTGGATTGGTGCAAGATGCTGTTACTCTTGGTGGGATTTTGGACCTGTTTAGCAACGCCATCGGTATGGAAGTGAATGTTGTGAAGTCGTCGATCACCTCTCATTTTCTGAGGGAGGATGAGAGGCGTGAGTTTGAAAGGATTTTTCCTTATAACTCTGTTGGTTTGGATGATGGGCTGACTTATTTGGGGTTCCACTTAAAACCCAATGACTATAGGAAACATGATTGGAGCTGGCTACTGGAAAATCTGGAAAAGCGATTAAGAGTGTGGTGTCATAAATGGCTGTCTAGAGCCGGGTGCTTGACTCTTGTTAAGTCTATATTGGAGGCTGTGTCGGTTTATTGGTTGTCACTCTCTTGGATCCCAAAGGGTATTTTGGAGGCAGCTAGGAGGACTTGCTTTAGATTCCTTTGGAGTGGGAAGCAGGAATCTTTGGTGACCCCATGGGTTCGGTGGGAGAAAATTGTTGTCCCTAAAGGGTTGGGTGGTTGGGGACTGAAAAACATTTTTCTCTTTGCACAGGCTCTTGCAGCAAAGGGTGGGTGGAGGCTCATTAATGTTGACAGCCTTTGGACTCAGGTGATTACTCAAAAATATATTGCTCCTTTTTCTATTGTTGATTGGATAAGGAATCCAAGGAAAACCTCTATGGGTGGATCAGTGATTTGGAAGGCTCTAGTTAATTCTTTTCACATTTTGGAATCAAGTCTGGCTTGGGATGTGGGTAGTGCAGGAAGCTTCGGGTTGGTGAGGATCCTTGGATGGGAAGTGAACTTCAGCATCTTCTTCCTAGACGAACGGTTTTGGCCTTAAGGCAGAGGGGGATTACTTTTCTAGCTCAACTTGCTGATCCTGTTCGGAGAAGGTTGGGCATTCAGTCCTGGATATTGGCCTCTTCTTTGGGTCTGGAGATTATTGATGAGAGGGCTATGGCTGATTATATCAGTGCATTAAAATAGGCTCATATTTTTCTCCAGGAGAGGGAGGATATGATTATCTGGGATTTTGATCCGTCGGGGATCTATTCTCCTCGGGCTGGCTATAAAAAACTTAGTGTTGGGGTTGTCTTGGGTGAAGAGCGGTGGTGGTGGAAGATACTTTGGAGACTTAATTGCCCTCCTAAGACTCGCATTTTTATGTGGTGTGTCCTTGAAAACAAAGTCCCCACCTGGGACGTGCTACAACATAGATGTTTTCAGGGCCCGGGGTGGTGTTGTCTGTGTAATGCTGATGAAGAATCGGTAAACCACCTTTTCCTTAGTTGTCCCTTCATTAAAGGGGTGTGGCTGGAATGCTCCAGGTTATTGGGTCTCCATTGCAGATGGGAGGGCTTAACTGTGTCACAGGCATGGGATGCTTGGTGGGTATCTCATGCTGAGCAGAATTTAAAAGCTCTGCCTCTCCTTGTGATCTGGGGTTGTTGGTTGGCACGTAACCACTTAATTTTTGAAGGGGTGGTCAGCACACCTGTGGTCATTGGTGCCATGACTATAGGTCTGCAATTTGCTCTTCCTATCCATGTTCATGCCGCCAATCAGAGGGAGGTTCTGCTGTTGGACATTGATAGAAGAATACCTTGGGGCTTTTTTGATGGGGCGATGCAGCAAAATGTTTGTGGTGGTGGGGCTCTGCTGTTTCTTTCTGAAGCACATTGGTTTGAGATCTCTGTTGGGCTTGGGGAAGGAACTAATAGCAATGCTGAACTGTTGAGCCTTAAGATCCTTTTATTATTTGTTGTGGAGAAAGGATGCAGAAGGCTAAATTTTTATGGGGACTCCTTGAATGTGATTAACTGGATAAAAGGATTTCAGCAATGCAGAGTGCACCATTTACAACACTTGCTTCGCTCTATCAGGGAGATCCTCTCTTCACTTGAATTTTTCTCTTGTCAACATATTTATCATGAAAATAATGACATGGCAGACCGAGCTTCTAAGAGGGGGATCCAACAGGACGTGGATTTATGGAGGATCAGAGAACATCTAGATGGCGATATCTCTGAATACTTACATCTTTCCTTGTTTGACTGAGGGGCTATTGCGTTCTTATGCTGACATGTCAACATTTTTCCAACATGATGCATCCTTTGCTTGCTGAGGGCCAAAACTGTATAACAGGCTTGTTTTTGCTATAGCTTACGGGCTGCCCACACCAGTTGAATGCTTTCCCAGTATCTTAGTTGTTGAAGACTGTAAAATCTCTGGTATCATTTTCAGTTTTCTCAATTGAAGGGCTACAACAGAGGGCTGAACACATGTTTTAATTGATATACAGAGTATCTGGTTCCCCTAGGCGGTGCTCTATACATATTTTTGCGTCTTAATTGTTGGATGATTCCGTTTGGTCCGTGTGAATGACTGTGCTATATCCGGATTTTTGTTGAGTAGTTAAATCTTTATTCTCGGCAGTGGAACTTGCTGGACTGTTCTTAGTAGAGCAGTGTTTTTACTTTTTTGATCTGTTTGTTCTCCAAAGGGACTTATGATTAGTTTTGTTTTTTTTGAACAACTTGTATAAGCCAGATATCTGGATATGCATAGGCATGTTTACACTCAGTAACTGAATCTTGTAAACAAACTTATGGGTTTGATTATTCTGAACACACATCTATGTGTTTCTCAATGTAATTTTGTACTCACCCGCAGTTATAAAATTACGCTTTTTTCTCGAGGAAAAAAAAAAAAATGACAAAATTTGAAAAAAAAAACACATAATTTAAAGAAAAAAAACAAAAATTAACCAAAAAAATTATTAAAAAAAACATCAAAAACATTTTTTTCTAAGTTATTGAAAAAACCATATAATTAAAAAAAAAATTAAAATAGAAAATTTTAAAATAATTTAAATTACAAAATTAAAATTTAGATAAAAAAAAATAAAATACAAAAAAGAAAAAATTAAATTTATAAAATTTAAATTAAAAAATTAATAATAAGAAGAAAAAAAGACAAATTAAAAAAAAAAAAAAAGAATTTAAAATTGAAAAAGAAAATTAAAATAAAAAAAACTATCATTAAAAAACAAAAAAAATGAATAAAACCACGTGCAAATAATTAAAAAACAAATATCCATAAATTTACTGTTTTTTTGTTTAATGAAACAATTTATAAATTTTAAAAATGAAAAACTAAATAAACTAAAAGATAAAAAAAAAAAATTAAATTAAAATTTAATAAATTTAATAAATAAATTTTAAATTTTAAAAAATAATTAATCTAAAATATTAAATTAAAAAAAAAAAAACAAAACAAAACAAATTAAAAGAAATTAAATTTAAAATAAAAAATTTGAATTAAAATAAAATAATTTTAAATTTTTTGAATTTTAAAAAATAATTAATATATATATATATATATATATATATATATATATATATATATATATATATATATATATATATATATATATTTTTTTTTTAATAATAATTTTTTGATTGTGGTGGCGTCGCCAATCGGCCTCCTGCCCAGATGGCAATGGAGACCAGCCGCTGGGCGGGTGGGGAGGCTACATGCAGCCCCCCACCTGCCCAACGGCCAGCCTCTGCCGCCACCCAGGGGACTCGACCTCCTGCGGCGGGAGGCCGATTCCGGGAATCGGCCTCTCGTTGTAGGAGGGTGATTCCCGGAATCGGCCTCCCGACGCGGGAGGGCGATTCTCAGAATCGGCCTCCCGTCGCGGGAAGGCGATTCCCAGAATCGGCCTCAGGGTGATTCCTGGAATCGGCCTCTTGCCGCGGGAGGACGATTCCAGGAATCGCCCTCCCACATTGCGGGAAGGCGATTCTCGGAATCGGCCTTAGGGCGATTCCCGGAATCGGCCTCCCGCCGCGAGAGGGCGATTCCTGGAATTGGTCCCCCGCCACGGGAAGGCAATTCCCGGAATCGGCCTCCCGTCGCAAAAAGGCGATTCCCGACATCGGCCTCAGGGCGATTCCCGGAATCAGCCTCTCGTTGAGGGAGGGCGATTCTTGGAATCGGCCTCTTTAATTTTTATATTTGAAATTTAATTTCTTTTAATTTTTTTTTGTTTTTTTAAATTTTATTCATTTTTTTTTTCTAAATGTTGTTAATAATTTTTATTAAATTTTGTATTTGTTTTAGTTAATTTTTTCATATATTTTTTTTATTATTAAATTTTATCTTTAGTTTTTTCATTTAATTTTTAAAATTTAGTAAATTTTGTATTTTTTTTTTTTAATTTATTTGAATTTAATATTTTTTATTTTTTATTTTTTATTTTTTTAATATTATTTTTTTAATTACATAAATTTTTTATATATTTTTTATTTCAATTAAAATTGTGTATTTAAAATTAGATTTTTTTTTTTAATTAAACTTAATATTTTCAAATTAATTTGTTTTTTATTTTATTTTTTATTTAATATTTTTTTTTTATTTTTTCAATTTTAATTGATTTTTAAAGGTTTTTAACCTCTTTTTTTTTCTTTTCTTTTTTTTTTAATTTAAAATTTACTTTTTATTTCAAAATTTATTTGTTTATTCATTTATTTATTAAAATTTAATATTTTTTTTTTTAAATTTAATTTGTTACTTTAATATTAACATTTTTTTTTAATTTAATAAAATCTAATATATATATTTTTAATTTAAGTCCATATATATATATATATATATATATATATATATATATATATATATATATATATATATATATATATATTATAATTTAAATTTAAATTTGATTTGTTTTTTAAAATCTATTTGTTTTTTTATTATATATTTTTTTAAATTTAATATTTTTATTGTATTTTATTTTTCATTTTTTATTTTTAATTAATTTTTCATTTTTTACTTTTAATTTCAATAATGTTTTTTTTTTTTTTAATTTTTTTTTTAAGTTTTAAATTTATTAAAATTTAATATATTTCTTTAAATTTAATTTTTTATTTTAAAATTTCCTTTTTATTTCTTTTTTTTTAACTTGTTTTTTTTAATTTAATATTTTTATTTATTTTTTTTTTTTTTAGTTTTTTTATTTCTATATATTTTGAAATTTTAATCTTTAATTTTTTTTTTTAATTTTTTAATTTTAATTTTTTTTCTTAAATTTTAGGTTTTTTTTTTATGTTTGATTTTTTATTTTTATTTTTTTATTCCTATATATTTTTAAATTTTAAGCTTTAAAATGTTTTTATTTTTTGAATTTTTATTTTTTTTTAATTTTAGGTTTTTTTGTTTTTTTGTTTTTTTTTTTTTTTTAATGTCTGAATTTTAAAAATTAAAAAATGTTATTTCTATTTTTAAAAATCTCAAAAATATGACAATTTTTTTTTTTTTGGTTATTCCAGCATCAACTGGTTTTGTTTTAAGGGTGTTTTTTCAATCATTTTTTCAAGAAACAATTTTTTTTTTACCATAATTTTATAAAATGTTGAAATTTGACCTTCAAAAAAACCAAGTGCGTTATGGAATACACACTTTTTGTTTTTGGGGTGTTTTTTCATGTTTTTTCAGTCTTTTTGGGCTAGAGTTCCCGTTTTGAGGTCAGGTTACCTATTTCATCAGTAACAGTGTTGGTTCTTATTGCTCAATCAAGGCCTAAAGAAGCTTGGGAAGAAAGGGTATGTCCTTTTTTCACTTCTGGGGCAGTGGAATTAGAAAAAAAATTCATTTTGAAACATGATGCTTTTAGAGACATCAGGGACGGTTACTGAAATATGTTAGCATCAATTCTGTGGCATTGTATTTTCAGTGATGGAACTGTTAGAAGGTTGGGTCAGCTCATCGTCAATTTGAGTAAGAAAAGGATTGAATTACAGAAGGC
The DNA here is from genome assembly GCA_034641835.2 of Pinus albicaulis. Taxonomy (NCBI): domain Eukaryota; kingdom Viridiplantae; phylum Streptophyta; class Pinopsida; order Pinales; family Pinaceae; genus Pinus; species Pinus albicaulis. The sequence goes on along the minus strand of CM076571.1, from coordinate 544,573,494 downwards.
AAAAAACAAGGAAGTTGGTGGTCCCATAGACTATTTTTAGTCTCTTGGACGTTAAAATATAATTCATTCATTCACTGTATGGTGAATGGCCGCTATCGGGGCATTAAAGGCCCTATAGCATGGTTATTTCTTCCCTTGACTCGCCACCTTCACCTTAACTCGCCCAGTATGGACAGTCACATTAGACTCCCATCAGATGGCTAGACATCCCTACATGGAGCTACAGACCTTGAGGCTTGACGGAAAAAATGCCGATGGCCAGGGTCAGAAAATTTTCCGACTGGCGAAGGTTCCAAGCAATTCCTCCACCTGGGTAGACTACTCCTTTTTGAATTTTTCATCTGTGGTTTGTGGTTTAAGGTTTTTAGAAGTTGTCATGTGTGGTTTCCTTGCGTTTCTTCCTTTCTCTTTAAATATCATTTTGGCGGAGGGAAAAATTCGTAGCTCTGGAAGGAAAAAACATGGTGGTGACTCGCTAATTTTATTCACAAAAGGATGGAGAACCTGTATCACTTAGTGGCCTCGCTTCCAGTTACTTTAGTGGCAGACACCTCTAAGGGTTCCAACAAGCAAGCCCTTCTCCAACTCCATGAGTTAGTCGGTCAACAATTCAGGAATGTGCCAGAAGTAAATTTTCAAGCACGCTTATCCTTCACAGACCCCATTGGCAGCAGTGGAGGAGATTCTTTGGTTCCACTGGAAAGATTAAGACCCATTTCCTTTACCCAATTGCAAGTTGGTCGAGTCCACCGTGGCCGTGTGCTTTATAGTACCATCTATGTCGAGGCCTTCAGGATAAGTGGTATCATGACTATGCTTGAGGACGATTGTGGCCTTGGGGTTAGGCTGGCAATATACAATGTGGCTCATTCGCAGACGAACATCCAGAGGCTTTACCCTCGGGGAGCCAAGGTGGCCATCAGGGAGCCCTATTTTAAGTGCGTTGGCGACGGTAGCCTCACCATCTGTGTGGACAACCCTGCCAATGCCGAGATGGTTGTGACTCACAATGAAATGAAGCAGGCAGAGAGCCTACCGCATGTGGTGGAGGAGGAGTTGAGGAAGAAGGGAAACAATTGCTTCAGAGAAAAACAATGGGACGTAGTAACTGAATATTATACAGAATGCATCGAGGCCAGTTTGCTTCAGCTCAAGAAGGGGTCCTTGAATGAAAATAATAATATCAACACCAGCCTCCTACATGCCTATTCTAACCAGGCGGATAATAATATCAACACCAGCCTCCTACACGCCTATTCCAACTAGGCAGAGACAAGGCTTCAGGTGAAGGAAATTGAGCTGGCACTGGAAGATTTTGAAAAGGCCCTTGGGATCAATTTTGACAATCTCAAAGCGCTCTATAGGAAAGGCTACGCTCTAGTCGGCCTGAGGCAGTATGTTGCGAGAGGTGAAGCTAACAGATGAAATACAACACACCCTTCGCCAAGCCAAGAATTTGTACTCCCGGAGCTGGAATGGCAAGTATGACATCTCAAACTACCTGCTCAGATGCGAGTTTGCTTTGATTTTATCGACCCCTTAGAGATCAAGATGACGAAAGATAGCCACGGTCGGGGGTTTATGCCAAACGAGAAATAACCACCGGGAAACTTTTGTTTGGTAGAAATGCCATTGCAATAGCTTATGAGGATGACTCGGTCAGTATTAATGTGGACCACTGGGGGAACATTAATCTACCATCCCAAGAAGAACTTGTTTTCATCGTCGTCAGTGCTGCCAGAAAATCGCTCAGATTGCTCCAGCAGCTTTATAGTTTAGACTATTACTTTGCACCTCGTAACCTGGTGTTAGGTCCTTATATTACTAGTATGGTCCCTTATTGTTGTTAGTGTAACCCCCTTATTGTTATTTTTTCACCCCTATAACCCACATATTGTTATTATTGTGCCCTTAAATTATTATGTTAGGTCGGCCAGGATTACATTGTGGCGACATGGACTCCTATATATAGAAAGGAGGTATTTTCATTTGTATCATCCAAGAGTTGTTCATTCATGTAATGTATTGGAGGTTTCCCCCTCGAAGTGGCTTATTTTTAAGGTTTTTATATCTCTTTTCTTCTATTTTTGGAGCTGGTTTCAATACATTTGGTATCAGAGCTTTGGATTCTAGAGTTTTGCTGCACCAAACAGGTCATCGTGGAATTTTCACTATAATGTTTTTTCTCCGAAGGTTTAGAAGCTGAAATTTTTAGAGTGCTAAGCCGAAATCCTGAGGAACATCGTCGAAAATTTTTAGAGCTTGGTTCACAATATTTACGGAGATATGATCTGTGGAAGTTAGGTCTTTTTCAAGTTCCTGAATTTCATCTCAAAGAGGTGATCGTGGGAAAATATTCATAACTCTCTCTCTGAGAATCAGATTGGAATTCTGTAAAAATTGGTTGGAAGCACACAGATTGCAGTTTCCTTTTTATTAATTTCAGAGCCAAAGGAGCAAACAGTGACACATGGCAAGTCGTACAAGTTTTCTCTACTGAACTAGTCCATAATTAGGTAATTGTGGGAGATTGGACATAACTTTGTCTTGAAGAATCCAAATCAGGTCAGACCTGTGGAATTCGAAAGAGGATTCAGAGAGATACCTCAGGGAAAAATTTCAGATATTGAAAATCTGAAATCACAGAGATAATTCAGTTTCAATATCGAGCTCCTCAAAAGCAAGAAAAAGGTGTGTATTATTTTCGAATTACATAAGTCTCATTTGAAAAAAAATAGTTTGAATTTATTCCAAGGGCATATTTAACAATAGATATCAGTATTGGGTTATAAAATTCCCCCTAAAAAGAATTCAACACCCATTAATCTTTCAGAAGGCTCTACTATGACTCATGACACAACATGAGATATCAAAATTACAAGAGCAAGTGCACCAAATTTCACTATCGCAAAGAGCAACAAAAAATGAAATGGAAGTTTTGAAGAAAGTCATGGAAACTAAGATGGATGGTTTGAAGAAAGGCGTAGAAGCTAAGATGAATGGTTTGGAAGCTAAGATGGATGGCATGGAAGTGGGCATGGAAACTAAGATGGATGACATGGAAGCTAAGATCGATGAAAAAATGAAAGTCAACATGGAAAACATGAAGAATGATCTAAAAGTAGACAACGAAGGTTTGGCAAAGTTGATACAAGAAATGTTTCCTAATGGCAAAAATATAGTAGAGGAAACTCATGATGAGAACAAAAATAATGTTAATCGTGATTTCATAAACTCTAATGTTGGATGGAAGAAACACCATATTCCAAAGATGGATATGAGGAAGTTTGATGGCAAGGACCCCGTAACATGGATACTATAGATGGAACAATATTTTGATCTCAATAATGTTCAAAACACACAAAAGGTACACATTACAACTTTACATTTAGAACAAATACATTTGTATGGTATCGATGGCTTTGCTCCCTTAAAAAAATTGTCATTTGGTCAATTTTTACGGAGGAAATGATAGTACATAATGAGGATACAAAGAGAAAAACATTATTTAGCCAATTGATAAATCTCAAATAAAAGGGTTCAATGGTGGAGCACATTGAGGACTTCCAAAAATTGAATATAAGGGTAACTGATATTCCAGAGGAGCACAGGATTGATGTCTTCATAGGGACTTTAAAGGATAACATCCAACATGAAGTTCACGTTTGGGAACCTGATTCATTGGAGAAGACATTCAGGTTGGCAAGAAAAATTGAATGTAAAATTATGGCGACAAGGAAGCCTACTAGTCACATCTATAAATATGGAAGTGTTGCTACTCCTATTCTTCCACAACCTACAAGGTTGACACCACAAAAATCGGAAGAAACAAGAGTAAAAGGCTTTGATACAGTTTTGATAGAAAATACACTAAAGGTCATAAGTGCACTAAGAAGAAATTATTTTACATAGATTGTGAAGAAGAGGAAAAAAATGAAGAAGAAACTTCAAAAGTAGAGGATATACACCAGGAAGAAACCCTAGAAGAAGAAGAAATGAGTTAGACCATATCATGTAATGCATTGGAAGGAATTACCACTCCTCAAACTCTCAAGATAGAAGGACATATCAAGAAGAAAAAGGTAATAGTGTTGATTGATTCGAGCAGTGCCCATAATTTTATTCATTGTAAGGTAGCCAAGGAATTGAATTGTTTTCTATACCCAGCACCAGAATGTCAAGTAATGGTTTCAAATGGAGAAACTATAAATTGCTCTGGAAAATTCCATAATATCAAGCTAGCCATTGGGGAATATGTATTGAATAGTCCAATGCTTTCCATCCCAATGGGAGGTGTTGATGTTGTACTAGGAGTACAATGGTTACAATCTTTGGGGATGGTAGCTTTTAATTTTCAAGAGCTTTTCTTGAAATTTTTTTCGGAAGGAAAGGAAATCGAATTATAGGGTATCGCAGGGAAGCCAGGAAAGATAATAAGCTCTAATGTCATGACAAAGCTTCTGAATAAATAACAATGGGGCATAATTGCACAATTATGCTCACTATAAGTTCCAACATCAAAATCATCTATTTCTCCAGATCTCCAAAAAGTCTTGGAAAATCATTCCAAGGTGTTTGATACTCCCAAAGGACTCCCACCTATTCGTGATCATGATCATGAAATTAATTTGATTCCAGGAAGTGTTCCTCCAAACATCGCCCATGATATCCCATGTCCAAAAGAGAAAAAATTGAACGTATGATTGGCAGATATGTTAGATAGTATAATTCAACCTAGTCAAAGTTCTTTCTCACCCAAATAGTATCAGGCACAAGAAAGATGGATCATGGTGCATGTGTTCAGATTATAGGGAGCTCAATAAGCTCACTATTAAAGATAAATTTTCCATTCCTATGATTGATGAATTATTGGATGAATTACATGGAGCAATTTTTTTTACCAAGTTGGATCTTCGTTCAGGATATCATCAAATTAGAATGAAGATTGAAGATATTCCGAAAACAACATTTCTAACTCATGAGAGTCATTATGAATTTTTGGGCATGCCTTTTGGCCTTACCAATGCACCTTCACATTTCAAGGGTTGAATTCCATTTTTAAACCCTTCCTTAGAAAATTTGAGCTAGTATTTTTGATGATATACTAATCTACAACAGGTCTTGGAAGGATCATGTTCAACGTGTTGACAAGGTGCTCAAACTATTGGAGGAGAAACAATTATATGCAAAAACATCCAAATGTTTCTTTGGAGTACAAGAGGTGGAATGTCTGAGTCATATTGTATCTCACGAGGGTGTTAAAATAGACCCTAACAAAATTAAAGCCATTAAGGAATGGAAAGTCCCCACAACCATAAAGCAGTTGCGAGGATTTCTCAGGTTAATAGGGTATTATCGCAAGTTTGTTAAGAATTATGGGAGAATAGAAGAACCTCTAACAACATTATTGAAGAAAGATTCATTTTCATGGACTCCCGAAGCAACTAAGGCCTTTGAACATCTTAAAGAGGAAATGTGCCTAGCACCAGTCTTAGCTACGCCAGACTTCACAAAAACCTTTATTGTGGAATGTGATGCCTCAGGAAATGGAATTGGTGTTGTTTTAATTCAAGAAGGAAGACCCATTGCTTTTGAAAGTCGTCCAATCAAAGGAAAGTATTTACAGAAAGCTATTTATTAGAAGGAAATGTTGGCAATACGACATGCACTAGAGAAATGGAGACCTTACCTAATGGGAATACACTTCAAGGTAAAATCTGATCATGATAGCCTTAAACAATTTTTGGAACAAATACTATCTTCAAGAGAAAAAATGGGTCACAAAGATGTTGGGTTATGACTTTGAAATATTCTACAAAAAAGGGAAGCTAAATGTTGTTGCAGATGCACTCTCAAGAAAGGATGAAGAGGTGGAAGCATTGCTTTGTGCCATTTCAATTATCCAACCAAATTGCATAACCGATGCAAGGGATGAATGGAAGAAGGATGAAGAAGTGTGGACTCTCATTCAAAAGTTGCAACAAGATCCTAATACATGTAATACATTTAGTTGGAAAAATGGTTCCTTATGGTACAAATATCGCTTATATATTTGTGAGAATTCCCAACTAAAACAAAATATTCTTTTGGAATTGCACACGTCTCCTTTAGGAGGACACTCGGGATTTTTAAAAACTTACCACAGGGTGAAGAAATAATTTTTTTGGGATGGCATTAAATCTGATATTCAAAAGTTTGTGGCGGAATGTTTGGTTTGCTAGCAAAATAAAGTGGAGACAATTAAGACCTCGAGTCTTCTACAAACTTTATCCATTCCAAGTTAATGTTGGGAGGAGATTTCAATGGATTTTATCATAGGTTTACCTAAGTCCAAAGGAAGGAGTGTCATCATGGTGGTAGTTGATAGACTTACCAAGTATGCACAATTTTTTGCATTATCTCATCCATTTAAAGCAAGTACAATTGCTACCGCATTTATGTAAACAATTCAAAATCTACATGGAAACCCGAAGATTATTGTAAGTGACAGAGATCCCATTTTTACATGAAATTTTTGGACGAAATTATTTTCTTGTTTGGGTACTCAACTAGCTCATAGCTCATCTTATCATCCTCAATCCGATGGTCAAACAGAGATAGTGAATAAATGTTTGGAAGGATATCTTCGTTGTTTTGTATCTAATAAGCAAGCACAATGGGTCAAGTGGTTACCTCTCGCTCAATGGTGGTATAACACTTCCTTCCATACTACAACAAAAATAACTCCATTTATGGCACTTTATGGATATCATCCACCCTCCATCACATCTTCTTTAAGGGAAAATTCTAGGGTTCAAGCAGTGGAGGATCACATTGAGCATCAACAAGAAGTTCTCCAACTCTTAAAGGATAACCTAAATTTGGCACAAAATCAAATGAAATAACAGGCAGATCAACATCGCAATGAGAGAAGTTTTGATGTGGGAGACTGTCATTTTAGGCTACAAACTATACAAATGTATTGTCCTCTACAAGCTAAGAAGGATAATAAATTATCACCAAAGTACTATGGTCCTTATAAGGTTTTGCAAAAGATTGCAATCAAGTGGGCATACAACTGGGAGCTTCTCGCTTTTCACAATGCATCCAGTTTTCCATGTTTCATGCTTAAAAAAGGTTATAGGGGAAAAACTTCTAGTTCAAACAATATTGGCATAAATTGATGAGTAAGGAAAAACCATATTGGAACCTGAAGCAGTCACGGAAACAAGAACTCGACAACTACAAAATCGATCAATTTCAGAGTATCTCATCAAATGGAAGAACTTACCCACAGAAGATTCTACATGGGAGGATGATAATTTTATACAAAAGCACCCAGAGCTACTCAAGCGTTGATGACAACACCTTTTTCAAGAAGAGGAGCATGTTAGGTCCTTATATTACTGGTATAGTCCCTTATTGTTGTTAGTGTAACCCCCTTATTGTTATTGTTGTACCCCTGTAACCCCCATATTGTTATTATTGTGCCCTTAAATTATTATTGTTAGGTTGGCTAGGATTACATTGTGGCCCCATGGACTCCTATGTATAGAAAGGAGGTTTTGTCATTTGTATCATCCAAGAATTGTTCATTCATGTAATGTATTGGAGGTTTCCCCCTCGAAGTGGCTTATTTCTAAGGCGTTGATATCTCTTTTCTTCTATTTTTGGAACTGGTTTCACAAAAACTGGATGTCCAAGCCATTGATTTTTTTAAGACAGAGCGCCAAATTGCAGCGGGAAAAGAAAAATTGCAAGTAATGTTAACCGTATAGGGAGTATTATAAGTCATAATTCATTCGGTGGAGCTGAATAGGCATTTGCTTCAAAATCGAAAATATATGAAGCCAAAATCGTCCAGTGAGGCCAGAATTTTAGCGGTCTCTGGTTGTTGCCGTCCTTCATCAACCATTCATGCCTGCCGAACTCTATCAGGATGGAAGTGGAAAGTGCTATGTTTATCCATGCCTGCAAGCCCATCAATTGAGGAGAAGAGATCACCATTTCCTATTTTGATACCATGGTTCCATTGCTGCAGTCCCAAGGAAAAGAGGGCAAGAGTGACTTGTCCAAGATCAGATGTTTTCACTATCACAAGCATGGGAACTATGCTATAAAGTGTCCACAGAAGAAGGCAAGAAAGAAGGAGCCTGCAGTTGCAACAGGTGAAGCATTGGCTTCACAGTTTGAGCTTGATTTTACTCTCATTGCATGCATGGCCAACACTACAATGGGATGCATGTGGTATCTAGATAGTGGTGCCTCGTTCCATATGACGAGGAATATAGATCTCTTTAGTGCCTTGGAGGAGGACCTCCAGGAGAGCATAGAGTTTTGAGATGAAAAGAGGTATATCACTACTGGCATAGGTACAATTACCTTTCATAGGGAGAATGGCTCCCATCTCAGACTAGTAGATGTTTTGCATGTTCTAGGCCTAAGGAAGAATCTTGTCTCCGTAGCGGTATTGGAAGAACGTGCTTATGAAGTAATGTTTAGAAAAGGGAAAAATTTTCCTTAAACACATAGCCATGGGACAAGTGAAGCAGATCGGTGTAAGAGTCAAGAACTTGTATGCTCTCAAGGTTGAGGATGCATGCAAGGGTTTGAGGAGAAAAGCAATGGTTAATGATTTGGTGGTTGAAAGGGAGAGATGATCTCTCAACATGCAACCTCAGAAGCAGTCTCAGAATTTTGTGGAGCAGGCATAATTTGAGATGCAGAGAGGATGCCGAGTGGAAGAGTCCACTCGAGTAGAGACTTCCAGGAGTGGGAAATTTCAAGCCAGAAGGGCAGAGGGACTACATGCAGCTATACCTCCAGGTGTGAGGTGGGGTGATGTGCAGAATTAATTCCAAGAAGAAATTTGGGCTGGGTTCATTGAGATGGTGTGTCTCATGGATCGAACCTGGCTACGAGGAGCTCACAGTACAATAGTAGCAGACAGGGATTGGTTAGATTGATGCAGCCATATGTCAGGAAGACAAAAATCAGAGTGACAGGTGTTGGATACTAGAGTGCAAACCAAAGTTGGTAGTAGTGCAGAGTGCATGGATGCTGATGTCAGCAGCGCAGAGAGTCCAGTAGACATGTGCAGTAGGATTCAGAACTCAGAAGACTTTGATGACATATGCATTATGATGATTCATTTGTTTGGAGGCTATTCAGTTTCAGGATATTTGCATGTGTGAACAACACTAGAGAAGTGTTGCATGTAAGAACATCCCAAAGGTACCGGATCGGGACAGATTGATTCCTTTCTTGTTGAGAGGGAGTGTTGAAATTTGCAACAAGAAACAATGAAATTGGCATCCAGAAACAACATCCAGAAAACGACACCTAGAAATGGCTACCATGGAGGCTTTTGATTTAATTATTTCTTAATTAAATTAGAATAAATGTGTGTCAAATTTATTTATCCCTTAAATAAATTGGACAATAAATTGTAATCTTATCCCATAATCACTTGTAATAGTTAACTAAGTGTGATAGACTCGGTTAGCTCATGGAATTCAAGTTGAGGGTGGTTAGTGAGGCATGTAGAGTGATTCTATTTGTTTTAGAGTCCAAGTTGCAGTTATTGTATTAGTTTAATGCATGAGAAATCAATTTACTCAATTAAGTGAGTTAAAATCAGTTTAACTAGTTGTAATTGATTGTTGCACTAGTGAGAGGTTAAGTGAACTCACATACAGTGATATTTCAAGTGACTGATGATTTACTATTAATAGTTGCATGCATGCCAGTTCTAATGAAGACTCGGTTGGGACAAAGGTTAAAGGGAAGTAAACTATAAGTTGTATTTTTAGTAAACTGCCCAGATGTATTTATACACCCATAGGATTGCCGATGAGCATTGCACAGTCAAGGAAGGCTGCAATTCCTAAATAATAGGGATTGCATTCCACATGAATTGCGTGAGCAAGGCAGGTTGAAGACAATCTGAGAATTGGCTAAGTGTTGGACCAATTTTATTTGGATCAGTGTGAGACAGTCACGATAGTGTAGCAAAATCTTCTGAGAAGAGTGCATTGTATTGTTTCATGATTCCTTGGTTCATTATACAATAGAGATAGAGGGGTTTTGAGCAACAAGCTTTCCCCAGGAAAAATATCTGTATTGTGGATTGATTTTCTTCTTTCTCTTACTTGGTGTGATTGTGCGATCGTCTTTATTTCCGCAAATTAATTGTAGAAGGATTCGCTATTTAGCTCTAGTATATTGCATGATCAGATTGAATCCATTGGTATACATATTGTTTGTATAATTTCTACATGTTTTAAATATGCAAATGATGTTGGACTTTTTTATTTTACAATTTTTTGAACAAACACTTTGGTAAATGAGCATTGCCTCTTGCCATCATCACCATTGTATATTCTTATGCCAAACCATTGTAGGCATACAATTTAAATAACATAAAATTAATGGCAAACCATTTAACCATTCAAATTAAAAAATGATGGCAAACATGCAAATGTGTAAAGGAATATATTGAAATCCTAGAATTGTTTTGACATATGATATGCATATTTCCTATGCTCTTAAATTTTTTTTCGACAGACAATGTCCATTTTTTTCCCTTTTTGAGATATTACATTGAAGTAAAAATATCACATTATTTTAGGTAAATTAGGTTGTTAATATTGGGATTCATCTTTCAAATTTATTTGGCCGTTATATTATTTTTAATAAATCAAATAAATTTAAAGTCGCTTTCATAATATAAAAACTATTTGTTTAATTGACCAAGGTTACAAGTCATATTTCTTATGTCAAAATGAAGGACCAACAAGTATGGCCACCATGTATAGCATAACAAATGTGTCAATTAATGGGAAGTTGGGAAAGTGCATGTAAAGAAATTTTGATTTTTTTTTTTTAATAATCAATTAATTGTATCAAAAACACCTCTACTTACATGAAGATCAACTAATATCCTTGAAATTAACCTCTATCTTTCATAGAAAAAGCTATCATCCACAAGAATATTTTTTCCCAGGTTGTTTTAAATTATGCATAAATCTTGAATAGTCTAGGGTTCCATAAGGAGCCCAAGAAAATTTTATTCATATTGGGTGTCTTACATGGTCTCATCCCTAGTATAAAAAAAATTGGACGGGTTTTACAAACAAATAAGACCAATCCATAAACCAAACTTCATTTGATATAGAAACTACATATTTTTCCTTGCAAAAGACAAAACCAATGCATACATCTTGTTACTATGTCAGCTACTAGTATATAGCCAAAACTTGAACCTTGACTCTACTTTATCTTAGAACGTAGTCCATTGTCACCCTCTTGCCAATAAAATTTCATACCAAAGTGCATCTCGAAAGGTCAAGGATTTGGTTGACTACAATATATTCCCCCATAACTAATAACACATCCTTCCTTGACTTCCAGTGACCTTACATCGTTTCTTGTTCTTGTGAACCCAAAACCTTCCTTAGAGGCCAAGTAAACGACATGTTCCTTCTACACTCCTTCAACATCACTTCCTGTCATCATAGTATAGAGGGTTGAAGCAAGTAGGAAGGTGTTTGTTTTTCTAAGCATTAACTTTCAAATTGGCGGAAGCGGTTGGAGACAATACATCCATAGCCATGTCCTATTTAGTAAGGACCTTATAATAGTCCAAAGTTTGAAAATATTAAGCATTTGTACCACCAATCTTATCACTATTAATGTCATTAGACCAACTCAAAAAACCCTTATCTTCACATTTTAAGTATGTAGAAATGTGCTTAACCATCTCAAATGTCATGTTATTACATTATTCATAAACCCTATTTGATAGATCTTCCACTACTTACTCAAGAACCAATTATAAAAATTTTCTTATTTTAAACAACATATCATTATCATTCAATTCGAGGTTTAATTAATTAATCACCATTTTATTTATTTAATCAATATTTCGCCAAATCAATTTTATATGAAAATTAAGATTTTAATAATTATTTTTAATTGATAATTTTACTTAATTAAATACAACCAAATCTTTTTAAATACAATAATTAAAATTTTAACTATTTTTAATTAATATTATAATGGTTATTTTTTCCACCATTTTAAATTTATATTTAAAAACTTAACTATTTATTTTTTCCACCATTTCAAATTTATATTTAAAAATTTAACTATTTTTAATTAATATTATAATAGTTATTTTTTCCACCAATTTAAACTTATGAGTTTACTATGATTACTTTTTCCACCATATTTACAAACCGTCTTAAAACTTCCCGCTTATTTTAAAATTGTGAAAAATAAAAATCAATTCTCCGTATCATCACTTCTCAAACTTTCCTCTGAAGGCTAAAATTTTGACCTATTATTCGGACCCGGAGTTAAATGTTTTCCCACTTTACGGCATAATTCAATTAACTTATATACACGTGGCAAGACCGGCTCGAAACCCGTAAACAAGGGTAGTCCCCGTTAATCCCGATAACAGCTTCTGTTTTCCAATTCCAATCCATCACTCGTGTTGAATGGAGTAGTCCACCCAGGCAGAGGAATTGCCCACTCTACCCGGAACATTAGGAAAAATTTATGACTCTGGCTACTGGCATTTTTTTCGTCAAACCTCAAGGTTCGTAGCTCCATGCAGAGATGTCTGGCCATCTGATGGGAGTATGATGTGACTGTCGAGACTGGGCAAGTTAAGGCGAAGGTGGCGAGTTAAGGGAAGCAATAACCATGCTATAAGGCCTTTATAATGCCCCGGTAGCGGCCATTCACCATACATGCAGGCATTCGTGGATGCGACGCGCTGACCGGATATCCACCATATAGCATAAGAAGTCTTCAAAAAAAGACTAGATCTTGTGCCATGCATTCCATGCAAAGCAATTGTTTCTCATAAATGAACTCCATCTCATTTGGTGTGAATACACCATTACCATCCAAGTACATACAATAAGATGTCTTCAAAAAAGACAAGATCTTGTGCATGCATTCCATGCAAAACAATTGTTCCTCGTAAACAAACTACATCTAATTTGGTGTGAATACACCATTACCATCCAAGTACATACAAATAAACTAGTATTCAACACTGTATTTAGATAACTGAAAAATAATGTTTCAAGAATGTTTCAAAGGTAAGATCTCAGTGACTTAGCAAGTAGAGATATTCAAGAGGAGGATGGATGTGCAGAAAAAGATACCAATAAAATATATCCAAAGCTAAAAGAAAGTATTTTTCAACCTTCATCATCAAGCTACATTGGAATTAATTGCACGCAAAGATATTTAACAAGGAACTGAAATAACGGATTTTCCTATTTTGTTTTATCTAAGGAGACAATGAATATTATGGATACAATCATAAGATACAAGATACAACTATATTGTCTATATTCACGAACATAAGCATAATTCATAGAGTTTCCACCAAGCTAAATATACCTCATTTGTTAGTGAAATAGCAAGCTCAACTATAACCATGATATTCAAATTTCCAGATAGCAAGCTATGTGCATATCAATTTCACAACGTACATGTGATAACCACCAAAATCTAAGAGCATATTCTTTGACACTTAACCAATGGTAAAATTGCATACGAGAACAACATAATAGAGAAATTATAATAAGCCATTTAGTTCCAAATAGTAGCCAACTTCCAAGAATTCATTCCAAATTTGTGTTCCCTTCCAACAAAGTTAGGAAACATAAATGAAACTTTCTATATAATCCATTTTCAAAAACTCTTTAAGAAAGATTCAATCCTCCAACTTGATTACCACATAAAGGATTTCAAACTGAATGCTTAAATATTCATTAGTTGTTCAGCCACATGGAGAAACAGACATCTTTGCTTTCATATATTCAAAAACAGAACAAGGAACCACAAAAGAGACTCCATTAATGTATCTATTCCACACCCAATATGTTAGGACTTACCTTTCCTAAATGAAATCTCCCCAACAAACCCAAAAAAAACACGAATGATATTAGGCATATTTGACATATTTGATGGTCTTATCTCCGTCGAATACGGTGCATATGATGAAAATATAACTATCCACTTCAAACATTTTTAAAAACTTATTCTCAAAAATGGCACTCTTTTGTGCATCTAGAAGATCATCAAGAAAGGCAGTTATATTGTTACTAAAAGAGATGGCATAGTAAATGTTGTAAGACAAACGCCTTCAGAACATCTTTCACTGTGTCTGCCAAAGACTTTGATGCATGTGTCCAATGCCTGCTTTGATGCATGATGTGTAATACATGCATGAATTTCATTCCCTATCCAACGCTTGGCTTCTTTTAACTGTCGGGCTACCATGACCAAGGTTTGAATGTCGTTGGGAACAATATTTTGAATGGCCTTCATTACTTCTTCTCTAGAAGGAACGCAGTCCGTCAACGTTGTGGGGAAGAGGTCGTTCGACTGTGTTCCTACAAGATATGCAGACAGAAATGATGCATGAATCCAATTATTTTCTTGTTTCACTTTCAATAACGTGAAATTATTTATAATCCCCTCTGCCTCTACAAAAATCTTTGCAAATTCTGCGCATGCCAGAAGATCCGCGTCAAAACACTCTCGAGACCTTGCAGCATTGGTTTCCTCCAATGCTTTGTCATGTAATTCCTCGAACCATCTGCTTATAGGCTCTAGGGTTGCCTTCAAAGAGAGGTGTTGGATAGGCAGAGGATTCAAACACACAAATACCACAAGTATTTCACACATGAAACAATGGGTTGTGGCTCTTCAATTAATCTTCAATCACTCTAAATCACAATCTGAATACAATGAACCCAGTGAAGGGTATTTAACCTAAATTGACATGCACACACTCTCACATAACTCAACTTGATCAACTCTCACTTCACTCACTCTCTAACTCACTCACCACATATATCTATCACTCAACTCAATTAATTCACTTAACTGTTTGTCTAAAAATGCATACGGGAGGTAATTACATATTTTAACACTCCCCCTTAATTACGACCGCTAAACTAAAACATAACTCATGACAACTCAAACATGCCTGCTGGTCTATGTCTCAGCTAGGTTTACAACACCCAAGTTTCTTTTGTGAAACTGAAACAAATCTACTGCTAATGGCTTTGTAAAGATATCAGCCAATTGATCACTCAATTTTCAAGGCTTCAAGTGAACTTCTCCATTGCTCACAAGTTCTCGAATAAAGTGATATCTAGTATCAATATACTTGCTCTTTTAATGAAATACATTATTCTTGGATAGTGCAATCGCTGATGTGTTGTCACAGTATATCGTTGTTGATCCTTGTTGTTTATGCTTAAGTCCATCCAATACTCTTCTTAACCATACTACTTGACATGCTGTTGAATTTGCTGCTACATATTCTACTTATGCTAATGATAGTGTCATAATAGGCTGCTTCTTAGATGCCCATGCTATCACTCCTGAACCAAGATGGAACACATAACCAGATGTGCCCTTCTGATCATCCAAACTTCCTGCAAAATCACTATCTGTGTATCCAATCAATTCTTTCTTTTCTGTACTTGCATACATTATGCCATAATCTCTAGTTCCTGCTATGTATCTTAGAATTCTTTTTCCAACACTCTAATGTGTGTCTTTTGGAGTCTCCATAAATCTGGAAATCAAACTCACTCCCTGCATAATATCTGGTCTTGTAGATGTGACATACATGAGGCTGCTAGCCAATATTTTGAATAGAGTTGGATTGACATCTACTCCTTCATCATCCTTGCTTAACTTTGTACCTGTTGCAACTGGTGTAGGTACAGGTTAGGAATTATCCATCCTGAATCTTTTCAACAAATCTCTAGCATATTTATTTTGGAAAATAAAAATTCCTTTTTCAGATTGCTCAACTTCAATTCCAAGTAAATATTTCATGATACCAAGATCTGTCATCTCAACTTCTTTCATCATGGCTGCTTTAAATTCATCTAACTCAAGGTCACCTGTAAAAATCATATCATCAACATATAGGCAAACAATCAAAATATGTCCATGCTCATTTACCTTTGTGTATAAGGTAGGCTCAATGCTGCTTCTGTAAAATCCATCCTTGATCATGTAACTGTCAATTCTACTATACCATGCTCTAGGTGCTTGCTTAATTCCATAGAACGCTTTCTTCAATCTGTAAACTTTATCTTCTTTACCTTCAATTTCATAACCTGGAGGCTGTTGCACATAAATTTATTCTTCTAAAATTCTCTTCAAGAAGGCTGATTTGACATCCATCTGATATACTTTCCATTTGTTCTGAGTTGTTGTCGCTAGAACTGCTCTTACAGTATCTAATCTGGCTACTAGAGAAAGTGTTTCCCCAAAGTCTATTCCTGATTGCTGCAAGAATCCTTTTGCTACAAGTCTTGCTTTAAATCTGTCAATCTCGCCTTTCTCATTCACCTTTGTCTTGTACACCCACTTCACACCATTGAGATGGTAAATCAACCAAATCCCATGTATCATTCTTTTCAATAGAATCCATCTCTTCATCCATGACTTGCACCCAATTTTCATCTTTGATTGCTTCTTCAAACGAAGAAGGTTGGAATGCCAAAAATGCAAAATTTGAACTAACATCCAAATCATCATAAATATCTTTTATACTTCTCATCTTTTTCTTACCATTGCTTGATTCATTACCCGATTGGCTACTTGGAGAATTATAGTGTGTTGATATGCTTGAAGATCCATGCTGCTCTGAAAATATTGGAGTCATTGCTGGTGTGACTCTGTTTGGTGTCTACTCTCTTGATTCTTGCTGCTTCGTTTCTTCTACATCATCATCTTCCATCAATGGTGCTTGTGCATCGGTTAGTGTGTCTACATTCTCATTCCATGACTCTTGTTATTTGAACACAACATCTTTGCTAATGATTGTCTTTTTGGTGACATGGTTATACAATTTGTAAGCTTTTCACTGCTCACTATAACCAGTAAATATACATTTTTCACTTTGATCATCTAATTTGCCTCTTATTTTCTTAGGCACATGTGTATAGGCTACACATCCAAAAACTCTGAAACGAGATACACTACATGACATACCTGAGCATGCTTCTTCTGGAACTTTGTTCATCACACTCTTTGTAGGAGATCTGTTTATCACATAAACAGCACATGCAACTGCTTCTTCCCAATACTCATTAGACAAGTTTCTTGCTTTCAACATGCTTCTTGTCATGTTCATGATTGTTCAATTCTTTTTTTCTACTACACCATTCTGTTGCGGTGTGTATCTGGTTGTAAACTGTCTTTTGATGCCATGTTGTGTCTAGTACTCATGGAATGCCTTCGAATCGTATTCGCCACCACAATAAAATCTCAATGCCTTGATCTGTCGATCACTTTGGTTCTCCACTAAGGATTTGAACTCTTTTAACTTTGCAAAAGTTTCATACTTCTGCTTCAAAAAGTAAACCCAAGTATTTCTGCCATAATCATCAATAAAGGTGAGGAAGTAACAACTTCTACCAATTGTTTGTGTCTTCATAGTTCCACACAAGTCGGTATGCACTAACTCAAGTGGTTTCTTTGCTATGTAAGAAACTCCTTTCGGAAGACTTTCATGGTGTTTCTTTGCCAAGATGCAACACTCACATGTGCTACCAGGTTCTTTTATGGGAGGCAATCCTCTCACCATCTGTTTCTGCTGCAACAACCTTAAACTGGAAAAATGCAAGTGCCCAAACTGAAAGTGCCATAACCAATAATCATTAAAACATGTAGCTGTAAAAGAACTAACTTGATCATTGTAGTTCATAATTAGAGGAAAGAGTCTGTTCCTCGTCATCTACACCTTTGCAATCAGCGGCTTGCTTGGGGATTTGTCATAAATAACACACTGTTGCCCCTGAAAGATAACTTTGTATCCTTTCTACATCAATTGACCAACACTTATCAAATTGTGTTTGAGTCTAGGGACATAATATACCTCTGATATGGTCTTTGGCTCCCCTTGCTTGGTCACAATGTTGACCACTCATTTTCCATCTACATCCACAGTCTTGTCAGTCCCCAACTTAACCTCTGTTTTCACAGATGCATCCAAATTTGCAACCAAATTCTTGTTGCCGGTCATGTGGTTAATGCAACCACTATCTAATAGCTGGACCTTATCAGACGATTCATGCATGGTGTTGCATGCTATAAACACGGAGTCAATATTCTCTGTACTAACATTAGCTCTCTGATTTCCTTGATCATTTATCTTCTTCCTACAATCACGAGCATAATGATCAAATTTATTGCAATAATAACATTTCACCTTTGATTTTTCAAACCTTTGATTGTTATGAAAGCTTCTGCTACTGTTGTTTCCTCTTTGATGCTCATGCTCTTCTCGGCCATCTCTCTGACCACCATAGTTGCTGCCTCGTCCTCTACTCTCAATCGACCTCTACCTAGACCTCTTGAAATATAAAATTGACTTTTGAAGGAAGTTTCTAAAGTGGAATCCTTATTTCTGTCTATCATTGACTCATGCAATAGAAGAGATCCCATCAACTCATTAACTGTAAGTTTTTCCAAGTCCTTCGCTTCTTCTATGGCTGCTACCACAACATCAAACTTGGTAGACAAAGATCTAAGAACCTTCTCGATCACTGTTCGATCTTGGAAGTTGGCTACTATTTGGAATTGAATGGCTTATTATAATTTCTCTATCATGTTGTTCTCGTATGCAATTTTACCATTGGTTAAGTGTCAAAGAATATGCTCTTAGATTTTGGTGGTTATCACATGTACGTTGTGAAATTGATATGCACATAGCTTGCTATCTGGGAATTTGAATATCATGGTTATAGTTGAGCTTGCTATTTCACTGACAAATGAGGTATATTTAGCTTGGTGGAAACTCTAAGAATTATGCTCATGTTCGTGACTATAGACAATATAGTTGTATCTTGTATCTTATAATTGTATCCATAATATTCATTGTCTCCTTAGATAAAACAAAATAGGAAATTCGGTTATTTTAGTTCCTTGTTAAATATCTTTGCGTGCAATTAATTCCAATGTAGCTTGATGATGAAGGTTGAAAAATACTTGCTTTTGGCTTTGGATATATTTTATTGGTATCTTTTTTTGCACATCCATCCTCTTCTTGAATATCTCTACTTGCTAAGTCACTGAGATCTTACCTTTGAAACATTCTTGAAACATTCTTTTTCAATTATCTAAATACAGTCTTGAATACTAGTTTATTTGTATGTACTTGGATGGTAATGGTGTATTCACACCAAATTAGATGTAGTTTGTTTACGAGGAACAATTGTTTTGCATGGAATGCATGCACAAGATCTTGTCTTTTTTGAAGACATCTTATTGTATGTACTTGGATGGTAATGGTGTATTCACACCAAATGAGATGGAGTTCATTTATGAGAAACAATTGCTTTGCATGGAATGCATGGCACAAGATCTAGTCTTTTTTTGAAGACATCTTATGCTAGATGGTGGATATCCGGTCAGCACGTCACATCCATGAATGCTTGCATGTATGGTGAATGGCCGCTACCGGGGCATTATAAAGGCCCTATAGCATGGTTATTGCTTCCCTTAACTCGCCACCTTCGCCTTAACTTTCCCAGTCTCGACAGTCACATCATACTCCAATCAGATGGCCAGACATCTCTGCATGGAGCTACGAACCTTGAGGTTTGACGAAAAAAATGCCGGTAGCCAGAGTCAGAAATTTTTCCTAATGTTCCGGGAAATTCCTCAGCCTGGATAGACTACTCCATTCAACACGAGTGATGGATTGGAATTGAAAAACAGTCGTTATCGGGATTAATGGGGACTGCCCTTGTTTACGGGTTTCGAGCCGGTCTTGCCACGTGTATATATGTTAATTGAATTATGCCGTAAAGTGGGAAAACATTTAACCCCGGGACCGAATAATAGTCAAAATTTTAGCGTTCAGAGGAAAATTTGAGAAGTGATGATACACCATTATAGGAGAATTGATTTTTATTTTTCACAATTTTAAAATAAGCGGGAAGTTTTAATACGGTTTGTAAATATGGTGGAAAAAGTAATCATAGTAAAATCATAAGTTCAAATTGGTGGAAAAAATAATTATTATAATATTAATTAAAAATAGTTAAATTTTTAAATATAAATCTAAAATCGTGGAAAAAATAAATAGTTAAGTTTTTAAATATAAATTTAAAATGGTGGAAAAAATAACTATTATAATATTAATTAAAAATAGTTAAAATTTTAATTATTATATTTAAAAAGATTTGGTTGTATTTAATTAAGTAAAATTATCAATTAAAAATAATTATTAAAATCTTAAGTTTCATATAAAATTGATTTGGCGAAATATTAATTAAATAAATAAAATGGTGATTAATTAATTAACCTGGAATTGAATGATAATGATATGTTGTTTAAAATAAGAGAATTTTTATAATTGGTTCTTGAGTAAGTAATGGAAGATCTATCAAATAGGGTTTATGAATAATGTAATATCATGACATTTGAGATGGTTAAGCACATTTCTACATACTTAAAATGTGAAGATAAGGGTTTTTTGAGTTGGTCTAATGGCATCAATAGTGATAAGATTGGTGGTACAAATGCTTAATATTTTCAAACTTTGGACTATCATAAGGTCCCTACTAAATAGGACATGGCGATGGATGTATTGTCTCCAACCGCTTCCGCCAATTTGAAAGTTAATGCTTAGAAAAACAAACACCTTCCTACTTGCTTCAACCCTCTATACTATGATGACAGGACGTGATGCTGAAGGAGTGTAGAAGGAACATGTCATTTACTTGGCCTCTAAGGAAGGTTTTGGGTTCACAAGAACAAGAAACGATGTAAATTCATTGGAAGTCAAGGAAGGATGTGTTATTATTTGTGGGGGAATATATTGGAGTCAACCAAATCCTTGACCTTTCAGGATGCACTTTGGTACGAAATTTTATTGGCAAGAGGGTGACAATGGACTATGTTAAAGTAGAGTCAAGGTTCAAGTTTTGGCTATATACTAGTAGCTGACATAGTAACAAGATGTATGCATTGGTTTTGTCTTTTGCAAGGAAAAAATATGTAGTTTCTATATCAAATGAAGTTTGGTTTATGGATAGGTCTTATTTGTTTGTAAAACCCGTCCACTTTTTTTTATGCTAAGGATGAGACCATGTAAGACACCCAATATGAATAAAATTTTCTTGGGCTCCTTATGGAACCCTAGACTATTTAGGATTTATGCATAATTTAAAACAACCTGGGAAAAAATATTCTTGTGGATGATAGCTTTTTCTATGAAAGATAATGGTCAATTGTAAGGATATTAGTTGATCTTCATGTAAGTAGAGGTGTTTTTGAGACAATTAATTGATTATTAAAAAAAAATCAAATTTTCTTTACATGCACTTTCCCAGCTTCCCATTAATTGACACATTTGTTATGCTATACATGATGGCCATACCTGTTGGTCCTTCATTTTGTCATAAGAAATATGACTTTTAACCTTGGTCAATTAACCAAATAGTTTTTATATTCTCAAAGTAACTTTAAATTTATTTGAGTTATTAAAAATAATATAACCAAATAAATTTGAAAGATGAATACCAATATTAACAACCTAATTTACCTAAAATAATGTGATATTTTTACTTCAATGTAATATTTGAAAAAGGGAAAAAAATGGACAGTGTTTGTCAAAATAAATTTTAAGAGCATAGGAAATATGCACATCATATGTCAAAACAATTCTAGGATTTCAATATATTCCTTTACACATTTGCATGTTTGCCATCATTTTTTAATTTGAATGGTTAAATGGTTTGCCATTATTTTTATGTTATTTAAATTGTATGCCTACAATGGTTTGGCATAAGAATATACAATGGTGATGATGGCAAGAGGCAATGCTCATTTACCATAGTGTTTGTTCAAAAAATTGTAAAATATTAAAGTCCAACATCATTTACATATTTAAAACATGTAGAAATTATACAAAAAATATGTATACCAATGGATTCAATTTGATCATGCAATATAATAGAGCTAAATATTGAATCCTTCTATAATTAATTTGCCGAAATAAAGACGATCGCACAATCACACTGTTAGCCCCCCTATGAAAATTTTGACAAGCAAATAAGAATTGTTTTGAGTTCCCCAAGGAATTACTTCCTTCCAAAATTACAAATTTTGAGTTCTTCGTGTCTTTTCCATCCTTTGGAGATCCCTGGCTGACCCCTTTAGTGCCTCTCATTATGTGAAGAAATGCCCTTAAGCCCTTTTCCCTCTTATTTCAGTCCCCAAGGCCTTTGTTTTCTATCCCCTTTCTCTCCCCTTCTATTTCCCTTCTTACCCTTCAAATCCCCCCAAAATCCCCTTTAAATTCCTCCCCTACCCCTTGTTTTCCCTTTTTCCCCTTCTAATTCCTCTATCGTTACCTTTCCCCGGCCCTCAAAATCCATTTAAATGGGCAAAAAACCCATGTTCCGACCTTATTATAAGGCCTAGCCCCTTTCCGCCATCCCCTTTCAAACCACTTCCCACACATGCCCGTGCGCTGGGACCAAGCGCTTAAGTCCCAAGCGCTAATCGCAATTGGAGCTATCGGCGGTAGGCAAATTCCTTTGTAAACGCAAAAATCCCCGATGCGATTGGTTTTTAACATAAGTCCCGCGACGCGTTGTGTGCCGTCGATCTATCACAGATCTGACGGCGGAGCGCTGATCGCATTTCCCCATTCAATCGCAATCGCAATTCTCCACGTCCGACCTCCGATTGATCGCAAGCCCTTCTCCCGATCCTCCGATCACATCTCCCACTGTTGATCCCTCGCGCAGATCAATGGTCCTACGCTAATCGCACCTGCCGCCCTGACTGAAATCGCGAGCCCTTTCGTCTCTCTTCCGATTCAATCCTAAACGTTGATCTGCCCCGCGATCCGACGACCATCGCAATTCCCGATTTCCCGATCGCACTGCCCCTCCGATTACACCTCCACCGTTGATCTGGACCAAGTTCAACGGTTATCGCTCAATCGCATCACCCGCTCCAATCGCAATCGGAACCTTCGATCGCACCCTCCTTCTGCGTATTGCGATTGCGATTCCCCGATCCAATCTAAGCCGTCCGTCCATTCAGATCTAATGGCCCAGATCTCATCGCTCACCGCCTGTTTTCCCCCTCTGATTAAATCTCCGCCATCCATGCCGTCAGATCCAACGGCTATCGCACAATCGCATCTTCGCCCGTGACCCTTCTTTCTCCCTGCCGATTGAATCCTAGCTGTCCATCCCTTCCAGATCTGATGGTTCAGGTTTAATTCGCCCTCCGCCTCCGCCGGGTCCCACTCCATATATCCGTTCATTGTTTTTGTGTTTTCCTGTGTAATTCGCCCAAACGGTAATCTTCGGGCTTTACACTGTGCGACCATTTCTCCGCCATTTTTCACTGTTTCTCCATCGCTCCACCATCTCTCCACCTCCACTGCATTTCTCCACCACTGCCCGGGCTCTTTGATGAGTTTATTTCACTATGCAAGTGGTACAGAGAGGCCAATTCAGCGGCCAAACGAGACAGCAGAGCAGGATTTGAGGAGGATTCGAGCCTATAATTGAAGATTTACGTGTTAATCCTGTGGTCAAAGGCTTAAGGCACTGTTTGAAGACCAATGAGCGCACCAGCAAGTAATTACTGCGCTACCTAACAGCAGAGTACTCTTTCTCCAGGCGTACACCATTCCTACAGCGTTCTCCATGCCTCTCAAGCCCAGGGAAATTAAATGCACTAACGGAGCTTCATTAGGGACTGTCTGAGCAGCAGTAATGGAGGTATGGAGAAATCGCAGACTTCCATCCATGTCATTTATTTCAGAGTGGCAGCGCAGGGCTCTAGGCGCCGAAAGGACTCCAAAGAAACATCCGAGGTCAATTCCCGGCCTGACAGAGCCTCCAAACAGTCTACAGAGTACATTCAGCGTTGCAGACAACCATTAAGCAGCATGGGCACGAACACTTCCGCCGTTTCTGCCTTAATGGGATCAATTAATTGTCTATCTACTTCTGTTTCTTCCTCTTCTCCTATAAAATCCCTGAGAACGAATTGTAAAGGTCGTTTTTGCCTTGCTGGGCATCTGCTGTTAGAGGGATTCATTCCGACTGTTAGAACAGTCTTGGGAGAGAGTAGCAGAGTAGTTTGTATGTAATAGGCTGGGAGGAGAAAGTCTGGGTCAGAATAAAATGGCTGGAGCAGGACAGACATGACTGTGTTGCATCAATTAAATCAGCACTTTTCACAAGATCCTGCCTATTTTCATTACGCATGTTCTTCTTAACTCGCTTTATTTCCATTTACATGTCGTTTCATGTTCTTCCTGCAGGTGACTAATAATGGCAGGATTCAATCTCCTGTTAGGTGCCCTATACCGTCAGTTTCCTCCCTACCTTTGTTTTTCAACAGTATCCAAGAGTAAATTCATGGTTTAACAAAGCTATAGCCAGATGTTATTAGCTCACAATAGATGTGGCTGAACTTGGGGGTTTGCCACTTGGATGCTTCTTTGTCAAATCTATCTCTGTTTTTTCCCTCGGAGTTGCTAAAGCATACCTGGAGTTAAATGACCTCTGGTCTGATCTATAAGCAGCCCCGTTGTCTCTTTCAGAGCCGCCTTTGAGTATGTCCAAGTAGGTCTGGAGTTAAATGACCTCTGACCTGATCTATAGATAGAAATCTGGTTGTTCTCCTTCTTTCACTTTCTTCCTTAATGTTCCATCCCATCATCTGCCTAAAGATCCTTTAGTGTAGATGACTTGCCCTTTGGAAGCCTTGGCTAGTGGGTGCAAGTAATTTCCTCTCATGACTCCATAGCCCAATGGATGGCACTTTCTTGGCCCATTCTCCTTGCTGAAACAGCCTGCTGTTTTGTTCCTTTCCTTCCATTGCTTTCCCAGTCCATGATCCCCTAACCAACCCAGCAACCCTTCAACCAAATCATTTTAAAACCCCCTTTGTGCTTCATAACTAGCCTAACATCTCATTCTGAGCTTCAAAGATACATCATTCTTTGATCTATTTGGAGAGATCCCTCTCCGGGTCCAGGAGGGCTAGATCCTAGGGCCCCAAAGTGGTTCTGATGTTGTCTCATCTTTTGGTCTTGCCAATCTGGCCAAAACATGGGAACCCCAACATAATGGCGACTCCACTGGGGAGAATCTGAGAGTCAAGAACTGCTTTGCCTCTAGATTGGCTTTTCATTGCTGATGGTGGACAACATCTTGCTTCAAACATTCATAATCATCCACCTGGTGACTCCACACTCCCTATGATCCAAAGACCAAATGACTCCACTGGTGAAGAACACTGAACTGGTTGAGAAGAGATAGTAGCCTTCTTTGCATAAGCACGAATCCAAGCATGGACAGGGATGCAAAGTATAATGCTTTGTATAATAAAGCATGCAGAATAACAGAAGTGCTTACCAAAATGCTAGAGACGCAGATGGCCAATATGAATACAGATGATGATTATTTAGAGTAGGCCATGTCGTCTTCAGAACAAGAACAAACTCAAGATCTAGAAGATGAGCAGGACCTATATGATGCTCAAGAATCTGTAGAAGATGAAGAGGAAAGTGATCAGGAATTGCCTGATTGCTTACCTATGCCTTGTGTTACGCTGACCAAAGAACATCAGAACCTATTAGCGTAGGCTGATAGGGAAAGCTGCCTTGAGGAAGCAGATGACTACATGGAAGAGGCAGAATCTGATGAAGAAGAAGAGGCTCAAAGAAACATCCAGCCTCCAAATCAGCCTACACAAGAGCAAGAGGATTGCTGCTCTTATGTCCATGATGAAAGGGAAATCCCTCTTTTGACAGAAGAAGAGATTGATCGGATATTAAACCAGCAGTCCACCCCAGAAATCTTCTATAGAACACACTCCCCTGCTCAGTCATTGTTTGAGTTTGTTGGTTCTGAATCAGAAGACTCCTCTGTGGATTAGAACGAAGAAAGACCTGCCATGCGCTCAGAATGGTGGACTTGGTCAGGTCCGCCTATCTATGACACTGATGGGGAAAGTTATGAAAGCATTAGTGAAGAGTGTCATGAGATCGGAGGCCAGCAGTCTTTCCTTTCAGAAGATGAGGAGGAAAGCAAAGAAGAGGTTCTTGAGCACGATGAAAGCAAGGAGCTTACTCTTGAAGAAGAGGAAGCAAAGGAATACGCCCCTGCTCAAGAACACATGGATCTTTTCACGGAGCCCTGCACCTCAGAGCAGAACATATCGGAGCTCCGAGAGGACTCAACCCCAATATACGACAAGTCCTCCAGTTCAGAATATGAGGGAGATTCTCTCTCTCAAGAGAGTCTTCTTCTTGATCCAGTGGAAGAAGAAGAGATCCTGGTCGAAGCCAGCCTGCCAGACACTCATAGCCAGGTATCTTTTCATGATCCTTATGCACATTTCCTGCATACATTTGAAGAAGGATCAAAGGTCTTGCTCAGCAGCATATTGCAAGCAGAAAGAAATTTTTTCAAAGCTGTTGTTTTTGAAAAAAAGGAGTGGGAGTTGCCCTGCCTATCCAGCATGCTCAAGGAGTTGAGCAGGAAGGACCAGCCATGGGATCACCTGGTGGACTGGTTACATTGGAAGACAATGTTTGTAAGCTAGACCTGTAAATATGTCAGTAGAGTAGGGTAGGTAGGAAAAGCTCAATAAATCTCAGCCTGTGAGCAGGTAGATTAGTTGTTTAAATTTATGTCTTAGAATGTAGGTGAAGAAACCTACTAGACAGTCTAATCCTAGCAAGTAGTAGTGTAGGTAGAGAAACATATGAGACCAACAGTCTAATCTGGCCTCATGGAGTAATAAGGGTAGAGGTAGAATAGGTTTATTTTTCCTGATTGAAAAGATTAATGATGTAAAGGGTCTGCAAGTCCAAATGCACCCGGAAGAAAAAATGTTAGGACCGTAGTGTGGGTAGGTAGTTGTTTGGGAGAATTGTACTGCTGATATGTTGTCTTCACAGTTTGTGGCAGCTGACCAAAGAAAGAAATGGATGGTTCAAGCAGCAGGCATCTGGCCTACACCAAGAGATCATCTTCTGAATTCTTGACTCCTTCAAGAAGAAGCCATCCCCATGTGGAGCCACCGTTTAGCCCCTATGAAATTTTTGACAAGCAAATAGGGGGCTAAATCATTTTTGAGTCTTCAAGGAATGCATTTCCTCTGAAAACACAGTCTCCTTGAAGCCTCTTCGTGTCTTTCATCCTTTGACAGTATCCCCTTTGCTGATTCCCCTTTTAAAGCCTCTCTGTCATGTGAAGAAATGCCCTAAGTCCCCCTTTTCCCTCTTATTTCATTCCCCAAGGCCTTTGTTTTCTATCCCCTTTCTCTCCCCTTCTTTTTCCCTTCTTACCCTTCAAATCCCCCCAAAATCCCCTTTAAATTCCTCCCCTACCCCTTGTTTTCCCTTTTTCCCCTTCTAATTCCTCTATCGTTACCTTTCCCCGGCCCTCAAAATCCATTTAAATGGGCAAAAAACCCATGTTCCGACCTTGCTATAAGGCCTAGCCCCTTCTCCACTGCCACTCTCTCTAAAACCACTCACACATGCCCGTGCGTTTAGACCTCAAGCGCTTTGTCCAAGCTGCCGAATTCCGCAGAGCTATCTACGTAGGAAGTAACCCCTTTGTAAACGCAAAATCCCCGATGCGATTGGGACATAAGTCCCGCGATTGTGTGCCGTCGATTTATCACAGATCTGACGGCGTGAGCGCCATCGCATTCTATTCAATCGCACCGTACTTTCCGTGCTCCGACCTCCGATTGATCGCAAGCCCTTCTCCCGATCCTCCGATCACATCTCCCACCGTTGATCCCTCGTGCAGATCAACGGTCCTGCACTAATCGCACCTGCCGCCCCGACTGCAATCGCGAGCCCTTCCATCTCTCTTTCGATTCAATCCTAACCGTTGATCTGCCTCGCGATCCAACGGCCATCGTAATTCCCGATTTCCCGATCGCACTGCCCCTCCGATTACACCTCTGCCGTTGATCTGGACCGAGATCAACGGTTATCGCTCAATCGCATCACCCGCTCCAATCGCAATCGGAACTTTCGATCACACCCTCCTTCTGCGTATTGCGATTGCGATTCCCCGATCCAATCTGAGCCGTCCGTCCATTCAGATCCAATGGCCCAGATCTCATCTCTCCCCGCCTGTTTTCCCCCTCCGATTAAATCTCCGCCATCCATGCCGTCGGATCCAACGGCTATCGCACAATCGCATCTTCGCCAGTGACCCTTCTTTCTCCCTGCCGATTGAATCCTAGCCGTCCATCCCTTCCAGATCTGACGGTTCAGGTTTAAATCGCCCTCCGCCTCCGCCGGGTCCCACTCCATATATCCGTTCATTGTTTTTGTGTTTTCCTGTGTAATTCGCCCAAACGGTAATATTCAGGCTTTACACTGTGCGACCATTTCTCCGCCATTTTTCACTGTTTCTCCATCGCTCCACCATCTCTCCACCTCCACTGCATTTCTCCACCACTGCCCCGGCTCTTTGATGAGTTTATTTCACTATGCAGGTGGTACAGAGAGGCCAATTCAGCGGCCAAACGAGACAGCAGAGCAGGATTTGAGGAGGATTCGAGCCTATAATTGAAGATTAACGTGTTAATCCTGTGGTCAAAGGCTTAAGGCACTGTTTGAAGACCAATGAGTGCACCAGCAAGTAATTACTGCGCTACCTAACAGCAGAGTACTCTTTCTCCAGGCGTACACCATTCCTACAGCATTCTCCATGCCTCTCGAGCCCAGGGAAATTAAATGCACTGACGGAGCTTCATTAGGGACTGTCTGAGCAGCAGTAATGGAGGTATGGAGAAATCGCAGACTTCCATCCATGGGCCATTTATTTCAGAGGAGGCCATAGGCTCCAGGTTACTGGAAGGAATCCAAAGAAACATCCGAGGTAAATTCCTACTGACAGAGCCTCCCAAACAAGCCTACATAGTACATTCAGCGTTGGTATAGCCATAAAAGATAATAACACTGGGCCATTTCGCCTTTAATGGACTAATTAATTGTCTATCTTACTGTTTTCTTCCTCTTCTCCCTATAAAATCCCTTGTGAACGACCAGTTGTTGCTACTTTCACAAGTATCCGTTGAGGGATCTTATTCGACCGTTAGAACAATTTTGGGAGAGAGGCAGAAAGAGTTTATATGTGGGTTGTATCGGGGGGAGAAAGTCTAGACTATATTAGCCATTGGGCTTATTGTACATGACTGGTTTTGCATCAATTAATCAAAGCACTTTTCACAGGATCCTGGTCTATTACTATTAGTGATGTTTTTCCTAACTCTGTTTATTACATTTTCATACTGTTTCATGTTCTTCTGGTAGGCAACAGAAGTATAACATAGGATTCACCCTCGTTAGGTGCCCTATGCTGCTTCGCTCTCCCTCATTCCAATTTTTTCTGCTAAAATGTGTTATCCAAGAGTAAATTCATGGGTTTAACCAGTGCAGCGGATGTTATTGCCTGCTGGCTGATGTATGAACTTGGGGGGTTTGCCACTTGGATGCTTCTTTGTCAAATTTATCTCTGTTTTTCCCTTGGAGTTGCTAAAGTAGACCTGGAGTTAAATGACCTCTGGTCTGATCTATAAGCAGCCCCTTTGTTTCTTTTAGAGCTGCCTTTGAGTATGTCCAAGCAGGTCTGGAGTTAAATGACCTCTGACCTGATCTATAGACAGAAATCTGGTTGTTTTCCTTCTTTCACTTCCCTTCCTTAATTTTCCACCCCACTCTCTAATCTAAAGATCCTTTAGTGTAGATGACTTGCCCTTTGAAAGCCTTGGCTAGTGGATGCACGTAATTTTCCTCTCATGACTCCATAGCCCAATGGATGGCACGGTCTTGGCCCATTCTCTCACAATACTGCTGTGTCTTTTCCTTCCATTGCTTTCCCAGTCCATGATCCCCTAACCAACCCAGCAACCCTTCAACCAAATCATTTTAAAACCCCCTTTGTGCTTCATAACTAGCCTAACATCTCATCCTGAGCTTCAAAGATACATCATTCTTTGATCTATTTGGAGAGATCCCTCTCCGGGTCCAGGAGGGCTAGATCCTAGGGCCCCAAAGTGGTTCTAATGTTGTCTCATCTTTTGGTCTTGCCAATCTGGCCAAAACATGGGAACCCCAACACACACCAAGTAAGAGAAAGAAGAAAATCAATCCACAACAAAGATATTTTTCCTGGGGAAAGCTTGCTGCTCAAAACCCCTCTATCTCTATTGTATAATGAACCAAGGTATCATGAAACAATACAATGCACTCTTCTCACAATAGTTTGTTGCACTATCGTGACTGTCTCACACTGATCCAACTAAAATTGGTCCAACACTGAGCCAATTCTCAAACTGTCTTCAGCCTACCTTGCTCACGCAATTCATGTGGAATGCAATCCCTATTCTTTAGGAATTCCAGCCGTCCTTGACTGGGTAATGCTCATGGGCAATCCTATGGGTGTATAAATACATCTGGGCAGTTTACTAAAAATACAACTTATAGTTTACTTCCCTTTAACCTCTGTCCCAACCGGGTCTTCATTAGAACTGACATGCATGCAACTATTAATATTAAATCATCAGTCACTTGAAATATCACTGTATGTGAATTCACTTAACCTCTCACTAGTGCAACAATCAATTACAACTAGTTAAACTGATTTTAACTCACTTAATTGAGTAAAATGATTTATCATGCATTAAACTAATACAATAACTGCAACTTGGACTCTAAAACAAATAGAATCACTTTGCATGCCTCACCAACCACCCTCAACTCGAATTCCATGAGCTAACCGAGTCTATCACACTCAGTTAACTATTACAAGTGATTATGGGATAAGATTACAATTTATTGTCCAATTTATTTAAGGGATAAATAAATTTGACACACATTTCTTCTAATTTAATTAAGAAATAATTAAATCAAAAGCCTCCATGGTAGCCATTTTTGGGTGTCGTTTTCTGGATGTTGTTTCTGGATGCCAATTTCACTGTTTCTTGATGCAAATTTCAACACTCCCTCTCAACAAGAAAGGAATCAATCTATCCCGATCCAGTAGCTTTGGGATGTTCTTGCATGCAACACTTCTCTAGTGTTGTTCACACATGCAACTATCCTGAAACTGAATAGCCTCCAAACAAATGAATCAACACAATGCATATGTCATCAGAGTCTTCTGAGTTATGGATCCTACTGCACATGTCTACTGGACTCTCTGCGCTGCTGACATCTGCATCCATGCACTCTACACTGCTACCAACTTTGATTTGCGCTCCACTATCCAAAACCTGTCACTCTGAATTATTTCTTCCTGACATATGACTGCATCAATCTAACCTATCCTTCCTGCTACTATTGTACTGTGAGCTCCTCGTAGCCAGGTTCGATCCATGAGATACACCATCTCAATGAACCCATCCCAAATTTCCTCTTGGAATTAATTCTACACATCGCCCCACCTCACACCTAGAGGTATAGTTGCATGTACTCCCTCTGCCCTTCTAGCTTGAAATTTCCCACTCCTGGAGGTTTCTGCTCGAGTGGACTCTTCCACTCGGCATCCTCTCTGCATATCCAATTATGCCTGCTACAAAAACTTCTGAGACCGCTTCTGAGGTTGCATGTTGAGAGATAATTTCTCCCTCTCAACCACCAAATCATTAACCATTGCTTTGCTCCTCAAACCCTTGCATGCATCCTCAACCTTGAGAGCATACAAGTTCTTGACTCTTACACCGATCTGCTTCACTTGTCCCATGGTTATGTGTTTAAGGAAATTTTTTCCTTTTCTAAACATTACTTCATAAGCACGTTCTTCCAATACCGCTACGGAGACAAGATTCTTCCTTAGACCTGGAACATGCAAAACATCTACTAGTCTGAGATGGGAGCCATTCTCCCTATGAAAGGTAATTGTACCTATGTCAGTAGCGATATACCTCTTGTAATCTCCAAACTCTATGCTCTGTTGGAGGTCCTCCTCCAAGGCACTAAAGAGATCTATATTCCTCGTCAGATGGAACAAGTCCCCACTATCTAGATACCACATGCATCCCATTGTAGTGCTGGCCATGCATGCAATGAGAGTAAAATCAAGCTCGAACTGTGAAGCCAATGCTTCACCTGCTGCAACTGCAGGCTCCTTCTTTCTTGCCTTCTTCTGTGGACACTTTATAGCATAGTTCCCATGCTCGTGACAGTGAAAACATCTGATCTTGGACAAGTCACTCTTGCCCTCTTTTCCTTGGGACTTCTTTCCCTTAGATTTCTTTGCCTTATCGGCCAACACACAATATTCCTCTTCATTAGTCTTGGATGAGGATCCATCCCTGTCATTTTGCCTAAATTCTTCTTGTACCAAATCCAACCAAAGTCGCTCCCAATCTGGTAACTTCTCCCTCCCATTGACAGAGTCCTGATAACTATGCTAGCTCTTGGGAAGGCCTAGAAGTGCTAGGCTCACCAAGTCATCATCTTCTACGGTCACACCAACACTTCAAAGCTCATCTTGACATTGAGTGAAGTTTTCCAAGTATGTTGGTACCGTCTCGCCCTCCTCCTTCTTGATGAGCTTGTCCTTCAACGCAAACTTCCTTTGGTCATTGTTGTTATGAAACAGGTCTGTCAAGGCCTTCCACATTGCTTATGGAGTCGCCTTTCCATGGAGACTCGAGACAATGTGATCTCGAACTCCCTCTAATAAAATCTCCCTTGCCCTTGCTACCTTATTTTTCCAAGCACCAAGAAGAGCGGCGTTTGCTACTGCAAGATTGGGAATATCATTATCAATGAATTCTTTCAAGTTCCCGTTGTCCTCCATAACTGCCTCCATTCTGTCTTTCCATGCAATATAATTAGAACTTCCCTCGAGTTCATATTCTAATCTCAAGCCATTAAAAGCCATCTTGATCCGCTTGTCGCACCAACGAAAGTATCTGCAAGTTTGAATATTGTTCAACAAAAACTAAATTTATTCTCCATTATAGTGATTTCTGGTGCTATGATAACATGTAGAAATTATACAAACAATATGTATACCAATGGATTCAATTTTATCATGCAATATACTAGAACAAAACACTGAATCCTTCTACAGTTAATTTGCAGAAAATAAAGATGATCACACAATCACACCAAGTAAGAGAAGGAATAAAATCAATCCACAACACAGATATTTTTCTTGGGGAAAGCTTGCTTCTCAAAACCCCTCTATCTCTATTGTACAATGAACCAAGGAATAATGAAACAAAATAATTCACTCTTCTCATAAGAGTCCGTTGCACTTTCCTGACTGTCTCACACTGATCCAGACAAAATTGGTCCAACACTTAACCAATTCTTAGCCTGTCTTCAGCTTGCCTTGCTCACTCAATTCATGTGGAATTCAATCCATATTCTTTAGGAATTCCAACCTTCCTTGACTGCGCAATGCTCATGGAAAATCCTATGGGTGTATAACTGCATCTGGGTAGTTTGCTAAAAATACAACTGATAGTTTACTGCCCTTTAACCTCTGTTTCAACTGGGTCTTCATCAGAACTGAAATGCATGCAACTATTAATAGTAAATCATCAGTCACTTGACATATCACTGCATGTGAATTAAATCTGATTTAATTCACTTGACCTTTCACTAGTGCAATAATCAATTACAACTAATTAAATTGATTTTAGCTCAATTAATTGAGTTAACTGATTTCTCATGCATTAAACTAATACAATAACTACAAATTGGATACTAAAACAAATAAAATCACTCTACATGCCTCACCGACCACCCTCAACTCGAATTTCATGAGCTAATTGAGTCTATCACACTCAGTTAACTATTACAAATGATTATGAGATAAGATTACAATTTATTGTCCAATTTATTTAAGTGATAAATAAATTTGACAAAAATTTCTTCTAATTTAATTAAGAAATAATTAAATCAGAATCCTACATGGTAGCCATTTCTGGGTGCTATTTTCTAGATGTTGTTTCTCGATGCCAATTTCACTGTTTCTTGTTGCAAATTTCAACAAAACATTATATCAAAGGATACCACATCTAGAATAACAATATAGAAATATACATTTATTACATGTTCAAAATCTTAAGTCTAAAGGTACCTCATTTTGAAAATTTTAGTTTATCCCAAGTGTGGATTTGGGTTATCAAAGAATACAACCACAAAGTCAACCTAAGCTCTTCTCGATGGTATATTTGGATCACTAGAGGGAAAAATAACATTTTCAACAATTGACTTTATGGCTAAGCCTTCTCATGAAACTTGGATTTCATGAATAAATATCCTCTTACCATATATATAACTGCTTATCATGTTGAATGACCATATTTATTTATGTATTCATGAATCATCCAAAACAAATATTATTTATATCTTGGAGCAACTCAATGTAACCACACTAATCACTTTCAATCCTTTTCCCTCCACCCTAATTACTTTATGATTTAACAAGGTGGCGCAATTGAGTAACTTTCTTTAAAAAAAAGTTATAACAACATTCGATTTAGTGAAAATTTATATTATTCACATCAGGAAATATTTGTCCGATGAGTATGATCATTTAAATTACACTATATTTGTTTGCATAAATATAACACAACTTGCTACTCTTAAAATATAGAAATAATAGTTAGAGTGTCATTACCAATATCAAATGTTTGAGGAGCCACTCTTGGGGGCATTAAACTATCTCAAGGGGAATCCAAACATGGACTGGCTTCACACAATCTACCCTTTTATTCTTGTCTACATTAAATATTTTCATCTTATGTATCTTTTTTTGTTTATTTGTTAGGTAATGTGAGTCTTAATATGAATGACACGCCTAACTCATGTCTTGAGTAGTTGCAACCTATGGACATATAAGCCATCAAATTCCTCTGAGTATCGCACTCAACCTGGGCCACACCAACCCTTAGCATGGCTATATTTTTGCTTATAGGGTTTCAAATTGGTTACCTTTCCACTAAGTAGTTCCTTAACAGTGGCATGTCACTGTTTATTTTACACCCCATGGGCTTTCATATTATGTATCTTATTTATTCATTTACAATCCATTTAAAATTTGCCAAAAGGTCATTTTTAAGTTTATTTTAGATTATAAATAAGAAAATCATGATATAAAATAATAAAGTCCTCATACATTTCATTTTCTCATTCAATCCCAAGTATGCTTATAAATCCATCTAGACTTGAGATAATCTCTTGAGCCGTAAACATCATTGAGAGAGAGAGATAGAGAGAGTAATAATCCATTTTATTTCATTTTACATTGAATATTTTCATCCTATATATCATCTTTCTTTTTTTTTACAATCCTTTCACATAAAGCTCTAATTAATTTGATTTTAAATTATAAATAATAAAATCATAATATAAAAGTGTAAAGTTTTCTTACATCTCACTTTCTCATTCAAACCTAAGTACCGACATAAATCCATTCAACCTCAAATCTATGAACCTTCTAAAAGGACCAAATATTTTGCATATATATATATATATATATATATATATATATATATAAGAATGAAGCAACTGCAAATCTCCTTCATTTTGACCAATACATCTATAAATTGTATTAACCATAACATTTTTGTAAATCTATTTTATATAATATATACATAATTGACACTCAAATATTTTAATTAAAGTGGCTATTAAAATATTTTGTTTATAACCCACATTATTCATATTAAATTGTTTATCAAAGCAATAAGAGCGGCTTTCTCTCTCCATTGTTTTTTTTTTTAATTAATATTCTTCTCTCTCTTATGCTAAAAAGTTGAAATATCAAATCTCCCTTTCTCTTATTCAAAGAAGTTGAAATATCAATGAAATAAAAATTGTTATATATATATAATAAATTTGGTTTACATGAATATTGAAATATTAAAATTATATATATATATATATATATAATTAGGATATCTATAAAATATTTTGAAATAGTGAAAAAAATACATCTTTCCTATTTTTTAGATCTATATCGAGTAGTATTAGATATATAGTTTATATATCCTCTTTAACGTGGTTTTCTCTATATCCAATAATAGTATTCTATATATAGATAGTTTGTATATCCTCTTTAAAGTGGTATTTCTATATATAATATATATTTTACACTCTTTAGGAATGTGGTGTTTTTATATATAATATATAATTTATTTCTATATTTAATAATATTCGATATATAGTTTATATATCCTTTTTAAAGTGATATTTATATATATAATATATATTTTATACTCTTTAAGAATGTAGTGTTTTTATATATAATATATAATTTATACTCGTATGTACTCTAAATATTTTTTATGTCTAGAATATTAGATAAACATTATGCAACATTCTTAAACATTATCTAGTAATATTTGATATATAAATAGTTTGTATATCCTCTTTAGCCTGGTATTTCTATATCCAGTGGTATCTAATATATAATTTATATATCCTCTTTAAAGTGGTATTTTTATATATAATATATATTTTACACTCTTTAAGAATGTGGTGTTTTTATATATAATATATAATTTACAGTCTTTTGTACTTCAAACATTATCTACGTTTAGAATATTGCATAAATATTATGCAACATTCATAGACATTATGCACCCATCTCTATACACATACATATATATATATACACAAACGCTCATATATATATATATATACACACACTTTACACTCCCCGAGTATAGAATTTAAATAACCTGAACCCGTGGGCAAGCGAGCGAAGGTCTTGCATTGACAATGGTTTCGAGTATGGTAGATTACAAGTCAACATAGTAGGTTAAAAATCGAAGTGCGGGAATTCCAGTGATGTGGCGGGTCTGTCCAAGACTTAGTGATAAATGTGTATAGATAAACATGTGGCAGTTTCTCATAGGCTCATAGGCTTTCGACAGACGACGAAGGTTAGTGGAGATATTACATGTGGCAGTTTCTCATAGACTCTTGACAAACGACCAAGTTCGGTGGAAAGCCTTCCCTTAAATAACGCCTTTGACGTAATTTTTATTAATATTATTTATTTCGAAGGAAAACTTTAAATATTATGTATACAAATATTTGATTATACTAATTAAATAAAGATATTTGTTAAAAATAATTATTATCATATATAAAGAGAGGGTTAAATAGTCCAAAGGTCAAGTCAAATGGTTTAGAGCTAGAAGTGGAGTTTTTTTATATTGTTGTTAGTGGTTGTTGATTATGGGTTTAGACTAGATCTCTGATTCCTTAGAGCTAGAAGTGGAGTTTTTTTATATTGTTGTTAGTGGTTGTTGATTATGGGTTTAGACAAGATCTTTGATTTCTTTGCGGAATACTACTACTATATAAAAGACCGTCTATATTTATTGATATTTTTTAACATATTTTTCTAAGTATATTATTATGTTGAGTAGCAAAGTTACTTTTATAACTGCTATGTTAAATGGAATGACAAGCAATTCAACTTTTATATTCATTTTTTATGTTTTAAAAACTTATATTTCACCTTAAATTTATATTGTTATTTTAATATATATTTTATCCATGAGAAATATTTTCTATTTCATATGAAGAATGTACATGTTTTAGTCTTTCAAGAATGGTTTTGACTAGACAGCAAGGTTTGCAACCATTACAACAAATTTATCATGTTACTTGTGCGAGTTAAAACTAGGTGAGGAGGATAAGAATAATTCCTCCCAACCACCCAACATTAACCCAAATTATGTTAACTTAGAATCTATAAATGTGGAGTATCTATAAGTGTTGAGAGGGATCAAATCTATCAAGATGTAAACCTATTTTAATATGTGAAACTTGAGGAAAGGTTTGCACATCCAAATATTTGATCCCTCTAGAATAGGTTTGAGGTTAAAATAAACCTAGCCTAATTTTAATCACGGTTGTCGCACAGAATTTGCAGACGATTACGTATATGTGTATTATTAATCTATTGATTTGAGATTTACTCACTTTACTCATCAATATAGAGTAAAATTATAGGGAAACAAAATTTCTTACAAAATTAATGAGCTTTCGTACTAAAAAAGTCTCTTAAAAGGGAGCTAGAGAAATAATGGTTACCATAATAGAAAAATTGGCACAAACCATCAACATGGAGGATTATAACAGTCAAGTGGTATCATATATGAAGGAAGAAAACCAGTCTCATAAATAATAAGTAAACAATATAATTGAAACATTTAAGTTTGAAGGAGTGTGGTAAATGTAACTAGATTATTCCCCTGCACCAAATAGACTTGGAAGCTCATAAGAACAATGTGGTTGGCATCCAAAAAATATATTTGTGTTACATCAAATTTAGCAAGTATAAATTGAGTAAGATCAAAGTTGAAAATATGAAATTTACTAAGGAGTGCAATGGCCCTAAATTATGGGAAAGGAGTCTAGAGAGCTTTTAGAAATTCATGTACCTTGTGTATGCATGGGGCTCAATAATCCTATGAGTTACAGACTCGCAACACTAAATCCTAAAAGGATTCGTTAAATGGTCTATTGTATAACCGCCTCGCAATTAGGAAGGCTAAGTGTGATTAAAAATAAGATGACATAGAATTTTGTTTAATTGGAATGATTATGATATCTAAAACATTTGAGAAAAATTGGAAACAATAAGGTGATCAAGAGTAAATGCACGTTAAATTTCATGGGGAATAATGGAGTTGCAGCAATATATATATATATATAATATATAATAAGACCAAATGATATAGTTGTAAATTACGATGGGAATTCTTGACCAGGCCCTTGTTGGTTTAATACCTTCACTTTAAAATTTTGGCCAATATCATAAGATGACAAGGAAAACCTAAGAATATAAGTATATGTATATATATTTGTGAGTAACTTGTCATGAATAGAATTTTTTGTCTTAGCATGCCTTGAAAAATGGATGATGGGTTTAGGTAAAAAGATGATTAATAGAAATGAATATATGGATTAGTAAAATAACTAAGGAATATGACATCTAATTTTAACAAATTTTAAAGTCGAGGAAAAGAGAATGGTAGAAGCATTACCTATGTCTATTGACATGGAAAGGGTAGCATGCCACTAGTCAATGTTACCCTGGATAAATACCTCAAATATTACTTCTATAGGCATAAACGAGGCTTGGTCAAATGATTGACTAGAATAATTTTTTGCTTACAAAATTACCATATCAAGATAACCACACAAAGATAATGTGTTGAGAAGATTGAAAGGAACATAAAGTGAGAAAAGGGAAGAGAATTCCCCAAACACCGTAATCAATACTTGCATAACAGAAAGGACATAAATCCCAAGAAGAGAGCTAAAAGGAACTCATGAATGTGGTAGGTTAGAGAAATATTGTTGCGAGACTTGTTGTTGTGAATTTATTTTCATATTTCTTTGATTTAAGTATGCCATATTATTCAAAGTTGTGTTCTTAAGTCATCATAGTGGCTCTATTAATATTATCCTATGTTTTTAAGTCTCGATGGTATTATAAAATAACAAAAGGAAAGGAATGGAATTTAAAAAAAAAAAGTACTTCAATTATAAAAGTATGATTAATATTTCTACATGAAAAGAATGTAGGATAAGTAATGTGGATGAGGTCCACCTAAACAAAGAAAAAAGGTAATACTTCCCATGAAAATTCGAATTTGAAGTTATTACTCTAAAACCTTGGTAATGTTTTGTGTGGCATATTTGATATTTTGGAATTATGATGGTGTCTAAGGAAAAAATCTTTAGTTGCAAGCCATCATGAGGATAGGGTAAAACAATGATGACGATAACCAATATGACTACTATGAAATGAATAGTTATTCCCATATTGGGTTAATATTTATATTTCTTTTTAACAACCTACAAGATCCTACAGGCTAAATGCATTAAAGTAACTTGTTGATTGAATGAAATGAATGGCATGCCAGGAACTTATATCTATATCTATATCTATATATATTAATGAAGGAGTGTGAGATAGTTAATAGACGTACAAATACAAAAGAGAGAAATTCCATGACTATACATGGATGTGGCATGACAAAGAGTCTAAAATTGAGAGAATGTTGCAAAGTGGACTTTTGGTGTTGCATTCAAAGAAAATAGCAAAGCAATCCAAGATGGACATTTAAGTAAGCTACTTGGACAAGTAGACAAAAATATATCCATTTTGAATATGGCAAGAAAATGAAGTTATCCTAAACTCTACTCATGCATGACCACCGTGTATGTACCATTTGAATTAAGATAAATGTGTAGTAGTGTTATTTAGTACAATATCTCATACAAATATGTGGTTAAGCTGGAATATCTTTACGATCTCAAGGATAGATTTGGAAGATAACTAATGCCAAAATTCAAAGTTCAACTTTGAACTTTGAATTAGTAAATCTTGGTATTGATGAAAAGTCGTAGAACATCAATCTAGGTCTTGGTTTACCTCCTCATGTAAGATCATCATTCATTCAATTCCTGAATAAATACAAAGTAATCTTCGCATGCGACTACATTGATCTCAAGACTTATGATACCTCTATTATACAACACACTATACCTATGACCTCAAATGATAAACCAGTACAACATAAATTAAGGAAAATCCACCCGAACCTTTAAATTCAGATAAAATATGAACTAAACAAACTTCTCAAGGCTAAGATCATATTTCCTGTTAGACATTCAAAATGGGTTTCCAATCTAGTGCATGTTAGAAAGAAAAATGATGATATTCGCATATGCATAGATTTTAAAAATATAAACAAATCTTGTCTGAAGGATAACTTCCCACTGCCAACCATGGAATAAGTATTGAAAACAGTAGTCGGTTCTGAGCTCATGTATTTTCTTGATGGATTTTCAGGATATAACCAAATCCTAGTACATCCAAATGATAGATTGAAGACTACATTTAGAACAAAGTGGGGAACATTTGCTTATCAAAAAATGCCTTTTGATTTGATTAATGCAGGCGCCATATTTCAAAGAGCTATGGATATAGCCTTTAAAGGACTCATTGACAAATCTGTTGTAATTTACTTGGATGATATCACTGTTTATTCCAAGAAAATAAGAAACCATTTGAATGACCTTAAAAAGATCTTTAAAAGATATATGGGATTTCACTAAATCCAAAAAAATCTTATTTTTCTTTGAGCGAAGGTTAGATTTTAGGATTCGTTGTATCAAAAAAGGGTATTTATATTGATCTGGAAAGGATTAGAGAAATTGAGAAAATCTCTTTTCCCCATAATAAGAAATCAATACAGTCTTTCTTGGGTCAAATAAATTTTGTAAAAAGGTTTGTTCCTGACTTTTCAAAAATAATTTGCCTTTACAATCCATGATCAAGAAAAATTCGATATTTAAATGGGGTCACATTGAAAGGGAATCATTTAAATTAATCAAGCAAGCTATCATCAATTCTCCTTCTCTGGTCACTCCTGATTTTTCAAAACATTTTTTATTATATACATTCACCTCAGAAACATCATATGCAGTTGTTTTAACGCAATTTAATGAAGAACAGATTGAAGCGCCTATTTCTTTCTTAAGTTAAAATCTACAAGGTGTTGAATTAAAATATTTTGCTATTGAAAAAAAAACATTTTCCATCTTTAAAGCAGTAAAACATTTCAGGCCATTTCTCCTAAAAACTCAGACCAAAATCATAGTTCCATTTTTAGTAGTAAGACAATTATTGATGCAAAGTAAAGTGAGAGAAAAAAGGGCCAACTAGGTAAGTACTTTGGGTGAAAATGTGAAGCTGGGTTACACTTTTTACTCATTTTTTTCTGTTCTTCAACTTTCTGCAAGCCAAAACAATTTTCCTGTTTAGAATTTCATTTTGCGATAAAAATAAAAGTTGTCAGAAATTTTATTAGCTTTCTGTTACTTATTTTTTGGAATTTTTTATACACATTTGATATGTCAACTTAGCGTTTCTTTGAGTGTGTGTTTTTTAACAATCAAAGGATTCATAAAAAGTCATGTTAATATGCGTTGGTGCATTCTTTGAAACTTTGTGTTTTTGAGAAACAAAATGTGCTACAACAATCTAGACAGAGTCTACTTCGGTTTCGTTATATTTACAAATCCAACTGATGCATATCATAATTACTAGAATTTTTTGAACTGATCCAATATGAAAATTTTGAATATGTTTTGCGACACACGAAATTTCTCAACATATAAGTTATAAACTAAAAATATAAAAACTACCCATTACAGACGATGGACCAAAATAATGCACCATAATTTTTTCAATTTTTCTTATAGTGTCTTTTTTGAAGATACAAAATATTGATTCACTGAATCACAATGACCTTTAGAAATTGTTTGCACCTGTTTTATTACAAAATTAATTAAAATTAGT
This sequence comes from Pinus albicaulis, assembly GCA_034641835.2. Taxonomy (NCBI): domain Eukaryota; kingdom Viridiplantae; phylum Streptophyta; class Pinopsida; order Pinales; family Pinaceae; genus Pinus; species Pinus albicaulis. The sequence goes on along the minus strand of CM076571.1, from coordinate 544,531,081 downwards.
AAATATCTATGAAATTCCATGAAAGTTATATTTCCTGAAAGTAGAAAGAATTTTGAAAATTCTTGTCTCGGTTTCGAAAATTAATTCAGAATGTTTCATTTAGTTTAATCAGTCCAAAGTTGAAGATATGTATTCAGAGCTTGGCTCTACGTAATTGCAAATTTGTTACTTCGACCAAACTTTTAAAAAAAGTTCGGCCGAATTGTTTTTTGCACCGATGATCCATCAAGTCTAACGACACAAAAGTTCGGTCGAATTTCTTATACAAGTTTGGACAAAATTTTACTTGAATTTCCGTTGGCCGAAAAATACAATGAAGCCCCTCCAAAAAAAACATTTTGCGGCAATATAGATTGACGTAAAATAATTCATTATTTTTGCATAATTTTGCACATTTCTTCATTTGGTCTGATTTTGTAAAGGATTGTTTTGGGTTTAAGGACTTTTCTTGGAGGTAAATTCAAAGGAAATTTTTGCAAATGATTGTTTTGGGTTTAAGGAATTTTCTTGGAGGTACATTCAAAGGACATTTTTGCAAAGGATTGTTTTGGGTTTAAGGACATTTCTTGGAGGTACATTCAAAAGACATTTCTTGGAGGTATGTGATACATTTTTTGGATTTTTTTGGTCTTTTTTTGAAGGTATTTTTTTTTTAGAGGTTTTGGGCTTATTTTTCATTGTTTTTTTTTTAAGGTATTTTTTTTTAGAAGTTTTGGGCTTAATTTTTATTGTTTTTTTTTAATTATTTTGTTTTTAGAAGTTTTGGGCTTAATTTTCAAAGGATATTTTCTTTACAAGAATATGATGTAGAAATTAGACCAGCTAAAATTGTTAGAGGTCAAGGTTTTTACAGAATGTTGGCTAGAGCATCTGATTCACCAATAGAAGAAGATCCAGGTAATGATATACAGATATATGAGGTAAGCATCAACGATATTGAATCTCAATATGCTGATCTCATCTTTTACTTAAAAAATGGATATGCTCCTCTACAGATCAATTACAAAAAGAAAAGAGCCTTGATATTAAAAGAAAAACACTATCAGATCATCAATGATGTCTTATTCAAAAATAACTATGACTCTATCCTATTGAGATGTCTAGAAAAATTTGAGTCAGAAAAGGTTTTGCAGGAACTCCATGACGACTTAGTTGGTGGAAATTTTGGAGGAGACAGAACAACACACAAAATTCTGCATGTTGGCTATTACTGGCCAACTTTGTTTAAAGATGCACATCAATATGTAAGAAAATGTAAAACCTATCAAACTGCTGCTGGAAGACAAAGGAAACATGCACTACAGTTACAACCAGTCAACATTGAACAACCATTCGAACAATGGGGATTGCATACAATAGGTGAGATCGTTCCTCACTCTTTAAAGCAACATAGATATACTATTACAACAACATATTATTTCACAAAATGGGTGGAAGCAATTCCGCTAAAGGTAACTAATTCTAAGAACATCATTGAATTCATTGACCAATTTATTATTACCATATTTGGTTTACCAATTGCCTTAATTTTTGATAATGCATCTTATTTCTCAGGCAATGCAATGACAAAATTTTCTCTTAAAAGAGGTTTCAAACTTAAATATTCTGCCAACTATTATCCACATGGAAATGGTGTACCAAAATCAACCAACAAAAATCTCATTAGGATTATGAAACAAATTTTTTCTCAAAATCAGAAGAATTGGCACAAATGTTTGACATTTTCTTTATGGGCAGACCGGATTACATAGAATGCTTCAATAGACACTTCTCCATTTAGTCTAGTTTATGGGAAAGAATTTTTTATTCCCACAAATGTAGCTATTCCTTCTCTAGCCCTAGTCTATTTTATCGAAGAAACTCCTTCTTCTTCCTTGCAATTGAGAAAAGCACAGATCCTCAAACTTGAAGAAGAAATAAATAAAGCCAAAATCAAACATGCTCACCATCAGCAATTAGTTAAGAATTCTTTTGATGCACACTCTATTAGCACAAAATCATTTCAACTAGGAGACCTAGTATTGAAGTGGGACAAAGCACATAAGTAAAAGGGTACGCATACCAAATTCCAAAGAATGTGGCTTGGACCATTTCAGATTGCTGAGCTAATCAACCCATCAATATTTTTATTGCAAGATTTATCAGGTAGGAAAGAATCCTTGCCTGTAAATGGGCAGATTTTGAAGAAAAGCTTTTCATAGAAGATAACCTCTTCTATTCCTTGTACATTATTGCTTTTACTTTTCATAGGAAAATAAAGTTGAAATAGTATAATTATTGGCTTCACAATGAATTTTCTTTGAATATTTTATTATTTCCACTTTTAGAAATAATGACTATTAAAGAAATATTTATAACATTTGAAAAATAAAAAAGGTTTTGGCTCTCTCAAAAATTTCTTGTTTTTCACAAAATTATTTGTTCTTTGAGAAGCCTCCAACTTTATAAAAGACTTTTGATCTATTATCAGTAAAGAAAAATATCTTTAATCAAGTAAAATATTCTTTGTAGATAGGCATTTTTAACTCTAAAATTGTCATCCAGAAACTCTTAAGGAGTCAATGATTCTCCCCATCCAATAAACTTTTATCTTTTTAAAGTCTAATCTTATGAAACAAATTTTCAAAAATCTTAAAATATAAGGGGTCTCATCATGAGCCTGCTTACCATATTTATAGGGGAATAACTAACTAACATTACCAAAATTGCATATCAAAACAGGGTAATGGCTTAAGATTATTTTAATCAAAAGACAGGGGGTCTCATCACAAGCCAGCTTGTTCAGCTAAGTTACAACCAATGAATGGCATTGTCATTATTTGGTCACCAAACCATGACAATGACTTTTAAATAAAGAAAATAAATAAATAAAAGAGGAAAGAAGAATAAGTATATGACTTAGGAATTATCTTTAAAACCCGAATTCTTATTTGGATGGGATACTGAACCATTGAATGGTTAAAAGGTAACCTTTTCAAAGTTGTTAATACCTAATTGTAACAGAGGCTCAATTCTATGACAAATGAAGAAATTTTAAAACTAATCTGCAAAAAATATCTACTACTTTATCTTTTAACCCAATAAAGACTGATCTAGACAAAAGAATTTTCACCTTTAAGAGGATATCAAGTGAATAGTAATGAAGTGATTTTATTTTTTTATGATTCAGAGAAATATTGAGTTTATTTTAGATTTCATGTTATTTACATTTCTTGAACTATTTTTATTTTGAAAATGACAGAAATTTTAAAATTATCAAAGATAACTGGTTCTCCCAGTGAATCGACAATTATTGTACTATGAAACAACACCCCCCATTTATTTTTACATCTATTAAAGTTGTGAATAATAAATGGGGACCCTTAAAAAAAAAAAACAGATAAAGCTTAGTATGTATGACTTCGCTTTTGGTTTAATTCTTAAAGAACTTTAGAAATAAAAGGCAAGAACCTTTTTTCCACTTTCATCTTATTCCTCTTAAGCATAGATCGCAAATTGCTAAGGTAAAAATGTTGGAACACACACACAAATTGTGAATTGCGATAGTGCTAAGACCTTTTTCAAGTTATATGCAATTTTCCCGTTCAAAAGGTAAGAAGCCCTTATAACCATCAATCACATTGCTCCTTTCTAAAAGCGAACCAATAGAAATATCATTCGAAAAGTGAAATGTGATAATGTTGGACCTGATAGAACAATAAACAAAATTTAAAGAAGTCAACAAATCTGATAAAGTGAAATACTTTGAATTATATTGCTTATTGCATCCCACAACATCAAGCTAAATGAAAAGTCATGTTCTGCTTTGATAAAGTGCGATATGGGATTTGCATAAATCAAATTTCGCAAACACTCGAGGTCAAGATACATAGTATCAATACTTGTATTATGTGTGATTTGTGATATATCATTTATCACAAAGCACTAGAAACGATGCCTAATAAATTGATCCGTTAAAGATCTCACGATATAAATCTTCTGATTGGACATATATGGTAAAACACGTAAAATATTTGATAAATGTTTAATGAGATATTAACAACATTTAATGGTTCGGGGACTCAAAACGATTGATATATTTCTATGGCATGTTTCAAATAAAAGCTTCGAGTTTACGATTTATGGTAATTAAACTTTTTTTTCTCTTTTCGCCTATGCTCTTCATCTCTACTCTGATTTCCCTGTTTTTCTTGAATTCAGAAAATTACCTGACAAAGAAATATCAGCAAAAATGACGAAGAAATAAAAATCAATTGCCCAAACATCTACCTCCGAAGTCACGGATATGCCTTCACTCTTCTCAGATACTACTTGCAATAAGGATAGTGGAACCACTTCCTGGGAAGCAATGTACAATTTTCTCGAAGGAGACAAACCAAGGGAATTGAAGAAAGTAGCAACAATGGATGCACCTAACTCATCTGAGGCTTCCTATTTTGAGGCTACATGTTCCTTTTTACACAGGATAGCCGCAAGACCAAATATTTTACCATATAATGACAAGGTGAGTTGGGCCATTGACAATGTCAATGTTGTAGACAGAACTTTCAAGAAATAAAGACAAGAAGACATGGGTTCATTTACCCCTGAATATTTGCTCGCTATGTACCATCTGCCAAAACCACAGAAGCATTAGGGGAATTTTTAGGTCTAAAATGGACCTCCTAAGAAAAATGTACAACCAAAATAAAATTTATAAGAACCAATAGGATTCAAGATGATGATGTCAACCATGGGGGATGATTCACCATTTTTGGAGTTAAAAAGTACAAAGATTAAAAAATAATAAAATATTAAAACTAATTTTTCAACTCGTATTGTCAACTTATCTCCCTAAGTTTTTACTTAAATTTCAAGTAGGAATGCCAGTTGGATGAAAAATTTAATTCCTCATCCAAGGAGTACCCATGTTGCATACTTTTGATGGACCTTCCTATATGAAAAATGAGAAATACATGAAAAAACGTTATTGCAATCATGTTTTTCATGTATTTCTCATCTTTCTTGTAGTAGGGTCCATTGAAAGTATACAACATGGGTACTCCTTAGATGAGGAATCAAATTTTGCGTCCAACGAGTGTTTTTACTCGAAATTTGAGTAAACCCATAGGGAGATAAGTTGAAAATATGAGTTGAAAAAATAGTTTTTCATTTTTTCCCTCTAAATTTGATGATGTAATCTAATATTATTTTATTTTTTCCACTATTATTTTATAATTTCCTTAGGAGGCCCATTTTAGACCTCAAAATTCCCCTAATGGTTTATGATAAATCTTTTCTTGAAAAGTTTGCGAAAGAAAACGAAGACCCGATGAAGGTAGTGAAAGAATGGAAGGTTGATAACAACAAATTTAAGTGAGATAAACTTGGTATGTATCCAATTGTACAATTACCACCACCCTATTGTTTTATAGCAGCAATGGTGTGTAGGTTATTTTCCAATCATGATACCACCTAATTTTCTATTGAATGGGTTCCCCTAATAGACGTTGTTGTCAATGCTACCATTATGAATTAGGCCAATATCTTATCCAATAATTTGGCCATGAATATTAGAGAGTACCGACAAAATAGCGTCTTTTCTACTAGAACAATCCCTCCTTTTTACATAAGTGCATACATTATGGACGTCATATGTTTCTGTTCAAAGTTTCCTATTATGGGTTAGAAATGGACTAGTCAAGACCCTAGTCCTATTCATGTCTATCACAAAGCCTTGTGGGAATATGAATTTATTTCTCATTTTTATAAAATTTTCCATGGAGTCATGTTGCCTATCCACCAAATCATTTTTAATGAGATAATCCTCAGGATTTCTAAAGAGGCCAATCCAGACATTATGTCTGTAGCTAGATGCTTTGGAGAAGAAAATTTTACTTTTATTAAAGTTTTTAGGAGTCTTGTGTCTCCTCATGTTTTTCCCTATTATGTCCCAAACAAACTTTTGGCCAGGGAGATTGCATACCAAACATTAGAAAATGGTATAACCAAGCATCTCAAAGATTCAAAGAAGTATATTTGGCCTACGTTTCCGGTACAGTGTGGTACCTTCACTCTTTTTTATATAGGGAATACATCAAAGGAGATCCCAAATATTACCTCTTTGAATCTAGCTTTTATGCTAGAAAGACAATGTGACCCCAATAATGTAATCCAAAATTTTACTACTGCTCTTAAACTTAGACCATTCATGCATGAGAAAGATGATTTTGATGATTTGTTTGTAGGGACAGAAAATTTTTCAGAGGTATTGAACATGGCATCCAACAGACTCAGTGTAGCAGATATCAAATCTTTCCATGAGTACAGAAATAAATGATTGAAAACAGTCCCATTGGACCTGTTGCAAATAGAGGAAATTAGTGAGCTAAATCCTAGGAGAAATCAGTTCTGGATTCATAACATTCCAAACATGAGTCCCAAGATTCATATAATTATGAAAATGAATATGAAAATAAATATGAAAGCCCTGATAAAATAATTGAAAATGCAATTAAAGGAATTGACATACATGCTGAGGAAATAACTGATGAAGTTGGATTAGAAAAGGCATATTCTAAAGAGCTTCAGGAAGTTCAATCTACACCTAAGTAGACAACAAGATCCCAAGTGGAGCATTTAAGAAAATAATAGCAGAAGTTTACTGAAAAACTTCAAGTACCACCTAATCCTAATCCTGAAGGATCATCAAGCTTTCATACTCCTGAACAGATTCAAACGTTACCAGAAACATAAATAAAACTTCAACAAACTCCAGGTGTTCAAGATCATAAAATCGTCATGGCCTACCCTACTGAATAAATTGTTTTGAATATTGAAGAGATACCTCCGTTGGACATTTTCTACTGTCCAAATCATAAAGCTGTAGTAAAAAGGAGAAAAAGAAGAAGAATTGATGAAACAATGACAACCCTTAGTAATGAGTCATTATATATTGTTTGGAAAGACACTCTTGTCAATCCAACTGAACATCTTACTAAACTTTCACAGTTTGCAAGAGCATATGCAAATGGTACAATTGATAAAGCATCAGAATTGAAAATTCTTCTTAGACAAAGAGAAGAAAGAGTCCAAGTGCTAGAAAAAAAACTGGAACAGGAGAAACACAATACCAATAATCAAGCTAAAATTCAAATGGGAAAATTCCAAAAAGAATTTGAAAGGTTAAAATTGCAGCATCAAGTTCACATCTCTTAAAAAGATGCACATATAGAAGCATTAATGGACAAGCTCAAGATTCAACCTCCAACAAAACAATTCATTAAAGAAGCACTTGAATGGAATTCACAGTTGAAACAAAAGTAAGAGAGTTTGTTCCAAAAAATCTCTGCTACTAACTCATACTTTGAAATAAGTAGCATATTGACTCAATAGGTGGAAAACAAAAAGTTGGAATGCGAAAGGATTGATAAGAAAATTTCTGAGTTTATTTCTTGGTAAGAATCTGAGGAAGGGAATAAGGTTGATCTTCCAAACATTGAAAAATCTCATAAGGATATTTTATTCAAAGATTGGGAAATTCACTTAAAACCAACAAAGAAAGCAGCTTCAAAGGCAACTAACGTAGCAAGAAAAATTATTGAGTTTTTCAATGAATCGCTTCAGAATGCCAAACTTATTGAAGAACGTACAACTAAAAAAATTACAGAGGTAAAGCTATTAGAGAAGAAGTGGAAGGAAAGCGCTGTGAAATAGACAATATCAATTAAGAAGATAACTAAATTGGATCAAGAAAATTACTAGAAATTCTTGATCAGGCCACATAACCAGTGCATGACTCTGCACTCTTTAACTGATTCCAAGAGAAAGGCGGTGTCAACACTTTCAAATGTCGTATTCAAAGGAAAAGTGAGATCCAGAATCACTCAGCTGACTCAGCTAAAGCCAATGATGGATATTTTCCAGCTCAAAGACCAAGTGACAAAAAGAAATCAGCCCAACTAAGCAGTCTTGTAATTTTTAGTTTCTATATTTTAGTTTCTAGTTTACTTATTATGAGGAAATTTGTTCGAAACCTCCTCAAATTTTTGTGTAAAAATATATTTTTAACTTATTTATTTTAGTATTTAAACCTCTCTCATGTATTTAGAGAGGGATCCTGAATTTTGTCAATTTTTTTTTTTCGAAAGCTTGCACTTATGTACTTTTGTGAATGCTTTTGATAAAATATATGGAATAGGATCTACTTTTTTGAAAATTGGAGTATGCTTTAATGAAATTTCACTTTTGTACTCTTAAAGTATATTTGGATTGAGAAGAAGTAGGTCAATATTGTGGATTTCATGAGCAGAACTTATCATATCTGGTACTATTATCTTTATGATTAAGTCTCTTTATATTGTGATATGTATGAAGCTTGATTTACAATTTATCATTCATGCACTTTTGTACAATGTTTTAGTTGTAATTCCTTACCAAATACATAGAGAAATCAATATATGAATATATTTCACATAATTATTTTGACTAACTATTTAGTCAAAATAATTATCTTACATGTTTTTCATCTCTTTCAGTAATTGAATTATATTTATTACCTTTTACTGTAAGATATCTTTTTAGATCGCATTGATGGTAATTTTTCCCATGTTATAGATTAAGTTTAATAATTAGATTAAATATATGCATGTGTTTGTTACTTAGATAGATTATTTCCATTAGTTTAAATTCATTCTTCATTTCACCTTGTATCAAACCCATCATCATCATATCAGTTTCTTTGTTAGGAAACTGGTCCCATTATCCCCAGTCGGAGCCACTATACCAAATGGAAAAAGAGTTTCTTTAAGGTTTGGACTAGGTGGTTATCCCCCATGTTGTTGCAATGGAATTATGGGGCTTCAACAGGACTATGGTGGCACTTGCGTCATTTTCAAGTGTGCTTTCCCAAGTGCCCTACCTAAAGTCCCCAAATTTCCCTACCTATATTCTCGGTGTGCCTTAGTTACAATTTAGTGACTGCATAAAAAAATACAGGAGCATTCCATGCTATTAGAAAAACTGGTGATTGACATAAAATATTATACACAAGTTAACCATTGAAATGAAAGAAAAACTGAAGGAATAGGGAGTTGGGGAGAATCCAACAACCAAGTGTGGTGAAGATGCTAGAACAGATGATCTTAAAACAATAGGGTGATACAAGGCGATGTACAAGGATCTATTACCTTTTTTAGTACTTTGACCATAGGTATTCACATTACTTTGTTCTAGTAAGAAAGTTGTAATGATTCTTAGTTCTACTACGAATCAATGATCATAATATTCATCATGCTTTACAGTTAGTTATGACAAGTATATCCCTAATAATTACAAAACAATAATCAATACAACTGCTTATAACTAGAATACAACTTGTTACATGCTTAGATCATACATATTATCCCTAATCAATACAACAACATTAATGGTGTAAATCGAGCAATATTGTCAACACATAAACCTAATGAGAGTAACGAGTGATCACTATATACATAGTTCTAAACCAATTTTCGCAAATTTCAAATCCATCCTAGTCATACATAGTTTTGTTTTGAGGAGCATGGCAGGTGTAAACGTTTAACACCATAGTAGAGAACACGAGGAAAAAAGAAGGAAATGAATTGAACATTAATAAATTAGATTGTATTAGAATACAATTTAAACATTTGGATAAGGGAATATCATAATTTACTTTCTTTGCGAATTCTATGGAACAAAGCAAGTTACCTACTTTGCATGGCTCAAAATCTGATTAAAGTAAGATGGATTAGAGTTTCTAAATATTATTGAGGCAACGGTCATTGCAAGGGTAGTTTCTCCTACAACATCTGATCGAGGGTTGTTAGTGTCAATCTTGTAGGTTTTCCTAGCTGTTGTTAGATTAATATAAGAATGACAAGGTTAAGGTAATAATCTCCAACATGGTTAAGGTAATAATCTCCAACCAAAGCAGGTCATCTAGAAATATTCCAATTAGATCATCCAAGGTCAAGGCAAAGAAAGGGAAGGGGCTATTTTCTTTAACAAAAACGAAGAACGAGCATGTGAATTTGGATTTGAATAATATGAAGGCCTCATATGTAGTGGATGTTGTACCTATTCAGAGGCTCAGTATTTTAGCTCAAAAATGAAGGTGCTCAGAATTGATTGCAAATTGAACGACCACGACTGACCTGTCGCCAGGAATCTAACACAACTCGTTTCGTCGAAAATGAGTTCGGATGAAGGAGTTATGGTTTGTTAATTGCTGTTAAAACAAGCAAATTTTTATAAAAAAAATTCAAGAACAGGTACAGGCTGATGACATGGCAGCCCAGTCAACATTCAGGGAATATTCTTTATTCTTTTTCCAATGGGACCGTGACAAGTGTCACTACGGGATTCGCCAGTTTGGTTTGTGAAGGTGAAATTTGTCCAATGACCTCCTAAGTTTGAATTTTGATTTCATGATATTTATGTGTTGGAAATTTTATTTTTTATTTTTTAAGGATTGTATATATATATATATATATAATATTTTATATGGTATAATATCATATATTATATTAAATATTTATATGTATATTAATATTGATTAATTATTAATCTAAAATTTAATCTTATTAATCTTATTGCAAATTCTTCACATTTTAATTTCTAAACCTTATAATTTGCATTTTAATCTCATATGGGGGTCATATATTTAAATTTTGGACAATGCACATGCCAAAGTCCGCATTGATTATGGGAGGTTCTAAACTATAGTTCGAAGACTATTCAAAGTTCAGAGAGCGCAACATTAAATTGGTAGCATTCTATTTTATGGAGATCAATTACATGGGCATTAAACATTAAGGTTTCAGACCTTATTAATCAAGTTTCCAAATTTTTTTATGGAGGAGCGAGGTCAGGGCTCAACCCCACGACCTACCCCAAACCTTCTGCATGGCTTTACCAATGGGCCATGGGCCCGTTACGTTGAAAGCCAATGCTCTGAAATTCTATTTGAAGTCTATGCAGGTTCCGACGGCAGGAACGAGGGGGCCAGCCCCATGGGTCATCCCTCCTCCACGTGACCATATAACCATGACCAAGTGCCTCATGCGTACTTATCCACCCGATAAACCCGTTTAATGGTTAATGAACTACCATTTAATCCTTGGCGGAAGAATCAACAACAACACTAAATTCAGATATTCCACCAAATTTATCAGAGTTAGCTGGAGTCCTTCCAGATTTGGAGGAGAAATTGGGGGAAATTTTGTTTTAGCCATAAGTTAGTCAATTTTCGACCTAATTGAGCTCATAAAGAGTCATTAATTGCTAAATGGAATACTATGAATACATTGGAATAGGTTTCAGAGGCAGAGGAGCAAGTTTACAGAGGTTTTTGTTGCCTTGAATAATTTTGAAGCCCATGGACACTAGAAGGGAAGGCCATGCCTAGAGCATCTGAAGGCCAAATTGTGTAAATAAATAGAAATTCATGTTATATTTAGACATTTTGAACTCATTGGAGAATGTTCCAAGATAAATTGATGCATGCAAACAACAATTTGAGCACAATTGAGCTAATACAAAGGCCAAAGTTATGGAAGCTAGACCAAGGAGATGTATCCCAGGAGGGGTGAACTCCTTCATCAAAACTCTATTTTAATGAATCGGTTGTGATGATTTGTTGTTCTTTATGTTTTTTTGTTCATCCATCTAAATTCGTACTTTATGTTTTGAAATTCACTCATAAAACTCAGTTTAATTTCCTGTTTTGACACACATAAGCAACAAGGAAACATGTACTTCAAGCATAAGATCAGTAAATAAGTTTTGTATATGAAAATGAAATTAGAAGAACAAAAATAACATCCATAATATAGATCAAGTTGGTATCAAACCTTTGGTTGAAAGGAAAGGTTATTTTCTTGATAGTTGCTTGAATATTTGTGCAAGTTTAATGGTTGCAAATTGGTGATGTTGACAAGGTTAAAGTTGTAGAAAGGTCAAGGGAAGTTGTTAGTCGCAAATCCTGAGATTAGAACCAGAAGAAGGAGAGCTAAAATAGCACCATATTCACCCAATATTCCAATCATAGCTGCACTTGAAGAACCCCAACTTTTGTCTCAAGAAGCTGATATTGAAGAGGTACAAATTGCACAAGAAGATGAGTTGATTGAAGTGGTACAAGCATCAGAAGTTGAGCTTGAATCCATAGGCATCATCTCAAGTGTTGGAGAGACTCAAGGACATTCAGAAGAAGAATATTTCAAGAGAGACTTCAAAGACATAAAGAGGATCGTTAAAGTTATGTTTGATGTGTTTACTGCTAGGATGGCAGGAGAAGATTCTAAACCTCCATATGGAGAAGGAAATTTAGATGGTAAGAAGGATGAAGAGAAGATTTCAAAGGGAAGTGGAGGAAAACCACCTCCATCTCTACCATCTTCATCATCCCCATCATCTCTATCTGCATCATCTTCCACTTCCACCACAAAAACCACTCACACTCACTCAAAAACTCCCCATGTACAATGGCAAGGTAAATGCAGAGAGGCTTGACAATTGGATACATCAATTAGAGGTGTATTGTAGAATTCATAACCTTCATGAAGACGACATAAATATCCAATTGGCTTCATTAAGGCTAGAAGGAGTAGCACTGGTTTGGTGGGAAGCAAAGAATCAAGAGGAAATGTGAATCCATGGTAAGATATCCATTTCATGGGTTCAGTTTATTTCTTCCATTAAAAGACAGTTTTATCCATTAGCCTATATGCAAAAATATATTATGAGTTGGTAAAATTTTAAGCAACTCAAGGGTCAAACAGTTCAAGAATATACCCAGGAGTTTAGGAAAAGGGCTTTGTTTTTAGGAATAAACTTGAATTCCCAAGATACACTCTTGAAATACATTGGGGATTTACATTCCTATTCGAAACATACTATCCTTATGTTTAACCCAAGAAATTTAGATGAAGTTTGTGTACAAGCCACATACTTAGAGGTAAGAGGGAAACAAAACATAGATGAGAAAAGTGAAAGTGAGGGTAAAGGAAAAGGAAAGTTTTATGGAAGAGGATAAATAAATAGCTCCATAAAAAGAGAGAAGGAAAAAATCACATGCAAAAATTGTTCAAATACTGGCCATAATGAAGACCACTATTGGCAACTTCATCCAAAATTGAAACCAAACAAACTAAAAGCCAAAGATAAGGGTAAAATTGTTGTTATAGTTTAACATGACTTAGGGACAGATTCAGGGGGTGGGACAAAGATTAAAACCATGGGTTTGAAAGGTAAACATGTTGCAAGCACTAGTTCTTCAAATTGTTCAAATGATACTCATGATGAAGATACAAGAATATAACTTTTCCATATTAGAGTTGTCTCTAAACATACCAAGATTGATACACTTTTTGATAGTGGGTCACAAGCTAACTTGATTTCTGAATATTTGGTTAAGCAACTAGGCCTTGAAATTATTAGACATACAAGACCATATCCTTTGGGTTGGATATGCAAGAATGAAAACTTGCAGGTTACAAGGAAATGCTTACTAAGATTCGCTATCAACTCAAACTTTCTTGATGAAGTTTCTCTTGATATGGTGTCGCTTGAGATATCAGGTATTGTATTGGGAAGTCCTTATTTGTATGATAGGAAAGTAGCATTTCATCACCATGAGAATAAGTATCACTTGTTTAAGGATGGCATTGAGTACATAATTAGAGCGCATAAGAAGAAGATAGGTTTGTCTCTTATACATGCAAGTGAAACGAAGAGGATAGTGAATGCAAGTCATAACTTGACATTTTTGATGATCAAACAAAGAGATGTTTTGAATCAAACTTTTCAAAATATGTTTATTCTTGTAATGATTTGTTTCAGGATTTTAACAGGTTTCCTTTGAAAGAAGGTGAACTAGATGAAAAAAATTTGCAGCAGTCAACATCAGTGTTGAGAAGTGTTGGAAACAAGATGCCGGTGCAAGAGAGTGCAAAGGTCAGAGAGAAAGAAACAAAGTAGCTTGGAAAAGAAGGAATGGGTTCCACAAATGTAGGTCTATGGTTTCCAAAAGGTACATGGTAATGGAAAAGATACTTGGTCAAGAGTCGACGCAAGTACAAAGTGAGATCAGCTAAAAATCGCCATGGTAACAGAGTGCAAGATGTAAGTTTCCTTTGACTGTTGACCAAGGTAGGAACAAGATGGTTTCTGCAAGAATAAATTATTGTTCTGCAAGTTCAGAAATATTGCAAGATGACAATGTCAATGATAGCAAAAGATGCTCGCAAGAATCAAGGAAAAAGTTGAATTTTTGTGAAAATATCCAAATGATGAAATTGGGAAAATTTCAATGGATAGAGACTGGAAGGGTGAGGGAACAGTACCCTCATCCACATAATTAGTACTCAATATTTTAGGGTCCAAAAGGCTTCTAGTGGGGATGAATGATCAAAGGCTCAATATTTTTTCTCAAAAATGGAAGTGATCATAATTGATTGAAAACTAAACGACCACGACCGGACCGTCACCTGGAATCCAACACAACTTGTTTCATCGAAAACTGAGTTCGGATGAAGGCATTATGGTTTGCTGATTGTCGTTCAAAACATGAAATTTTTATAAAAAAATTGTAGAACAGGTACAGGTTGATGACATGGCAGCCTAGTTAGAATTCAAGGAATATTCTTCAGTTTTTTTCCAATGGGACTGTGACAACTGTCACCACGGGATTCGCCAATCTGGTTTGTAAGGTGAAATTTGTCCAATGACCTCCTAAGGTTGAATTTTGAGTTCATGATATTCATGTGTCGGAATTTTTTTTTTTTTAAGATTGGATTAATATTATATATTATATATTTATTCATAATATTGTATATGGTGTAATATAATATATATATATATATATATATATATATATATATATATATATATATATATATATATATATATATATATATATATATACATACACTACAAGGAAAAGACCCTCTAACAGATGTTTTTGAGGAAGCCCTTATAAAAATACCCCAGACATCCATTTCTAGCGGAGGTTGGCAGGCGGAGGGTTTTGCGGATGTTTTTTGCTCGCTGCGCTTATCATCCAAAACCGCACCGGTGCGCTCAACAAGAGAAAGCACTAGTGCACATAAAATATTGGCACATTGGACACCGTGCGCTCCATACACACCTGCCCGGTGTGTTGTATTATTGTAGAGCATCGATGCTTTACAAATCTTCTGCACCAGTGCATCATAAAACACCACGCCAAAACCGAAACTGCCCGATGCGGTATTAAGAAACCGCATCGACGCGCCTATAAAA
This sequence comes from Pinus albicaulis, assembly GCA_034641835.2. Classification (NCBI taxonomy): domain Eukaryota; kingdom Viridiplantae; phylum Streptophyta; class Pinopsida; order Pinales; family Pinaceae; genus Pinus; species Pinus albicaulis. The sequence goes on along the minus strand of CM076571.1, from coordinate 544,515,799 downwards.
CCACGCGCACCGGAACAGGGTTAAATATAAAAAAAAAATACGGCCAAAAAATCGCATTTTTCATTTTTCTTAGTGCTCTAGATCTCTCAAGCACCAGTGCAATTTATCCTTGTCTGATCTGCCCTGACATTGGTGCTCCCATTGCACGCACTGCTGCTGTGCATTACCCACCAATCTCCAGCTTGCATTTTGCAAAACAGTGGTCAAATTTTCTTTTGCAATTTTTACAGCCAATATGCCTCCTCGATGGCCAAATATACATGTATTTTTCTTACTTTTCCATAATTAAATTTTTTAGTGGATTAAAATTTCAAATAACCTTAAAATTAACCATTTAAAAGAAGAAAAAATTTTTGTCGCGCGGTGCGCTCGAGCCGTTCGGCTCACACCGGTAAGCAGTGCTACCTGTAAAATTTACAGGCCGCACCGCAACTAGTGTAATGATATCCAAACCATTTCTGAGGTGGTACCGAAAGGCGCACCGCATTATTTTAAAATTTTAAAAAAATTGCGGTGTGGTCATTTAGCTGGTCCCACAGTTGACCATGTGGAATAGCAGCAACGCAGTGCGTTGACGAAAATATCCACCCCAGTGTTTGTCAGCGCACCTCATTCGAAATTCCGACAGGGTCAACGATGCGGCCTGGTAAAAGACCGTACCGTTGAATATATAATTAGTCAGGAGGTCGGTGCGCTGACAGAACTATATGCGTTAGGGTGTAGAGTTTAGTTAGCGCACTACACACCTGACACCTTACATAATCAAAGGTGCTTTGAAATTTTTCAGGTGCACCGTCTACGGTGCATTGAATGTCATCTAGGGCACCACCCCCAATGTGCGACAAACAAAAGACGCACCGAAACTGGCGCATGACTGTTTTTTGTGGTGCATCGACTTTTTTTTTTTCAATTTTTTTTTTATATGTATATTCCTAAATTCCTGTCTCATTTAATAATTGTTTTTTATTTAATATTTCAATCATTCATAGAGAAGAGGGGGAACAATAGGAACAACAGGCGGATCAGTATGACATGGTTCACCTGTGGGAGGCACGAGAGAGGGAGAGAGAAGCGTACCCTCACCCTATTACAACAGCTACCCAGGGGCTCCTAAGGCAGGTAGGCCTCGTCAAGTTCATGAGGAGGCTACTTCCCTAAAGGGCTATGGTGTGTTTTTGAGACATATTATCCACAAGTGGAATGCCCACTGACAGGCTTTCCAGGTTGGTCCTAACCAGTGGTACATGCCCACTGAGGAGGATATATACTTCATTACAGGGCTTTCGAGGAGAGGGGAGGATTTTCCCTCATTCCCAGAGGTTCCAGCTGGCTGTGTAGTAGGGAGTCAGTTAGTGTACTCCCAGAGATACATTGGAGCAGATGTACTCTCTCCTTCATATTTTCGGGTCGCTAGAGGTCAGTTACATATTGGTGCATTTGGTAGTGAGGAGGTGAAGTGCCTCTCACTTATCATTTTGACCATTTCACACAACACCAGTGATGGGCAACACATTAGTTGCTCGCTTCTATGTTATGTTTATTCTTTAGTACAATATCCATGACTTGTCAGGTGGTCTGCCATTTTTTTGCGGCAGTTCTGTACAACCTTAGATAGATGTCGTGCTCATGCACAAGGGAGGGTCAACTTTCATTTTGCTTCAGAGCTTTTTTGTTTATTTTTTTAGAGGTTTCCAAAGATGAGGCCTACTTTTGTTTGGCAGCCTCGTAGGCCGATGTTCGAGGCACGGATGCACATGTGGGGGAAGATGATGCCCAAGAGGGGCGAGACTGTGTTTCCAGCGAGGATATCACAAGATGCATTGGAGTTGCTAGCTAGTGTTGACGAGCTGCATCCCTTCATTATGGTCCCTTGTCCTTATGCTGGATTAGATTCGCGAGGGTGTCCCAACATCCTATTCACAGCTGATGAGCTGCTGAAAGATAGAGGTAATATTACTGTTTTATTTAAATTTATTCTAACATGTTCTTTAACTTGTTCTTATTAAATTGTGTAATGAAATTGTCTAATTATTGTTGTGTACTTGTATATATTTTGCATACATTGGGTCTTTTAATGGCGAGGACATGCCAACACCACCACATGATCCAGGTGTGGATCCTGATTATGATCAGGGCATGCCAGATGTCGAGGATCATTAGGAGGCCAATGCAAAGAGACCTACTACTGCTAGTGTGCTAGTACCACCTTTTCCTAGACGCGGTCAACTTGATACTAGATATAGGATGGAGTTGGGCGACCAACTCATTGCATTGATTGTTGAGGCGGGCATCAGACCCACTATTATGAGAGACATACAGGCCGATGGTAGGCTTTTACAGATGTGGAGAGGCATGATGTGTGACATGTATAGGCTAATGCGAGATGTCGTAGGAGCGACGATCTTAGTTATGCAGCTGAGGAGGACCGTTGCACGTTATAGGCATGGTCGAGACGCAGCATGTGATCGACAGTCAACGAGCAACGACTAATCATCTCATGATTATTCACCTCGTGCCACGCCAGATGAGCAACCTCCACTAGCATCTAGCAGCAGTCATCATGGAGATGAGGTTGGACCATCGACCACGTCCAGTCAGCAACCTGCATTATCCAGCAGTACTCATGATCATGAGCAGGCTGGACCATCGACCATCGAGGCTACACCATTGACTGATCAGGCCTCGACTAGTACTACTATTGATGTTGTACCACGAGCTGATCCATGACATTTATATTACAGTTGTATATTTTTAACATTATATATATATATATATATATATATATATTATGTTCATGTTGCAGTTGTACTTAATTTACATGTTGGTGATCATCATGATGTGTATATTGTTTGGTCATGTTAGCTGATATGTTCATTTAATGTCCAGCTTGCAGATAGATGTGTATGTGATAGCATGAGTTATTTGACATGAGATGTATATTTGATGTTTGTGTTGTGATGATGTTATACAATGCTAATTGTGTTTTGTTAGATGATCATGATCACGATGATGTTAGCAATGTGTTTTTTAGTCGAATATGATGTTTGTACGATGGTTATCATGATCGTGATGTTTATTAATTAATTTAATATTAAATGACCATGATATTTATTAATATTATGTCATGATTGTAATTTAAATTTAAATTTTAATTGTATTTTATAATTGTAAAATTGTATTTGTATTTGTAATTGTAATTTTAACTGTAATTGAATGTAAAATATTTAATGTAAAATTTTAATTGTAATTGTAATATTTAATTTATTGTGAAATGATTGTAATTGTAATTTTAACTGTAATTGTATATATGACAAATTGTAAAATTGTAATTGTAATTCTAATTGTATGTGAAATTCTAAAATTGTAATTGTAATTTTAATTGTAATTGTATGTAAAATATTTGTAAAATCATAATTGTATTTGTAAATGTAATTCTAATTCTAATTCTAATTGTGTGTAAAATATTTGTAAAATTTTAATTGTATTATTGTGAAATGATTGTAATTGTAATTGTAATTGTAATTGTATCTAAAATTCCAAAATTGTAATTGTAATCTAATCGTAATTGTATCTGAAATTGTAAAATTGTAATTGTAACTGTAGTTGTAATTGTATGTAAAATATTTGTAAAATTTTAATTGTATTAATGTGAAATGATTTTATTAAAATTTGTAAATAATTGTAAAATAATAAATCTTGAATAATATGAGTTTTGTAACATAATAGAGTTTATAGAATAATGCAAATAAGTTCATGTACTTTAGAATTATCATTATTTATTATGATCTTACATGCAAAAAAAAAAAAAAATATACAGTACACCATTTCTAGTCGAGATTCCTGGTTTTTCGTCCGGTGCGTATATAATCATAACTTGCACCAGTGCGTCTTAGTACTAAGATGCACCAGCGCTTCACAACTCTTCCGCACCGGTGCGCAAAAACATAAACCATGATCTTACGAACCATACCAGTGCACCTATAAAACCCCGCCACTGGAGCAACGGAGGGTTCGAATCGCGGGCAATAATTTTTCTAAGGAGATGAGGGTTTGAAAAGATGAGAGTTCGAATTTCAACTTAGAATATTATAGCAGAGAAAATGAGTGATTCAAACAGAAAGATGGATAAAGATGCTTACAGGGATGCAGACGGCTATAGAGCTCGACATAGTACAAAAGGAGAAAATGTTTATGAAAAATCTGAGATGCACTATTAGGCGGATAAATCGTTCTTGCGGACAAGAACGATCTCCCTAGTATCACAAGGATAGCTAGAAACAAATAGGACAAATGTAAACTACTTTCTCTAGATTATATATGATTTAGAATTTTCTATGATAAAGAAAGGACCTACTTGTGATCCAATGCTAGTTGAATTCTTCTTTCTCGTTGCTCCAAGAAGTCACCTCTTAAGATCTGCAAACAAAGACATAGAAGATAATCAAAAGCACCTGCAACATATACTAATTCATAAATCACAAATCTATCTTAATGATCAAGGAGTTTAAGAAATAAGTCATTCAAGTAAACATATAAACAACTTATTGAGAAAACATGATCCAATTGTATTATCTTTAAATAAAAGAAGGAGTCTTACAACCATGTTCACCTTGATGTCATGCAGGTCCTTCCGGGGTCCAAAACAAGCGTTTTCCTTTAGTATGACAGGCCTTTCCACTCTTTGAACCAGCCTAAATACGAGTATGTTATCATTCTCGCAGTTAGCAAAAAGAGTATGTTTCTTCAGGAATTCCCTTCTTTATCGCAGCTAACAAGTACAAAGCAAGTACTAAGTGTATACAAAATGCATAGAGAAGTTTTACATATGTGAGCATGTACCCTTGGGACTGAACCAAAGCTTCAATTTATAGGAGAAGGAAAGTGGTTGCAGCTCCAAAATGGAAGGGATAGAGTCCCCTTATCAAGGGATTAAGTTCCAACGACCAAGGAATAGGCTCCTTTTATGAAGGAATGAATGTTCATGATAATGGAGGGAGTAAGGCTTCGACTGGATAATGCCTTCTAGAAGCTTCCAGCTGGGAGAATATTCGACCAACTGGTGCTTCTAGAATTTACTTTCACCTTCAATTTACCTTTTACAGGGGACCACACTTTTAATGAAGAAAACCCGTGGTCGGCTCCACAGTTTTTGGAGCAAAAGGGTGCGGTGCCATAGGTAAGGCTAAGGAAAAGTGCGGTACAAGTGTTTTTATGATTTTTACAAGATTTTCTCCAAATTCATGGCTTGGTTTAGGAACTTTAGGTTTGTAGACTTCTAAAGGAGCATTACATAGGTATTGATGAACCCATATAGACAGTAAAATGTCATGGTGACAAAATAATGTGTAACAGATTGCCCCCCTAAAGCGCGAAGTATGAGATAATTCGAAGAGTGAAGTGCTTTATCATTCCAAGGATTGGCTTGTGGACGCCAGTTGGAGCTTGTAAAAACATTCAACGCAAACATATATATATATATATATCTCATCGTTGAGGTAGGCATTCCCATACTCAGAGCAAAAAATAACTAAATCAAAACTTTAAATAAAATGTTCTGATATAGAAATGATTCTAATATTACATCAATAGTAGACACAGTATGGACGTAGCCATCTGTCATGAATAGTCTACTGAATAGTAAAACTCCTCGCAGCCTAGATGGTGGAAACTAGATCCAGGGTCTTGATTTCCGCTACCCAAACTAGTACGATTCTATCCATGTGATCGATCGATTGTGTCGAAGTCGAACATGGTAGAAACCACTTGATTACCAGTCAATGATGTGAACTGATAAAAAGTGTGAGAGAAACCACCAATAATAAAAATGGGTCTCAAAGTATTCAGTACAATCCATGAAGTGTGAATAAATGATTTGAAGTCGAACACTTCATGGAATCATTTGATCGAAGATCAATGATGCAACCTATCATCGAAGGCGAGAAACCTGCCATTAAGGCATGTAGATTCCAAGGTACTGAAGGATTCTAGATCAACTTCCTAGATGATATGCTGTCATCGATAGAAAGTGATCCATCGTAGGAAAGCCCACGACGCGAAACCATTAGATCAAGTTTTGTAGAAATATTTTGCAAGGACTTACTCAGGGATGGTCAACGCGAATTGAGACATATGTTTGCAGATGAATGGTTTGTTTGAACTGTCCTCTTGAACACATAATGACACTGAAAATGGTTTGGTGACAATTGACCTAAAGATAATACCCAGAAACCAACTGAAGACTTTCAATATGGTTTGATTAACTGATAGGCAAATGAATTTCCCAACCCAAGTAGAAGTGTGACAAAAAGTGTCGTGTTCAAGAGTGGTATACTGCTTTTAAACAAAGTATGACAACTGGATCCATTTTCTCTCTTTTTCCCCCACCATTTCTAGCAAGTACCTCTTTATTTTTTACAAGCTTGAGGAGGATAACGTTTGCTTGTTATATAAGCTCATCCTTCGGATGAGTCCAACTTAGTTTAAAATCAAACCCTAAGAAGGAGTGGTTCATTCATGTTTGTAATTTACAGGTCCTTTACTATTAAATTTTAACGAGTCCAGTATAGCAGAAACTCGGTTTTTTTCAATTAGGGAGTCAGAAGAAAAACTTAAGGAAACTTCGTGGGTGTACTTTTTCGTAAATTTAGTCTCTCAAGCCAAATGATAAAATAATACAGGAGATAACTCTATTGACTATGATTAGTCAACGTATACCTTTTTTCATAAATAATCCATTTCAGTCCAGAAAAGGGGTAAAATTATACTGAAGGGACGACTGTTCATTTTCTTTAACGAGTTCGAATAGTCAAGTACTCGGCAATCTTTTCATGTTTAGAGAGTCTGAAAAGGGCTTAAAAGAGAGCTCAAGATTTCACTTTTTCGTAAGTTTTAACGAGTTCGAAAAAGGGATAAAAATGTACTCATGGTTTTCTCTTTTTCATAAGTTTTAACGAGTTTGAAAAAGGGATAAAAATGTACTCATAAATTTCGCTTTTCCATAATTTTTACCGAGTTCAAAAAAGGGATAAAAAGTATACTCCTTTGTCAAAATTGAATTTTACCCAAAAAATCATGTATTCTGCATAAAGAACTCAAAAATTAAACATACATGTTTATGATTAATAAAAATAATTCGGAAAACAACTTTTCAAAGTGGAAAATAAACAAAATCATATTTCATTTATTCAAAAAATCTTATAAAAAGGAAATTTTCTAAATCATTTTTACCATTTGATTCCAGAGTGAAAGTTGAGAGCTTTTGGTGAAAAACGTTCCAGAGGAGATTACGAAAAATTCAACCGTCATAATAAAAAATCATCAGTTCCAGGTAATCCACATCATTCTCGCCTTCATTTTTGTCCGTTCACTTTCTTAATTTAAATTTTAAATTTATTTTTTGGGGGGGAAATATGTTCAAAATTTCGCCCATGGGGGTCCGCAGGTAAAACACATGACACTTGCAGACCCCGAAAATTTTTCAAAAAGAAAATTATCGTGGTCCCACACCTTTTGTATAGGATGCATGCAGACCCTCGCACTGTCTCTGTGAAAAAGGTGTGGAGGCACCGTGAAGAAAATAAAATGATAGATTCTCCCAAAATAAACCAAATTTTTCACTCAAATTGTTTCTAATCTTCCAATTTGCCCATTGCAGAATACCTACAATGCTTGAGTGGAGGGAACGCGAACATGAAGAGGTTGATGAGGCTGCAATGGTACATGCGCCCACATTGCGTGTGTTGAGGGAATGTGGTCTATATAAATTTTGGGCTATTCAGGGTATGAGGGCCCAAGTGGACTTACTCACCTGGCTAGTAAACAAATGGGACGTCCAGGAACAATGCTTCATAATTGGAGATCACCGGCTCGAAATCGAGCTGGAAGATATATATTTTCTTACTGGTTTATCAAAGAGAGGAGAACCAACCTCTTTGTTTGGGGCTAGAGTAGGTGGCCAATCTGTCACTAGCCTTTAGTAAGAGTTCTGCAATGAGGAATCGGATCCCAAAGATAAATGCATTGATATAAAAACAATCATCCATCTTGAACTTAAAGTGGTTGCGTTTACTATAACCCGGTTGTGTGGGAACACAGCTCCACACATTACTACTAGATCCTAGATGCAGACTGCTATTGATTGTTTCAGAGGCACCATTTTCAATTGGTGTGAGGCAGTATTGGCCAACGTAAAAGGCCAATTTACCAAAGCAAAGAACTCAAAGTTGAAAAACTTTGGGTATGGAGCTATTGTTGTCACATTTTATCTGGAGAGAATTTCTTCAATTTCCTCGCAGCTTATCTCGGTTAAACATGGTAGAGTCAAGGAGGCCCGGATGGTCCGATGGGTTGCATTGATGGCCCATCATAGTGAGGGAGGTGAGATTGTTCATTTTACTCCAGCTTATTTCCATTGGTTGGAGAACCAAATCTTCACCATAGAAGATTTCCCATATGTTGGGATAGACTTTCGTGGTGATCGAGAGATGTCCCTTCCTCCGGGAACACAGTGGGATGACTCAGGTAAGAATCATTTTGACATGTTCTAAATTCTAATTTTTATTTGTTTTTTTCTAAATCGTCCAATATTGATGATAAAAAATTTTAAAATGCAGATATTGGTCCATGCAGGCTAGCCACGCTCTGTCGCTTCGACAGGAAGCAAAGAGAGCCTGTTGCAGCACCACAAGATCAGGCAGTTGAGATTCTTACTGTTCTATAACACAACCTAGAGTGGTTTACCTTGGATATCCTGGAGACTTCGATAGATGATGTCCCTCTTCGTCTTCAGAGACATGTTATTGGAGTTCCTGGTCAGTTCAGGAGATTCCTGAATAGAGTAGCGTGAGCTGTCGTGTATTATCATGATCACCACCATGGATAGTGGATGACTGTGCAGACTATGACATTTTGTTTTTTGTATCATTATTTTTGTTGATTATACAATGTTTTAAACCTATAATCGAGGATGATGTAATATTTTTTGAAAATACTATTTTACTCTATGATATTCTTATTATTTTCGGCTATCTGTTCAACATGTTTATCGAATGTTGCTTTGATTTACTGATTTAATGTTGCAAATGTCTGTTTATAACACTAGTAGCTAATGCATCAACCAATGTGTTTAAATTTCTAGAAATGTGTTGATATTCAATGTAATCAAACTCTCGTTCCAAGAGACGTACCTTCAAAAATAATCTCAATAATACTGGGTTTTTAATTGCGTATACTCGATTTAAGTGTAATACAATGAGTTCAGAATCTAACGTAACGATCAAATGTCGAATTCAAAATGGATTCAGATAATAACTCAATCATTGCGCTATATTCTATGATATTATTCATTTTTTGACCGAGGCTTACCCCATGCATAGATATTAACTCATCAGTGGGTGAATAAATAACCCATGCTGCGGAAGAAATGTTCCATGTACTACGATAAGCACCATCAGCAAAACCAATATACGTTTGAAGGGATGTCGACATCTGCAATATCAAGAGTAATCCAGATAATTAGGGATAAAACAAACTTAAACTAGACACACTCTTCTAATCTAAGGCACACTAGCTACGAAAAGAACTAATATATAAATAAGATCTCCATATAAGATTTAAGCATAATATCTCTTCAAATAAAGCCCATTTCTGGATTTGTCTAAAGAGACCCCGTCATAATCAGTAAATTCATAATCCCCTTTTGCAAGCACTCGCTTGACAATATAAGGACCGTGCCACATGGGTTTGAATTTCCCAGCTCCTAGTTTATCATTAGCTTGGTCGTATGCCAATACTAGGTCACCCTTTGAAAAAACACGAGGTGTAACACTCCTATCATACTGAGCTTTCATTCGTTTTTTATGAGCCTCGGTAGCTAATGCAACAGTGTGTTGAGTTTCATCTAATTGAGCTAAGTATAAAAAGCATTTTTCCTCTTCAGAGGTAGTTGGTAGTAACTCTATGGCTAATTTGAGTGACGGTATTTCGCATTCAATCGGTAACACAACTTCTAAACCATAAACTAGCTAAAAAGGAGTGAAACCTGTTGCAGTTTCTGCTGAGGTTCGATATGCCCAAAGTGTTTAGAAAATCATAGTATTCCAATTCAATTTATGAATTTCGATTATCCTTTTAATCATAGTGGTTAAAAATTTATTTACAGCTTCAACCTCACCATTAGCGTGCGGGTAATATGGTGTAGAACTATCGTGGTGCAAGCCAAGTTGGTTGGAAAGTTCAGTCATCATAATGTTTCAAAAATGGCTCCCATGATCAGTAATGATAGCTTGGGGTACACCAAATCAAGCAATCACATGTTTGAATACAAAAGTAGCTGCAGTTTTTCCATCTGTCACAAATGTAGGCATCGCCTCGGTCCATTTGGTAAAATAATCTACTGCAAGAATAATATACCCATGCCCCCCGGCCGAGTGAGGGTTACATGTAATGAATTCAATGCCCCATTTTGTAAAAGGACTGACAACAATTATTGGGTGAAGAGGATCTAGTGGTGCACGTGGCATTTTCGGAATGCTATAATGAAATCTTTAAATAACGAAGGCAAAAAATAACCAGCGCGCAATATCTTTTGGGTTGTGGCATACCCAGACATATGACCACTACATGCTCTAGAGTGACAGTCATTTAAGACTTTTTCAGCCTCTTCGTGGGTGAAACATCGTCGAAATACAGAATCTGCACCACGACGATAAAGCGTGTCTCCAACAATATTGTACTGCTGAGACTGGTAACGGATCTTTCATTGTTGTGAATGTGAAAGCTCAAGTCGAAAAGTTTCGGTTTGGAGATAAATGATTATATCTCCGTACCAAGGATCTAAATTACCGATAAGAAATAAAGATTCATCAGCGATTGGATGGTCTACCACAGTTTCTGTCTCAGTATTTGGGAAGTCACACATAAGTTTGGCGAACACTAGTGATTCCTTTGATTTGTATTTTTCAAATTCTAAATGAAAATCTTGAAGGATTACTATCCATTTAGAGTATTTGCCCCCTAATAATTGTTTGCTCAAAATATACATCATAAGGTTACAATCAGAGATCACTATTGTTTTTCGTAACAGTATGTAATGACGAAATATTTGGACAGCTTGAACTATTTCCAAGGCTAATTTCTCCACATGTGAGTATTTTATTTCAGTCGGATTTAAATTGAGACTGAGATAGTAATTCACATGTTCGTTGTGAAATTCATCTTCCTGAACTAATACCATTCCGATCGTGGAATTAGAGGCTGCTAAGTATAAAAATTAATCTATGTTGTAATTGGGTGGATGCAATAATGGTGCATTGGTAAACGTGTGTTTTAGAGCATCAAAAGATCTATCAGCGATCTCGTCCCAAATGAAAAGAATATTATGTTTCAACAACTTGGTAAAACCTTTGGTTAACTCAGCATAGTTAAGAATGAATCTACGCAGAAAGTTTTCTTTCCCCTGAAAACTTTGGAGTTGGCGAAGTGTGGAAGGAGGAGGTAAATTGATAATAGCCTCAACCTTCGAAGGATCAAGATAAATGCCTTGTTTCAAAATGATAAATCCTAGTAATCGACTATATTGCACACAAAAAACACATTTGTGCGGATTCAAGCGAATCTTATATTATCTACATCTCATAAAAATTTCTCGTAAGTGAGTTGGATGATCTTCTCTGTGTAAGGAATGAGCAAGTAGATCATTGAGATAAGGTTGCACAATGTGTTTAATGTCATGAAAAGCATAGGAAATACCCCTTTGAAAAGTTGCCCCAGCATTCTTTAGTCCAAATGGTATTTTACGGTAAGCGAAAGTTCCCCACGGAAAAATGAATGTTGTTTTTGGTTGATCAGCAGGGAGTATGTTTATTTTATTATAACTAGAAAATCCATCCATAAATGAAAACATTTCTCTTCCGACACAATCATCAATGATTTGATCGATATAAGCGGTTGGATAATTGTCTTTGGGACAAGCTCTGTTTATATCCCTATAATCAATACATACTCTGATTGTTCCTTGTTTTTTATTAACATGAAAAATATTAGATACCCAATCTGTTAGAGGGATTGGATAAATAAATCCTACTCGAAGTAATTTTTCAAATTCATCTTTGATTGCAACAGCTTTTCGTGGATGTATCTGACGTATTTTTTGTCTGATAGGTTTAGCATCCGGGTATTTTTTGATTTCATGAACAACAATTTTGGGATCGATTCCTGGCATTTCTTCATAAGACTAGGCAAAAATGTCACGAAATTCTTGAAATAGGAGTTTTTATATATCAATTTCATCTTTTGTACAAGAAGCGCCTATATGAATGTTTTCAACAATTCCTAGTTTTACCGATATGTTAATAGGAATTGTGGAAGAAATATTCTCCAAATTCACTTAAGAATTTGATTTTGTGATTGATATTGGATTCTGGGGTTCCTTGACATAATCATTGGTGAAAATTGATGAAAATTTGTCTTAAAATTTATCAAGTTCAGGTAAAAATGAGGATTTGTGATGGAGATCATCCCACGGTAAGTCATCTATGGACAAATATTTATGAATGTTTTCGTCGGTATAAAATAATTCTTTAAAAGGATTCGGAATTGATGTTATAGATAAGCTTTAAGGTGAGAATGATTTTTCATTGACCACATTTAGAGGGTCAGAATCAGTTGAAGGTGAATTGGAAAATGATTGTACTGCTTGATATGCTAATTCAAACGGACTTAAAGGCATCATGCCTTCAAACGAATCTAGTTCTGACTCTAAAGGCACTATCCAAGTGTCATCAAATGGAATAGTGCTTGATGTAATCATATTTATATTAGCTATATTATGCGGTATGTTAGGTGGAGGCAAAGAAAAATTTCTCAACAAAGCGGAGTATTTAATTAAGCCTACTCCTACACCCTTATAAGGGATAGTTGTTTTTCCAACATGCTGAATATTATCTGTAGAAGCTGGATCGGATTAATAATATGAGAGATGATGAAATTTCACAATATTTCCTTGATGAGGAAACATGATTATTCAAAATACGGAAGACACGACGGTAGTCATAGCATAAGACCAATTTCAACCCAGGAGAAGGTTGTAATCTAGAGGGGCATCAACTACTTCCACATCTAGATTAACAATTTTTCCTTCGACCTCTATAGTTAGATCCTGTAAAATACCATACAGATGGAATCCTATTCCATCAAAAGCTTTGAGGATGGTCAGAGATTGGTTAAGCGTCGGAGAACCAAGCAATTTACAACAACTCAATGACATGATACATGTAGATGCCCCTTCATCAATCACAGTGGGAAAGCAACGTGTGTTTTTTACTAACACTGGAATCTGGAAAGCCATTTGATGGGGTAGTCGAGGTGTAAAATTTTCTAGATCGAAGATCATAAGGTTCAAATCCTGTAGATCTATGGCTCCTAAAACTGACAATAGTAATTTCCTTTGTGCTGGACATGATTGCAACACTTGCAAAGCCAACATTGCCGATGGGGAAATTGACAAATCTTCGACAATGTTGTAATTCTGAGCAGCTCTCGCATGTGGATTGAAATATTATTTACGAAGTACACCTTTAGGAGGCAGTTTGATTACGAAATCAGGATTTGGTTTCTCAATGTGAAGCGTATCGGAAATCGAAGTAGATGCAGATGGTGTAGAATTAGAATTTTCTACTTCTTTACCAGTAATAGGATTTTTATTACCATAGTCCTGTGATTGAGTCGCAACCATAAAACCATAAAAATATCTGCTAATGTATTAGAAGAAGATCCAATCATTTTACTATATCGAATTGGAAATGGATCCTTTAAGACAGCAGGAGTGGGTGAACCTTTGACGAACTTAGAAACTTCTTCCCTATGCGGACATTCCTTGGTGAAATAATCCTCGTCACAGATAAGACAAGGATAATGAGGTTTCTGTTTGTCATCAGTTGATTCAGTTTTATCAGTTTTTTCTTTAGGAGGTGAGGTCCATTTATTCTTTTTCTTCCCTTTTTTCTTTTTTCCAGATTTTGACTTAGTAGATGAATCTACAATGTGAATATCGGCAGCAGTTTCCAAGGAAGATTCTCCTTTTGGTGAATTAGGTAAAGTTATTATAGGAGAAGTAATATTTGAATATTTCTTCTTATTCTTAATTGTAGTAACTGAACCGATTGCACCATCAACGGCATGAGAGCCTGAAGGAATTGTATTTAACTGACTAGGTCGTGGTAAATCGGGGATTTTCTCGTACAAAGTTCCAGACTGGGTATATACCAAGTCTAGATATTGAGGTTGAGGAATAACTTGTTCTTCTGTAACAACTCTTGCTTTGGCTACATCTTTAGTGATTTTTGGTAGTAATGATTTAACAAACCATTCTGCCAATATTTGATTTGGTATAAAATTTTTTACCAAACATCTTCTACGTCTCCAGTCATGAATATGATCTGATATATATGTAGACGTAGATTGTTTTAGTGAAGTTACTAATTCTGTGCCATTATCGTATCTGACTGGCAACTGAAAATGATTTAAGAAGGCATTTTCTAGGGCGTTGAAATTGTTAAAAGAGCCTCGTGGCAGTTCAATGTACCACTTAGCAACTAATCATATTAACGCTCTTTGAAAAAGTCTAAGTCGAATAGAATTGTCAATTAATGAGTTAGACGTGCACCAAAGGTGGTAAGTCATAACATGGTTGGAAGGATCCTCTCCTGTTTTTCCTTCAAATTTTTGGATATCACTGGGCAACTTATGAGGCATTGGTGGCCAATACGGATGATAATATATGGGATCATTCATAGGGTGAGATAAATCCGGTAAATCCAAAGTTTCTATGAACGAAAATCGATGGGTAGGCTCTTGTGGATAACCTTGTGAAACTAAACCAGTCCCAGGAGGAGGATATCCAAGATAACCTGGAATAGGATGTGCATTCAGAATCATATTACCCACTAGATAACCAAGAATAAATGGACCATACTGAGGTTGAACAGGTGTTTGATATGTATATCCAAGGTACGGTTGTTGTGGGTAGACTGGAGTTTGTGAAACAGGTCCATATTGGTACAACCCTTGATATAGTTGATAAGTAAATTGAGGTTGACTCGTTATAACTGTACTTGTACCAGATTGTCCTGCAGGTATCTAAATAATAGTCTGAATTGTCAGTCCAGACTGCGAAATAGAAACGTAAGGAATCTGTATTGACATTTGAGGGAAAGATGTAATAGGAACTGTAGACACTACAGGAATAGGTGTGATAGGTTGAACAGAAGTCTGAACAACTGTTTGTGGTGGAGTACTAGGTGAACTCAGACCAGGTTCTTGAACAGGACCAGATGCAGGTGTTGGAATTGAAGGCTGGACTGGTTGTTGGGGTTGATTATAACCAACAAGTTGTCCTGCTTGATAATAAGGTACTTGCATATTTGGTTGTAAATTCTGTTGGACTTGGGATAGATCCCACACCATTCCAGGATATGAGGGTCCCATTGAAGGTTGTACATAAGACGACCCATAACTAGGTTGAACAGATAGCTGATAATTAACTGGATAATTTCCACCTCCTTGTAACATTTGTTGTTCTGTATAGAACTGTTGTGCTAAAGGAGGTTGCAATCCTTGAGCAGAATACTGCCCTTGAGATTGAAATTGAACTTGAGGCATGTTCTGACTCTAGGGTTGATATTGACCTTGAGTTATGTATTGTTGTTGGATGGATAAGTCGTTCTTGCTGACAAGACATACCTCCTAAGAGTCCTACGGACAACTAGCAACAAACAGACAAACAAAAACTATTTTCTCTAGATAATATTCGATTCATAATTAGTTACAACAGGGGTTTTGAAGACCTACCTTTGGTCCAATGTTGTTCGTAATGATATTCTTTCCAGTTGCTTGAAAGAGTCGTCTTCAAAGATCTGCAATCACAAACATGGAAAAAATCAATAGCACCTGCATAGTATAAAATAATTCACGAATCATATATCTATCAAGATGATCAAGGAATTCAAGAAACAAGCTAATTAATTAAATAACTCATTGACAAAACATGATAAACAAGCTACTTAATTAAAAAACTCATTGAGAAAATGGGATTCATTCGTATTATCTTTGATGAAGAAAGAGCCTTACAACTATGTCTGCCTTGATGTCGTACAGGCCTTCCTAGGGTTCAGATCAGGTATTTCCTTTACTCTGACAAGCTTTGCACTCTCTCAGCTAAAATGCACATGGGTGTGTAATCATTCCCACATAATGATCAGTTAATAGAGTCTAAGTTTCTACAGCATTTCTCCTCAAAAATTCTCAAAGTCTCACTCCTTTTTTAGGTTGAACTATGGCCTCAATTTATAGGAAAAGAGAAGAGGTTGCAGCTCCACATAAGAGGGCATAGAATCCTCTTTTGAAGAGATTGAGCTCCATAAACCAAGGGGTAGGCTCCCATAATGGAGGAATGTACATACATGATAAGAGCGAACCTTCGATCGGATAATTGCATCTAGAAGTTTCTAGATTTGATTGTTGGGCTTCTAAATGTTACTTTCCGCCTTCATTTTACCTTTTACAGGGGTCCACACCTTTAATGAAGCAAAATTGAATTTAGTTCCGCATGCTTTAGAACAAATCGGTGCCGCACCGCAGGCAATGTTAAGACAAAGTGCAGTACAAGTGTTTTTAAGACTTTTATGAGCTTTTCTCTCAATTTCAAGGCTTGCTTTTAGGAACTTTGATGTTGTAGACTTCTAAGGGAGTAATATATGAGTAATGATGAACCCATATAGCCACTAAAACGTCATGGTGACAAATTTCAGTGTAAAAAATTGCCCCCTAATGTGCGAATTCTGAAAACATTCGAAGAGTGATGTGCTTTATCATTTCAAGAATTAGCCTGTGGACACCCCAGTCGGAATCCTGTAAAAACATTCAATGCAAAACATATATATATATATATATATATATATATATATATATATATATATATATCATCACCGAGGTAGGCATTCCTATACTCAGATCAAAAACTAACTAAACTTGTTCTGATACAGAAATGATTTTAATATTACATCAATATTATAGACACAGCATGGACGCAGCCATCTGTAATGAATATTCTACTGCATAATGAATAATAAAACTCCTCGTAGCCTGGATGGTGGAAACTAGACCCGGGGTCTTGATTTCTGCTTCCCGAACTAGTACGATTCTATCCATGTGATTAAATGTGTTGAAGTCGAACATGCTAGAACCCACTTGATTACCAATCAATGATGTGAATTGTTAACAAGTACAAGAGAAACCACCAATAATGACAATGGCTCTCAAGGTACTTAGTACAATCCATGAAATGTGAATAAGTGATCATTTGATCGAAGGTAAATGATGCAACCTATCATCGAAGGTGAGAAACCTGCCATTAAGGCATGTAGATTCCAAGGTACTGACGGATTGTAGATCGACTTCCTAGATGATGAGTTGTCATCGATAGAAAGTGATCCATCGTAAGAAAGCCCACAACACGAAACCATAGATCAAGTTTTGAAGAAATATTTTTTAAGGACTGACTCAGGGATGGTCAATGTGAATGGAGACAAATGTTTACAAATGAATGGTTTGTTTGACTGTCCTCTTGAAATCTTGAACACAATGACACTGCAGATGGTTTGGTAACAATTTCCCTAAGCTAATACCCAGAAACTGGCTGAAGACCTTCAATGTGGTTTGGTTAACTGATAGGCAAAGGAATTTCCCAACCCATGTAGAAGTGTGATAAAAAGTGTCATGTTCAAGAGTGGTTTACTTATTTTAAATCAAAGTGTAACAAATGTATTTGTTTTCTCTCTTTTTCCCCCACCATTTCTGGCAAGTACCTCTTTATTTTTTACAACCTTGAGGAGGATAACATTTTCTTGTTTATAAGCTCATCCTTTGGATGAGTCCAAGATAGTTTAAAATCAAACCCTAAGAAGGAGTGGTCCGTTCATGTTTGTAAACGAAAGGTCCTTTACTGTTAAATTTTAACGAGTCCAGTATAGCAAAAACTCAATTTTTTTCATTTTTAGGGAGTTAGAAGAAAAAACTTAAGAAAACTCCATGGGTGTTCTTTTTCATAATTTTAGTCTCTCAGGCCCGAAAAAGGATAAAATAATGCGGGAGAGAAATCTATTGACCATGATTAGTCAATGTATACCTTTTTCGTAAATAGTCCATTTCAGTCTGGAAAAGGGGTAAACTTATACTGAAGGGACGACTGTTCATGTTATTTAACGAGTTTGAATAGTCAAGTACTCGACAATATTTTCATGTTTAGAGAGTCTGAAAAGGGCTTAAAAGAGAACTCCAAGGTTTCTCTTTTTCGTAATTTTCAAGAGTCCGAAAAAGTGATAAAAGTATACTCAATAGTTTTTCTTTTTCTGTAAATTTTAACGAGTCGAAAAATTGATAAAAATGTACTCATATGGCTGACTTTCAATTTAATTAACGAGCAGGAAAAGACGGAAAGTACTCAGCATTTTCATGTGTTTTACGAGAATGAAAGATAACAAAATAATCTCAGGATTTTCACGAGTTTAACGAGTCTTGAAAATAATAACCGAAATCGACTCAAGATAGGTTTCATTTTTACAAAAGCTTGAAACAGAGAAAAACTATGCTTCAGATAGGTTTGTTTCATTTTTACACAAGCTTGAAACAGAGAAAACTATGCTTGAAAGTAGTTTCATTTTTACACAAGCTTGAAACATAGGAAAATTGTGCTTGAGAAAGGGTTTGTTTCATTTTTACACAAGCTTGAAACAAAGTAAAAATCATGCTTGAGATAAGTTTGAATGCCCCCAAAGCGTAATTGGCTAGAGCGCATACCCCCCAAGCTTCATTTAATTCAACTAAGTAGACTACTGGTTACTAAAATCTGGATGGAATGAAGGTTAATTTACGAGATCAGATGAAAGAATCAACTTGAATAGGAGAGGATTTGTTTCATTTTTTAACAAGCTTGACACAGGAAAAGAACTATGCTCATAGTGACATGTTTCATTTTTTAACGAGGTTGACACAGTAAAAGGAACTATCCTCGTAAACTACTATTTCTAATCTACCTACATAACCTACTGATTCATTTTTTAAGGAGGTTGACACAAGAAAAAAAATTTCCTCATGGGTCTGTTTCATTTTATAACGAGGTTGACACAGTAAAAGAACTGTCCTGATATCTGATTCATTTTTTCACGAGGTTGACTCAGTAACAGGAACCATCCTCAGAAACTACTATCTCTAATCTATCAATCTACTCTCCTCATCTAAGACATGTTTCATTTTTTAACGAGGTTGACACAGTAACAGGAACGATCCTCAACTACATGTTTCATTTTTTAGCAAGGTTGACACAGTAAAAGGAACTATCCTCAACTACATGTTTCATTTTTTAACGAGGTTGACACAGTAAAAGGAACTTTCCTCTTGACCTACTGATTCATTTTTTAATGAGGTTGACACATTAAAGGAACTATCCTCATGACCCACTGATTCATTTTTTAACGAGGTTGACACAGTAAAAGGAACTATCCTCATGACTCACTGATTCATTTTTTAATGAGGTTGACACAATAAAAGGAACTTTCCTCTTAAGTGACCTTGTCATGACTTCCAACTGGAAGAAAGACATGTCAAGGGAAACTCCTCGATCATGGCTTCCAAAAGGTCTTCATCAGATGGAAGAAAAATTCTCTGGAAGGAACACATGTCAAGGGACTCAAAAGGGATAGGAACATCGTGTTCAAATAATCCCATAGAGTTTTCCATGTCAATTACCGGATCTAAGTCAAAGGAAGTCGAGCAAACAGTGACAGGCTCGCTTGCATCGGTAACTGAAAACATGGGACTGGGTGCCACATAATTGACCCGTGGCGGGGTAGATACCACTTTAGTATAAGGAACATTTAGGGGTGTCAGATTTTTGGTAGTCGAATCAAGGCAAGTGAATGAAAGCTAGTCAATGGTCATAATGTTTCCATTGTGAGGGAAATACATCACGTGAAAGAGTGTCGATACGACAGCTTTCATTGCATAGACATAATCTCGCCCAAGGAGTAAATTGAAATCCAAGGGGCCTCGAACTACCATAAGATCTATACAGACAGTTTTACCTTCCAAAGTAATAGAAAACTTAGGAAGGATCCCTAAAGGTTCACTAATGATTCTGTTAAAATCTTTCAGATTCTACGTAATAGGCACAAGCTGAGGGGAGCCCAAATATTTCCAAGCAGTTGAGAATAAAATACTAATAGAAGCACCTTCATCTACATGTGTGCGGCATACATTCTTACGACAAGCCTGCACAATTATTTGGAAAGGGATGGAAGAAGGAAGATGAGGTTATGTCAGTCTATTATAATCAAAGGAAAAGACCTCGGTACTTGGAGGGGGATTTGTAGGAATAGGTGTAATGTCCCCTAGCGTAGAAGAATATAATGTAACAAGAAGAACTTGAGCGGTATGAAGTTCACTCTCTACAGGGAGAATGGGATCGACCAAATGTGAAATTGAGTCGACCACTTGATCAACAAAAGGATCATCAACATGAGTGATATTAGTTTCACTCTCGAATGGAAGAGTGGGATTGAATATACTTGGAATTAGATCAATCACTCCATTTGTTGACAGTAGGTTGGGAGAAATTTTACGGTAACCAGTTGGAATTTCTTGCTGTGGAATAGTAAGTTTTTCCAACAATTTTGAGGCTTCATTCATGTGAGGGAAAATGTGAGTTTGATGACTCCCCTTGCATAACTTACAAGAAAACATAACTTTGATGACTCCTCGAACTAGTCAGGTTTCCCAAGAACCTGACTATCACTGGTTGATGGATCAACGATAAGTTGATGAGAATGTTCTGACCATACTTCCAAGACCTTAGGAATACCAGGACAATTGATAAGGAAGTGGTCACCCTTACAAATCTTGCAAGGGAATTTGGGTTTACGATGCATGTTGGAGGTTTCCTCGACACTACTACCGCTTACAACCATGGTTGGTTGGTTGACTTCTTTCTTATCTCATTTCTTCTTCTTCTTCCCTTTCTTCTTCTTATTAGCCACCTAGTTACTAGCGTCAAGGATTTTACCAAGCGAAGAGGAAGAAAGGGAGGAAGAAATATTGATCGAAGAAGGTAAAGGGTCAACATGAGGTTGGTGATGTTGAGATGGTGAAATCTATTGATGTGAAGCATCCAGTTGAGGTGGAACAATTGGAGTATTCGAGGCCAACGAAGTTGAAAATAACCATACCGGTAAACCTATTGTAAATCTAGGTAATGACAATGTAGCCATATAAGGAGGACCAACATTTCCAAAGCAAGGAAAATTACTAGGAGTCTCAATAAGAGGGGTTCCTTGGTTGGTAAATTCCGGAACAGTTGCCATTAGATTCAACTTCAGTGAATTTTATTAACAATTTAAAACTAAAATTAACAATTCTCAATTCAAACCTAACAATTAAAATTCACAATTCACACCTATGGTCTCTAAAAGTAAAAACAAAGAAACGAACAAGCGCTATCAAATCTAAGAGCCAAACCACACACAAACAGTAGATTCCCGCACTAAAAACACTAGTTGGTGATGAAATCCAACATCGTAGAATTTTAATGCAGAAATGGTGGTTGGAACAGTTACCCTGACAACCTGCTTAATGAAACAGACCGATGCAAGTTTCTCCACTATGTCATCTCGAGTGAATATAACCCTCTAGAGAGTCCAAGTGAGTCTAGTCGACGTCTGCTGCAGGTACAGTGGGATCTTCCCTCCACCATCACCTTGGGAAATAATCCTAAATTTTATGGCCACTAAGGTCACCAACAAGAATAAATATACCTAGGGGAACTGTCTACGATCTGATACACACGCAAGGGTAGAGTAACAAAGTTCAATCCCCTTGAAGGCTCCTTGAAATAATCCAAGGTTTACCGACAAGTGACCCCAGGCTCCTCGCCAATGGTCAATCTGAGGTTTACCATTGTTAATACGTGTATATCTTCTATCGTTCCCAATGAGGAAGGATTGATTACCTCACTAGTTCGGATATGATCTCATGCCTGACTCCTTCAAGGGGAGCTTGCCAGAGCATACATGCTACTATTGGAATTTTCCTACTGCAAGATCGACTACTTGTTTGTTTTAGTTGCTTTGGAAAGTTAACTACAACCTATTCCAAAGCACTAATCCTAAGCTAGATTGGTGGAAAGAGCCCTAAAAATGTAAAAATTACTAGATGAATTTTAATTAAGCGCTGTGTTATTTAGGCTGTTATTACTCAAAAGGGTAAATGGATATGAAACCAATGGTGTTATGACCCGAACCAAAAATGAATGCAATCGAATATGATAATGTAATCTTTTCAATTCGATGAATCCTAACTAAAGTAAGGAGAGAGTTTCCATTCACTTCCAACAATGCAAAAAATTGATCACTAAGAGAAAATATAACAAATTCTCTAATGCACTAATTTCATCAAGAAAAACTAATGCAAATCAATCCCAAAACAATTTTTATTTTTGTGTTTTTAAAACAAGCATAAAAACATCTAAATTCAAATCAAAGAAAATTGATCTAAATCTATGATTTATTTTTCAGAATGTAAACTATGCAATTGTAATCTATGCACAATTCACTTGAAAAGTATGCAAATGTAATCTATGCACATTTTTCATTCATATTCTGAAAATGAGAATTCTAATTATGCAAATGTGATCTATGTAAGAGAATTCTCAAACACAAGATGATTCTAATGTAATCTAAAGAACCCAATCAAGTGTAAGTAATGAAAATTGGGTGAGAATTCCAAAGGTCAAAAAATAAAAACACTCAAAGGCGATTAACACTCAGACACAATTTAGCGATTAAAAAGATGCAAAATTGTTAAGAAACTGAGACAAACCTCGAAGTAATGAAAAAAGGAAATCAAATTAAGAATTTCTCGAAAAAGAATATTCAAAACACCCAATTAACTTAACAGAGACTGATGAGATTGTAAAATTTCTAAAAGAAATTCACATAAGGCTTTCTGACAGAAAATACAAGTCTGGGTATACAATGAGAATCTAACAAACTAATCCAGAAAAGAGAATTTTAAGGTTTTCTAAAATTTTTCACAGGGTCCGCAGGTTTCAGTGTAAACAGCTGCAGTCCTGCACTGTTTATACAAGAAAAGAGCGGAGATGCCTGCACTGTTTCTAAAAGAACACTGCGGATACCAGAAAACTAAAAGAAAAATAAAAAACTCTAAAGAACTTTTCAGGGATTCTATAGGAATAAATTACCCAAGCCAATATCAATCAATCAAAATCAGAAAAATAGTTTCACAAGTCAAAAATAAAAGAAATCGAAGTTCAAGATCCATTCCCCAATGGAGTCTCCATTTTGTTGTATGGATAATTTGTTCTTGCTGACAAGACAAACCTCCCAAGTGTCCTACGGACAGCTAGAAACAAACAGACAAACAAAAATTATTTTCTCTAGATAATATTCGATTCATAATTAGCTACAACAGGGGTTTTGAAGACCTACCTGTATTCCAACGTTGTTCGTAATGATCTTCTTTCCAGTTGCTTGAAAGAGTCATCTTCAAAGATCTGCAATCACAAACATGGAAAAAATCAATAGCACCTGCATAGTATAAACTAATTCACGAATCATATATCTATCAAGATTATCAAGGAATCCAAGAAACAAGATAATTAATTAAATAACTCATTGACAAAACATGATAAACAAGCTACTTAATTAAAGAACTCATTGAGAAAATGGGATTCATTCGTATTATCTTTGATGAAGAAAGAGCCTTACAACCATGTCCGCCTTGATGTCGTACAGGCCTTCCTGGGGTCTGGAACAGGCGTTTCCTTTACTCTGACAAGCTTTGCACTCTCTCAGCTAAAATGCACATGGGTGTGTAATCATTCCCACATAATGATCAATTAAGAGAGTTTGAGTTTCTACAGCATTTCTCCTTAAAAATTCTCAAAGTCTCACTCCTTTTTGAGGTTGAACTATGGCCTCAATTTATAGGAAAAGAGAAGAGGTTGCAGCTCCACATAAGAGGGGATAGACATTACAAGGAAAAGACCCTCTAGCGGATGTTTTTGAGGAACCACAAAGAAAAATACCCCATACATCCATTTCTAGCGAAGGTTACTAGAGGAGGTTGGCGGGCAGAGGGTTTTGCGGATGTTTTCCTATCGGTGCTCTTATCATTAAAAATCACCCCGGTGCTCTCAAAAAAATAAATCATTGGTGCGGCCGAAATCATTGGCACACCGGACACCGTGCACTCTGTACACACACGCCTGGTGCGTCATAATATAATAGAGCACTGGTACCTCACAACTCGTTCGCGTCGGTGCATTATAAAACACAACGCCAACACTGAAACCACACAGTACAGTAGACAGAAACTGCATCGCTGCATCATAAAAAATGTGCCAAAACACAAACCGACCAGTGCGTTTGCAACAAACGGTACTGGTGCGCCTATAAATAACGTGCACCGGTAAAGGGTTAAATTAAACGACAAAAAACTCGGATTTTTCAGTTTTCCAGTGCTCTTGAGCTATCAATTATCTGTATGCATGATACCATAGAACACACTGCTGCGCACCGAACATTGGCACACCGGACAGCGTGCACGAAGTACACATCGCTGGGGCATCCAATTATTGTAATGCACCGGGGCGTCAATACTCTTCCGCGCCAGTGCATCATAAAACATCGCGCCAAAAAAGAAATGAACTGGTGCATTCTTCTCTAAGAGCACCGGTGTGCCAGAAACAACACACACTGGAATAACGTTATATAAAAAAAAAATTAAGGCCAAAAAACCAGTGCTTTGCGACTATTACGCATCGGTGCTTTACCATTACGCCGCCCCGGTGCATCATAAAATTTTCGCAAAAAAACTGAAAAATCCCGGTGCACGGTTAGGGCAATGCCCTGACGTGTTATAAAAAATGCGCCAAAACTGATACCGCCTAGTGCGGTTTTCTTAACTGCACCGATGCGCTTATAAAACCCCGCGCACTGGAACAGGGTTAGTAAAAAATATTACGGCCAAAAAACTTCATTATTCACTTTCCTCAGTGCTCCATTGCTCTCAAGCCCCGGTGCTATTTCCTTATTTCTGAGCCGCCCTGCCATCGGTGCTCTCATTGCACCCATTGCATGCACTACTGCTCTGCATTGCCAACCAATCTGCAGCTTGCATTTTGAAAAACAGTGGGAAAATTTTATTTTCCAAATTTTACAGTCAATATGCCTCCTTGACCACGAAATGTACAGTTATTTTTCTAGTTTTTCTATAATTAAGCCTTTTACCGGATTAGATATTGAAATAAACTTAAAAATAACCATAAAAAATAAAAAAATAAATAAATAAAATTGTCATACGATACGCTCGAGTTGTTCGGCTCGCACCGGTAGCGTTGTACCTGTAAAATTTATAGGCAGCACTGCTACCGGTGCTAACGGTAACTGCAACGTTTCTGGGGCGGTTCCAGAAGGTGCCCCAAATAATTTTAAATTAAAAATAAAAAAGAAAAAGGCAGTGCGCTCATTTATCTAGGCAAACGGTTGACCCCGACAATCATAGTGCGGTGCGTTGACTGCATTTGTCGCCCCGGTTTATGTCAGTGCACCGCATTTTACATTTCGAGAGGGTCAACAGTGCGGCCGGGTAAAAGACCGTACCGTCAACTATGTCATTGTCATGAAGTCGGTGCGCTGACACGATTATACATGTTGGGGTGTATATTTCAATCAGTGCACCGCTATTCTAAATTATATACAGTCCGTGATGCTTGAAAAATAGACATTGGCACCGAAGCCAGTGTGGTCAGTTTATTTAGCGGCCTCGATGATGGTGCGCTAAAATATTATAACGCATCGGCACCGGTTTGTGACTGTTTTTATGGAGCACCGACTTGTATGTATGTTTTTTTTCAAAAAAAATTATATATGTATATTTATAAATACATTTCTGTTTTAATGAAAAAAAAATTATTTAATATGGCAATGATTCAGAGATAATAGGAGAAACAACAGCAACAACAAGCAGAATAGTATGACATGATTCGCCAGTGGGAGGAGAGAGAGAGGGAGAGAGATGGATGTCCTCGCCCTATTACTGCAAATACCCAGGAGATCCTTAAGCAGGTAGGCCTTCTCAAGTTCTATGAGAAGGCTATTTCCGGCCTAAAGGCCCATAGTGTGCTTTTGAGGCATCTTATCGGCAGGTGGAATTCCCACCAACAGGCTTTTCAGGTTGGTCCTAACCAGTGGTAAACACCCACTGAGGAGGAAATTTATTTTATTACAGGACTATTGAGGAGAGGGGTGGATTTTCCCTCATTACCAGACGTGCCCCCTGGTTGTTTAGCAGGGAGTCAGTTAGTTTACTCCCAGAGATACATTGGAGCACATGTATTGTCTCCTTCAGAGTTTCACGTACCTGGAGGTCAGTTACATATAGGTGCTTTTGGTAGATAGGACATGCAGTGCCTCTCTATTATCACTTCGATCATTTTGCACAACACCAGTGGCGGGAAACACATTAGTTGCTCACTTTTATATTACGTTGATTCTTTAGTACAGCAGCCACAACTTATCAGGTGGCCTGCCATTTTTTTGCGACAGTTTTGTACGGCCTTAGATAGATGTCGTGCCATGCACAAGGGAGGGTCAACTTCCCTTTTAGTTCAGAGTTGTTTTGTTTATTTTTTGAGAGGCTTCCAGAGATGAGACTGAGTTTTGTTCGACAGCCTCGTAGGTCGATGTTGCAGGCACAGATGCGCATGTGGGGGTAGATAATGCCCAAGAGGGGAGACACTATGTTTCCAGTGAGGATATCACATGATTCGCTAGAATTACTAACCAGCGTTGGTGGGCTGCATCCCTTCATTGTGGTCCCATGTCCTTGTGCTGGACTAGATTGGCGAGGGTGTCCCAACATCCTCTTCACTCCTAATGAGCCACCAGATGATAGAGGTAATATTACTGTTTTATTTATATTTATTCCAACATGTTCTTTAACTTGTTTTTATTAAATTATGTAATGAAATTGTCTAATTATTGTTGTGTACTTATATATATTTTGCAGACATTAGGTATTTTGATGGCGATGAGATGCCAGATCCAACACATGATCCAGGTGTCGATCCTGATGATTATGATCATGAGATGGCTGATGCGCTAGATGATTATGATGATCCTCATGTGCCTCATGGTGCACCGGTACTGCCTTTTGCTAGGTTTGGTCGACCAGAGACCAGATACTAGATGGATTTGGGTAGCCAACTCTGTGGATTGATTTCAGATGCGAGCATCAGAGCCGCTCATTATAGAGATATACAGGGCGATGATAGATTGATATGGATGTGGAGAGGCATGCCACATGACATGTACGGCCTGATGTGGCATGTCGTAGGAGCTACAATAGTTGTTACACGATTGAGGAGGATTGTCCGTAGCTATAGGCGTAGTCGATTTGTGGCACGTGATGGACAGTCTTCCAGCAACCACTCAGATGCATCTCATGATCGTTCACCTCGTGGTGCGCCTGATGATTAGCATGAGGCTCCATTACTAGCATCTGACACTAGTCATCATGGAGATGAGGCTGGACCATCGGCCATGTCCAGTTAGCAGCCTGCAGCGTCCACCATGAGTACTAGTCACAATCATCATGAGCAGGCTGGACCATCGACCACTGAGGTTACAGTACTATTGACTGAGCAGACCGCCTCCACTACTACTGCGCCTCATATTGATCATGTTGTACTACCACCAGTGGATGCATCCATCAGTACTAGTGATCATCATGATCATGAGCAGGCTAGTCAACCATCAACTGTCGAGGCTACCCCCAGCGTTACTGAGCAGGCCGCATCCACTTCTACTAGTGTTATTGATGTTGTTATACTACCACTAGCACTTGATCCATGACATAATTTATATTACAGTTTTATATTTTTAACATTATTCAGTTATATATATATATATATATATATATATATATATATATATATATATATATATGTGTGTGGTCCATGTATTTTATGTTCATGTTGCAGTTGTACTTAATTTTCATGTTGATGATCATCATGATGTGGCGCATATGGTTAGTCATGTTATATATGTTCATTTAATGTTTAGCTTGCAGAAATATGTGTCTATGTGATAGGCGCATGAGTTATTTGACATTATATTGAGATGTATATTTGATGTTTGTGTTGTGATGATGTTAATATATAATGTTAATTGAATGTGTTTATTAGTCGAATATGATGTTTGTACGATGGTTATCATGACCATGATGATGTTTATTAATTAATTTAATATTATTAAATGACCATGATATTTATTAAATATTATGTCGTGAATGTAATTGTAATTTTAATTTTAATTCTATGTAAAATTGTATTCATATTTGTACTAATTGTAATTTTAAGTGTAATTGTATGTAAAGTATTTATTAATGTAAAATTTTAATTGTAATTGTAATATTTAATTTATTCTGAAATAATTGTAATTGTATATATGAAAAATTGTAAAATTGTAATTGTAATTGTAATTGTATGTAAATTTCACAAATTATAATTGTAATTGTAATTGTAATTTTAATTGAATTATATGTAAAATATTTGTAAAATTGTAATTGTAATTGTAAATGTAATTCTATGTAAAATTGTAAATGTAATTGTAATTGTAAATGTAATTATATGTAAAATTGTAAATGTAATTGTACGTAAAATTAAAATTGTAATTGTAATTCTAATCGTAATTCATGTATGTGAAATTAATGTAAAATTGTAAGTGTAATTTTAATTCTAATTCTAATTTTAATTTTAATTAATGTAATTGTATGTAAAATTTTAATTTGTAAAATTTTAATTCTATTAAACTGAAAATTTTAATTGTATTAATGTGAAATTATTTTATAAAAATATTTAAATTTTTAAATTTGCAAATAATTGTAAAATAAAAAATCTAGAATAATACGAATTTTTGTAACATAAAGTTTAGAAAATAATGAAAATAAATTCATATACTTTATAATTATTATTATTTTATTATGATCTTACATATATAAAGTTTAGAAAATAATGAAAATAAATTCATGTACTTTATAATTATCATTATTTTATTATGATCTTACATACAATAAAAAAAAAAAAAACTTTAAAAAGGCTAGTGTGCTTATCATCCTAACAGGCCCCAGTGCGTCGTATTAATACAACGCACCGATGCGTCACATTTTCGTGCACTAGAAACGAATAAACGAAAAAAAAAAAAAACGCAACTCTATTTTGTTTAAGTTAAAAAAAAGCGGCAATTTGAAAAATGGGCGGCAAAATATTTTCGAAAATCTAATTTGATAAAATAATTCTTTAAATACTAAACACTTTTCATTATTTCACTGTTTTTGCTAAAAAATTTCAGTCAGATTTTTGCAGGAGACATACTTGAAGCAAGAGAGCACGAGGGCACTGTGGATGGTGAAATATGTTCCAACAAAAGTATTCAGACAATCAGAAACCAAAACTCTGGTGATTCAAGTCTTTTATCATAGAATTTTAAACCATTTCGTGATTAAATTTAATTCTTTTTTTTTACTTTTTTCTGCAGTTTTTTATTTTTTCTTGCAGTTTTATCCATTTTTACCCTGAACCCTTTATTTGTTTGTTTTTTCCCTTTCTTCTCCCTGTTTCTGTGATTTCAGAATTAGGTTTTTTAATTTTAGATTGACGTCCAACCCACGGGACGACTTGCATAGTCAAATCCCAATTCATTCGACAATTGTGTGAATTTTTGAAAAAGTGGATTTTTCTTTATCTGTGCGCCCTGCGTACTCCACTGCACCGGTGCTCTATATTATTACAATGCACTGCGCAAGTTATGTGTCATAAAAAATTGAAAACATTTTTTTAAATCCGTGCGCCAAATTTGAAATAGGGCACCGGTGCTCTCTTTAACTAGGAAAGCACCGTATGGTGTATTACACCATTTTTGTGGTGCGTTTATAATACCCCACGCAGCATCAGGTTTATTACACTATTTTTGCGGTGCATTTATAATACCGAACACACTGTATGGCGTATTATACTGTTTGGTGGTGCGTTGTTAATATATCCACGCACCGGCCGTGGTGCGGGTTTCATTAAAGGCGCACCGGTGTCTCGAGATTTAATTTCTAACTGAAAAGTTGAGAATTTATTGATAAATATATTAATGAATTATATGCCACAAGTTTCATATTGATAAAGAAATTACTGACAAGATATCAAGTAACAAAAATACTGTTAACACATCAAGAAAAGCAAAAAAGGAAAGTTCTATGTAAATTCTTTATAAAAAATATTATTTTTGAACTATATGTAACTTTAGCTAATATGTATTGTTTACTGTGTATCATGAAGAGACACAAAATGACGAAGCTAGATATGATTATTTTTTATCTATGACCAGAAGAGCATAAAATTTTAATGGAAAAATTGCAAAAAGATGAATCAGGTGAATGAAACAATACTATCGATCCCTTTGCACCAGAATGAGAGGTTTTCTTACCCTTCCCTTTCTTTGCTTTGGCAACCAAAGCGCAGTCTTCTTCATTAGCTCCCTTTGATGAAGATCCATCTCGAGTAGTCCTCCTTATCTCCTCCTGCATGAGATCCGCCCAAAGGCGCTCCCATCCTGGCAGCTTCTCCCGACCATTGACACTATCCTGATATGAGTGCGAAGCCTTCTGAAGACCAAGGAGAGCCAGGTCGACCATGTCCTCGTCTTCGACAGTCACCCCCACACTTCCCAGCTCATCTCTACATTGAGTGAACTTCGTGAGGTATTTGGAGATACTGTCGCCTTTCTCCATCTTGATGTTCCTGAGCTTATCTTTGAGCGCCAGCTTCCTTTGGTCGCTCTTACTCTGGAATAGATCCGTCAAAGATTTCCACATTAAATATGGATAAGCCTTTCCATGCAGGCTAGATACAATATGATCCTTGACGCCCTCCAACAGGATCCTTCGACATTTCGCCATCTTCTTTTGCCATGCATCGACTTCAGCAGGATCAGTGGGCTTTTGGACATCCGTATCTATGAACTCCTTGAGACCATTATCTTCTAATACTGCTTCCATGTGATCCTTCCATGCAACATAATTCGAACTGCCTTCAAGAGCATATTCGAGTCGCAAACCGTTGAAAGACATTTTCAACACCGGCACCAAGAAAACAAAACTGCCGCAAAATTCGAATTCCACCTCAAAGCTCAACCGCTCTAGATCTGTGAGAACAAATTATTTCTAGCACAGAGATTGACTGCAAGGGGCGTTTACCAGACCTTTCACTTTCCGAAGAAAGATGAATCCGGAGGCTACCTGGCCCGCATGTAGACTCTGTCTACCGAAATAAGTTTGTAATCACTGTGATGATCAATCTGAACTTCAATGGCTCCGATACCATGTAGAAATTTGCTGAATAATGATTAATTATTCACCGAGACTATCTTGATCACATAAAATTCGAATTTATATGCAACACATAATCTCTTCCACTCAGATCATCAAACATGCGGAAATAAAATCAAGCGATAACACATCAAATCATCATACACATTAACACAGTATGTATGGGGAAAGCTTATAGCTGAAAACCCCGCAGCTATTGTGTATATTATAATGAAGAAATCAAGTAACAAACTCAGTACAATACTCCTCACAAGTACTCAGTACTTTCTCATGAAGTTACTCACAATCTAGCTCAGTTTTGAACAGGTTACTGGTTCAAAACTCACCGCCAATTGCCTTGCCTCTATTGCGCAATCCAGGCTTGTCTATATAGAGATCCAAGGTTCGAATCTCCTTGGCTTCACTGCACAATTGTCATGGAAAAATCCTCCAAGTGTGGTGCAATTCTCATGCACAACTGATGTCGCCACCGATAGCTAACTCCACCCTTTCATCTACCTCTTTCACTGGTCTCCACTGAACTGATCATGCACTGTAGTGAACTGATGTGTTCTTGAGTTGAATAATGAGTTATTAATTAATGAATTAAATAATATTTAATTCACTCCACTCATAACTAGTTTATTATCTAGTTAAACTAATCTCAACTAGTTCAACTAAAATAAACAGAACACAACTCCACTAGCTGTCTCATTAACTCCACCAAACTTCTGCCACTGAAGTCCTAACTGAAGTCAACCATGCATGATGCCATCAAACCCTAGGAATAGCGTAATTCCTCTGTCAGATGTATGAGCCACTTCCAAGGCTCGAACTGAAGTGCTCTAAGAGAGTAAACTGAAGTTTATAGTCTAAATATTATTAAGGGTAAATAATATTTGACTTCCCTATTTTTAGGAGAGGCAGTCTAAAAATAGACTTCGACCTCTTCGACCTAAAAAATAGAGTCTCATCTATTTTTACCAACATGACCAATGCTCCAAGAATCTCAAACTGGAATCCCCAAACCATGCTCCATATGTCTAAAAATAGACTTTGTGCCAGAATTCGCCTGCGGGCCCACTTGGTGAAGGCGACTTCATTTCACCAAGCTCCATCATCTTGCTACATTTTCAACAAAAAATTGTCAATGCTTTCAGTAAGTGTGCAATTGAATGCCAGACAATATGCCAAAACAACCCTCCATGAAAAATTAAAATAACACATTAAAATCGAATATAAGTGGACAAGGAAAGATCCACCCCAGTGAAGTTTCACGTGCAGGTGACCTTCCTTTAAACATAATTTTTTCTCTGACCTACAATTTTTTTGTCACTGAGCCATCCTTGTTGAATTACAACTCCTTTTCCATAGCTCTTATATTAACTACCTTCTCTCTGTCGCGTAATCTCAGAGTCCCTCTTATGCTTGAGCGATTAAAGGAAATGGGTGAAAAAACTAAAAGAGAAGACAATTGTCTGCCATAATTATCAAACATTGCACCCAAATTCTTCCCCTTTCCATTGTTACCCAATGAGGTAGATGTGGCAATTGTTGTCATATTGTCCAAAGCAGAGGCCATCTTCTCTTATCCTGAATATATAATTACAAGATCTTCATATTAGTATGAACATTAAAAAACATGACTCCCATTGCTAAAAACCACTTTTAAGTTGTAACAGGCAAACTAAACAACTATCGCAACTTTTGGAGCGTTAAGAGAGAAACAACCAAAGAGAAATACAACCACAATCCTCATTTTAATGAGACTGGACTATATATTTGCATTAAGATAATAGAAAGAAATCACGACTATATTAATGTCAGCACAAAACAATCTTTAACCAGTGTCTCTCGCAGCCTTCAGGTTGCCATGCTAGAGGTTGCATATTTTTAATTTAAATTCTTGACCTATCATTCCCATCGACTATGAATGCATCCACTGGGATATCTACATCAAATGCTCCTTTATATCCCCAAAAACAAATTCCCTACTACAAGAGCACCAGTATTGATGGATCACCCCACACCATCCCACCCACTAGAAACGGTGAAAAAGGAAACCCGAGAAAACTTCCGAAATATCTCAAGATGACTATATGGGTGGTTCTTATGAATCAACCAACCATTCAGAACATGCTCATCAATCCAAACCATGAGTATTATGTGACAATATTCAAGCAGGCACTGAATCGGATTTCTGAAGCTATGTTAGAGAAACCCTAAACTCTCACCGAAAATAGGTGAAATGTGGCACCACTCAGGGATTGACATGTGCCAATTGGTACAAGTGGTAGACAATTGGCATGCTCAAACAACGAGGTGATGCAGGAATGACATGAGGGAGAAAATATCAGAAAAGCCCCAAATATGGAGAACTAAAGCTCATCACCAACTTGAGATTGACAACTTTACATGATGTAACCTATGAAATCGTAAATGGAGAAATCATAGTAACAATAAAGTAACCTATGTAACAATAAAGTCGGATTCATCCCGGGAGTGATAATGGGAGAAATCATAGTGAACAACAGGAAACATGCATAGTTGCTTACAATCAAATAGATGAAAAAACACATACAAAAAACCTAGATAATAATCGTGAACAAGCTTAATATTGAATTATGAACCGTAAAGGAACTTACAAAATGTGACATTACGAACCTGGTCAAGCGCACAAGCAAAAATATCCTGGACATGACCCTGGTTGACAAGTTGTATTGCTCATGATGCAAGAGGATTTGTACCTGCACTGCCAAGTCAATCAAAATCCATCATTATCTATACAATAAATACAAGTAATTGATGTAGTATTTTTCACTCTAAGATGCATTCTTATGATAATGTTAGAACATATGTTGAAAATGTCAAAACATACCCGAATAAGCTCCTCTTCGTTTCAAGAACAATTTATTGGAGTCGCATGAACTTGGAACAAGCCTCCCACGATCTGAAAGAGTAGCAACTAAGTCAACAGTGACTTTTTTGTTGCTACACTGGATCGAGGGAGGTTTGCTCCAATATTAAATCGCTCCAATAAATTATTCTCTACTAAACAGGGCCAACCACGTGAAGGTGGAAGCTCTTATGGCCCCTCCCCCCCCCCTCACATCACTCTCAATTCCCCAATACCCAATCTATATTTCATTTTTTACTTTCATGAGCATAAAAAAATTATTCAATAACTAATAAAAAAACAATTCAACAAAAAGTACGCAAGGAAACATTGCAATTAATGCTTGACATAAAAATAGTATGATAAATGAGTTTTTTATATAACTCAAAAAACGTTCCAAGTATGGTAACGTTTGTCTTATAATAATACAATATTTTACATTATCGTATTTTCTTTTTCTTCTTCCTATTTCTAAAGCTCCTAATTACATCATCAATATCATCATGCTCTGCTTCTGTTTCATGCCTTTCGACCTGCACTGCTGACCTAGTTGCGTAGTCACGATGTCTGGTCTCATCCAGTGATGGGGAATCGCCTACAAATAAATTTTAATTGTCAGTTTTTAAATATCATTGAACTAGTTCGGTAATATTAATAAAAAAATTTGCAATGAGATTATTTACCTGGTGCACCAGTTGTCGTCGTTGGGACTGTTGCCCTGTCTTCCTCTCTGGTGGTAAGATCCTCAAGGGAAACATTCTCTGTCATTTAAACAAAAAACGTTATAAGGATAACCATCAAGGTATAATTAGAAAAAATTATAAGTGGAAATTAATTACCATCACGGACCTCACTGATAGTAGCATTGTCAGCCTGGTCCCTACTACAATGATCAGGTTGCATGTGAGGATCATCTACATTTGGCTCTAAAACTGGGTTATTTTCCTTGTCGGTAGTGTTGCTCCCCTGATTTAAACAAAGTTGTTATACATTAAATTTATGGATGAAAACAAACATATTGAAAGGTTAATGTTTTACCTTATCAGGAATTCTGGATCTTGGGACCTGCCCCAAGCTTATGCGACGTTCAACTACGGCTTGATAGCCGAAATGGAAAGCGATATTTTTATCTTCCTCTGTAGTTTCTGTTCCAAAGTCATCACCCTAAATTATATATGATTGTGTATTTTTAATCATATTTGATAGGATTACAAAAATGTTGGAAGACGATACAATTAATTATAAGATTTTTAGCTACTTAATTATAATTCTTGCGGCTAATTTCAAGTAGCTGCCCTGGCCTAGCTTGTGATGGCCATTTTTTTCAATCCTAGCTTTGGTTGCCTTTGAGGTGTCAGGCAACCTAGCATAAAAATATTGAAGTTAGATATGACGTAGCACACTTTTATTTTAGACATAGAGAAAATTAAAGCTATTGAATTAAAGTTGTAATTTACCTTGCGGGTCCAGTTGGAATTTTTCCTTCTTTCTTTGCCCTTTTCTCTTTTCCGTCAGGGATGAGTGCTCTCCACTCACTCTCTGGAACTATGAGAGGACGCTCGTATCTAGGGTTAAATTTCAATTGTGTCCTATAGGTGTCCCTGGTATATTTCAAATATTTGCCGGCTACCCGAGCCACCGCTGTTCTGTCAAATGTGCCGACCCCAAAAAGGGCTTTTAGATAATCTAGAAGTTCTTTTTTCAGGTTGGAATTCTGGGAATTCCACCCTGTGCGTATGGTTGGGCCAAAAATTATCAACACATGGCTCTCCAAAAACCTATAGAACTCATTGTTTCCTACACAGAAAATATATATATATATATATATTATCATTAATTTAAAAATAAAAATCATGATAAATATGTTTTAGATAGAGTACATGAAATAGTTAAAATATTAAAATTTACCTGGGAGTTGTATGTGCTTTATAGGGACACCTTCATCGTTCACCAAAAACGTGCCATTAATGGTCCCTGTGGAGCTGACATGTGTAGCTCTAGGAAACACATAAATGTAGTTGGCCATATCAGCCTCATCACGCCAACACATTCAACAGTTGGCTGGGTGTCTGCTTGGGCAGGGTGTGTTTCTTGGCTGGCACCTAAAGGAGTAGAAGGTGTACGAGAGGGTTGCTGGGCAATCTCTTGCCCTTGTGTCCCACTACCACCAACACCAGGTTCAGCAAGTACCAGAAAACGCTACATACAAAAGAACTTTTTGTTAGTTTAGTCAATGTAAAAATTAAAAATCAAAATATCACAATTCATCTCATGCAAAACAAAAAAAATATCCTTTTGACTTTTTATTATTACCTGATATGTTTCCAGCTGGCTCATAAGTTTTTTTATCCTCTCTTCTGTTTCAGGTGTTTGAGGCGCGTCTATCAAAGTATTAAATTCTGACCTTGCCTCTTGTGCCTTTTTTCGCAACAAGAGCGCTGGATATAGGGATGAAGAAAGCTCTTCTTCAAAGAGGGAATCATCAGGCGTACCATGGCTAGGTGTCTGCATATTTGAACAAAATTAATATTATTTCAATTATGTAAATAACTAAAATACCTGAAGATAGAGCAATGCTGGCACTTTACATGTTCTTCCGTTGGCCTCTTTCTGCGATCATCCTGTCTCGGGGTTGTTCATGTACTGCTTTGATCAGTCTGCCACATTGCAATAAAATTATAAATGTAAAAACTTGAAAACAATATCTAAATTGAAAACACAAGATGAAAACTGAAATAATTTCTAATAAGACACCGGAAGACAGAGTTAGAGTTTCAAATATGCCTTGCATTGAATTCAGTCCTGGAAACATGTCATTGCACATTAAGGCACCCAAACAAGAGACGAGTTGACAATGAAGACGTTATTGAATATATTTTTGGAGCAACTTCTAGTAAACTTGTTGTGAAGACTTTGAGGACATTTTTGGAGCAACATTGTTGAAGCTGATGGTATAGAATTGTTGGAGACGATCTTGAAGGGCCTTGAAGTGAATCTTTTGGAGCAACTATTGAAAAATCCTTAGAGCATTTAAGTAAGGCACTTTCTATCTTCCATCACCTTTTTCCTTTCAATATCCTTTAAACAATTTTGTTGATATTTAATGTTTGAAATCACGTTATAATTCCTTTATTATATGTGTTTGGGGACTTTCCCTTTGAAATTACCCAAAAATACCCTGGCAATTTTATCTTCAGGATGCATGTCTGACCCTATTGTTCAATATTTTGATTGATAGTAGTAAACACAGAGAGTTAGGGGGCTCATGACTTGGTTTGGTTGGGCCATTAGATCCCTAACATCTACTAGGGAGAACCCCCCTTGAGTTGGAGGAGAGCTAGCCCGAAGTGAAAAGAGGTTGGTGAGGTGACAATGGGGCTATTGAATTACACATGGTATCACACTTTAGCTTTAGGACTTTATCTTGAGAAGTGCAAAATTTTGCTATATCAATTCTCAAATGGTTTACAACACTATTGTTAAGAACTAATAAGAAGTGATTTTGAGGGGTTTTTGGGTATAAGAAACAATACCATTTAAAAACTAGGGTTCTCAGTCCTTGGCATTCCTTCACCTGGGCCTAGGGGCACACTAGAATAATTTCACACTAAACCACGCAAACTTAAAAGTAACTTAACAGATCCATAAAGTAATAATAATCATAATTCCTAATTTCCTATTGTACGATATGATGCAAATTATTCAAACATGAAGCAATGAAGACATGCAATGTCTAAATTTCAAGATTGATGAACCAATACAAGAAGTTAGAAACTACAACTTTGATTCAATACTCCGTGTCCTAACTCCAGGAAGGAATCTAGTTTGTAGTACAGAACATGCATCGTGTATTATCAATTCTTAATTGACAACAACTAAAGTTCATCTACCTCATCAATTCCTTCCCATTTTGTGTTTTTATGTTGTATTCCTTATAAAAGTGTCAAATTTCTCTCAAATTAAGCAACCACTGAATAAAATAAAAAATAGTTGAGATATGATTGAGAAATGGTCATTTATTTCTTGAAAGGATCTTCACAATTTCTTTGGTTGTTTTTCATCTCAAGAAACAATAAATGACCTAAGAAACTATCGTGATGTAATATAAGAAACAACACAGTGCAATGGCCATTTTCAAAGCCAAATGATGTCCATTGAGGACATGCCCTTTATTTGGTTCCTATTTCATAGGAGTTTCGGGTAGAAATGGAACTTTTTTGTACCATTTCTAGTAGTAAAAAGGGAAAACCTTCTTTTTCCATGGGAAATAATTTACCTTTCCTTTTTCAAGATAATCTAAATCACAAAAAATATGAACTATACCGCACACATTCTTGGATAATGTGAAAGTGGAAAAGGAATACCCTACACAAGTGATGCACACATGTACATTTGAACACTAATATATTTTTGTAGTTGAAATGCAATGCTTGTTTTCATGTAAATGTAGGGTTTTTAAAGCAGGGAGAAATAATGGCTGCCAAATTAATAAACGTTTCTTTGGGAAAAATTTAAATCTTGTATTGGGTGATGAAGATAATAGAGGGTATTGAATCTTGATTCTTGACATTGTGTTTAACTTGAATAACTCAAATGATTATAAATATCAATGGATGAGTTCTTTTTTTCAAGTATGTCACTCAAAACTCTCATGTCAAAGCATTGTATGATGGCTAGCATTTTCTTGTTTCCCTTTCTTCAGTTCAATGTAAAAAGTATATTAATATATTGGAGCACGAATGATAACTACAATTTTTTTCTCTGCAGTATATCCAACCCCAAGATTATGAAATTTTTTCTCAAGTGGAGCTATTGGTTATTGATGAAGCAGCTGCAATTCCATTTCCTATTGTAAAGGCTCTGCTCGGGCCATATTTAGTGTTTCTGTGCTCTACTGTAAATGGGTAATAATTGTAAATGAGCCAACCACAATCAAAGATTTTGTAACCATTCGGTTTCCATGGATAGTGATGATGATATTAACCCTATATATTAGTGACCTATATCTATATGAAAATGATCTCAACATTGACCTTGATATGGTTGTATGGATGTGACCTTTGGTATGTCATCAAAAAATCCCCAAATATCATAAAATCCCCAAATCTGGAGAACTAAAGCTCATCACTTTCGATCTGGA
The DNA here is from genome assembly GCA_034641835.2 of Pinus albicaulis. Classification (NCBI taxonomy): domain Eukaryota; kingdom Viridiplantae; phylum Streptophyta; class Pinopsida; order Pinales; family Pinaceae; genus Pinus; species Pinus albicaulis. Next base: position 544,476,281 of record CM076571.1, on the reverse strand, counting down.
GTACTACCCTTGTGATAAAGCCACTTTGCACTTCACCTTCAATATAGATCAGACCAAGGGCAATTCGTTACTGGGTGTTGAGATGGATGAGTTTTTCGAACTAAAATCCATAGCTTAAACTTCATGAAACTGGTGGAGTCAAATTCATGCAAGCACAAACACATCTTACACATCCTCTTTGAAACTCATCCGAAAGAACATTGGAATAAATCTAGAGAGAACCCTACAGCCTAACACAATCCAATGGAATTGACCAAAAAAACCCAAATAGAGTCAACCCTACTATAGGAGGAAGGGCCTGCAGTAATAACTTACCATTTTGCAAGAGCTGAGGGCGAATGCTGTTCTAGAAGAGCTGAGGGTGAATGCTGTTTTGCAAGAGCTGAGGGCAAACGCTGAGGGCGAATGATGTTCTGCAAGAGCTCAGGGCGAATGCTAAGAGCAAATGTTGTTCTGCAAGAGCTGAGGGCGAATGCTAAGGGCGAATGTTGTTCTGCAAGAGCTGAGGGCGAATGTTGTTCTGCAAGAGACGAGGGTGAATGCTGAGGGCGAATGCTGTTCTGCAAGAGCTGAGGGTGAATGCTGAGGGTGAATGTTGTTCTGCAAGAGCTAAGGGCGAATGCTGTTCTGCAAGAGCTGAGGACGAATGCTGTTCTGCAAGAGCTGAGGGCGAATGTTGTTCTGTAAGAGCTGAGGGTGAATGCTGAGGGCGAATGCTGTTCTGTAAGAGCTAAGGGTGAATTCTGAGGGCAAATGCTATTCTGCAAGAGCTGAGGGTGAATTCTGAGCACGAATGTTGTTCTGCAAGAGCTGAGGGCGAATTCTGAGCGCGAATGTTGTTCTACAAGAGCGGAGGGCGAATGCACGCGTGATATCAGACGTTAATGCTTGTAGTTTTTAATAAAATCATTTTTATGTAGCGCGGACATAAGTTTCATATTTTTATGTAGCGCGCATATAAGTTTGGTTATACCGACGGCATACAAAGCGTCGCTCTTACGACGGATGCCTCCAAACGTCACAATTGCGACACTTAGACATTGTGTCACACTTGCGAAGTTTGGAGGCATCTGTCGCAAGAGTGACGCTTTGGGGCATAGTGTCGCAACTACGATGTCTTCCTCCAAACGTCGCAATTGCGACACTTTTCCTAAGTGTCGGTATTGCGACACTTTTCTCTAAACGTCGGTATAGCGACGGTTTCGGGTGGGATTGAAAAAATTTGGGGAAATTTCCGACATTTGGTCAAAAGCGTCAGAACCAAGTGTCGGAATTTCCCCCAAATGTACTAGTGCTAGTATCACAAGGATAGCTAGAAACAAACTAGACAAATGTAAACTACTTTCTCTAGATTATATATGATTTCGAATTTTCTGTGATGAGGAAAGGACCTACCTGTGATGCAATGTTAGTTGAATTCTTCTTTCTCGTTGCTTCAAGAAGTCACCTCTTAAGATCTGCAAACAAAGACATATAAGAGAATCAAAAGCACCTGCAACATATACTAATTCATAAATCACAAATCTATCTTAATGATCAAGGATTTTAATAAATAATTCATTCAAGTAAACACATAAACAAATTACTGAGAAAACAGGATCCAATTTTATTATCTTTAAATAAAATAAGGAGCCTTACAACTGTGTTCACCTTGATGTCGTACAAGTCCTTCCGGGTCTGGAACAAGCGTCTTCCTTTAGTCTGACAAGCCCTTCCACTCTTTGAACCAGCCTAACTATGAGTATGTTATCGTTCTCCCAGTTAGCAAAAAGAGCATGTTTCTTCAGCAATTCCCTTCTCTATCGTAACTAACAAGTATAAAGCAAGTACTAAGTGTATATAAAATGCATAAAGAAGTTTTTAATATGTGAGCATGTACCCTTGAGAATGAACCAAAGCTTCAATTTATAGGAGAAGGAAAGTGGTTGCAGCTCCAAAATGGAAGGGATAGAGTCCCCTTATCAAGGGATTAAGTTCCAAAGACCAAGGAATACGCTCCTTTTATGAAGTATTGAATGTTCATGATAATGGAGTGAGTAAGGCTTCGACTGGATAACGTCTTCTAGAAGCTTCCAGCTGGGAGAATATTCGATTAGCTGGTGCTTCTAGAATTTACTTTCGCCTTCAATTTACCTTCTATAGGGGACTGCACTTTTAATGAAGAAAACGTGCGGTCGGCTCCGCAGTTTTTGGAGCAAAAGGGTGTGGTGTCGCAAGTAAGGCTAAGGAAAAGTGCGGTACAAGTGTTTTTATGATTTTTACAAGATTTTCTCCAAATTCAGGACTTGGTTTAGGAACTTCGGGGTTGTAGACTTCTAAAGGAGCATTATATAGGTATTGATGAACCCATATAGACAGTAAAATATCATGGTGACAAAATAATGTGTAACATGCACATGAGAGAGATCAATTGAGTCTCTTAAATGGGTGTTGACGGGAAAATATGTCCGGCCAACAGTAGGGGATCTCCCCGGTAGAAAGTCCCAATTAGACTTTGAACCGTTTGGAGTAGGGATCCCGTCCGGGGTGTGGGTCCGGCTACCACTTAAATGACTTCTCTTCGGTCTCGAGCAACCTGATTGAAACTGCAAACATACACCTATTCACATGATACAGAATACATGACTGATGTATCAAACCAATATATGACACTGTGCGTAGCAAGATAATAGACAAAATGCATACACTCAGGAAGTGTCGTTAGCAACACATCTATGGGGTATGCATGCAGGATAATCTGACCATCAAAGAAACAGTTCTTTATGGCAAGAATATCCCTTAACTTTCCGAAAGATATAACGAAACGCTAATAAAACAGTTCATTAACATTCATCATAAGAGTAAATAATAAACTTGAGCATCATCAACACAATCACAGATAGCTATGGTGCATGAATGATACTATTAATAACACAGATTCATTAATCATAAGATATTTTGAAACTGTACGCAGAATACACAAAGTGTTGTCACAGTTAACACATCATCCAATCAAAGGGGTTTTAACAAGTATTTGTATTACAGATGTCAAGAGTATGGTTCTTCAATTACAATGCAATATTGCTCTTCAGTCCACCAAAGAGAAGCCCTTTAACTATGTGCCCCACAGGGGTATTTATAGTTTCAAGAAACGCCCTCAGGCTTTCCGACGCTTCAACTTCCCGACGGTTCAGCTTCCCTGCGACCTTTGCCGAACATGCGACCTGCGACCCAGAAGATTGCGACCTGCGACTTAGGCGCCGGTGCGACTTGCGACCTGGGGGACAAATGCGACCTGCGATCTGTGTGCCGATGCGACCTGCGACCTGGGGACGGTCGCGACTTGCGCCTGAAAAGCTTGGCTATGGAGGTGGTTGTGTGATTGAGGTTTCTAGAACGTCAACTTTCTTGCCCTTGAGGAAATCTCGCCAAGTCTGGTAATCCGCTGTTATAGGAGCGACAAGAGGGGTTTCCTCTTTTATTCGATGCATACATTCTAGGGCATTCGGTACCGGAGTCTCCTTCTTCTGAGAGATCAGGATTGAGAGGGAGGCAAGCTTGGTATAGATTTGTACTGGAGTGACAAGCAACCGATTTAGGTTCTCTTGTGATGCCTCGAATTCTGGTGCGGCAGCAGCTTGTCTCACGGGTTGCAGAAAAGACTGAATTTCCTGCTCTACCTGCTCCCAGTCTTTAGTTTCATTCAGTGCCCCTAATGATGGAATGTGATGAAGAGCGTTCATGGAGTCAATACCACTGATCAGGTGATCATATGCAGACATCACTTTGTCCAAATCTTTGGCCAGCTTGTCTTTGGACTGCATATTCATCCGAATTTGTACTCTGGCGTCTTGTGTATGACTCCAATCCTTCCTAGGCACATGTTCGGGAGCTTGCTGATACTGCACTGTCCAGTTCATCATTTTGTCCAAAGCTACCGAGGCTTCCCTGAGCTGCTCATGCTTCTGTTTGGTTTCCTCTCGTGCCTCTGCCAACGGGGCCACTGTTTGTTTTAGGGTGAGAATTTCCTTATATACTTGCCTCATGGTCATTTCCAACACATCACACTCTTTCCTGACCGCCAGCGGGACCTCATTCACTTGGGCGGGCTTACCTTGGAGCTGTAGCATCTCACTTTCTAGTCTTGATTTCTCCTGCTCCGCTGCTTTTAGCCTGTTCTGTAGGGAAATAATCTCCCTGCTCACTCTAGTGACATTTTCCTCCGTGGCTGCGGCAAAAGCGGTGCCTGCTGACGCTATCATAACAGGGTTAGTCCTTGTATCTGGGACTATGTCCTTTCCAGTGGCGACCGTAGATATGGCAGGATGGCTTTGCGCCAAGGATTTCCTTTTCTCTTGCCGTATTTTGAAAGAGAATTGGTCAAATGTCAATCTGGTCAGGTCGAAGACTTCTTCTTCTTGCTCCCCGGGAAAATCATCAACATTGAGGGTACTTTTCACGCCACCTGAAGGGATCTCCAGGGGAGATATGTCAATGTCATCTATTAGCTCGTCCTCCTCATCCTGTGTTTGACCCTTTTCTTTCTCCTTTTGCCGGCGCTCGGCTTCCGCCTTGTTGCGTTCCTCCTTCTTCCTGCGTTCTGTCTCTGCCTCTGCTTTCTTTTCAGCTTTTCTCTTTCACTCTGCCGTGGTGGCTTGTTCTGCTTTCTTTTGACGATCGACTTTGTCGAGTTCTTCCTTAAGTGCTTGTTCTGCCGCCGCCTGTGCCTCCTTTTCCTGTCTTTCCTTTTCCTCTTCCTTTTTCCTTTTTCGCTCTGTCCTGGCATCTTTCTTATGTTTCTCCTCATCCTCCTTCATTTTCTTCTCCTCTTCCTTCTTGGCTTGGGCTTCTGCTGCCCGTTGCTGATCCGAGGTGTCAGGCCCCGTACTGGTCTATGTTCTCTTATCTTTGGAGGAAGAAGAGCCTCCAAGCTTATGGCTTCTATCTTCTAAATTCTGGTGATCCTCTTCTTCTCGGTCAGAGTCGATCCCTGGAGCTAGATGCCTGTCTGCGTTGTACCAGTTTCTTTTTTCGTCCTCTGCTGGGCGCTCGACATGCTGATAACTCCATCTAAAATTGGCCCTTTTACAATGCTCAGGAACTATCCTGACTGGGTCATAAGTTCGACAATCCAGATTTCTGAAGTGGTAACTTTTTATCTCTTCCCCTTCACGCCCTACTTCTCTGAAGTCCTTGACTGTATAAGCACCAATGGTGAGAGGTAGAGTGGGCCAAGGTTTCTTCTTCCCTTTGGAAAGGACATTGGAGAAACCCGAGGTCATATGGGAACATACCTCCTGCATGAGCACCTTATCGGTAATAAACTTAGGCAGAGCATGTGGTGCTTTGAATGAGCCAAATACTCGGATGATTGTAAATTCAGCGAATGGAAACCAGTGTGCCACCTGACCTAGTGTCTCCATTGCTCGTCAAGACATGCAGGGGGTGTCTTGACCAAATAGTTTCCCGTAAAGGGCGGGAATGAATATATGAGAGATTTGCTCGATGTCTGACTTGTACCTGGATTCCCAGAATACCTTGGTCTGCAAATGGATTGCCCGGGTCTGTTCGGAGTCCCAATTATGTGGCCATCCCTCAACATGCAGCTGGGCACAGACAGCATCTAATAGATACGAAGCCATATAGAATTCTGACGGCGCTCCCTCATCTGGGGCTAAAGCTGAAGCCAAATTTGTGTGCATGGAGCCCATTAATATACCAGCCCAATTGAACCGAGTGCCGTGTACTGTTACGTGTTCCATAATGGTTGCCCATGTTCCGTTGAAGGTGGTGGCGTCCGAACGTCCGTACACTCTGCACAGCATGGCGGCCACTAACTTATACACCTTCCTCAGACTGGCCACCGGGTACTCCTGGTCTTTTTTGATTTTAAATTTATCTGGTTCCGCCCACCATTTTCTGATTGTATCAACCATCGGCACTTCATTTGCAGAAAACCATCTCGGGGTGAAGTTTACCTCTGGTTTGGGTAGCGAGTAGTAGACCTGTGCTTTTGAGCTCTCCAACGTTGGAAAAGCTTTACCTCCACTATCTCGGATTGCAAAATTCTTAGGATCCATCTTCTGTATGATCCAGTCTAACATTTCTGGGCACGGAAAGATGGCGGGATGTGACCCTGCTAGGTGAAATTTGGATTTCTTGACCTTCAGGTATACTTCCCGGTTCGGGAGATCTTCTGGAAACTCATCTTCTATTATGGCGAACTCGCGGTATACTTCATACCACCTAAGGCTGTCCTCCTTTGCGAAGGTGTAAAGGGTGTCTCTGTATATTGGTGGAGGAGATGTTTGTATGTCTGTGTCTGACTCTTCCTCCACCACCTGCTTACTTCTCCTTCGGGATACCCGCGGTGCCATATTGCTAGAGTCGGAGAGGACCGGTATCGTGTCTGCTCTAAATTCACCTGTTGCATTCAAGAAATAATCCCAGGATGAGAAAGACATGATGATAATGGCTAAATACAGTCTACACATGCAGAGTTTAATTAACTGTTCTCAAGGGGGGCGCAGGGTCGCAGATCTGCAAAAGCACTCACATGCGACCTCGCGACCTCGCGACTAGGTCGCAGGGTCACAGAGTCGGTAAATGGGGGTCGTGCGACCTTTGCGACTTTGCGACCAAGTCTCTGGGTCGCAAGTCGCACTTGAGCCTGCCTGGGGGTTTCGCGCGCGCGCGGTTTTGCGGATAATCTTTCCCTACCGGGAAACATACGCGGCTGGAAAGGGTCTAAACTTGAACTAAGGCACAGCCATGAGGAAATGGGCAAGACACAGGTGACCCGGAGGTTTATGGGAACCAAAACAAGAATAAAACTCAACCGGAAAACCTATCTGCTCACCAGCAAGTAATTAAGACCATGGGGTGGCTAGATTTTAGCAAGAAATGCTGGGAAAGGAAAGACAGGGAGGAAATGGCAACTTACCCGGAAGAAAACGCGCCAGTCGACCTGTCAGAGCAATTCCACGATTTTCGCCGCGAGTCACAAATGCGACCTAACGACCTGCCCTTATAAAAAGGAGTCGCACGTGCGAGCAATAAATGAGGTCGCAAGTTGATAGTTTGAGACCTTGCGACCTCGCGACCTAAAGGTCGCTGGGTCGCAAGGTCGCTGAGTCGCTAACTCCCCTAATACTTCATCTTGCGACCTTGCGACCTTAGGGTCGCTGGGTCGCAAGGTCGCAAATTTCCTGACTTCCGACTCTTGCGACGTGGCGACCTGGCGACCTTAGGGTCGCAGAGTCGCCTAGGTCGCATGGGTCGCAAATCATGGATCCGCGACTTAGCGACTCGCTCTTAAAAAATTTACTTGGCTTTTTTTTCTTCTTTAGTTTCAAGGGGCTCCAAAAATTTTGAAGTGTGTGTCATTATTTTTCATATTTTTGGAGGGTGTTGTAGGAGCTACAACAAATGGCGATTCACTGGATGAATTCAGAGTCTCTGCCGATGAAGGGTCGATGAGGGAGGAGGGAGGGGTCTAATACTAGCTTGTTCTTTTACCTCAGAGTTCACACCTTCCATCCTTTGCCACCTCGCATAGTTGCCTGGCCTTTTGGCTTATTGGGTGCAGATCAACCAAATTTTAATTCCTCATGCTCCAGGACCGAGAGGGTCGGGGAAACCTTGGACAACTGCAGGGTCCGGTACAATTATTTGGTCCTCATGGTGTTGCTCCGCTGCCAGCGAACCTCTCGGCTCCGGCGGAGTCACTGCCTAAGGAGTCATGAACGTTGCTCCGCTGCCAACGAGCCTGGTCAGTACCCCGGCGGAGTCGTTACATCACCTCTCTGCGCAGGAAGCCTTTCTCAATCCTTTACCCTTTATTTGTGTGCGATTGCACTTATTTGAGAATGTGCCTGTAGCACTTATTTGGATGGGCATATTTTGCCTGGGCGGATGAGGGATCCCGACTTATTTTGCTTGCAGAGAGGTTGCTCTTGGTCTCATATGAGGACTCGGGTTTTTCCCAGATGACCTGCAATTCTCTTGAGTTAGCCCTGTTCCCTCACGATCTGGTTGCTGCTATGCAAGACCTTCTCTACCTGCACCCTTCGAAGCCACTAGGTGGTTCCTTATGCTTGAAGACTCTGGTAACGCCGTGTACTATCCTTAGGTGCCCATTACAAGCGAGTTTAGACTGCCCCGTGTTTTGCGGGAAAGGCCTTTCATCAGCATAGAACCTCTTCAAGGAGTGAGCCAGTTGCGGGCAGCTTAGACAAGGTCTTCTTTGAAGAGTTAGAGAAAGAGTTTTTTTTTTTTTTTTTTTTTTTTTTTTAATAAGAACAGAAAGCGACTTTTATGATACAGGGGGGAAAACAGCCCTTTGAGGGCTATTCAAGTAAAATAGTGTTTGAGGTCATGCCCGTTTACCGGGAGGACCTCGACTTTTCCTTCCAGAGTTTGCAATCGGAAAGTATGGGGACCCACCTTTTCTTTAACCTGAAAGGGACCTATCCATAGTGCTTGAAATTTGGCATGTTTTCCTTTCTCTTCGTGAGCTTTATCCCACTTTAGGACAAGATCTCCTACTTCAAATTTTTTATTTCCTGCAGACTTTTTATCGAACCATTTCTTGATCCGACTCTGGTGGATGGCGAATTTCTCCCGGGTTTTCTGCCTTTCCTCTTCTAATTTCAGCAGGGTGTCAATGCGGGTTTGCAAGGCGGGGCAAGGGGTACCATGACACTCTTGAGACAACTGCAGAGCGGGAAGAGACAAATTGGGAGGGAGGACAGCTTCTTTCCCATACACGAGAAAATATGGTGAGGTGCCTATTGAGGACTTAGGGGTGACACGATCAGCCCAAAGTGCATTTTGGAGAGCATTATGCCAGTTGCATTGGTGAGACAGAAGGGTCTTTTTAATGATGCGAATCAGATTTTTATTTGTTGATTCCGCTAGACCATTTCCTTGGGGATAGTACTTTGCAGAGTGTTTAAGAACAATGCCATTTTCCAAAGCAAAATCATATAATTTAAAAGACGAAAAATATGTTGCATTATCAAAAACCAAGGAAGTTGGAACGCCAAACCTGGTAATGATGGAATGAGTGACGAATTGCATTACCTCCTGATCGTTGATTTGGCGTAACGGTACTGCTTCAACCCACCTGGTGAAATAATCCGTAGCCGTTAGAATGTACCGGTGTTGCTTAGACGAGTGGGGTAAAATCTCACCAATGACGTCCAGTCCCCATTGTTGAAAAGGTTCTTCTACTGCTACTGACAACAAAGGGGCGGCGGGGCGCGCTTCTCGGTTTGCGAATTTCTGGCATTGAACGCACTTCCGAACATATGCGTGAGCATCTCTGAAAAGAGTTGGCCAATAATAACCTGCTCGCATTATTTTATGGGCTGTAGTATCCCCGGCAAAATGACCTCCTGCTGGTCCATCATGCAGCTCGATTAAGATCTTCTGAGCTTCATCATATTCTAGGCAGCGTAACATGACCCCATCAGAATGTTTCCTGAAAAGCTTCCCTTGGATTAACCGGTAAGGCGCAGCTTTGAGTCTGATTGCACGTTTCTGCCAGGCATTTAGAGCGGGGTCCAATGTACCGTGTGCTAAATATCCTGAAATATCCGAGTACCAAGAAGGGTTCCTTACCTGAGGCAAGACGTCAGTTTGGTACATATCAATTTCTTGTTCCCAATTATCTTCTTCACTCTGTTGGGAACTTGCGGCCTCTGCAGCCATTTGGCATAGACCTTGCCCTTTAACTGTGCGTGCTGGCTTCAACTCTAAGTCGTATTCTTGCATACACGCAACCCAGTTCCCTCGTCTCTCGCCGAGCTCTTGCTGCATGAACAGTGAGCGGACAGCTGGGTGAGGAACGTAAACCGTGACATGGTTTTTTAGGATGTATGGTCTGAAATGTTTGACTGCTTTATATACCGCATAGGCCTGTTTTTCGATTTCGGGATAATTCAATTCAGCCCCTTGCAGACCAGTGCTCATGAATGAAATGGGGCGCTCGTCATTATTCCTGTCCTTTTGCGTGAGTACAGCTGCTAAGGACGAATCCGAAGCGAAAGTATACAAGCTAAAATCTCTGCCGAAATCTGGGCTCTGGAGGGAAGGTGCTTCGGCTATAGCTTTCTTGATCTGGTCGAAAGCTTCCTTTTTGGGCTGATTCCATTTGAAGGTAGCATTTTTCTTTATCATTCCATGTAGTGGTTTAACTATCTGGGTGAAATCTGATATAAACTTACGTACAAAATTGATCTTTCCCAAAAAGGACTGCATTGCTTTCTTACTGCTGGGGGGAGAAATCTGAGCAATGGCTTTCGCACGTTCTGGATCAACGACAATGCCTTGCTTAGTTATGATGTGACCCAGTATATTTCCCTCCGCTACGGCAAAAACGCTCTGCTTTGGGTTGAGCGAAATACCGTATTTTCTGCACCTTTCGAAGATCTGTCTGAGGTGACGCAAATGATCCCCCCGGCGTTTAGAGAACACCGTGACATCATCCAAGTAGACTACCACACTTTGGCCTATCAGACCCCTGAATGCTATATCCATAGCTCTTTGGAACGTTGCTCCTGCGTTGATTAATCCAAAAGGCATGCGCCTGTAAGCGAAAGTTCCCCACTTAGTCCGAAAGGTAGTCTTTAACCTATCTGGTTCAGCTACCAGTACCTGATTGTAACCAGAGAATCCGTCCAACAGAGAGAACATCTCTGACCCGGACACTGCTTGTAATATTTGCTCCATAGGGGGTACCGGGTAATTATCTTTATTCGAGGCCCGGTTTAAGTTTCGGAAATCTACGCATAAGCGAATTTCACCTAACTTCTTCCGTACTGGAACCAAATTGGACACCCATGTGGAATGGCGAACTTTAAAGATAATGCATGCATCTAAAAGTTTTTTGAGTTCCTTCAGAATCAATGGTTCCATCGTAGGGTGTACTTTCCTGAGCTTTTGTTGGAAAGGTTTTACATTTTCTTTGATGGGTATCACATGTTGTATGATTCGAGTATCGTATGTGCGTAATTCCTCATATGTCCAAGCGAACACGTCACGATATTTGCGAAATAGCTGAGTGAAATCCTGAGCCTCTTGGGGGGTGCAGTCCTTCCCAAGGTTTACGAATTTAGGATTATCCTCTGATCCCAAGTTTACTTGTCGATGAGCTAAGATAGAGCTCTGTACTTTGGCATTTGGGGGGCCACGGAAGCGGTTTTGCAGATCAAAAATCTTCTCAAGCGATACCACCCCTTTAGGCATGGGGTTTCCTTTGACTTGCTCATACTCCTTTTGCATAGCTTGGTCGTGCTCATCTTCATCTATAGCAGCGTCTTTGAATATCTCTGAGTTGCACATAAATTCCAACACCTGTTGATCATCATCGAAAACACGCAAGTTAGTGATATTGTCTGGCACGGAGGGTTTATACATAACTTCAATAGAAAAACCTTCCCTCAAAGGGGTAAATCTGGCAGCAGCATTAGCTAGAGTATCTGCCGCTGCATTATGCATTCTTAGAACAGATTTAATTCCAAAAGCGTCAAAAGCAGAAATGAGCCGCCATACCTCTTGCTGATACGCCTTTAAATGTGGAGACAAACAATGAATAGTATTGCGTACCTGCCGAGTGATGATCTCGGAGTCTCCAATGACCTGTAAGCATTTTACCTTCAAATCGAGCGCCTTTTCAAGCCCAAGGATCAAAGCTTCATACTCAGCAGTGTTGTTAGTGCATTGGAACTCCAGTCGACAAGAGACTAAGAATTTTTTCTTATGCGGATCAAGCAAAACGCAGCCAGTGCCAGAACCATCGAGATTTTTGGAACCGTCGTAATACAATGTCCATATATCATTTTCCGGGTCCTTGGGGGCAGTGGATTGCGGAGGAATTTCGGCTTGGTGTGAGATAGTTTGGGCTTGTTCCTCTATGACGAGTGTCATTTCAGAAAGGACCTTGGGGCCTACTGCAGATTGAGGAGATCGGTAACATCCAAAAATGAAATCTAGAAAACACATACCAAGTTCCTCCTGGGCAAAGCTGATGGGTTCATTTGTGGCATCCAAATCAGTTACAGTGTGTTTCATGTATGGTTCACTTTCGACTCTGATTTGGTTGTTTCTCCCCTTGTAAGGCAGCCATAAGTGGGACCAATCCGTGGAAAAGTATCCTTGCAACTTGCTAGACCAATCCCTGCTAAGCAGTACACCATAGGCTTCAGGGATGTCCACAACCACAATATCAATACATTGATGGACCCTAGAGTTGGATGAGAGGCGGATGATGACATTGTTTAATTCTCCAACGGCTGGTACTTGTGATCTGTCAAGTTGAATGATTTTTGCATCAGTTTTCTCTGGGAGAATGTTGAGTTTCTTGCACACAGATAGAGGCATGACATTCGTGGATGCACCGGAGTCAACGAGACAATTGTGAACGTTGAAGTTAAACATCTCAAAAGACAAAAGGAAGGGAGGGGTGGATCCTCTCGAATTCGCGTTGACAGCGTTCACTATAGATTGGATATCTGGACTGGCATGTGCAGATGTGTTGCTCACAGTTTTCGTATTTTGGTTGTTGGCGAAAGCTTTTAAAATAAGTTCCTTTTGATTTGTGATGCGGGCCAGTTCGTATAGTGAGATATTAGCTCTGGTCTTTTTCATGTCCTCCACTATGTTGTAGCTAGTATCAGTTTGGGGACTAGGTTCGGTAGTGGTCTTCGAGGGTTCCACCGGGAGCTTGGTCTTGTGACTTGCTTTGCTGTTACTATTTGTAGGCTTCTCCGGCGTAGCTTGTCCTTCGTTGTTAGGGGGAAGAATTTTCCTCAGGAAGGCCCTTTTCTTGTCTTCATATGATTGTTCGGGGACAGATCCTTTGCTTCTAAGACTATAATTTCGAGTGGGCTAAGCCTTGGGACTGCCTGCCATGTTGATATCAATGGGAGCAAGACTCTCCCCCCCACAGATTATACCAAAAGTTAGGACAGAGGCTCCTGATTCCCCATCTAGGAGCGAACCTTCATCTCGATCAGAAACATCATCCTCTGTCTGGTTTCTCGGAGTTTGGTCATCCAAAAGTTGGTTAACCACCGCGGTCATGCTGCCAATCCATTGCGGGCACGTTTTTTCGGAATGGGCAGCTTGGTGAAAAGAGCAAAAATTGTCTTTCCCTATTTCTTCCACGTTGAGAGCGGCGCTGGAGTTTGACGGAGGTCTGCTGGTGCTGGGATTACTTTTCTTGAAAAAGGGTTTGGGAGGTTTATTTGTAGTTGAGGTTTCAACGCCCTTTCTCTTTAAGTCAGAGACCTCATTCGTTAGTAGTTTGAGGGTTTTGGCCATACTCTCGAAATCAAAAGTTTCTCTCTCTCTATTAGGGGTGGAAGACTGACCCTTTTTAGTGGTTGGTTTGTGATCATCCTTTCCTTCATGGTCCATGACTCCTATTGACAACATGTCCTTTTCTACCGTGAGAGCAGCAGCGTAATTTGCTGTAAGGGTAGCGCGGGCCTCACGTTTGACGAAAACGGCAATATCCCTAGGGAGTGCTTTAGTGTAGTAGTCGATGGTGATAGAATCGTCCAATGCTAAGTTTGGAGGGAATTTTTGCAATATTGTGGCGAAGCGTTGGTTAAAGTCTTTAACCTTCTCTTTTCTGTGACACTTGATGGTGCTTAACTCTGTGAGGAGCATAGAGGGTGTTTTATCCTCTGCAAACTTTTGCAGGAACACGTGACGAAACTGGTCCCATGAAGTAATAGAAGCACTGGGTAGGGAACGGTACCAGGTGGCTGCAAGGTTTACAAGAGTGTGTGGGAATAGTCGACAAGCGACATCATCGGACTGAACTCTCATGATTTGTAGGGCCAGATAGAAACTACTAATATGATCTTTTGCTGAGGTACCTTTCTCAGGATCGAACTTAGGAAAATGCTTCTCCGGGTGTCTAGGCATATCATGGAGAGGACCTAAAAGAGCCAATGGGGATTGAGCCATCCAGGCCAGGGGCTGCACCCTCCTGGGGTGCTGATGATAACGAGTTTCGGCCTCGGATTCACTTCTCGTCCCTGACACTGATGCTCCGTCCTGATGGCGAGAGTGCTCATCTCGGTGTCTTTCACGGTTATTCATGTTTCTAAGGTACTCCCAGTTGTGGAGAGGGGGTCTATTTTGGTTTTGGTGGTGATGATGGTTGGTGTGATGTCTCCGGCCGTGGACCATATCTCCTCTACCTCCACGTCCGTGACCCCTATTAACCCCACCCTCATTTCTTCGGGGCCTATTGCCTTCTCTTACACTTCTTCGGGCTGTGTTAACTTCTCTCTCGTTCCTTCGACCCCCCTCTCCTTCTTCTCGCAAATCGTACACTTGGTTGTTGTTCCATTGATGTAAGTCAGGCTGAGGTTCGGGGAAAGGTTCAGTATCAGGGAAACCTTCACTATCTTGGAGAATGGGGTCATTTTCCTGGACCGCCCGCCCGAGGTCTTCAATCATGGAGTTCACGAGTTCAGGTATGGTGCTGACAAGCACACCATTACGGGTGACGTTCTCAGTAGGGGTCCTAGTGTGAGCTAGAAACTCCATGATGGGGGTATATCGTAAATCCCTGACGAGATTACGGGCAACTGGGCGTAAGGATCTCAACTGTTCGTTGGTGATTTCAAAGTATCGAGCCTCCTCCCTCGGAATATCCTCTAAGGGGGGAAGAGGAGGTTCATTATTTATGACCTCCCGGTGGGGAGTTTGTGATGGAATATCGGTCGTATGCTGGGAGGATGCCATGGCCCTCCTTCTAGCGCCAAATCTGTTGACGGGAAAATATGTCCGGCCAACAGTAGGGGATCTCCCCGGTAGAAAGTCCCAATTAGACTTTGAACCATTTAGAGTAGGGATCCCGTCCGGGGTGTGGGTCCGACTACCACTTAAATGACTTTCTCTTCGGTCTCGAGCAACCTGATTGAAACTGCAAACATACACTTATTCACATGATACAGAATACATGACTGATGTATCAAACCAATATATGACACTGTGCGTAGCAAGGTAATAGAAAAAATGCATACACTCAGGAAGTGTCGTTAGCAGCACATCTATGGGGTATGCATGCAGGATAATCTGACCACCAAAGAAACAGTTCTTTATGGCAAGAATATCCCTTAACTTTCCGAAAGATATAACGAAACGCTAATAAAACAGTTCATTAACATTCATCATAAGAGTAAATAATAAACTTGAGCATCATCAACACAATCACAGATAGCTATGGTGCATGAATGATACTATTAATAACACAGATTCATTAATCAAACGATATTCTGAAACTGTACGCAGAATACACACAGTGTTGTCACAGCTAAACACATCATCCAATCAAAGGGGTTTTAACAAGTATTTGTATTACATATGTCAAGAGTATGGTTCTTCAATTACAATGCAATATTGCTCTTGAGTCCACAAAAGAGAAGCCACTAACTATGTGCCCCGCAGGGGAATTTATAGATTCAAGAAACGCCCTTTAGGCTTTCCGACGCTTCAACTTCCCGACGGTTCAGCTTCCCTGCGACCTTTGCCGAACATGCGACCTGCGACCTGGGTGTCCATGCGACTTGCGACCTAGGTGCCGGTGCGACCTGCGACCTAGGGACGGTCGCGACTTGCGCCTGAAAAAGCTTGGCTATGGAGGTGGTTGTGTGTTTGAGGTTTCTGGAGCGTCAACTTTCTTGCCCTTGAGGAAATCTCGCCAGGTCTGGTAATCCGCTGCTATAGGGGCGACAAGAGGGGTTTCCTCTTTTATTCGATGCATACATTCCAGGGCATTCGGTATCAGAGTCTCCTTCTTCTGAGAGATCAGGATTGAGAGGGAGGCAAGCTTGGTATAGATTTGTACTGGAGTGACAAGCAACCGATTTAGGTTCTCTTGTGATGCCTCGAATTCTGGTAAGGCAGCAGCTTATCTCACGGGTTGCAGAAAAGACTGAATTTCCTGCTCTACCTGCTCCCAGTCTTTAGTTTCATCCAGTGCCCCTAACGATGGAATGTGATGAAGAGCGTTCATGGAGTCAATACCACTGATCAGGTGATTATATGCAGACATCACTTTGTCCAAATCTTTGGCCAGCTTGTCTTTGGACTGCATATTCATCCGAATTTGTACTTTGGCTTCTTGTGTATGACTCCAATCCTTCCTAGGCACATGTTCGGGAGCTTGCTGATACTGCGCTGTCCAGTTCATCATTTTGTCCAAAGTTGCCGAGGCTTCCCTGAGCTGCTCATGCTTCTGTTTGGTTTCCTCTCGTGCCTCTGCCAACGGGGCCACTGTTTGTTTTAGGGTGAGCATTTCCTTATATACTTGCCTCATGGTCATTTCCAACACATCACACTCTTTCCTGACTGCCAGTGGGACCTCATTCACTTGGGCGGGCTTACCTTGGAGCTGTAGCATCTCACTTTCTAGTCTTGATTTCTCCTGCTCCGCTGATTTTAGCCTGTTCTGTAGGGAAATAATCTCCCTGCTCATTCTAGTGACATTTTCCTTCGTGGTTGTGGCAAAAGCGGTGCCTGCTGACGCTATCATAACAGGGTTAGTCCTTGTATCTGGGACTATGTCCTTTCCAGTGGCGACCGTAGATATGGCGGGATGGCTTTGCGCCAAGGATTTCCTTTTCTCTTGCTGTATTTTGAAAGAGAATTGGTCAAATGTCAATTTGGTCAGGTCGAAGACTTCTTCTTCTTGCTCCCCGGGAAAATCATCAACATTGAGGGTACTTTTCGCGCCACCTGAAGGGATCTCCAGGGGAGATATGTCAATGTCGTCTATTAGCTCGTCCTCCTCATCCTGCGTTTGACCCTTTTCTTTCTCCTTTTGCCGGCGCTCGGCTTCCACCTTGTCGCATTCCTCCTTCTTCCTGCGTTCTGTCTCTGCCTCTGCTTCCTTTTCAGCTTTTCTCTTTCGCTCTGCCGCGGCGGCTTGTTCTGCTTTCTTTTGACGATCGACTTTGTCGAGTTCTTCCTTAAGTGATTGTTCTACCGCCGCCTGTGCCTCCTTTTCCTATCTTTCCTTTTCCTCTTCCTCTTTCTTTTTTCGCTCTGTCCTGGCATCTTTCTTATGTTTCTCCTTATCCTCCTTCATTTTCTTCTCCTCTTCCTTCTTGGCTTGGGCTTCTGCTGCCCGTTGCTGATCCGAGGTGTCAGGCCCCGTACTGGTCTGTGTTCTCTTATCTTTGGAGGAAGAAGAGCCTCCAAGCTTATGGCTTCTATCTTCTAAATTTTGGTGATCCTCTTCTTCTCGGTCAGAGTCGATCCCTGGAGCTAGATGCCTGTCTGCGTTGTACCAGTTTCTTTTTTTGTCCTCTGCCGGGCGCTCAACGTGCTGATAACTCCATCTAAAATTGGCCCTTTTACAATGCTCAGGAACTATCCGACTGGGTCATAAGTTCGGCAATCCAGATTTCTGAAGTGGTAACTTTTTATCTCTTCCCCTTCACGCCCTACTTCTCTGAAGTCCTTGACTGTATAAGCACCAATGGTGAGAGGTAGAGCGGGCCAAGGTTTCTTCTTCCCTTTGGAAAGGACATTGGAGAAGCCCGAGGTCATCTGGGAACATACCTCCTGCATGAGCACCTTATCGGTAATAAACTTAGGCAGAGCATGTGGTGCTTTGAATGAGACAAATACTCGGATTATTGTAAATTCAGCGAATGGAAACCAGTGTGCCACCTGAACTAGTGTCTCCATTGCTCGCCAAGACATGCAGGGGGTGTCTTGACCAAATAGTTTCCCGTAAAGGGCGGGAATGAATATATGAGAGATTTGCTCGATGTCTGACTTGTACCTGGATTCCCAGAATACCTTGGTCTGCAAATGGATTGCCCGGGTCTATTCGGAGTCCCAGTTATGTGGCCATCCCTCAACATGCAGCTAGGCACAGACAGCATCTAATAAATACGAAGCCATATAGAATTCTGACGGCGCTCCCTCATCTGGGGCTAAAGCTGAAGCCAAATTTGTGTGCATGGAGCCCATTAATATACCAGCCCAATTGAACCGAGTGCCGTGTACTGTTACGTGTTCCATAATGGTTTCCCATGTTCCGTTGAAAGTGGTGGCGTCCGAACATCCGTACACTCTGCACAACATGGCGGCCACTAACTTATACACCTTCCTCAGACTGGCCACCGGGTACTCCTGGTCTTTTTTTATTTTAAATTTATCTGGTTCCACCCACCATTTTCTGATTGTATCAACCATCGGCACTTCATTTGCAGAAAACCATCTCGGGGTGAAGTTTATCTCTGGTTTGGGTAGCGAGTAGTAGACCTGTGCTTTTGAGCTCTCCAACGTTGCAAAAGCTTTACCTCCACTATCTCGGATTGCGAAATTCTTAGGATCCGTCTTCTGTATGATCCAGTCTAACATTTCTGGGCACGGAAAGATGGCGGGATGTGACCTGCTAGGTGCAATTTGGATTTCTTGACCTTCAGGTATACTTCCCAGTCCGGGAGATCTTCTGGAAACTCATCTTCTGTTATGGCGAACTCGCGGTATACTTCATACCACCTAAGGCTGTCCTCCTTTGCGAAGGTGCAAAGGGTGTCTCTGTATATTGGTGGAGGAGATGTTTGTATGTCTGTGTCTGACTCTTCCTCCACCACCTGCTTACTTCTCCTTCGGGATACCCGGGGTGCCATATTGCTAGAGTTGGAGAGGACCGGTATCGTGTCTGCCCTAAATTCACCTGTTGCATTCAAGAAAGAATCCCAGGATGAGAAAGACATGATGATAACGGCTAAATACAGTCTACACATGCAGAGTTTAATTAACTGTTCTCAAGGGGGGCGCAGGGTCGCAGATCTGCAAAAAGCACTCACATGCGACCTCGCGACTTGGCGACTAGGTCGCAGGGTCGCAGAGTCGGTAAATGGGGGTCGTGCGACCTTTGCGACTTTGCGACCAGGTCGCTGGGTCGCAAGTCGCACTTGAGCCTGCCTGGGGGTTTCGCGCGCGCGCGGTTTTGTGGATAATCTTTCCCTACCGGGAAACATACGCGGCTGGAAAGGGTCTAAACTTGAACTATGGCACAACCATGAGGAAATGGGCAAGACACAGGTGACCCGGAGGTTTATGGGAACCAAAACAGGAATAAAACTCAACCGGAAAACCTATCTGCTCACCAGCAAGTAATTAAGACCATGGGGTGGCTAGATTTTAGCAAGAAATGCTGGGAAAGGAAAGACAGGGAGGAAATGGCAACTTACCCGGAAGAAAACGCGCCAGTCGACCTGTCAGAGCAATTCCATGATTTTCGCCGCGAGTCACAAATGCGACCTAGTGACCTGCCCTTAAAAAAAGGAGTCGCACGTGCGAGCAATAAATGAGGTCGCAAGTTGATAGTTTGCGACCTTGCGACCTCGCGACCTAAAGGTCGCTGGGTCGCAAGGTCGCTGAGTCGCTAACTCCCCTAATAATTCATCTTGCGACCTTGCGACCTTGCGACCTTGCGACCTTAGGGTCGCTGGGTCGCAAGGTCGCAAATTGCTTGACTTCCGACTCTTGCGACCTGGCGACCTTAGGGTCGCAGAGTCGCCTAGGTCGCATGGGTCGCAAATCATGGATCCGCGACTTAGCGACTCGCTCTTAAAAACTTTACTTGGCTTTTTTTTCTTCTTTAGTTTCAAGGGGCTCCAAAAATTTTGAAGTGTGTGTCATTATTTTTCGTATTTTTGGAGGGTGTTGTAGGAGCTACAACAACGGGATAAGAGATAACATGAAGGTAATGATTCTCATTCTTACAAGGATGGCAGCGAAAGATTGGACAGTAGAGAAAGATCAATCAAGGCAGTTGATAAAGCCAAGAGGCACCATGAAGGGAAGGATTCTCATTCCCTTAAGGACAGGAGATAAAGATCAATTGACGTTGTTGATTGGGCTGGTAGGTCCCATGAAGGGAAAGATTCTCCAAAATGCATTTAAAAGAAGTTGGGAGTATTGTCTGAGCTTCGGTTGGCTTACATAAACTTTTACCTGCAAAGCTGACATTGCATAAAATCACATCTTCGACTTTCAATTGAACCTAAATGACATCTCTAAATTGTCTGAGTTGTGGTCCTATGGATAACGAGGAATATCACATGGAAGGTACCCAAAAATAAAAAATTTTGAAAGTATAGGTGAATTAGCACTTATCAAAGAACGAAATGTCGAGCAAAATGCAAACGGGATACACTTAAGGATTCCCTGGTTCCATTTGTTATTGAAAATGATGCTCTCTCTGGATGAAACTAGTAAAAATTTGATCTAGATTTATGCAGGAACGCAACAGAATAAACATATAACCATAAATACAAAGATGCAGCGAAAAAATCACTTCATTTTATTAATATCCAAGAACTGAAATTTGCTTACAGACAGAATGGAAATAAACTAGCTAGGGCGCTGGTAGTTATCTCTAAGAAGAGATGTGGTGGCTACAGGAGTCTGAACTAAGTTACAATGAGGCTCGAGGGCCTATTTATTATTTAGAAACAATGGAAAACCCTAAACATCCAAAACCCTAACCCTAGGAGATGAAGCGCCAAAACTATGGGACTCGTTTGGGTAAATTGGTGTTTCCATTTCCTAGGGATGTAACTTTGGCATACGATCTCCGTTTGACGCGAATCATACCTCGTTAGAAATATCTATTCGAGGACTACAAATTTTGAGTGAAAAACATCAGTCCATGGACCCATATTGCTCCCGGTTTTCCCAAAAAACGTTGTTTAGGGCTTCAAAACGGCTCTAGAAGTTTAGGACCCGAAAAACTGCTAAAAATAGTAAGTTGTGTCGAAACTGAAAGACTAAAAGAGACAATGTTGGGGCCCCAAGTGGAATAGGCGGGTGACCACCAATATCCACCTGGATCAAAATTCTGCTTGTATTATAAATGGAAATCTATTGACCATTTATGTGGAAGAAAAGCACAGATACCTGCTGCTACCATGTTTCCACCTGCAAATCGGTTTCCCATTGGAAAAGCTAATGTAATAGCCCATTTTATAATGTCTTTCCTTTGCTCAACTTTATACTCATTTTCTACCGAAAACCATTGCCTCCACATGTAATGACTGCATCGTCTAGTCGAAAATCGGTCTCTTCTGCATTGTCACCCACCTGAAAATTTTGTGGCACCCGATGTTGATCATGGCATTGCTTGTACTTAGCATTAGCTCTGTCCAATATGTCATGAATCTATTGGAAAATGTGTTGAATGCACTCAATGAAGCTATTTCCTTTGTCAACTTCTGACTGGACATGAGCAGAATCAGCCTGAGTAGCCGCAAATGGCATGGCTATGTCAATGGGACATAGTGGCTGGAATCTCAAGCCCACCTGAAAGGGGTTGTGGTCGATTGAGCTGTGGAGAGCCCAGTTATAACTATGTTGTACATAGGGAAGGCTCTTGTCCCATGTGCGTGGATGCTTGGAATTGTACATGCGCAGAATGTGTATAATCATTCTGTTGACGACCTATGTCTGGGCATCTGTTTGGGGATGGAAAGCTATGGACTTGGTGAGATTGGTTCCAAAATGTGTTGAGGAACCTACTATCCCGATCTGATATGATAGACTATGGGATCCCAAAGTGCACCCACACTCGTTCAAAGAAGAGTTTAGTAGTGGCTTCTACTCTGATATTCTTCTTGAAGGTCGCCATAATGGCCATCTTCGAGAATCTATGGACAACCACGAAAACACAGTCATTTCCATTCTTAGTAGAAGGTAGGCCCGACATGTAATCCATGGATATGGATTCCCAAGGTCGACTAGGGGTAGGTAGTGGAGTATATAGGCCTTGCTTCTTGATGGTTAGTTTGGAAATGGCACAACCAGTGCAGGATCTGATGTGCTTCCCGACATCCTTTCGAAGGTTCGGCCAATAGTAATACTTCTGTAGTACTGCTATTGTATTCTCGACCCCGAAATTCCTAGCGACTCGACTGTAGTGTGCTTCCCATATCATCTTGGTGCGCTCGCTCGAAGGAACACAAAGGTGTCATAGGTGACATAAAAGTGCATCTTGGAGGTGAAAATTTGGAACTTGCGTACCCCCCAAGAGTGCCTTGTATGTGTGGCTGAATTCTGGGTCGCTCTCATAGAGAAGTAGCCAATCAGAAGTCTTGTGC
Source organism: Pinus albicaulis (assembly GCA_034641835.2). Classification (NCBI taxonomy): domain Eukaryota; kingdom Viridiplantae; phylum Streptophyta; class Pinopsida; order Pinales; family Pinaceae; genus Pinus; species Pinus albicaulis. The sequence continues at coordinate 544,454,157 of CM076571.1, read as the reverse complement.
CCACAAGAGTTGAGAATAGTGGTGAGCGCCACGATCGGTGGTCGGCTGAGACAGCCTGCAACATTATTGGTACTACCCTTCTTGTGCTTGATGTTCAAATGAAACTGTTGCAGATATGTGGACCACTTCTGATGGCGATCATTCTGCAATTTCCCTTGTGTCTCTATGAACTGCAGGGACTGGTGGTCTGTGTGGATGACTGTTTCCTTCCCCAAAATGTAATTCTTCCATTGTTGACATGCTTGCATAATGGAATACATTTCTTTGTCATAAGTGGGATACTTGCGAACTGTGTCAGACAACGTCTCACTGTGATATGCCACTGGATGTCCCTGTTGAGTAAGAACCGCCCCAATAGCATAGTCAGAGGCATCTGTCTCGATCTCAAATGGTTGTTGCAAGTCTGGTAATGTGAGCATTGGGGAAAAACAGAGGCAATTTTTCAATTCTGTAAATGCCTTCTATTGAGATTCTGACCAAAATAATTTTGCTCTCGCTCCTCCCTTGGTGACTTGACTCAAGGGCCAAGTGATATGAGAGAATCCCAACATGAACTTATGGTAGAAATTAGCAAGACCTAGAAAGCTGCGAAGCTCTGTTATAGTGGTTGGGGCTAGCCAATCCCGAATGACTTGGATCTTGGTTGGATCCACATGCACCCCCCTTTCATCAGTAATGTATCCCAGATAGTGAACCTGGGTCATGCCAAAAGTGCACTTCTCCAGAATGGCACACAACTTGTGTTGTCGTAGTGTTTGGAGGACTTGTCGGATGTGGTGGAGGTGCTCTTCCAAAGTCTGGCTAAATATCAGAATGTCATCCAAGTACACTACTAAAAATGAGTTGGTGAATGGCCGCAAGATGTCGTCCATCAACTTCATGAAGGTTGCAGGAGCATTCGTCAACCTGAAAGGCATGACCAGCCATTCGAAAAGGCCTTCCTTGGCTTTGAAGGCAGTCTTCCACACATCGAAGGGTTCAATTGGTACCTGGTGATACCTAGACTTCAAGTCGATCTTGCTGAAATATTTCGCCCCTTTGAGTTGGTCTAGAAGGTCATAAATCCATGGGATCGGGTACCTATTCTGAAAAGTGATCTTGTTCAGTGCCCGATAGTCAATACAGATTCTCCACGTCCCATATTTTTTCTGTACCAACATGATCGGGCTCCCATAGGGCAATGAACTTGGTCGGATGTGACCTTTCTGCAGTATCTCCTGAATCTGCCTCTTGATTTCATCGTTCTCTAGAACATAGCGCCGATAGATCGGTCCATTGGGTAGCGGCGCAACTGGGGTCAGGTCAATCAGGTGCTTGACTTGACAGTGCACAGGAACCCCTGTGGGTGAGGTGAAGATGTCCTCGTACTCCTCCACAACCTTGTCCATTTGTTGTTGTTGTGGAGAGGAGCCCTGTCTGGAGGTCGTGGCCACAGTCTTCTTTTTGCCCTGGGGGTGGATCATCAGGAAAATGAATTTCCTGGTTTGAGAAATGAGCTTACTGCATTGTTTTGCAATAACCAAAGAGATAGCGGCAGGAGGTGGTACCTCTGGTATCCTATACAATTTATTTCCCAAAGTAACAATAACAGCTCGAGGCCGAGACTCATACACAGCATGACACTTCCACAAGTATGGTTGTCCTAATAATACATCAGAAACATCAATAGGAGAAACGTCACATAATACCTCATTCGTGAAGGGCTTGAGGCTATTGGGAAGGCGACACTACTAGCTGACGCAGAGATCTCATCCTTGGTGAAGCCACCCAATGGTGTATAGATGTGGGTGAGTTGTGGTCGGCAAGCCCAACCGCTTCACGGCGTCTGCTGAAATGAGGTTCTTTTGGCTCCCATTGTCGAAAATGAACTGTACCGGGGAGCCTTTTACCCACATCTGGGAGTGGAAGAGATGTTCCTCCTCCTCTGGATCTTCTGGTTCCTCATTCTGGATATTTGTAGTGGCAACAGTGGCGTTGGGCTCCTCATCAATAATCTGTTTCCCTTTTTCATTCCCTTGTTAAGTTCTGATTTAGAGTCGGAGCATGCATCTGACTCAAAAGCCCTCATCTTGGCCACTAGCGACTGCTTGGCCCGACACTCACTTGTGTGGTGAGTGGAGCTCTTATGAAACTCACACCACTTTCCCATGTCCTTCTTTGGCTTTGCGGTGTTATTCTTTGCTTGTGGCTTCGACAGGTTGTCTTGAGCTGCCATGCCTTGGCTCTGTCCTTTGTTCTGCGGTCTGGGAGAACCTTTCCCTTACTTTTGATTCACAAATCCAAAGTCTCGCTTCTTCTGTTTGAATTTCTGCTCAATCTTGGCAGCATACCGGTATGCCATACCAAGCGAGGAGATGTCGAGGAATTCCATTTCCTCCTAAATGTATCTGTGAAGACAATTGTGATACTTTAGCACCAGATGTTTCTCTTAATCTTTGATAACCATCTTTGTGCGCAGGGTGTGGAACAGATTCATCAGCTCATGCACATCTTGATCCCTTTGTTGTTGCAGTGTGGTCCATTGTATGTACTTGTCCTCATAGCTCCCCACGGGATAGTATTGTTCCTTGATGGTGTCTCAGAAATAATTCCAAGTCGGTACGACTGTGAATAGAGAGGGTTCTGTTTGGTCCTTGTTCTCACAGTAGGTTTCCCACCAGTCCTTGACATGGGGGGTAGCTTTGAGGAGTGAAAAAATAATCTTCTCTCGGTCGAAAAAGTCATGAACCGAGAAATATCCTTCTAATAGATTCAACCATATATCTATGGCATCTGCATCTATTTGACCCTCAAATATGGGAATGTCAAAATTTACTTGTACCTTAAAAGAAGTCGCACCTCCAGAGTGGTTGTTGGATGCAGATGCGCCGCCAGTGGGCAGCCGTTGAAGGATCTGGGCAAAGTTATCCATCATTGCGTTCCTTTGTTTTTCGAGGGCCTCCTCGAGCAATATTTTGATAGGATCTCCTGCTCCCTCATCTTTCTTTTCATCCCCCATGGGCATCCGTTGGTTTGCAAGGCTGATCTTGCAAAAGGTTCCACCAGATCGAGCCCTAACTCCTTATACCTCGACCTCATTGGGGACATGCAAAGAAGGATCGAGAAAAAGTAGACAGCTCTGATACCACTAATCTAGATTTATGCAGAACACAACAGAATAAAAATATAACTATAAATACAAATATTCAGTGGAGAAATCACTTCATTTCATTAATATCCAAGAACTGAAATTTGCTTACAAACATAATGGAAATAAACTAGCTAGGGCGCTGGTAGCTATCTCTAAGAAGAGATGTGGCGGCTACAGGCCTCTGAACTAAGTTACAATGAGGCTCGACGGCCTATTTATTATTTAGAAACAATGGAAAACCCTAAACATCCAAAACCCTAACCCTAGGAGATGAAGCGCCAAAACTATGGGACCCATTTGGGTAAATTGGTGTTTCAACTTCCCAGGGACCTAAATTTGGCATACGATCTCTGTTTGACGCGAATCATACCTCGTTAGAAAGATTTGTCTGAGGAATACAAATTTTGAGTTAGCAACATCAATCCATGGACCCATGTTGTTCCCGGTTTTCCCAAAAAACGTTGTTTAGGGCCTCAAAACAGCTCCAGAAGTTCAAGACCCGAAAAACTGCTAAAAATGGTAAGTTGCGTCGAAACTGAAAAAATGAAAGAGACAATGGTGGGGCCCCAAGTGGCGTAGGTGGGTGACCACCAATATCCACCTAGATCATTTGCTTACAGACAGAATGGAAATAAAATAGCTAGGGCGCTGGTAGCTATCTCTAAGAAGAGATGTGGCGGCTACAGGCCTCTGAACTAAGTTAAAATGAGGCTCGAGGCCTATTTATTATTTATAAACAATGGAAAACCCTTAACATCCAAAACCCTAACCCTAGGAGATGAAGCGCCAAAACTATGGGACTCGTTTGGGTAAATTGGTGTTTCAACTTCTCGGGGACGTAACTTTGGCATACGATCTCCGTTTGACGCGAATCATACCTCGTTAGAAATATCTATCCGAGAAATACAAAATTTTGAGTGAAAAACATCAGTCCATGGACCCATATTGCTCCCGGTTTTCCCAAAAAACGTCGTTTAGGACTTCAAAATGGCTCTAGAAGTTCAGGACCCGAAAAATTGCTAAAAATAGTAAGTTGTGTCGAAACTGAAAGACTGAAACAAACAATGTTGGGGCCCCAAGTGGAATAGGCGGGTGACCACCAATATCCACCTGGATCAAAATTTTGCTTGTATTATAAATGGAAATCTAGTGACCATTTATGTGGAAGAAAAGCATAGATACCTGCTGCTACCATATTTCCACCTGCAAATCGGTTTCCCATTGGAAAATCTAATGTAATAGCCCATTTTATAATGTCTTTCCTCTGCTCAACTTTATACTCATTTTCTACCGAAAACCATTGCCTCCACATGTAATGACTGCATCGTCTAGTCGAAAATCGGTCTCTTCTACTAACAAATGCAGAATGAAGGACTCATTGTCATTGCTCCCAGAACATTCAAGGTCATTTTCTCGTAAAACAGAGATTGTATAAATTTTGTTAAGATCAAGATAGAAAGCACAAAGGAGAAAAGAGAAAATTGGATGCCAAGATGGAGGAGAAACTTATAAATGAGCACGCAGATCATGGGGCACCTTTTCTTGTTGCAGGTTATGGAAAGGTTCAAGTTTCTTTTTCTGAAAGAAGAAGAGGTGTAGCTTTGAAAAGAAATGGCCCAAATATTTTCACAACAAAATGTACATTTCCAACATGTATAATTTTGGTGTACACATGTAAAAGTAATTTCGGTGCCTCAACCGCAAATCGGTGCTAATGTATAGATAACCGCACCGGTGTGTTCTCGTTACTACGCATCGGTGTGTTTTAGTTACTACGCACCGGTGTTGTGTTACCAATGGGTGCACCGGTGCGATGCTATTAAGTGACGCACCGGTGACGAATAAACGGAAATAAAAAAAGCGCAACTCTATTTTCTTTAAGTGAAAAAAAAAATGACAACTTGAAAATTGGGTGGCAAAATATTTTCGAAAATATAATTTCATAAAACAATTATTTAAATACTAAACACTTTTCGTTATTTCACTATTTTTGCTAAAATTTTCAGCCAGAGGTTTGCAGGAGACATACCTGGAGCAAGAGAGCACAAGAGCATTGTGGAGCAGTGAAATACGTTCGAACAAAAGTATTCAGACAATTAGAATCCAAACCTTTGGTGATTCAAACCCTGTAGCATAGAATTTCAAACGATCTCGTGATTAAATTTGATTTTTTTTTACTTTTTCTGCAGTTTTATCCTTTTTTACCCTAAACCCTTCATTTTTTTGTTTCTGTCCTTTCTTCTCCTTGTTTCTGTAATTTCAGAATTAGAGTTTTTCATTTTAGAATGACATCCAACCCACGAGACGACTTTCATAGTCGGATCCCAATCCATGTCGGCCCTTGCATGAATTTTTGAAAAAAATAGATTTTTTTTATCGTTGCGCCCTACATAACCAAGTGCACTGGTGCGCTATATTATACAGTGCATTGCGCAAGTACTGTGTAATAAAAAAATTAAAAATATTTTTTTTTAAATCAGTGCGCCATATCTAAAATAGGGCGTCGGTGCTCTATGTTACGAGGATAGCACCGTACAGTTTATTACACTGTTTGTGCAGTGCATTTATAATACCCCCACACACCGTACCGTCTATTATACTATTTGTGCAATGCATTTATAATACCCCCATGCACTGATGTCGGTGCGTACATCATGAAAGGGACACCGATTTCTTGAGATTTATTTTTTACTTGAAAGTTTGACAATCTATTTATAAATATATTAATGAATGATATGGTACAACTTTCAGATTGATAAAGAAATGACTAACAAGAGTTCAAGCAACAAAAATACTGATAACACATCAAGAAAAGAAAAAAAGACAAGTTCTTTGTAAATTCTTTACAAAAAATATTATTTTTGAACTATATGTAAGTTTAACTAATATATATTGTTTACTGTGTATCATGTAGAGCCACAAAATGACGAAGCTCGATAAGATTATTTATGATCTAGGACCAGAAGAGCTTAAAAGCATGATGGAAAAATTGCAAAAGGATGAATTGGGTGAATGAAAAAATACTATCAATCCAATATGAATTTCTTTTTTTAATAAATTATTAGATAACATGTGTCAAATAGTCTATTAATTCACATCTATTTAATGTTCTACAGGGACCAACAACTCAAAAAAAGGAATATTGTTCTAAGAAAAGAAAAAAAATAGAACATGCAAATGAAAATGAATTGCTCCTTAGCTCATATGGAGTGGTGCTGGAGGTTAACGAAAGGGGGAAAATCTTTTACAAAAGTTTGAGGGATCTAGTGGAACGAATGTATAGACATTCTTTTCACTTACAATACAAAAACCAATCCAATGATTCCAAAACCAAATTTTATCTAAACTATAGGAAGAGTTTCTAGAGAATTGGTCAATGAGACATGTCAGACTTTTAATAGCAAAAACATACAACAACAAAAAAGAAGGAATGAAAAAGTAATATTCCTTTAAATGTTTGTCTAGAATTATTTATAAATATCACTTTTGTTATATTTACTTTTCATATATCAATATAAAATATAAATAGTTTATTGGCATGTTACATTTTCAGGAAGATTATGAAAATCTCAAAAGATGAACAAGCTGATATTAGAAATATGCTAGTAGGAATGTCCAAAAAGGTGTACAAGGAGATGGTCAAAGAAATGGACAAAATTGCATCGCAGGAAGATCCATCTCAACAACAACTTGCTTCAAATGTAATATGTAGTCATTGAATTTTTCGATCATTAGAAACAATAAATAAACAATTTAATATTAAATATTAATTTTCAAGAATTTTCTTGCAAAAAATAAGAGAAAATGGAACCCATTCAGCACATAAAACAGGACGACAAAGAAGAAAAGGGTTGATATCTAAGTTTGTGAGTAGTTGTTACTTCCTTATAACAACTTAACTAGATTTCATCTTTGTATTTTTTAAGTTTTTTTACAAAAATCATCATTGAATGTCTTCAAACTTGTGCTAACATACAAAGAAGAACTATCAGATGAATTGATTGAAATTGGGTTAAATATGGGTTGTGAGTATATGGTGGCATATCAGAAATTAATTGTGGAATTTGTAAGCATATATTGATCTTGTTTTACTTAGCTCCATCTATTATTAATAGAACAAAAAAATATTTTATATTAAATATATGATTTGTTATGGGGTATAAAACTTGCAGGAAACAACGTATGGAACTGCGCCAACAAATGAAATTTTGAAAGATGGCATGGTACATGGTTTTGAAAGAACGTGTATAGTTTATGAGTCAATTGTTGCTATGGTACATCATTTTTATTTTCAATTTACATTGATGTATATTATTTAATATTGCAATTTTCATTATTCTCACCAATGTATATACACTCATTTCAGTTTATTTTTATGTTTGTAGATGTAAGGTGAAGAAGAAGAAAACAATCAACACCATGAACAAAACATTCCTAAAATTAACCCCAAGTCATGGAGGTAGCTCTAGCAGTGACAACAGCTCAAGGGAAGAATGATGATCACTATGTTTGGATATCAAAGCAAGGCATTGTATTTTTTGAAATATTTGTCTGTGAAGTCAGACATTTTGTTTAATGTAATGGACATAGTGTCCCAATTGAAAGATAAAGGGATACCAATAATAGTGTCCCATTTTGTGTTTCTATTAAAAGATCACCTAATATATATATATATATATATATATATATATATATATATATATATATATATATATATATATATATATATATATATATATATATAACATGTTTTAATTTATTCTATTGCATTCTCCATTGTCGTTCTCAAATGCACTAATAAAAATTTAATTCATATGAATACTGTTATAAGATATATACGTGTCAAATTTTGATGAATAATAAATTTTAAAAAATCACAATAATTATGATATGATATAAAAAATTAATCCAAACATCACATTCAAATGCATTAATAAAAATTTAATTAATATGAATAATGTTATAATATGTGTTGACTTTTGATGAATAATGAATTTAGAAAAATCACAATAATTGCACTGTCACATGTTGATGTTTCTAAAAAATACAAAATAAACATTGATGTGTTTCTATGACGTATGGGCACTGCACAAATACCAAAACCAATTAAAAATCTCGGTGTGTTTATGAGATACTGCGTACCGATGCTTTTATGTGAGACTACGCACCGGTGCATTTGTACAACGTATGGGCACCGCACAAATACCAATAACTATTATAAATATTAGTGTGTTTTTTCGATACGGTACACCAGTGCATTTCTATAAGTCTATGTACCGGTGCGTTGAGATGACCTATGGGCACCGCACAAATCCCAAGACCAATTGGTACAGCCCCATGCGTTGTATCACCAACACTATGCCCGGTGCAGTTTTATACCTTGACGGCCCGGTGCAGGAACCTTCGATCGCCTCGGGGCCACCATCTAGATGACACGCATCGGTGCGTTGAAACCTTAATAGTGCACTGATGAAAAAAACATCCATAATAACCTCCGGCCGCCCAGTTTTTTTAGTTGTGTTGAATTTCCGTTGAAAGCTCCGCCAAAACCTCCGTAACCATAAATGGATGTTGTAGAAAATGTTTTTTTAACAATTTTGGCCATTTTGATAACACTAGAAACCTCCTTTATAACCTCCGCTAGAGGGTCTTTTCCTTGTAGTGATATATATATAAACCTTAATCTTATTAATCTTATTGCAAATTCCGCACATTTTAATTTCTAAACCTTATAATTCACATTTTAATTTCGTATGGGGCTCATATGATTAAATTTTGGACAGTGCAAATGCCAAAGTCCACATTGATTATGGGAGGTTCTAAACTATAGTCCGAAGACTATGCAAAGTTCAGAGGGTGCAACATTAAATTTTTAGCAATCTATTTTATGCGAATCAATTATATGGGCATTAAACATTAAGGTTTTGGACCTTATTAATCGCATTGCCAGAAAACGTTATGGAGGGGCGAGGTCGGGGCTTGACCCCACGACCTCCCCCAAACCTTCTGCGTGGCTTTACCAATGGGCCATGGGCTCAGTACGTTGAAATCCAATGCTCCAAAATTATATTTGAAGTCTATGCAGGTTTCGATGGCAGGAAGGAGGGGGCCAACCTCGCGGGCCAACCCTCCTCCACGTGACCATATAACAATGACCAAGCACCTCATGTGTATTTATCCGCCCGATAAACCCGTTTAGTGGTTAATTAACTACTATTTAATTCATTTATTAAGTTGGCGACAGAATTAGCGGCAGCGCTAAATTCGGATATTCCACCAATTTTTTCATAATTAGCTGGGGTCCTTCCAGATTTAGAGGAGAAATTGGGGGGAATTTTTTTTTTCCATAACTGAGTCAATTTTCGACCAAATTGAGCTTAGAAAGAGTCATTATTGGCTAATTGGCATGCCATGAACACATTGGCACAGGTTGCAGAGGTAGAGGAGCAAGTTTACATGGTTTTTTTTTCCTTGACTAATTTTGAAGCCTAGGGCCACGAGAAGGGAAGGCCATGCCTAGAGCATATGAAGGCCAAATTGAGTAAATAAATAGACATTTATGATAGATTTCGACATTTTTAACTCATTGGAGCATGTTCCAAGAGCATTTGATGCATGTAAACATAAATTTGAGCTAATACAGAGGCCCAAGCTATGGAAGTTAGATTAAGGAGATGTAGCCTGGGAGGGGTGAACGCCTTCATCAAAACTTCGTTTTAATGGATCAATTATGATGGTTTGTTGTTTTTTATGTTTATGTTGTTCGGCCATTTAAATTCATACTTTATGTTTTCAAATTCACTCATTAAATTCAGTTTAATTTCCTATTTTGACACACATAAGCAACAAGGAAACCTGTACTTCAAGAATAAGATCAATAAATAAGTTTTATATATGAAAACGAAATTAGCACAGCAAAAATAGCATTCATAATACGGATCAGTAACAAATACAAATGGAAGCATAGAAGCATGAGAAGCATGAGAAGCAGAAAATCAATCCATAAATTCCATTGACTCGTGTTGGTATTAACCACACTTACCAAGAATCGACCTTTCCTCTCCATTCCAGATGGATTGCTTCCCTCTTTCACTTATTAATGGTAACAGAGGGTGTGGGTAAAGTAGAGCTACCATCTTGGCACATGTTTCTATTTTGAAGAGTTTTCTATACCTTATCAACATTTTAGTTATATAGTCCTACTTCTTCTGATAATAATTTCTACCATCTAGAAAGATTTTGAATCTGGGTTTGAAGATTCTAAATGAGGGTTTGATTCGAACGATAAATAGTTTGAAACTAAACATGCTCCAATAGACAAAAAGTCTAAGTATCCCATCACATAATCTACCCACCGTTCACAAAATATTAAAACTAAAAGTACATATCATTGGATGATGCTTCAATGATTTACCACTTTATACTCAAACTGAGAAATTGAACATAATCAACCCACTTTGAAAGATTGGTATAAATATCAATTGGATCAAACACAACTGGCATGGGAAGAAAACATCATCACTGCGACTGGGTATCCAATGATGGAAGCACGAGATAGATCTCCAACCTCTACAAAGACACTAAGTTTGGTAAGATAGATCAACAAATTTCTGGGGTTGAGAAAAAATTCTTGACACAACTTCATTTTAATTACAAATATATAAATAAAATAAAATTGAAGCAAATATTAAGCTGAGTGATTGGGGGTATAGGTTCGGCATGTTGAAATCATATGTTGCATCCATGTACTAGTCTAATATGGAGGTTTTTTGTCCCTCCATAAAGAGCTAAAGAGTAAGATGTCAATTGACTATGTATGGCGAAGTTTTTTACAATGGTGAAAAAAATACAGACTAGAAAGTGGGCATCCATCATACAGGCATAAAGCTAACATAATAGGGTGAATTCATAATATGGCAAGAATAGAGGAATGGGAGAGTTGTAAGTGGAAATCCAATCTCTTTATCAATGAGAACTTAAACTGAAACAAAAATAGTGCCTGAGCATTGGTGTGACAAAGAAAATATGACTTACCTCATACAACAAAGACCAGGACAACAAAGGCCAAGAAATTTTCCGAAAGCCAATTGTCATAGAATACAATTGCCAGTCGTTCACAGAAAACAAAAGAAAGAACACAACACATAATAGATGGAAGAAATAAACAAATGCATAAATTTAAAGCAAATTTTGAAAAACCTAAGATTGCCCTAACTAATAACCACTAGGCCCTCATCATAATGGGCTTGTTCGAATGCAAGGAAACGCTGGTGAATGACGACTCTTTGTAGTTGTGCCTCCTTCTGCTGCAAAGGCAGTTGTTGAATGATGTTGAATTACTAATGGTTCCAACCACCCCTCCTCCTGCTACCCTAACTTCCCTAGTTTCCATAACTACCCCACTCCATTTCCACTGTCAATTAGAAACCCTAGTCTCACATGAAAACAAATTATTGAAACTTGGCTAGATGAGTTAGATTGACGTGATGGGTGCAGAAGACGAAAAAGTAGTCTCATTCGGGAGGGTTTAACGAACCTCCATAGACTAGCAATTGCGTCTAAAGGTGCAACCATACATCAAAGGAAGTGAACATGCCTATGATGTTACTAGAAAAATGTTGTAGCAAAGAAAAGATAACAACCTAAAGGGTGGAGGAAGGAGGGGAGGAAATGTGTTTAGGCTTGCAATAATCTCACACTTGTGTCGATTCCTGTCTGACATATATTGCTCGAACCAACTAGTTAAATCATTTTTTTCCAACCATACCACTATATCAAAATGTTATATACATATTACATCCAAGCTATAACATGCAAGCTAATGAGGAGAAACATTACTATAGGTCCTCGTGGGTATTGGCACACAAAAAATGTAATTACATAGAGGAAATGACTAAATTCAATGTGTGTTGATAATGAGATTAAATAAACAACATATTTCACTGGATTGGCCTTTAGATTCTAGGATATTCTGCAATTAACATAAACGTGGGGAGGGGGGGGGGGGGGTTTAGAATTTTAGTTATCTCCTTTTAAAATTTTTAAATTAATTTGTAGCCATTTTCCTGGAGCCATTAATTCAAGTTTTAAATTTAAATTTAAATTTTGTCTAGCAAAGATTTTTTGGAATTGCAAATTTATGTGTTGTAGATTACACAATCCAAGTGTCCAAGTAAAATTTCAAGTCATTGTATCCATTTATGCATTCAAAAATACAATTTTAAAACTAAAAAGTTACACATGCTATATGCATATATAGAACCAATATAGATCCATTTTGAAGAGGATTAAACCTCTTAAGGTGCATAATTTTTTTCAAGTTTTGCACTCTAAAAGAGGTCCCATAGGCTACCTTTAGCATTGTGGACGTTAATTTTTTTCTTTCTTTCTCATATTTCAAGAAGTAGTTACGATTTCCTTTGCACAACTCATGCAAGTCCCACAATAACGAGTGACCATGTAAGTTAACCATAGTTAAAAAGTCTTTATGTCAAGGATGGCCATTCCTAAAAAAAAAGTACCCAATAATGTCTCACGTTGAACACGATTAAAGGGAGGACTTTATCATAATTAGTTAGAGAAATTTAAGTGGGAATTATTTTAAGAATCCTCAAAGCAAGAATTTCTATACGACCTTGACCTAGCTATAAATTGGTTGAAAAAAAATAAAAATTAAGTCCATTTAATTTTTCAATTAAGCATTTTATTTCATTCTACCTAAAAAAATTCCTTAACACCTAAAGGAAATCTTTAAAAATACATAATTCAATGTAAATCTTATCAAATCAAATGGTGAAAATAGATTGTTTAAATCAAATTTAATTTAAGGTGTATGTTCCCCACTATATCATAAGTATAGTAGATTTTGAACATGAAGCTCCTTAACCACGTCCTAAAAATGTATATTTAGTTTTTATTTATGATATATAAATAAATATTCCACTGCAAATTACATGTATCAAAATCAACTTATGTAAAACCTTGTACCTTTCCTAGTTCCAAGATGAAGATAATTCATTATATTTTAATAAAATAAGAACTCTTTTCTTGCAAAAGTTTTTATGGCTTTGGTAATTGATTTATTGCATGAAATTGTTTATTTTATTTTATTTTCAATGTCATATTATAGTGATGCATATTTATTTCTTATTTCTTAGTACTTTAAATATGTAATATATTTGTAAAAAGTATGGTTATCAAATTTTTATTAATATAAAGATTTAAATGTGATTTTTTTTTTTAAATAATGCTAATTAAAAGTGAATTTGATTAACTATAAAATTCTTATAAATAATTTTAAAAATAAAATTATATTTAAAAAAATAAAATAATTATCTTTGTATATGTTTTCGAGTTATGAAAAAACTTCTACTTACAAAAAAAATATATCATATATTTTTTTAAATGGAAATATCTAGTTTAAATGGAAGTGAGTTATTTAATTGATGTGACAAATTTTCCATCACTTGAAAGTTAACATTGTTAATAATTTTGTTATTAAGCTTTACTTTTCTTTAATAATAAGTGAGTAAACATTTTCTCCATTTTTAATTTGAAACAATAAGTAACACTCCTCACTCTTGATTTGGAGGAGTATATGATATGCATTTATAGTTTGGAAAAATTTCACATTATTGAATTGTTTATTTTACATATATTTGTTTTGTATGTGGAATGGAGAAATTATAAATCTCAATTTCATATCAAGTATAAAAATAAATGAGAGAAATTTAATATATGAAGAGTACCTATTAAGTATATGATATGCATTTATAGTTTGGAAAATTTTCACATTATTGAATTGTTTATTTACATATATTTGTTTTGTATATGGAATGGAAAAATTATAAATCTCAATTTCATATTAACAAAGTATAAATATAAATGAAATAAATTTAATATATGAGGAGTACATAATAATATATGATATGTGTTTATAGTTTGGAAAATGTTCACATTATTGAATTGTTTATTTTACATATATTTGTTTTGTATATGTGGAATGGAGAAATTATAAATCTCAATCTCATATTAACAAAGTATATATATATATATATATATATATATATCAACAGTTAAAAGTGTGTTTCTTTGGTAAAATATTAAAAGTTCAAATTCAAAGAGGATTAACATATATATAAGTTTATAAATTTTAAATGAAAAATCTCATACATCAATTTAATATCTAATTTAGTGATAATCTTAAAATTAAATTAAATTTTATGTATCAAAATGGTTCATTACTTTTAATAACTTTTAAAAATTATATTTCTGTCACTTGACTCTTCACCCACTAATTTCTTAGGGATTTGAGATTATTCCAATTCTAATAAGTTCTTCTATGATAAGTTCCTCATTATTATTTATAACATTCATTTATATATAAGCAATTTTTTTTTAGCAAAATGGTCCATTTTACAATAAAATGTGTAATTCTTTTTTTTTCTTAAATTTAAGTTGACCCATGTCAAAACAACAGAGGAAGAAATATTTAAAAAATGTAAAATAAAAATAATAAAAAAAGTACACAATACCTAATCTCACTCATTTCAAAAAAAGACACCTTCCATATAAAAAAAACACACCTTCCATATTAAAAAAACACACAAATCAATATTAAATCTTGAATATAAATCAGACTTGCATACTATAAAGTGAACCATCAATAATTGATTAAAAAATAGTACACATGGACCAATTAGTGATTCTAAGCATTGATTTAGAAATCTCTAGCCTCACCAATCCGTGTAAAATTTAACGTTGCCCTTGACTTAGTTAAGGGGCTAATTAAACGTTTACATATTTTTATCAGCGATGTGTGAAATACTCGTTGCGATAAGAAAGCAAGGGTGATAGTCAATATAAATTGAACAGATGAGGAAATGAGGAAATGGCTAATAGCATTTGATCCATGACCCAAGCACTTGCATGATGGTACATGAAGTTAGTGGGGAGCTTTACTGGCACATGAAACCTTTCATGGCTCGAGGCCTTAAGGTCAATGGAATTGAATGCAAAATATTCATGAGCAGCTCAATCATCCGGAGAACCAGTCATTTTTGCTGGTAACTATATGCACCTAATTAGATAAAAAAAACACATGGAAGAGTTTAGAGGTTTTCATTGCTTTCTCTACTTAATTCATGAGTTTTTAAACATTCCTAACTCAGGTTTTAAATTTTATTCCATTTGGTTCACAAATCACTTACGAGCAAGGTGGAACATGGTGGTTTGACCACCATTATTTTGATTTAAGATTTTAAACCTTTACCATAAGCCAGGTTTCCTGTTGAAATAAAAATTACTTAATCTTCTCCAAACATTATTTTATTTTGGACATTGACAAACAATTAAAAAATAACAATATAATAATATCTTTATTAGAAACAATTAAAGTAACCCGTTTATAAAATTATATGAAAATAAGGAAGGTTGTAGAGCAAAAAAGTATGTACAATTACTTTGATATAAACAATAATAATTACAAAAATAAAATGCACTTACTTTGATTTTTTTAAAGAAAAATAAAATAAAAACATACCCAAGACCAATATTATGAGAGTAATTAATGTAATAAATTTCATAAATAAAAATCCCAAGGAGAAAAGAAACCATCCATGTAATGAATTTGGAGGAGGTTTGATGAAAAGTTAAACCAATAATGGTATTAAAATATTTTCCAATTAAAAATATTATTGAAACATTTAAAAAAACTATTAACCTGATTAAAATATAAATACTAATTTAACTTTTAAATTTATTTTATATTTTTAAATTATAAATCAAAAAATAAACCCTCGTAATCTTTCTCACCAGCATAATCCTTTTCAAAAAGTCGGACCATGGTTACATGTTTACATAGAGTAAATCTGTGTAATCATTCTCAAAGCATCTAAAAAAACTCTCTATTTTAAACATATACTAAGTTGGTAAGGGCAATATTCTTCATCATGCTGAAGGCCGCACACGCAAACAGAACATAATCAGAGTTCGCTTTAGCTTTCAGCGAAATTAGATGGCTATACACATATCTGGAACACATTTACACTCCAATCACACCCAATGCAATTTCAATGTTTTATAAAATACAGAGATGAAATAATATCGATGCCAGAAAATTTTATAGCAGAAATAATGAGTGCCTAACAATCTAAGAGACTGCTTTTATATATTAAAAAACAAGATAGTAAAGAACGATAAAAGAGACTCCATTTAATATCTATCCCACACCCATTATATTATGACGTACCTTTCCTAAATGAAATCTTTCCGAGCAGCCCCAAAAGAGTACGAATGATATGAGGCATAACGAAATCTTCCAAAGCAACACAAAAAAGTACGAATTATATCAGGTATATTTGATGGTGCTATCTCCCTCGACTACTGTGCGTACCATGAAAATCTAACTGTTTACTTCAAACATTTTAAAAAACTTACTTCTCAAAATGGCACTTTGCCGTGCATCTTGAAGAGCATCAGCAATGACATTTGTACCGTTACTAAAAGAGATGGCAGTTTGAATGCTGTAAGATGAGCCCCTTGAGAACGGAGGAGTCTTTAGTTCGACGAATCTGGGGCTGATGTAACAACCCTCGATTTCTTGCTCCAGCAACTTTCCTTTCTCCGACGAACATTAACGTGGACCCCCCTAGCGCCTCCTCCGCCACCCAAGAGCCTGCTCCCCCACCCCTCCCCTGGCGCCGCTCCTCCCCCACGACCCACCCCTGGCCACCAACCGTCATTAACGCTGCACAAATTTAAATTTTGAATTTGAAAAAAACTCCCGCTAGGTAATAACCTCAGCACTGCCCCTTGGCGCTGAGTGAGTGAGCGAGGGAGGCGCTACGTAACTAGGAGAGAGTTTGCTTTTTCCTTTCTTGTGTTTCAGAGGTTTTGCAGTTCGTGTAAATGGCAGTAGAAACCATGCGCATGTCAAGGGTGGGACTAAAAGGTTGCGAGGATGAATCCCGGGCCGTCAAAGAGAAACCCATTTCAGAGGCGTGCGAAAAAGTCCATGGGGGGGATTCGCAGTGGAAATCAGAGATCCATGGAAGAAGACTCGAGTGTGGCTGAGCACATTCGACACTGCCGAGGAAGTCGCCCGTGCCTACGATAATGCCACCAGAAGATTGTGCGGCCACAAAGCTAAGACCAATTTTTCTGTCGCCGCTGACCATCACAATAACGCTTCTGTGCCTGCACTTCCCTGGACTACTGCACCCTGATCAGCAACCGGATCTGAACGTCGTAGCTTTTTCTTTCGTATCAAACAAGAGATGTAAAGTTTCCACTGGAAACGACGGGCTAGAGTTCGAATCCCCCAACAATTCTCTCCACACTGCAACCTCTGAGCAGCCGGCCTCTACATCCCAGCGGGAGGCCCTGCTGTTGCTGGATCTTAATCTTCCTCTGACCGCTGATCAGAAAAACGAAAGCGCGGCCCCGTGGAATTAACGGGAACGAGTTTCTTGAGGGTTTTACAGTTTTTTGTTCCTGGTCTTCTGTGCACTGTATTTCCGGCATGCTCAACGTTTATTTTAACCAGCATCTGTAAGATATGTGTACAGATTTCCAACCTAAAATTTGAGATTCTCGTTTGTGTCTGCTTTATTTTTTTGGTTC
Source organism: Pinus albicaulis (assembly GCA_034641835.2). Taxonomy (NCBI): domain Eukaryota; kingdom Viridiplantae; phylum Streptophyta; class Pinopsida; order Pinales; family Pinaceae; genus Pinus; species Pinus albicaulis. Next base: position 544,436,405 of record CM076571.1, on the reverse strand, counting down.
CCAATTCATGAAGAATATTTAGTCTTCTGCTATATCAAAGGTGTCTCATTTTACTGGGCTATCAGAAATGCTTACTGCGCAATACAGTTATTTTGTTTTAAAGAAGAATAAAGAAAGTTGTTTGCAATATCAGCGAATGGAGGATTCTCCTCTACATGATTTTCACTCTAAGGTTTTACATCTGATTCAAAAGCTATGCGCAAACCCTTTTAATTATATATATATATATATTTAATTCAGTGTTTCTTTTGAATATAATAAATTACCCTTTTTTCAATTATAATTTTTTTTTTTTTTTTTCTTCGTTTTGAAGCTTTTGAAATAATAAAATCACTAAATGATTAAATATTCAAAATAAGTAAATAAAAACAAAATTTTATATTTTAAAAAATATAAATCTATTTAATATAAATTAATTATTTTAAAGATATTAAATTAGAATTTTTATTATTATTTAATTTAAATTAAATATTTATATAATTAAGAGTGTTTTTTTAATAAATTTGTTCCGTTTTTTAAAAGTTCAACTTTTTGAAAATATAATATAATTTAAATAGATTTAGAATTAAAGGTTTTTGTGATCTATATTGTAAATAAGAGTCTTTTAGATAAATGATGTGATTAATTTAAAAGATTCTCTAATTTACTAGTTAAGGATTTTAGTTTACTTGTGATATATTTTGAAATTGTTTCAAGTGTATTTTTTTAAGTAGAATTTGTCTAAAATGTCATAAAAATTTGTTGAAATCTCAAATTCCAATAATTTAAAAAAATAGGAAATAAATATTTACACTTAAAAACACATTTTAAATATAAAAAATATAAAAAAATAAAAAATTTCTTCCTAATTCCAAAATACCTAATATTTTAATTATATACACTTCAAAGTGTTTTAGATGTGTTATGGATGTGTCAAAGTGTCTCTTATTAAGTTTTAAAGCCTTTGAATTATTAAAGGAATATCTTGGATTTAGAGTTATCGCTTTGGAGGTAGAAAATGATTATCCTCGGTTATATTCATATCTTTGAATTAAAGTTCGCTACTAATGTCATCTTTGTTTTTTCATTATCGTTATTTGGGTGAATATGTTGGATTTAGACTTGTGGTTTTGGGGTAGAAAATGATTATCCTGGGTTATACTTATATTTTTGAATCAGTTATCTATATATATTATTTTTTTTAATAGGATTTTTTTAAATTGATTAATTGTTGGTTTACATGTTTTTAGTGATTGATGTTATTTTTTATTCTTTGTTTTTAATAAAGTTAATTTTTGTTTATAACAATGATGACACTTTTAAGATTTATAGATTGTTTGTTTTAATTTAATTTGTAAGAAATATTTGAAATGTTCAAACTTTAATGAGATTTTATCAATTTTAAATGAGATAATCATTAATATTGTAGTTAGAATTAAGTATCTTTTATGATAAAGTTGGTTAGACTTGTGGCTTATATCACATTGACATTTTATAACAAAGTAATCATAATGAATGACATTTTATTAGGAACTTGAATATAATTAAGTGAAAGTGGTTAGGGACTATAAAAATAATTTGGCATATTAGGAATATTTATATTGTAATTACTTTATTGTGTTTTATTATAAAAATCAGGTTCACATATAACATAGATACAATTAACCAAAAATAAAAATAAAAAATCACAAAAGGATTGACTTAACTATAAAAATAATTTGGGGCACTAGGCATGTTTTTGTTGTAATTAGTTTATTGTGTTTCATTATAAAAATTGGGCCAGCACATAACATAGATACAATCAACCAAACATGCATGTTTTTGTTGTAATTAGTTTATTGTGTTTCATTATAAAAATTGGTCCAACACATAACATAGATACAATCAACCAAACAACAAACACAACAGAAAGATAACAAGATCACACAAGGATTGGCTTGACCATTATAATGAACAATAATAAATGGAGCATATATTAAAGTGACATAAGGGTGATTTGTGCCTATCATTGTTAGTACAATATCGATAGATTTTAATTTCACTAAGGATCACATGATTAATATTTAATCCCTTTGATGCTTTACATGTATGATGCTTACATATTTATAAAAAGTATACATATAAGGTTTCCATTACTAAAGGAAATTTTATGCAAGTTATAACTAATTTTGTGAATTTAACAAAAATAATAAGAGGTTTCTAAGCTAATCACATTTCTTCGAAGAACTTGGTTAACTTCAATCACCTTGAGTGAAACTTCCGTAGCTCCATTCAACTCGTGGTAAAGTTTGTCAAGTTTGTGACTCAAGGATCACTACAAAAAAGCATGATACATTACATGATTAGTATTTGATCTCTTTCATGATTTATATATGATATGTTTGTGTATTTATACAAATATACATATAAAGTATCCATTATTAAAGGAGTTATACAGTTGGCCTAAGTTGTAGAAAATCCTCGTGAATACTAGAAATAATCAAAGGTTTCTAAGTTGATCACATTTTTTTGAAGGACTTGGTTATATTTAATCACCTTGAATAATAATTGCATTGAGGCATGTGATGGTAAGATTCAACTCAATGGCTTGGAATAATTTTTGGTTGGATGTTGATATATTGGGGATGTTGTGTGGATGATGAGTACAAAGAGAAACAAGGAACTATGACATATGAAATCATGGTATATCATGTTCTCAGTGTTCTCTTGATATCACTACATGTTGACTAGTGCTTATTCAGAATAGAATCATAATCAACCAAAAATAAAGAGCCCCCCTCACCCTTTAAGAGGACATCATCTCCATTTCATAGTGGTGGAATTGTTGGTTCCCAAATTGGTAGAATTCAATATAGATGCAAAAGAGCACAATTTGTTATTTACCAAATGAATAAACTTTTGTAGAACTAACTCAAGTATGAAGAAAATTCCTTGCTTAGGAAATTGACTTGGTTTGATGATGCAATAAAGTTCTATAGCCATAGTTTGAGTATGTTGCATCATCCAATCAATGAGATGTTAGAGAGATAGTGTCATGGACGTAAAACTTGCTTGAATTTTTGTTGCAAATTTGAGTTCCTCTCAAGTTTGTTTCATCACTTGAGCATGTGTGGCATTGTCTTGCCTCAACCACAAGGACTTGGCTAGCCTAGGCCTAGTATAACCAAACTACACGTCTTCACTTAGGGTATACCCATAAATTTCCCTTAAGCTATAATCTATCAAATGTAACTAACTCCCACTCAACTAATTTCATTAAAAAATAATAACACATCCAACCATGGCTTTAAAACACACCAAAAATGCTTTACACTTAACTAATATTCCAATATTTAGAAAACATAATGCATTACAAGGCATAATAACATTCCACAACATAAAGAATTGACAACATAGATGTATAGGTATCATCCAAGGAAAGTTCGAGAGCATTTTTAATATAACGTGTGTTACAACATATACCATAAGGAATTGAGGCATCTTCATAACAACTCTATTATAGATATATAGTGATTCTAAGGAAATATTCCTTTGATCTACTACCTAATAAACTTGCACAATCCAATCCCTAAAGCATCTATAGGCTTGTCTCCTATAGGTCTCTACTCTCCTTGGTCTATTCCCACTAGAATCCAAATGGTCCATTACACCAACCCCAAAACTTAGCACAAATGATAAAACTCTTGAACATGCTTGTGTGAATGTATAAGATTTAGTTGATCACTTTTCACTTTGTAGGAATCTTCTTTATATATTGTGTTTTCCTTCTTCCAAGATGAATTCCTATCCACTAAACATCCAAATAGGATTCAACATGAAATCCAAAACCAACTTCAATATCTTATAACCCTCCTAGGTCTGCATGTTTGGATTATGAACTCAAGGTGTCTTGAATTTATTATGCATCCGATGGTGAATTGTCTTACTTGAATGACATCCAAGGAGCTCTTTTCCTTAGTGTCACAAAACATGTTGGGCATCCATTCATGGTGACATTCCTTTTCCTTTTATTTTATTTTTTGGACTAAGGAAACCATTCAGCCAAAATTTGATCCGGAATGAAGACTTTCACCAAACGTCTCCTACGTCTCCATTCATGAATGTGATCGGATATGTACGTAGACGTAGATTGTTTTAATGAGGTCAACAATTCCGTGCCATTTTCTTATCTGACAGGAAACTGAAAATGGGTTAAGAAAGCAGTAGCTAGTGCATTAAAGTTATTAAATGAGCCTCGTAATAACTCAATGTACCATTTGGCAGCTAGACCAATGAGAGTTCCCTGAAAAATACGTAATCATTAAATCATTTATTAGTGAATTTGATGCACACCAGAGGTGATAAGTCATAACATTATTAGATGGATCTTCTCCTAACTTACCTTCAAACTTTGGAATATCACTGGGCAACTTATTAGGCATCAACGACCAATATGGAAGACAAAAAATGGGATCATCCATAAGGCATGATAGATCAGGTAAATATAAAGTTGCTATGAATGGTAACTGACGGTTAGGGTCTTGATAACCTTATGTGATAAAACTAGTTCCAGGATGAGGATATCCAGGATATCCTGGAATTGGATTTGCATTGGGAATTCTGTAACCTCCTGGATAACTAGGATTAACCAGACCAAACTAGGGTTGTTGAGGTACTTGATAAGTATACCCAGGATAAGGCTGATACTGATATGCTGGATTTTGTGTAGCATGTCCAAATTGATACTGCCCCTGGTACAGTTGATAAGTAAATTGTGGTTGACTAGTGAGAACCGTACTTGTACCAGATTGTCCTATAGTTATCTAGACCGTTGTATGAATCGTAAGTCCCGACTGTGGCACAGACACTTGAGGAATTTGAACTGATACAGGGGTAGTAGAAACAGGAGTTGCAGATACTCCAGAAATAGGTGTGGTAGGTTGAACAGAAGTTGCAACAACAACAGCAGATTGAGGCGGAGTTTGTGGTGTACTATGCCTAGGCTGCTGAACAGAACCGGGTGCAGAGACTTGAATGGTAGGCTGTACGGGTAACTGGGTTGGACCAGAACCTATGGGTTGTCCAAGTTGATTAGGTAACTGCACATTGGGTTGCATAGTCTGTTGAATTTGAGATGAAACCCACACCATATTAATTTCAGGATATTGACCCATAGAAGGTTGTGCATATGAAGGACCATAACCAGGTTGAACATAGGGTTGATAATTAACTGGAAAATTTCCAGCTCCTTGTAATAATGGTTGACCTGAAGGAGGTTGAAAACCTTGAACTAGGTACTGACCTTAAGGTTGATATTGACTTTGAGGAATGTATTGAATCTGGGGTTGATATTATCCCTGAGGTATGTATTGACTCTGCGGTTGATATTGACCTTGAGGTATGTACTGTCCTTGGGGTTGATATTGACCTTGAGGTATGTACTGTCCTTGAGGTTGGTCCCCAGGCAAGAAATATTGTCCTACAGTTTGACGTCCAGGTGGTAAAAAACTATCTTGAGGTTGTCTCCCGCGTGGTAATTGACTACCTTGAGGTTGCCCCCCAGGCGGTAACTGACTTCCTTGAGGTTTCCCACCATACGGTAACTGACTTCCTTGAGGTTGAGGATTTGGAATATTTCCAGACATCATATAAATTTGTTTTGTGTTCAACGTTGTAGTGTTTTTTCCATTCGTACCAGATGATAACATTTGTTCAATTGGTTGAGGAGCTGCTCCTGAGAAGGTACCAGAGAGTGACTGGTATCCCCGAGGAACAGACAAATCACCGGATAAAAATGTTTCTGGGGATTCATAAAACATAGATGACTCGCCCGACATAGCTAATGAACGTTGATAACCTCTCGATGCAGGGTAAAAAGGAATACAGGGTGGTGAATAAGTAAGACCTGCATTTTGTAAAAAATCTGTTAATGATAAATACCAAGCATCAGTTCTAAAAGGACTGTAGAATATTGAGTCATGCTCCCTAAGATTCAAATTTTCTTGGATTTCGAGAAGATTTATGTCTTCGTCTGGACCTACAAGTTCTTCAATACATATGAGATCAGAAGAAAGGTTATCGGTAATGCGATGTCTTACCCTAGGTGAATCAGGATCACTAGAAGTCAAAGTAACAAATCCTAAAGATGATTCCAACATAATAGGTTCAGTGTCTGGCTCAGAAATTTTAAGTTCTTCAGCTAATTCACTGGTTGCAGAAGTAGTGTCAGTGATTTCGGAAATTGAAATTGGCTCTTGAATATATTCTGTTGTTTGAGGTTGATTTAATTCATGATAATCAGGATGAGTAATTATGGATGATTCTCCTGGTTCTGTTGATATAATTCTACTGATAGTATGCGGTACCAGAGATTTCAATCCTTCAAGTTGGCTTGGTGTATACTCAGGGGGTTTCCCCTGAAGTCTATGCAATTGTTTTGGTAATTTAGCCATGATTAAAAATTATTAATCACACGCAATCAAAGAAAATTTAAATTAAAACTCCTAAAGTCACTAAGGAAACAATCAAGTGATCAAACACTTATAAAATCTAGGAGATCAAACCACACACAAACAATAGATTCCCACACTAAAAACACTAATTGGTGATGAAATCCAACATCGTAGTAATTTAATGCAGAAATGGCGGTTGGAACAGTTACCCCGACAACCTGCTTAATGAGACAGACCTGTGCAAGTTTCTCCACTTAAACCATCTCGAGTGAAGATAACCCTCCGGAGAGTCCAAGTGAGTCTAGTTGACGTCTGCTCCAGGTACAGTGGGATCTTTCCTCCACCGTCACCTTAGGAAAAAATCTTAAATTTTATGGCCACTATGGTCACCAACAGGAACAAATATACCGAAGGGAACAGTCTATGATCCGATATATGCGCAAGGGCAAAGTAACAAAGCTCAATCCCCTTGAAGGCTCCTTGACATAATCCAAGGTATACCGACAAGTGACCCCAGGCTCCTTGACAATGGTCAATCTGAGGTTTACCGTTGTTAATACGTGCACATCTTCTATCGTTCCCAATGAGTTGGAATTGATCACCTCACTGGTTCGGATATGATCTCATGCTTGACTCCTTTAAGAGAATCTTCCCAGAGCATACAAGCTACTATTGGATTTTTCCTACCGCAAGATTGGCTACTTGTTTGTTTTAATTGTCTTGGAGATTTAATTACTCCCTACTCCAAGACACTAGCCTAAGCTATGTTGGTGAAAAGAGTCCTAGAAATATAAAAATTACTAGATTGATTTTAATTTAAGCGTTGCTTTTAATAGGTTGTTTCTTAGGACAATAGGTGCGAAAGTGAAACTTTGATGATATGTAGTGACCCGACTCAAAACACTAAAAATGCATCTATTATGAGAAACAATTCATTTCCTTTCAATGAATTCTATCTAAAAGAAAGATTTGAGAGATGCAATCTTTTAAAACAATTCTTTCCTTCAAAACAAGAATATATGAAAAGAAATATTATTTCACGAGAACACAAAATGACCAACTGCTAAAAAAGAAATCTCTTTATTATTCAAGATCGAAACTACAATCAAACATTCTCCAAAAGAAAACTACAATTCTAGAAATCTAGAAATAACACTCAAAACTAAAAACACTAATTTCGAGATCTAAAAATTCTAAGAATTAACTCTGAAATCAAAACTTTAAATATTTTGAGGACGTTTCGCTTAGTTTGTAATCTAACTAAGAAATAGGTGGACTACCCATTTGAGCACATTCTTCCACGGGACCAGCAGATTGCTCATAATCTCAGATTTAAGTTTTAGGAACTTCCCAGCATCCCTGAAAAAGTAGCAAACTAACTCAAATGAGGGTTATGAAACTATAAAGTAAACAACACATGAAACCAAGTGATTCGATTAGTGCCATGATACATGTAACAAGTATTCACACAACTGAGATTTCTATTACCAGAAAATGCATTGAGTTTGACAAATTTAAGATCCAAATAGATTTGCTCTGTATTGAATTCAGGGAGCTCTTAAAAGAATAGGATGTGTAATTATCCCCATGTAGGATATAGGATTTTCCTTTGATGGGTGCACTAAGTTTTCCCTAATTGAAATAGTTGGTACTATGATTGTATTACTGAGTTGATCATATGTTGATGTATTTCTATAAGCCCTGTATAAGTGATTGTGAGAGTATTGTTGTTCATTGTTCATGGTTGATGATGTTCATGTGTTGATGTTTTTCTCTCATGTTTATATGTTGTTCATGTAATTATGTATATAGATCTGATAATTGATTTGGGTCAAATCGCGAAGTTGGGAAATAGTTTTTGGCGGATGGTTAGAATTCGGGTGAAATTTTTAATTTCTCGGCCGAGAAAAAAGTCATCTAAATTTCTCGGCCGAGAGTTTTCAAAATTCTCATCCGAGAAATTTTAAATATTTCGGACGAGAGTTTGGTCGGGTTTAACCTGAGTTAAAATTCTCTCGGACGAGAGTTTTTCATTTTCTCGTCCAAGAGTTGTGGTCACAAAACTCTCGGGCAAACTCTCAGACGAGAGTTGGAGAACCTCTCGGACGAGAGTTGGAAAAACTCTCGTTCGAGAGTTTTTCCAATTCTCTGATATGCATGCAAATATTTCTGCCCCCCAAACGAATGAAAGGTCGACCTCGACCATCGATTAAGGTGGCATGTGTGGAACAGCAATAGGACGACAGTGAAAAAACAGGCGCAGTCATGATAAACTCAATCAAATTAAGTAATTATTGAAATCGATGCGTAAGATAAATCGGTAATAATGAGGGAATCGCGTTGTAATAATTCAAGTATGAGGTGAAGGGACAGCAAAAGATTAATGTAATTGCGCTATTTACCACATTAAAGTAATATGACCGATTTATAATATTTTTCATGTGTGATGGTTCAGGGATAGAACTTAAGGAATTTTATGCATTTCGTATGATATTCAATAAAAATTATAGGAAAGAGGGTTAAATAACTATTGATTTGTATAAGTATGACTTCAATACCATTAACAGAGCTCTGCTGCCCACAGGTGTCCATAACATTGACAGAGTTGTTTTGTAACCCATGGAACCATTGTCCTTCATACATACTTGAGGAAGTGCTTTATTTTTTCTTTGTATTTTTGTATTGAAAACTTAAAAAAATCGTTCAAAACAATCGTGCTTTAAATACAAACTTAAAACAATCGTTCAAAAAGTGTTGTTCCTTTAAAAGGAACAGCAAAGATAATCTGCGAAATTGTTGTTCCTTTCAAAAGGAACAGCAAAGATAATCTGCGAAACTGTTGTTCCTTTCGAAAGGAACAGCAAAGATAATCTGCGAAACTGTTGTTCCTTTCAAAAGGAACAGCAAAGATAATCTGCGAAACTTCTGTTCCTTTCAAAAGGAACAGCAAGGAAATTCTCTGCGGACATGCTATTCCGTTTGAAAGGAACAGCAAAAAAACTGCACGAAACTGTTGTTCCATTCGAAAGGAACGGCAAAAAAATCCTACGAAGGTGTTGTTCCTTTTAAAAGGAACATCAAAAACACTCTGCGAAACTGCTGTTCCTTTCAAAAGGAACAGCAGAAGTGCTGTTCCGTTAGAAAGGAACAACAACGCGAAAAAAACACAGAATTTTTATTATTTTTTGTTTTTAAAGAAACTAAATTCAAACGAAATAAAGAAGTATTAACAAGGAAACGAATTTCAAAAACAGAAAAAAAAGAATGCATTATGTACAAAAATTAAAAAAACCAATTTATCAAACTGGCGCGGGAGAGGGATTCTCCCCTTCAGCAAGAATTTCAATGGTGGAGTCTTCCCTTAACTGCTGCCAAAAGGATTCACGGGTAAGCGGCTTACGATATAATCGAACTCGATGGCCATTAACCTTAAAGGAATGCCCATATCCGTCAATGGTGACTAGTGTGAGAGTGTCGTTATCATGCACTTTCTAAATTTCGTAGGGTCCAAGCCACCTAGTCTGGAGTTTTCTAGGGAAATCCTGAAACCGAGAATCATATAGAAGTGCCCAATATCCTTCGTGGAAGATCCTTTGTTTAATGTGGGCGTCATGCCATTTTCTCTCTGTTGCTGGATTAATGCGGTGCGCTGAAGAGGAGAGAGTCTGATTTCATCCAATTCATTCAGTTGCTGCAGTCTTTTTGCCTGTGCTTCATCTAAATTCAGACCTATCGTTTGAGCTGTTCGTAATGTCTGAATTTCAAATTCGATAGGAAAGATGGGTTCTTTTCCAAATACCAACTGGTATGGCGAATGTCCTGTGGTAGGTCTCCATGTCGTTCGGTATGCCCACAATGCCTCTGGTAGTCTGTAGGCCCAATCTCGCCTATGTGAAGCAACCGTTTTTGTCAGTATAGATTTGATTACCTTATTCGTGCTTTCAACTTGGTCGTTGGCCTGTGGGTGGTAGGGAGTTGTAATTTTACGCTGAATATGGTAATTTTGTAATGTTTCAGCCAATTTGTTACCTATAAACTGTGGTCCCCCATTTGTGATTATGTCTCGTGGGAGGCCATACCGCACGAAAATTTGGAAAAGAAAATGTATCACGGAATCCTCTATAGCTTTTGAAAGAGGCTCTGCTTCAACCCATTTAGTAACGTATTCAGTAGCAACTAGGATATATGTTTTCTGGTTCGATGGAGGGCTAATAGGACCAACGAAGTCAAGGGCCCAACATTCGAAGGGTTCAATCACTAGTTGAGGGTTCAAGGGCATTTCATCAGACTGCCCAGGTCGACCAGCCCTTTGACAGCTATCACAGGCCTGCACAAATTTTTTTGCGTCTCTAAAGATATTAGACCAATAATAGCCAGTCCGTAGGACTTTATGGGTTGTTCTACGATCTGCAAAGTGTCTGCCACACTGTCCGTCATGGTACGCTTTCAAAATATCATATACCTCATCGTCCCTAACACATCTTCTTATTTGCATATCTGCACCTGTATGAAATAAGTAATCTCCTATCCATGAAAAACGGGTGCTACGATGTATTATTTGCTTTCGTTCATTAAGGGATAGATGTTTGGGTAATTTACCTATTGCCAAATAGTTCGCTATATCAGCATACCATGGTGTTCTGGTGGTAACAGCGAAGAGATGCTCATCCGGGAAGTGATCTTCAACTGGTTCTACATCTGTTGGCTTTGGCATCCTAGACAGAAAGTCAGCTACAGGGTTCTCTTTGCCCGGTCGATCCTTGATTGTGATATCAAATTCCTGCAGTAAAATCAGCCATCTAGTTACTCTCCCATTCGTAACAGGTTTATTTGCTAAAAACTTAATGGCAGAGTGATCTGTGTAAAGCACTACAGGATACCCAGTTATGTAATGCCTAAATTTATTTATAGCGTGAACTACAGCCAAAAATTCTTTCTCAGTCACGGTATAGTTTAATTCGGCAGGGGTCAGATTTTTGCTAATGTAGTAAATTGCATATGGCTTTTTGTCTTCCTCCTACCCAAGTACTGCTCCAATTGCTGTGTCTGAGGCGTAAGATGAAATTTGGAATGGTAAATTCCAATTTGGGCCCCTCAGCACAGGGGTTGTTGCAACGAGCTTCTTCAAATCATTAAAAGCATTGTCACATTTGTCTGTCCAAACAAAATCAATATTTCCAGTCAGCGCATATAAAGGTGCAGCTATTCGAGAATAATGCTCTATAAATTTTCTATAATAACCAGAAAATCCAAGAAAGCTACGTACCTCTGTCTGTGTAGTAGGTGTAGGAATTAACAAGAGTATTTGAATTTTAGTTGGATCTACTTGAATTCCTTCTGCTGAAATATAATGGCCTAAGATAACTCCTTCAGTCATCATCATAAGACATTTTTCATTTCTTAAACAAAGCCTAGTGTCTATACATCTTTGCAATACTTTTTCTAGATTTTGCAACGCAGGTTCAAAATCATCCCCATAAGGAGTGAAATCATCCATATATACTTCGAGACCTTCATTTATTAAGTCTGCAAAGATGCTGAGAATTGCCCTTTGAAATGTAGCAGGAGCATTGCATAGGCCAAAAGGTAAGACTCGGTAGGCAAATGTACCCCATGGGCAGGTGAAAGTAGTCTTGTCCTGGTCTTTAGGGGCAATTTGAATTTGGTTGTATCCATTGAAGCCATCCAGAAATGAAAAGAACTTCTTTCTTGCCAATGTGTCTAATCCCTGGTCAATGAAAGGAAGAGGAAAGTGGTCTTTTTGTGTTGCTTTATTGAGTTCACGGTAATCTACACATATCCTCCACTTTCCATTCTTTTTAGGTAACACCACTAATGGGGAGACCCACATGCTATCAGATATTGGATAGATAAAATTGACATCCAATAATTTTTGTAATTCATCTTTCATAGCATCCTTAAGGTGAGGATTCAGTCTCTTTTGAGGTTGACGAATGGGTCTTGCGTCTTTTTCAATGTAAATGTGGTGAGTACATAATTGTGGGTCAATTCCTTTCATATCGGGGTAACCCATGCAAAGGCTGCTTTGTATTTTCGTAATAATTGGACTAATTTCTCTTCTTGTTCAGTAATGAGATTCTTGTTAATGTTCAAGGTTTTTCCTGGTTCAATTTCTACAACCTTAGTATTATTCACAGAGGTAGTAGGTATTGCTTGATCATGGATGTCTTTAAAAGGATCTTCTTCTTCTTTATTGTCGAATGATGCCTCAATCATGTGACATTGCAAGTGAGATGCAGTTTGTGATTTATTAATGAAATTACTAATGACATCATCCTCTATTTGATCTTTAAAATCCAAAGCTTCTTCTATCGTTACAGGTGACCTCATGTTTTCCACAAAATATGATGGTTCGAATTTCCTGCACTATGGGGGCACCCATGAGCATTGTATCATCTACGAATTGCTGATGCGTTACTGTGGGTCCTTGGTGTACCGGTTTGATGCCTTTGAGTTGATTCTGCTGTTTTGCCTTGGCTAAGGATCTTCCTAGCCCTTCTAACACTGTTACCGATGAAATAGGTAACTTGACCTCAAAACGAGAACTCTAGCCCAAAAACTCTCAAAAAACATGAAAAAACACCCAAAAAAAAAAAGTGTGTCTTCCAGAACGCACTTGTTTTTTTTTTAAGGTCAAATTTCAACATTTTCTAAAATTATGCTAAAAACAAAATTGTTTGTTGAAAAAAACATGAAAAAACACCCCAAAAAAAAAAGTGTGTCTTCCAGAACGCACTTCATTTTTTTTTAGGGTCAAATTTCAACATTTTATAAAATTATGGTAAAAACAAAATTGTTTCTTGAAAAAAGGATTGAAAAAACACCCTCAAAACAAAACAAGTTGATGCTGGAATAACAAAAAAAAAAATTGTGTCATACTTTTGGCATTTTTAAAAATAGAAATAACATTTTTTAATTTTTAAAATTCAAACATTAAAAAAAAACCTAAAATTTAAGAAAAAAAAAATTTTAAAAATAAAAACATTTAAAAGCTTAAAATTTAAAAATATATGAAGATAAAAAAAATAAAAATAAAAACAAAGTAAAAATTTTAATTCAATCATTAAAAAAAACCTAAAATTTAAGGAAAAAAAATTTAAAAAATAAACCAAAAAAAAATTAAGATTAAAATTTAAAAAAATATAGAAATTAAAAAATAAAATAAAAAACAAAATAAAAATATTAAATTTAAAAAAAAAAAACAAGCTAAAAAAAGAAGGAAATTATAAAAAATAAAATATAGAAATTAAATTTAAAAAAGAAAAAGAAAATGCTTATTAAATTTAAAAATATATATATATATTTAAAACAAATAATTAAATTTAAGGAAATATATTAAATTTTAATAAATTTAAAAATTCAAAATTTAAAAAAAAAAACACTATTCAAATTAAAAGGAAAAAAAAAGAAAAATTAATTAAAAATAAAATACAATGAAAATATCAAATTTAAAACAATATATATTAAAAAAACAAATAAACTATAAAAAATAAATTAAATTTAAATTATAAAAAATAAAATATATATATGAACTTAAATTAAAATAGGTATATACATCAAATTTTATTAAATTAAAAAAGAGAGGTTAATATTAAAATAACAAATTAAATTTAAAAACACAAATATTAAATTTTAATAAATAAATGAATAAACAAATAAATTTTGAAAGAAAAAATAAGTTTTAAATATAAAAGAAAAAAAAAATATTGTTAAACCAAAAACTTTAAAAACTTTAAAAATCAATTAAAAATGGAAAATTAAAAAAAAAAGAAAAAAAATATTAAATAAAAAAAAATTAAAAAAAAAAAAAAATTAAAAAAAATTAAGTTTCATTAAAAAAAAAATTTAATTTTAAATACACAATTTTAATTGAAATATAAAAATATAAAAATTTTATGTAATTAACAAAAAAAAAAAGTAAAACATTTAAAAAAAATATTAAATCGAAATAAATTAAAAAAAAATATATAAAATTTATTGAATTTTATAAAATTATATTAAAAAACTAAACGTAACAGTTAATAACAAAGAAAAATTATGAAATTAAAAAAAATAAAATCAATTAAATAAAAAAAATGGGCAAAATTAAATAAAAATTATTAAAAATAATAATAATAATAATAAATTTAAAACAAAAAAATAATAAAATTAAAAAAAATTAAAACAAAACGAATTTTATTTTAAATAATTAAAAAAAAAAAATATTTTGAAATTTAAAAAAAAAAATTTAAAAAAAACAAATTAAAAAAAATTAATTAAAAAAAAAACAATAAAAAAGAAAAAAAATTTAAAAAATATCAATTAAAAATAAATGGTGGTGGTGGCCCGCCCGCTGGGCGGCGGTGCCCGGCAGGGCGGCGCCACGGGGGCGGCCCAGCCTGCCTCCCGGCCCCCGGCGGGCGGAGGGCCGATTCCGAGAAACCACCACCACCATTTATTTTTAATTGATATTCTTTTATTTATTTTTTTTAATTTTTTTTTTTAATTGATTTATTTTTATTTTTTTTTTATTTTTTATTTTTTAATTTTAAAAAATATTTTTTTTTTCAAATTTTTTTTTTTTTTAATTTAATATTTTTATTTAAAATAAAATTCGTTTTTTTTAATTTTTTTATTTTTAATATATATGTACATCTATTTTTTTTTTTTTTTAATTTTTTTTTTTATTTTTTTTTAATTTTTAATATTTTTATTTTAATTTGATTTTTTTAAAAACATTTTGAATTTCAAAAAATTTAAAATTATTTTTTTAATTCAATTTTTTTATTTTAAATTCAATTTGTTTAATTTTTTTTTATATTTAATATTATAGAATAATTATTTTTTTAAATTTAAAATTTATTTATTAAAATTTTTAAATTTTAATTTAATTTAATTGTTTTTCTTAATTTTTTCGTTTATTTAGTTTTTCATTTTTAAAATTTATAAATGGTTTCACTAAAAAAAAAAAAAAACACTAAATTTATGTATATTTGTTTTTTAATTATTTGCACGTGGTTTTTTTCATTTTTTTTGTTTTTTAATGATAGTTTTTTTTTTTTTTTAATTTTTTAATTTTCTTTTTCTTTTTCAATTTTAATTGTTTTTTTTTTTTTTAATTTGTTTCTTTTGTAAATTTTAAAATTTGTATTTTTTTCCTTATTATTATTATTTTTTTTAATTTAAATTTTTAAATTTAATTTTTTTTTTTTTTTTTTTTCTAAATTTTAATTTTGTAATTTTAATTATTTTAATTTTTTTTTTTAAATATATATATATTTTTTAATATATTGTTTTTTTTAATAAGTTAGAAAAAAATGTTTTTGATTTTTTTTTTTTAAATTTTTTGGTCAATTTTTGTTTTTTTTCTTTAAATTATGTGTTTTTTTTCTTCAAATTTTGTCATTTCCTTTGATATAATTTTCAAATATTTTTGTTTTATTTATTTATTTTTGTTTAAATTTTTTATTTTTATGAGCTATTTTGTTTTTTTTTACATTTTTATTGGTTTTTTTTATTGTTTTTATATATTTTTTTTAATCTAAGTTTTGTGTTTTATTACCAACATGAAAATCACCACTCTAAAAAAAAAAAGGTTGATGCAGCATCAATACGTTTCAAAATTAGCATGAAAATCACTGCTCTAAAAAAAAAAGGTTGATGCAGCATCAATACGTTTCAAAATTAGCATGAAAATCACTGCTCTAAAAAAAAAAGGTTGATGCAGTATCAATACGTTTCAAAATTAGCATGAAAATCACTGCTCTAAAAAAAAAAAAGTTGATGCTGCATCAATACATTTCAATACGTTTCAAAATTAGCATGAAAATCACTAACATTTTAAAACAAATATTCATACTTCATAAATAAAAATTTTAGAGTGTCAAAAATGTGCACCAAAAAAAAAATGGTGATTCTGCATCACCACTTTTCAAAATTGGGTGCTTTTTATGCTACCAAAAAAAAGTAGGTAACATTGCGGTTACCTATTTCCAACCATCCATTGTTTCTCGCCATAATGTGAGAAACGGAGACAGGGGATCTCCTTGCCTTATACCTATGGACGGAATGAAGGGTTGAAGGGGTCCTCCATTCAGTAGCATTGAAAAGAAAGCACCTGAGACCAGTTCCATTATCCAATTTTTCCATTGTTGACTAAATCCAAAAGCCTGGAGGATTGCTCTCATATAGTGCCAGCTGATTTTATCAAAGGCCTTTGAAAGGTCAAGCTGGATAAGCATACCTGGAGTCCTTTTTGTTTTGAGAGAATGCAACACTTCCTGAGTGAGGATTATGTTGTCAGTGATCTGCCTACCTTCAACGTAGCCAGTTTTTTCTTGAGAAATGATTGAGGGGAGGACAGATTTAAGTCTGCTAGCCATCAGTTTGGAAAGGATTTTGTAAAGGACATTACAAAGGGCTATGGGACGAAACTTGTCGGGGGAGTCAGCCTAATCTGATTTGGGAATTAAGGTGAGGAATGTGGCATTGATGGCAGGCAAAAATTTCTTGGTTCTGTGAAAGTTCCTTACTAGGTTGAGAAGGTCGGCCTTAATAATGGGCCAGCAAGCTTTAAAGAATTCGATTGTAAAGCTGTCTGGTCTGGGAGCCTTGTTCGAGGCCATGTTGAAGATTGTTTCTTCAATCTCCTGCTTAGTGAATTCTCTTAGAAGGAGGGAGTTTTGCTCCTCTGTAACTAAGTTGGGAATGGCAGCGATAATTTCATTGATGGCTCGGGTTCTATCTTGAATGGGATCGCTGAGAAGAGAAGTGAAAAAAGAGTTGAGTTCAGATCCTATATGCTCCCTTTTATAAACTTGATCGCCATCAACTTTTTTGAGGGAGAGGATGCGATTATGTGCTCTATGTTGGATGGTTGACTTATGGAAGAAACTAGTGTTGCGTTCTCCTTGTTTTAACCATTGCACCCTCGACTTCTGCCTCCATAGCAGCGCTTCTTGTTTTAACCGTTCTTCCCATTGCCTTTGCAGATTTGATTCTTGAGCTATTCTTTCATCATTGGGCCCTTCTTTGATCAAATATTGCTGGAGGTTCGCCATTTTTTCCTCGAGTTCTTTTTTGGCTTGAAATATGTCGCCAAAGGTGTTTTTGTTCCAGCATTTGAGGTTGATTTTTATTGTTTTGAGCTTCTGCTGGAATATGTACATGATATTGTCATTCCTTATGGTGGCTTGAGTCCACCAGCGTTGTATGTTTTGCATGAATGATGGGTGCTCTATCCAGAAGGCTTCAAGGCATATCTCTGAGAAGAGATGTGGCAGCTACAGACCTCTGAACTGTGTTACAATGATACATAATTGAAATGAGCGAGTGAGGGCACTGGTAGCGTATCTCTGAGAAGATATGTGATGGCTACAGGCCTCCCCAATGTGTTACAAAATTGAAATGACGGGAACATGTGAGCTAGAGCACTGGTAGCGCTTATCTCTAAGAAGAGATGTGTCGGCTACCAGCCCCTGAAATGTGTTACATTGAGGCTCGAAGGCCTATTATAGACATAATGAAAATAGATAGCTAGGGTACTAGCAGCGTATCCCTAAGAAGGTATGTGATGGCTACCAGCCCCTGAACTTTGTTACATCGAGGCTCGAAGGCCTATTACAGTCATAATTAAAATAGATGAGCTAGGGTACTGACACCATATCCCTGAGAAGAGATGTGATGACTACCAACCCCTGAACTATCTTACAATGAAGCTCAAAGGCCTATTTATTATTGAGAAACAATGTAAAACCCTAAACATCCAAAAACCTAACCCTAGGAGATGAAGCACCAAAACTGTGGGTCCTGTTTGGGTAAATTGGTATTTCAACTTCCCGGGGACGTAAATTTGGCATCCAATCTCCATTTGATGCGCTCAATAGCTCGTTAGAAAGATATATTCGAGGAATAAAAATTTTGAGCAAGAAACATGGGAAACATTGTGTTACACCAATTTTTGGTCATCTAACCTATTATTATTAGATGAACCCAAGTACACCATGTAAGACCAATTTTACCCTAAGTAAAATTGCTCTCACCATATAAAATAACTTATTTGTTTATATTTCCTAGTCATATTTAACCCAAAACAAGGAACCTAATTAAATAAATCCTTATTTATTTAATTATTTCCTAAGAATAAGTTATTGAAATCATTATTTAAATAATATTCTTAGTTAAATTTGACTAAATCATCCATAAATAATTAAATAAACCATTATTTATTTAATTATATTCCCATCATTTCACTAAAATGATAAATAAACCATTTATTTATTTATTATTTATAAATAAAGGAATTGACCCAAGTCAAGAATCCTTTTCCCTCCAACAAATATAGTAAAATATTCCTAAAGGGTGCTTCTAGAATTCGATTAATAATATTTTATTTATGCGCCGAGTTCTAGGCTGCCCCAATATTTTGTTATAAATAGGAGGGTTTTCCCCATTCATTAGTCACCTCCATTGCATTATATCACTCTGGATCTACTCTTGGTCACCATTTTCCCATTTTTTCTTTGTGAGCTCCCACTGAGTTCTATGTTTGTTTTTCTACACCAATAGGAGAGAGGAATGTTAGATCTGAAACACTGAGGACTTTCAAGAACCCATCCCACTGAGGAGAACTGGAAAACACATTTCTTGTTTTCCTCTCAGGTGCCCCATTCTTTAATATAAAACAACATTCTTTTAATTACATTGTTCTTGTCTTGTCTATTGGATGCATGGAGCCATATTATATTTTATCTGCTTAATGTCTTTGGTGCTTAGATCTGAATTTGTGCAACAAACTTAAAGATATTTTGCAGCCATAATCGATGTTAGGGCTATTTGTTTTGTGAAGCTAAAGTGATCTTTTACGACGAAATATTCATACTAACACATTGGTCTACGAACCATGTTGATCTCGGTTTCCCCAAAAAAAGTCGTTTAGGGCCTCAAAATGGCTCCAGAAGTTCAGGACCCGAAAACTACTATAAATAGTAAGTTGTGCTGAAACTTACAAAATGAAAGAAATAATGGTGGGGGTTAAAATGGAATCAATGGATGGCCACCAATATCCACCTGGATCATTAAGTCCCCAAAATGGCTCTGGGAGTGCAGGACCCGAAAACCTGCTAAAAATAGTAAGTTGTGCTAACAGTGAAGACTGAAATAATTGATGGTGCCGGTCCAAATGGAATAGGTGCGTGGCCACCGATATCCACTTGGATCACATAATTTTTCTTTTTCATTTAGTTTCAGCCTATTTCTTGCTGTATTCTTAGATGCTTGTTTAACCTTAGAGACCAGTAAACATTGCCAGTTCTTCCTCTGGATAGTTGTTTGTTCAATGTTTCATTAGCTGTTTTCTTTATCATTGTCAAATTAAATCAAAGTTGTAAATTTTGTGTTAAATAAATTCTCTGTTCTAAAAAGGAAAATTGTCGTTTCAGTCTTCATTTCCTAAGAGAAAATTGTTGTTTCAGTCCTCATTTCTCAAAAAAGAAAACATTGTTTGATTGATTTGTGCATTTAGTTTCTTTTTCATCATTCACATTAAAGGAAAATAAAAATAAAAACATGCATATGCATTTAGAGATTGTGAGTGTTGCATATGAATAGATTAGGTAAATCTGCATTTAGGTTGTGCACTTTGTTCTATGCTCAAAAATATGATTGCTCTATCCCTTTAATAGCTAAGTTTTTCATTGAAAAACTGAATTGAAAAGATTGCTTCTCATTTAGTTTGCATTTTAGAAATTTCCCATTACATCTTGTTGTGAACCTGAAATATAAACTGTACTTAAGCAAGATCAACATAAAACTCACCTCAATCAGCCTAAGAAAGCATTGTAACATTAACGATAACATTTAGAAGGTCTAGGCTAGAGACATGTTCCGACGTCGTTAAACATAGCAACTGCTGCTAACCTGTCTGTGATACATTCCAAGTGTGATACCTCACTCCACATACGTAAGTATATCATAGCTTATCCACATACCTTCTAGTATATCGGGCAGTGTTCTACTACGAAAATTATAAGGGGGTTCTCTCATTGTGCGGTTTTGAATTAGACAACGCTAACACGGATTTGGGCCTCCAGATATCTTCGGGTATATTTGCGAGGACAACATTAGGTTGCTTACCATCCATAGGTAACCAAATCAGATGCCTTGTAACTTGTTATACATTGAACATAGCATTCAGGGAGATTGCCTGCCTGTACTTCTTGGTTCGCCAGGAGGTATTCTGTAGTTCACAATTACTTGGTAATCCTTTTGCCTAGTATCACCCTTTAATTTGTTTATTTTTTTTTGTAATAAAATCAATTAGTCATCGTGGAAGAAGAAAAACCCTTTCCCCGTCGTTCGCTTAGAATGGTGCTTAAACCAACTGTACCACCAGAAGCCATTTCTGGTCGGTAAAGGAGACCTCGTTCTACCGAATCCCGTACCATTAGTACCTCTAGCGCATCATCTTCATCACATCTACTAGATTCGTCTCGATTCATTTCTACACATCTTGCTTTATCTACTTTTGTCGAAACGGAGTCCTCATCGCTAACTGTGGACATTGAAGTTCCAATCATTAAGACCATACATCTAGAACCCAGTGTTTTTCAAGTGGAAGTTGATCTATACCCCATCATTCTTTTACCAGAACATCTAGGTCCCAAAGTCAAATGACAAGTAGTTGTTCCTGTATCGGTAGCTCCTTTTTCATTTGTAGCCATTAAGTCTTCCCTTTTATTGTGCAATCAACCACTTGAAATATATCTCGGGCTTGACGGATAAATTCTTCCATCTGGTTTGATTTCGACTGAGGAAGAACCTCAACAAGAAAAAATACCCTCAACTCTAACTCATTTTCGGTCAGGGATTTATCTTTACGAGTATTTTCCTCAATTAACTTACACTACTTCAGTTGACCTTGTTTCAATCCAAGTTCTCGTAGATCCTATAGGATGTTCACTGGGTCATTTGACCATGGCTGAGTCAACATATCCATCTGTACCATCTGTTACAGTTGTGACAACATATACTGTTGCTACTTCGTCAATGTTTACCACGTCACCCAAGTCACATCTTTATGGTGGTCCATCCGTCCCACCAGGTTACCAATCATTATCTCGAACCTACTCTGGTGCCTCCTCAAATCCATGGAATTCGCCCATGTCATCTTCTTGTATCTTACCTAGTACATCTCTAATGAGAACTGAATGAATTGATCCTTTATACACATATTTAGTTCAACATCAAGCTGGTCCATCTGGGCATCTTCCATCCAGTTCAATCTCAACTAGACTCCCAGCATTTGAAGATCAAAATAATCCATATTATTATTCTCGTCATGCTGGAGGGAAACCTATGGTCACCCATTTTGATAGTACTCCGTCGTTTTATGGTCACCTAAATGTTGGAATGGCTATTTGTCAGTGGCAGCCTATCCTGCCTATTTAACCACAAATAGTTGTGCATCCATACCAACCGGTTCAACTTGTTGTGCCTAAATCTACCCCACCTGATAATACTTCATTACCCCATTTACAGGCTCAGTTGGTTGTACCTCAACCGTCTCAGGCGGGTATTTCAACCCATTACCCTAAAGTCTTGGGCCTCCAAACTCCTCCTCCTTCGGCTTGTTTACAACAACCTCTTGTATTTGGAATCTTACAACCACAGGATGGATTACCCTTTTATGGTATGTCACAGGCTCCTAATGGTTTTACCTATTCACAACTGGGTCCAATCTATTCTGGTTTGGGCTATAATCTTGGCGGGAAATCACCTTGCCAGCCACAACCTCAAATACCACAACAAGAATTTCAACAACAACCAGCTTATCCAGGACTTGGTCAATAGATCCCTCAAGTGTTTGGTCATAAAAATATCCATCTTTGGGTTACTAGTAGCCAATGCCTTATGCTGGTGCACAAAGGCCTGTTTCCCAAGAAATTCCATCCTATCCTATTTATGCTCAACCTGACTTGAATCGTCAGTTTCCCTTTGTCGCACCATTAGAATTACTTGATTTAAACTAGCTTACCAATGATCCCATCAACTATTCTTGTTGGTGGCTGGTGATTCCACCCAAATTACCCTCAGAAATTCCTAAATTCAAAGGAAACCCTGTAGAAGACTTGTCAATGCATGTTATGACTTATCATTTGTGGTGCTCATCAAACTCCTTAAATGATGACTCCGTTAGATTACATATTTTCCAGCGCACGCTCACTGGTCTGACTACATGCCTTTGAGGATAGTTCTTTTACTGTGTCAACCTCGTTAAAAAATGAATCATGCGCCTTTGAGGATAGTTCTTTTACTGTGTCAAGCTCGTTAAAAAATGAATCAGGTCATGAGGATGTTTCTTTTACTATGTAAAATTCGTTAAATGAAACAGGTTCCCATGATGATGGTTATTTTACAGGGTCAACCTCATTAAAAAATGAATCAGGTCATGAGGATATTTCTTTTACTATTTCAACCTCATTAAATGACACAAGATCCCATGAGGAAATTTATTTTACTATGTCAACCTTGTTAAAAAATGAATCAGGTCTATGAGGATAGTTCTTTTACTGTGTCAACCTCATTGAAAAATGAATCAGGTTATGAAGATAGTTATTTTACTGTGTCAACCTCGTTAAATGAAACAAGCCCTTGAGGATAGTTCTTTTACTGTGTCAACCTCGTTAAAAAATGAATAAGGTCATGAGGATAGTTCTTTTACTGTGTCAACATCGTAAAAAAATGAATCAGATGATGAAGATAGTTCTTTTACTGTGTCAACCTCGTTAAATGAAACATGTTCCCATGAGGATAGTTCTTTTACTATATCAACCTCGTTAAAAAATGAAATAGGTGATGAGGATGGTTTTTATACTATGTCAACCTAGTTAAATGAAACATGTTCCCTTGAGGATAGTTCTTTTACTGTGCCAACCTCGTTAAATGAAACAGGTTCTCCTGACCATAGTTCCTTTTCTTGTGTCAAGCTCGTTAAATGAAACAAAGTTCCATGAGCATAGTTCTTTTCTTGTGTCAAGCTCGTTAAAACATGATGCAGGAGCATCAACTTAAATTTTCATTATTCAATTATGTAATTAAGGGGGTGAGATATTTTAATTATTTTATTAATTAATTTACTCATTTTTAATAAATTAGGAGAGAAAATATAAATGTTAGGATTATTGTAAATATTCCTTAAATAATTAAGGATATGAGTGGAGTGAATTAGGTAGATAATCTAGGGATGAGGAATTCCATAAACGGGACTTAGTTGAGTCAAAAAAAAAGATAAATCTAAATTAAATTTTAAGTTGAGATTTGTGTGGAGGAAATTATGGAGTGGAATAAATTCATATTTATGTATAAATATGTAGCTTGTGAGAGTGTGAAAAGACATAGAGAGAAGTGAGGAGAGGTGAGGAATACAGAGAGTAATAAGCCAAGAGGCCACCCATTGTACTATTTGGCCAAGGAGTTTTTATGTTTTTATATCAGTATTTTTGGGTGTATGGTTCTCTTTCCTTCATACATATTTTTGAGCTGATCATATTTGTCATTTTAAAGAAGAATTTTAATTTTGATAGAAGCACGCGTGTTTTATTGACTGGGATCTGATTTAACCCAGCATCCCGGCATCAAAAAATGAAACAAATCCTCTCCTAATTAAGTCAAGTATTTCATCTAATCTCGTAAATGAGTCTTCATTCCATCCTCCTATTAGTAACTAGTAGTCTACTTAGGTGAATGAAATGAAGCTAGGGGGGCATGTTCCCTTGTATATTAGGCTTGGGGGAATTGAAACCATTCTCAAGCACAATTTTCCTATGTTTCAATATTGTGTAAAAATTAAACCATTATCAAGCACAATTTTCTCTGTTTCAAGCTTGTGTAAAAATGAAACCACTCTCAAGCACAATTTTCCTATGTTTCAAGCTTGTGTAAAGATGAAACCATTCTCAAGCACAGTTTTCTCTGTTTCAAGCTTCTGTAAAAATGAAACCACTCTCAAGCTCAATTTTCGTATGTTTCAAGCTTGTGTAAAAATGAAACCATTCTCAATCACAATTTTCCTATGTTTCCATCTTGTGTAAAAATGAAACGATTCTCAAGCACAATTTTCTCTGTTTCAATCTTGTGTAAAAATGAAACCACTTTCAAGCACAATTTTCTCTGTTTCAAGCTTGTGTAAAAAGGAAACCACTTTCAAGCATAGTTTTCTTTGTTTCAATCTTGGGTAAAAATGAAACCACTTTCAAGGACAATTTTCTTTGTTTCAAGCTTGTGTAAAAATGAAACCACTTTCAAGCATAGTTTTTCTCTGTTTCAAGCTTAGGTAAAAATGAAACCTATCTGAAGTCCATTTCGGTTATTATTTTCAAGACTCGTTAAACTCATGAAAATCCTGAGCCTCTTTTTCTATCATTTCATTCTCATAAAACACATGAAAACGTCGAGTTCTTTCTGTCTTTTCCTGCTCGTAAATTAAATTGAAATTAGGCTAGAGCATACTTTTATCTCTTTTTCGAGCTTTGTTAAACATCGAAAAAGGAACCCCCTAAAGTATTCTTTTAGCTCTTTTTAGACTCCGTTAACGTGAAAATATTGTCGAACACTTATCTTTTCGATCTGAGTCATAAAAGGAAATGAAACTACATCTACTCAGTATAAGTTTAACCCTTTTTCGGACTGAGATAGATTATTTACGAAAAAGTAACACCTTAGTCGAACATGGCTAAGAGGTTTTCTCAGGTATCATTTTACACTTTTTCGGACCTGAGCGACAAATTTACGAAAAAGGACTCATGGAGTTTTCTTTTCATCCATTTTTTCAAACTCTTGAAACATTAAAAAGAACTAATTTTTCACTGTCATTAGACTCGTTAAAACATCAAATAGCAACGAACTTGTCTGATCATGACAAGATCGAGTTTCAATATAGCTAGACTTGTTAAATCATCAAATAGCGATGGATTCACCCGAAGGGTCGAATTATAGATCAAGCATATGTTACCCTCCTCAACCTTGTTAAAAAATAAAGTGGTACTAGTCAGCAAGGACTGAGGAAAATTTGGGAAAAAGAACAAAACACTTTATGGTAGCAGGTCTCTCTTGAACATGACACTTTCACTTCATCTATGTCGCTTTGGGTTGGGTAATATTCTTGATGGTCTATAATACCATCCATCACTTCGGTTTTGGGTCAATTCTGCCAACTCATTTTAGTGTTGTCGATATGTTCAAGATAAGTCATCCAGTAATTCCTCATCTTCTACAATACTCATAAACCTTCATTCCCATGACCGCCATCCTTGAACATTGCTTCATCAAGTCACATTTTGTCTCCAAAATCATTACTCAAATTTCATTTCATATCTGCAATGACTCGCTTCTTTTCGATATCAGCTCATCATCCAGGAACTTGATTTAGAAACATCTTTCCAGTACCTTGGAACTTTCTTACATCAACGACAGGTTTCTTGCTTCTAGTGATAGGTTGACATCACAGACCTTCGACCGAAAGATCTTGTTTAGCATTCAACATCAAATCATCTATTCACACCTTGCAAATTGTACTGCAGTACCTTGAGAACCATTAAGATCAACATTGGTTTATCTTGTGTCTGTTAACAACTTACATCAACGACTGGTAATCAGACGATGTATTACCATGTTCGACTTCAGATCACATATTTTCATGGTTATACTTGTACTTCGAACGACTGAGTGAACGAGATAGAAGACCCCAGATCTAGTTTCATCCATCTGGGTTGTGATTTCAAGAATTGTACCACATCATCCATACAATGGCTTTACATACAAATGGTCATCCTAGCATTGGCCTATATGTGTAGACTAATTTCTTATTTATGTACGTGTTATGATAGTTTATGTGTTGAGCATGGGTATGCCTCCCTTAGCACTTCATGTCCAATATGTACAAGATATGTAATGTATTGCAAATTGATGCAGGTCACTGTTCGCTTCAGATCCTAATCATCACACCGTAAAGCATCTCATCCAAATATTATCATTATTTTGACTTCATGCTTTAGGGGGCAGTTTTTCTAGGTCAATTTTGGCATCATCCCTAAGACTAGTATGAACAGGGTCTATCATCCCCTAATTCAGTTGCTACATGCCCTAGAGAAGTCATTCCACTGATGGCTTTAATTCACGAGATTTTCAATGTTTGAAGTATAGTTACAATGACCCATTGACTCATCAACTCTCCTT
Organism: Pinus albicaulis; assembly: GCA_034641835.2. Taxonomy (NCBI): domain Eukaryota; kingdom Viridiplantae; phylum Streptophyta; class Pinopsida; order Pinales; family Pinaceae; genus Pinus; species Pinus albicaulis. The sequence goes on along the minus strand of CM076571.1, from coordinate 544,409,763 downwards.
TGAATGGGCCTAAATGCATTGCAAAGAATTTACCCCCATGCAAGGGTGCTTTGCAAAGCACTTCCCGACACTTAAGGGTGTGTTGGTCTCCTAGGAGCGAAATCATCATTGTTCCGGGAATCTCCACATGTCCAGTGCCTTCTAGAAGAGATCATAGGTGCCATACTTCGAATACATGTGTTCATCCATCACAATTGAACCTAGAAACACATCTCATGTATTATTAGAAAGCCATTCAATATCATTTATTGAGAAAATACCTACAATTTCCCTATAAAATGAGCACTTACCTAAGTGCAAGGGAGGAATAAATTTGTGTAAACTTATGCTGTTGGATTCTCAATTCTTGAGAGCTAAAGTATTGTTATGCTGTTGAGATGATGCTTGGTGTGATGAGGATAGAATGAAGTTGGAGTAGGTTGACGGCGAGCTGATCGACTAGTTGTAACCTATTCCTCCTATTATTTCAATAAAGATATTTGTTCTTTCTCTCATATATGCACTTATATCTTGTGAATATATTCTAAAATGTGTATTTATTCTCAAATTTAATTGGTTCAAGTTGGTTAAGGTAGATAGAATGTATATATGTATATCTATATGTCGTTTGTTGTCTTCTGTCTTTGATTGCAGATATCGATCAAGTAGGTTTCATCCAGATCAAGAGTGACAAGAACAACAATAGAAGAGGAACGAGTGTGAAGGATAACAAGTAGGTCTTTATCCCTTCTATCCTTCTGTCTATTTTAGAGGAAAGAAAATTTACCTTTCTTCTGTTGTTCTGAGTGAAGGAACACCACACTCAGGGAAGACTAGTTTATCCGTAGATTAGAATTCCACATAACACATTAAATTTCTTCCATGGGTCTTATTATAGATATATTCTAAACCAACTAGGATTTATAAATTCAGTAACATGGAGTTTCTATAATTATTGTATTTGTAGTCATATGAGTGGTAGATTTTTGAACTGACTTCACATTTATTCTATATTTTAAAGGGAGATATTATACACACTGGTAATTCTGACTTACAAAGTTCTTGAGAATGGCAAGAACATACAACCACAAATGGAAGAAGGTATGAGCAATGGTAATTCAAAGTTGTATTATTTATTTGATATATCACTACCTAGTTAGAAGTGATAGAATAGGATTGATCTCATAAGTAGCAAGATGAGGGATACATGTAGTTGTGATATTTTGGTGCTTCCCACTGCTTACATGTTCAATTTATATTTAGTTAATACCTTCAATAAAAATACTACAAGAATTAAAATCATCTAAATTATGCAAAAAATAATTTTTTGTATCTAATATGTTGGAAGCTTTGTGAACTTTCTTGTGCTAGGAAGAAATTTAATTTGTACATTCCAATACTTACTAATTATATGTTTTACAATACCTGAATTTAAATTACACTTTTGAGTGAATTGCAATCTTTTGATCTTATGTAGATATTATTTTTACAAGAACACAAGGCCGTTAATTTGGGAAAAACCTTTAGAATTGATGACACTAATTGAGGTGAGATAACAATGTATTTCTCTCATTTTATGCTTGGGTTAGTTATTTTAATATATGATGCCATTATTTAGAGATTCAATATATATAAATATCCTTGACATTTATAGAAGTAATATCTTCTTTGCTTGCTAATTTTATGGATAATATTTGACTTTGATTAAGGTGAATTTAGGATTTTGTTTGCCCCAAATTTGTTGCTAATGACAGAGAAATGGGAGAAGATTTTGCTATTTTTTTTCCAGCTAATTATGAGGTCCAAAGTTACATGGGTGCTTTTTGAAGTACATGGATGACTATCCACATAATCTTAATTAGTTTACGTAAGTTTAGAAAGTGAAAAAGAATATAAATTCCTCCCATTGATTATTCCATGGATGAAAGTTTTTTACTGTGGAACTCTTCCAAATTTCAATGCTTAGGTTGTGCTTGAGTTGGTAAGAATCAACTATGATAATTATCTTGGATCTGCATCATGTCAGGGATGAAGATTATTTTATTGGGTGAAAAAGTAGAAATATCTTACTCTGGAACAATTCATTTGTTCTTTTATTGGCTGAGAAAGTAGAAGTCTTATTTTTTTGGAGAAATTTCATTGTTCTTATGTTAATAAAATAATTATGTTCTTATGTTGATGTATCTTTGTGATGTATAGAAGATATTTATTACAACAAAGCTAGAGAGGAATTTCCCTATTGTGGGATTTTGTTCCACATCAATATTTATTCCATTTTTCTCTATTTTTTTAAGGTTTCTAACAGATAATTTTTCTTCTACATTCCTAATGCAGTGGGAAGATGCATCCATTGTTTGGAAATAATTCACAACAGGGGTGAAAGTAAGAAAATATTATTTTTTAATCATTGTTGACCCGATGTTTAGATCAAATTGGTATTTTTGTTGTATTTATATAAACTTCCAAACTTCCAAAAACTTTTGTTTGCAAAATTACTATTACAAATTGACAATAATGTCACAAAAAGTCCAAGTTGAATATTCTTGATGAGTTGAAGGTTTGTACTATTTCTTATTTTTATTTGAGAAGGTTGGTTTCTTTTTGTTTTTTTGAATTTTAGTAATCTGTTTTAGTAAGTTATTTTGTGGGCATTCCTCAGATCACTCGAGAGCAAGTAGAAAAATTAGTGGCTTCAATTAGAAACTTTTAAGGATCATTGTTCCATTGCCCACAATTGCATCGTTTGTTCTAGTTTCTATCACATATTCTTTATCTAAAGCAACTCCAAATATATCTTCTCCCAAGATGTATGTATCTGCTACAGTGTTAGCATCAACAAGCCCTCTAACAATTGCTACAACAATTACGTATCTTTTGTTGACAAACCGAGTTAAATTTATGGCTTCTTTGACACCAATTATCTCTGCATATGTTGGAGTTGTCTCATCTTCCATGACCATATTTGTTCTCACAACCTCTCCTTCAGTAGCTATTGGGTCATCAATCAATGCAACCACTAGCTACTATTGCATCATTAACACCAACTTTTTTGGTTCCCACAATTAATGTGGTGCCCACAAGTGTAGCAGAAACTGCAATTGCTGCAACAACGTAAGGGTCAACTATATTCTATCAAAGAGATGGTAGGTTTAGTTGATTTCCTCTTACTCTTTTTCTGCCATTTTATGTCATTCACAAGTCAAATACTGATAAAACAAATAGTGGATATTTAATGGAAGGAGGAATTGATGAAGCTTCTGCACAAGGTTTGAAGGTAAAACTTACATTTGCAAATGTTAATAAGGTTGTTGTTTAGTAACTTCTTCACCAAAATCATTCTCACCCTTTTCTATAAATTCATTATTAAAAGGGTTATTTGCTTGTTAGGGCTGGAAGGTCAAGCTAATTTTTAGAAACATTCATCATAATTTGGAACTAGTTCTAGATCCCCATACATTCGATCCTTCTCGTTTCGAGGTTAGTGAATGTGATGTTTCTAAAATTTTTGGATTTTGAGTGTGTGTGTGTGTGTGTGTGTGTGTATATATATATATATATATAGAGGAAATTAATGAAAATTTGTGGTTTTCAATGTATTCTTTTCAAGGCCTACGAATATATTATTTAATTCAAGCGAATTAAGATTTATGTTTTTGTTGTTGCAAAGACCTCCAAAACAAAACATCTTTCTACCCTTTTCTAGTGGAGTCCATTCATGCCCTCAAAATGAGCTACAATGTTTTAGATGCTTATCCTAATCCACCATCATGTACAAGTTATGCTATAGGGTTGTGACATTGAGCTAACTCTATTGAAATATTTTTCATTAAGTTGAAAATAGGGGTTGCATGATTATAGAATTTACAAAGATTATTGTTGAGTATTTTTTAAAATTCAATGCCTATATATGCAATTTCAAGGACTGCCATAACTCACATAATTATTTAAAGTGTGCTAGCTCAATGGAAAAGCTCATTCATTATAAACAAGTGTTTGGTGGTTCGATTTCAATGTGCCCTAATATGAATTAATCAATGATATTGTAGTTTATTTTTAATTAAATACTTTTTATATTAATTTATTTCAATGGTGAAATATTTTTTATATTTTCTCTAGAGACAAAAGTGATATTGTACTCTTCAAATACAAATTTTTATTGTCTCTAGAGAGACAATAGCTAGGCTTAAAGACATATTTTCTCTATAAATACAATATGTCTTTAATCCCAATTAGCCTCTAAAGAGACAAAAAATGAAATTTTCTCCTAAAAGACAATAATGCTTGTTCTAGTTTCTATCACATCATCTTTGTCTAAATCAACACCAATTATATCTTCTCCCATTATATATGTATCTGCTACATTGTTAGCATCAATACGCCCTCTAACAATTACTACACCAATTACGCATCTTTTGTTGACAAACCCAGTTAAATTTATGGCTTATTTGACACCAATTATTTATGCATTTGTTGGAGTTGTCTCATCTTCCATGACCACACTTGTTCTCACAACTTCTCCTTCAATAGGTATTGGGCCATCAATCAATGTAACTGCAGTACCACTAGCTATTATTGCATCATTAACACCAACTGTTGTGGTTCCCACAATTAATGTGGTGCCCACAAGTGTAGCGGAAACTACAATTGTTGCAACAATGTAAGGGTCAACTATATTCTATCAAAGAGATGGTAGGTTTAGTTGATTTCCTCTTACTCTTCTTCTGCCATTTTTTTTCATTCACAAGTCAAATAATAATAAAAGAAATGGTGGAGATTTAAAGGATGGAGGAATTAATGAGGCTTCTACACAATATTTGAAGGTAAAACTTACATCTGCAAATGTTAATAATGTTTTTGTTTAGTAACTCCTTCACCAAAATAATTCTTTCACCCTTTTATATAAATTCATTATTAAGAGGGATATTTCCTTATTAGGGCTGGAAGGTTAAGCTACTTTTCATAAACATTCATCTTCATTTAGAATTAAGTGTGGATCCTCATATATCCTCAAAATCCAACATTTTTATAAACATCACATTCACTAACAACAAAATGAGAAGGATATATATATATATATATATATATATATATATATATATATATATATATATATATATACTCTAGGGTTACAGTGGAAATTAATGAAAATTTGTGGTTTTCACTGTATTCTTTTCAAGGTCTACGAATATATTATTTAACTCAAATGCTTTAAGGTTTATATCTTTGTTGTTGTAGAGACCTCCAAATAAATACATGTTTATGCCGTTTTCCAGTGGAGTCCATTCATGCCCCTCAAAATGAACTGGCAATGTTTTAGATGTGTATGCTAATCCACCACCATGTACAGGTTATGCTATAGGGTTTCGACATTCAGCTAACTCTGTTGAATTATTTTTTATTAAGTTAAAAATAGGGGTTGCACGATTATATAATTTACAAAGATTATTGTTGATTTTTTTTTAAAAATCAATGCCTATATATGTAATTTCAAGGACTGTCGTAACTCACATAATAATTTAAAGGGTGCTAGCTCAATGGAAGAGCTCATGTCTTATTAGCAAGAGGTTGGTGGTTTGATTCCACTATGCCCTAATATGAATTAATTAATGATATTATAGTTTATTTTTAATTAAATACTTTTTATGTTAATTTATTTCGATGGTGAGATATTTTTTATATTGTCTCTATAAAGACAATATGCCTTTAATGCCAATTAGTCTCCAAAGAGACAAAAATGAGATTATCTCCTAAAAGACAATAATACTTGTGTTATATATTGTCTTTATAGATACAATCTCTTGAGACAACAATTTGAGACTCTTAATGAGAATATTTAAAGCAACAGTTTTATTTTAAAATTATAGAAAAATGTTAAGATTAAAATTGAGATAAGATATTTAAATATATTAAATATCATTTTATTTTTTGTGATCTCCCGAGAAGACCTGGTTACCAGGTGCAAGCCCCAGAAGTCATGATTGAGGCTATGACTGCTAAGTGGACTATTAAAAAATCATGAGAAATTAGTCACTTATTACTACCTCTCATGGAAATGCTCATAGATGAATGACTTACTTAATGTTGTTGAATCCAAAAAAATGATATCTAATATAATGCAGTGCCTAAACCCCTCAATACTCAAATATTAAAATACAGTTATTTGTTAAAATTAACTAATTAAAATCCTAAAAATAAGAAATTTTAATAAAATAAATATTCTAGAGATTTTCAAATAAATATGAATTATTTAAAAAAAAATAAAAAATAATAAAAAGTTAGAATATTTAAATATAATATAATAAAAATAATAATACAAATAAAAAATAATATTTAAATAATTACTTTTCTTAGTGGTCAAACTAGTTGTTTGGGTTTTAGTGGTTAATTAGCTAATCTCTTTATCTATTTTAAGTTAAACACATATCTAATTTATCATCCAATCATAAAGATGAACCGCAATAATTAATTCGAATCGATATAATCAAGTTAAAACAATTTAACAAAAAAATATCTTAAACCCCACCAGACATAAAAACCGTCACACGAATGAACTTGAAAGGTCAGAATTTGAAAAAGGAAGCCGTTATTATGGTTGTGGGAGTGCTCTTGATCGCCGACTCAAAGGTTCAGGTTTGCCCATACATGATAAACCTGATTTAAGTTTCCATGTTTAACTCTTCGGCGTAATGAAGTTTACAATCTGATTACGAAAATTTAGTGATATTCGAATAAGAATCTCATTTGATTAAAATTTAATTTTGACCCCTGGTCTCAGTAATCCTTTATAATTTTATGTTTAGAGAGGGGATAAAAAATGATGTTCCAAAATTACCAAGGATTCTTGATATTTTAATTATAACACAATAAATATGTGTTGTGTTCTGAATATAAAATATAAATTATATATAAGTTTTAATTAGTTATCTAAACAAAATAGTGATAATAACTAAAGAAAAAGTATATATATAAATATATTTAATTATTTTACATTTTAATGATTTTTTTTGGTATATTTTGAAGTCAAATTTTCTTGAAATTAGTCTAAGTAAGTTTGAACTGTAAATTTGGACAATTTGAGTGCTCTTATCTTGTATTAAAAAATGTTATTAGAGTGTATAAATTTAAACATGCAAATTCAATAATTATATTGATTTGAGTATAGTCTAACTATTTTATCTTTTGGCTTTTTAGTGACCATTTTTAACTAGAATTTCATAGGAAAATTATGTAGCTTAAGTGTCTTAAGAGCTTTGAAGAATTGTATAGTTAAATTAAACTAAAAAGACAAAAAGTTTTCATGAATGGTTAAGATACATTGTCGATTTGTGAATCCAATAAATACCATTTTGAATAGCTTAATAGCTCTAACACTCAGGAGTTAGTTGAGACACTTAGGAGTTAGTTAAGTTCAAGTTAAACTATTGTGTCTATTACATAAATGTGTGTTTCTTTAGTATACATTAGTTTCATTCTATTATGAAAATCATGATATGTTCTAGGGGATATGATGCCTTATATTGTCCTCATACTAATGGTTGTTGATTCATGGCTTAACAATAGATTAATCCACGATCTCTACTTAAAGAGGGTATTAATAGTGAGAATTATTTCATGTAAACTTTGTTATTTCGCATTAATAAAATTACCTCAAGTAGTAGCCTTGACAAGGGTAGTGGAATATTTCTCTCCTAGATGGTCCTTGATGATTATTGGAGGTGTTTATCCTACATGGAATACCATTCTTACTTGAACATGATATCATACCCTATTTGAAGAATTATTATGTTGGTGATAGAACATTTTTGAGATCTACTATTTATTTATCATTTTGGCTTAAATAGTATATTCCATTACATGTAGAACATTGTTTTCATCTAAGGACACATTTTACATCTAGAAAAAGGTGTATGTTTTCCCACCATACACCTTTTCCTAGATGTAAAATGTAAGCACAAAAAAAAAAAAAAAAAATCCACCATACAAAGGACTTCATTGTTTAATCATTTGAATAATCCACTATTGATGTAAACATAGCCAGCACTAATATTTTGAGTTTGAGTATGCCCTCCCATTATTAATGTGCCTTCTCTATTATGTGTTATTTTGAAAGCCCATCTACATGCACTTTCTATTTTTATAGAAAAACACTAATCTTTTGACAAAGATAGAGTATGCCCTCCCATTATTAAAGTGACTTCTCTATGATGTGTTCTTTTGAAAGCCCATCTACACACACTTTCTATTTTATAGAAGGCATGTAACCTCTCTCCCCAACTATAATATCCTTGATGATAATATCTTCATAAAAAAACCTTCTCTAATGTTGGACCATTACTTCATTCGACCACTTTTCACAACATCCACTATGGAATGACATTACTTCATTTGACAACTTTTCACAACATCCACTATGAAATGCATTGCCTCACAAACATGGATTAAACTCTTGTAAATTGTAGACAAGAAAACCCAATAATTAGTACTCCATTTTAATCCAAGCATAATACATTCATAAACCGTTATGAATTATGTGCCATAGTTATTTTAGGACCAATTATATGCCATGGTTATTGCTGAATTAATATTTTCTATCCTAAATTATTTAAATGCAGAAGCAAATGCTCTAACTAATGGTCACCTGCAATGTAACATCAATCATAATGACAATCATATTCACCATTTAGCTTAAAATCTCATTTAAAAAGAGACTAAAATAGACCATACATTCCATGCAAAGTAATTGCTTCTCACAAATAAACTGCATCTTAAGCTAAATGGTCAGAAATTCAAGTCTAAGTAAGATATATTTACATTAATCTATCATGAAGGGAAAAAAATCTGCATTATCAAATCTAAATATATTTATCCAAAACCAACTTTAAAATAGAATGGCTTCCCATTTCTCCCCACTCTTGTTATTAACTCTCTATTTCAAACATATACTAGTTCGTAAAGAAATCACTAACAAACATCTCAGGTTGAAGGCTCCAAACTTTGCTTTCACCACAATATAACCCTATTAGATGGCTATACACATATCTGGAACACACAACCACACCTGATACAATTTCAATTTCTATGTTTAAAGAATACACGGATAACATAATATCAATGACAGACAATTTTTAGAGACGAACAATCGAAATACTCCTTCATATATTAAAAAACAGGACAAGAAGGAACCAAAAAGCGACTCCATTAATATATCTATTTCGTACCTTTTTCCTAAATGAAATCTTCCCAACAAAACCCTAAAAAAGAACCTATGATGTTAGGCATATTTAATGGTCTTATCTCCATCGAATACTGTGCGGATCATACTTCAAACTTTCAAAAAACAAACTTCTCTCAAAAAATGACACTGCCATTTTTGAAGATCATCATTAATGGCAGTTGTACTGTTACTAATGGTCATACTTGCCATCCGGGCTCTGGGTGTACAGAGTCTTGGCGTGGCGAAGCGCGTCTTGTATTTCCATCTGGCCGGGGCTGGCCTCGTTGGCTTTCTCCAAACATTCGCATGCCGCCGCATACTGACTCAGGCCGACCAAAGCGCGGCCTTTCCTGTAGAGCGCTTTGAGATTGCCGGAATCGATCCCAAGAACCTTGTTTGAATCCTCCAGCGCCAGTTCATATTCCTTCACCCGAAGCCTTGTCTCCGCTCGATTGGAATAGGCGTGCAGGAGGCTGGTGTTGATATTGTTATTGTCATTGGAGGATCCCTTCCTGAGCTGAAGCAGAGCGGCGTCTATGCATTTCGTATAATGTTCAGCCGCTGCGACCCATTGTTTGTCTCTGAAGCACTTGTTGCCCTTCTTCCTCAACTCCTCCACGTCGGCATGTAACAGGCTCTCCGCCTGCTGCACCTTCGGAGTGACGAGGATCTCGACGTTGGCAGGGTTGTCCACACGGATGGCCAGGCCACCGTCGGCGGCGCGCTTAAAGTAGGGCTCCTTGATGGCCACCTTGGCTCCCCTAGGGTAAACCCTCTGCAGGTTCGATGTCTGCGAATGAGCCGCATTGTATATTGCGACCCTGAGGGCAAGGCCATGATCGTCCTCAAGCATAGTCATGATACCGCTTATCCTGAAGGCCTCAGCGCAGAGAGTACCGTAGAGCACCCGGCCGCGGTGGACTCGGCCAACCTGCAATTCGGTAAAGGAAATGGGTTTTAATCTTTCCACCGGCACCGAAGAAGCTCCGCCACTGCTGCCAATGGGATTTGCGAAGGACAAGCGTGCATGAAAATTGCATGCCAATATCTCATGACGGGTTGAGTCGTGGATTTGGAGAAGGGTTTGCTTGTCGAACCTCTCAGAGGCTGCAATAGGAGAAAGCGACGCCATTAAGCGATACAGCTTCTCCGTCCTTGTGCCAACAAAATCAAAATCCACCAGTCACCACCGTCTTTTTCTTTCTTGAGCTACGAATGTGTTTCCTCCGCGAGCTGATATTTAAAGTGAAAAGAAGATACGTAAGGTAACCACACATAACCACTTCTCACACCCTTTACACGAGTGATGTGTTGGAATTCGAAAACGGAAGCCGTTATCGTCATTAACGGGGGCTGCCCTCGTTTACCAGTCACGACCCGGTCTTGCCACCTATATATATAATTAATTTGATTTCCATTTTTTAACCTTTAGTCATACAATCTGTTAATATAAAAAAAAAATATTTAGTGATATTGAGTCATAAGAATATTATTTTATTTAAATTAAATTTCATTTAATTTACTTAATTTAATGAGGGCGTAAAGCGGGATAACATTTAACGCCACGTCCGAATAATAGGTTACAACTTAGTGATCAGAAGTTGAAAGGTGATGTTACACCATTACGGGAGTATTGAATTTTAATTTTAAATAAACGGAAACTTTTAGGACCGTTTGGACGCGTGGAGTGAATCCTTTTTCTTCTTCTATTATTATTCTTTTGGGTGGAGAAAGTAATCGTTAATAATATTTAGTTTTTAAATATTATTAAGAAAGATTTGAATATATATTAATTAAATAAAAATAATAATTGAAAAAAATTATTAAAATTTTAATGGTTATAAAATTTTGATTTAGTCACATATTAATTAATTAAAAAATAATATTAATTAATTAATAATTAATTTTCATAATATATTTATTTATTTATAAAAGAATATTGAACAAAATAATTAGTAATAAAAATTTAAAAATAGTTATTAAAATTTTAAATTTTAAATATATAATCATAAAGATGTGATTTGCCGAGAGGTATTCTACAACCTAGTATAGGGATGTGTGAACATTAGATGTGAGATGTTATAGGGTTGATGTGTGAACATGAGATGTTTGATGCTAGATATTAATTTTGAGATGTGAGATGTGAGTTATTTTTCAAATTCAATTTATTAATATTATAATTTTTTTATTTTTATTAATAAAATTGAGAGTATTTTTTAGATAAAAAAAAGTATAATATACATATTACATTAAAATATATACAAAAATAGTACTTATAAATTAACATATATTTTACTATATAAATTAAAATAATGATTGCATGACTATCTTTACCATGGATATTATTAACTTATAGATAGGTATTTTTACAATACCATGGGCCAATACCCAAAAGAGAAAGATATAGGGAGGGAGGGAGAGAGAGAGGAGGGAAAAAAATCATAATTCCATGGGCTAATACTATGGTTTATCAATACTATGGGTCATATAGGCTTTTGAATATTATGTTATGGATCTAGGCTTTTAATTATTCTATTACAATACCATGGCCATTGTCTTATCAATACCACATGCCCAAAAACCATAACTTATTTCAAAATCAAAATATTTTACAAATACTTTATTTTAATTTTATTTTATAATATTTTTTTAATTAAATCTAAAAGTAAAAAGGTTATGATTACTTTTGAGGTATATATAAACCCACCATCCTCACGGCTTCTAAAAATATTCTCATTAAATCTAGCTTTTGATAAATTAAAAATGAGAATACTTTGATATATACAAATGTGAAATTTACATAATATAAATAATATTATAAAGAACGAGGATAGAGCATTTTAACCAAAGATCCAAGCAAAGAGAGAAAGAAAAGTGACTAACAATGATAGATGAAAGATAGTGCACGATTGTTTTAAGTTTTTTATTAATTTAATTAAATTTAAAAGTAAAAAGGTTATAATTAATTTTGAGGTAACTTCTAAGAATATTCTCATAGATATTAAATCTAGCTTTTGATAAATTAAAAATGAGAATACTTTTATATATACAAATGTGAAATTTATATAATATAATTAATATTATAAAGAACGAGGATAGATGCATTTTAACCAAAGATCCAAGCAAAGAGAGAAAGAAAAGTGACTAACAATGATAGAGGAAAGATAGTGCATGATTGTTTTAAGTTTTTTATTGTTATATTTTCTTTGACATGATTGATCCAAATTATAGGTTTACTAGCAATTGCACCATATGTTGCAAAATAAACGCCCTAAGGAAATAGCATAGGAAAGAGCAGCGCAGAAGAAATAAGTTGTTGCTGAGAAGGAGCCATCGTGAAGGAATGAAAGGCAATTTTTTCTTACATGGAAGTAGGTCATCGAGGTTTCAAAGATATTGATTATAAGAGTTATAAACCAAAAAAATTGTTAGAGATATTGAAATAGGAAATTGTGGGTGAAAACATATATGTAAACCAACATAATGAGATAATTTGTTGCAGAGAAGGAGCTATCGTGAAGGAATGAAAGGAAAATTTTGCTTCCATGGAAGCAGGTCGTGGAGGTTTCAAAGATATTGATTATAAGAGTTATCAACCAGAAAATTTTGTTATAGATATTGAAATACGAAATTGTGGGTGAAAACATATATGTAAACCAACATAATTTGTTCACATATATAGAAATTTTGTTATAGATATTGAAATAGGAAATTGGGGTGAAAATCCTTTGGTGATTAATAATCCTCTGAAACAAGCACGAAATGAGCATGTAACTAAGATAAGATATTTTAAATACATTCAAGTACAATATATCTAGCATAGATGTAAATGAAGAGAATTTTTATTAACAGAAATAGAGTTTACTCCAAGTTCATCTACATATCCAAGCACCAATTGCATGCTTGTGAGAAATTGTATATGAAGAAGAATAGTCTTGGCATACAAGAAAGTGAATGTCATTTTAATATGGAGACATTTTTGGAAGGAGATACTGTTATTCATGTTATGGTTTATTTTCTTAACTCCAAACTTGGCTTAGTCTTTCTCTATATAGATAAGAAAAAAAATACTAAGTAATTTCACAAATTTAAGTTATAGTTTGTATTTTATAATAACAAATCTAGTTTCTCATTAAAATATTTTACACACATCTATTCATTCAAATAAATTATATTGTGAATATGTTTATCCTATTATTTGATTACAAAATTATTGTACTCCCTATAAAAAAACAAATTTATTAAAAAATAATTGAATGTCAAATTGAAAGATTAATCAAGCAATAACTAACTGATTTTTTGACGTATAAATTATTTGTTTTATATGTCATTCAATGTTCATTACCTATTATCTTCAAACCCCATGGGGAGGTATTGAACATGGGAGCAAAACTTTAGTTAAATAAGCATTCACATTGTCAACTTGGACAACAAAAATAAATATAATTATAAAACTCTCTTACCTAATCATATTTTTAGTATATAATTGAGTTTCATTTATTAAAAAAAAAGGCAATATTAAGAACCTCCTAGAGTTATAAAAGGTAATTGACATGAAAAATAAAAAATCTCCTCATGACAAATTACAAATGTTAATCTTAACTGAATCACTAAAAAAATAAAAAGGGATAATAGATTTACTAGTTATATCATTAAAAAATACTAGAATTTCTATATTAATTTTTCAAAATATTATTTTATAATTATAACTCTTAAATATATTTTGAAAGAAAAAATATCTAAGAAATATAGCTCAATTATTTGGCATTAGAAATTCCAAAGAGGTGAAGGTAAATGAGTTAGTATCAAGAAATATGACATCAACCCGTGGGAAAATTGCAAAATATCAATCTCAATATGGCATAAGTGCTAGTAGGGAACTATTGACAAGTGTTGTTGGAAAAAGAACTACATCAAATTGGTTGATGTCAATGAAAACAATAATCTACAAAACATTAAGCAAAGTTTATGGAGGCATTAAAAAATTAGGATTCAATAACATTAGAATGATGAACTTGCATGTTGGGCTAATATATGTAGGAAACCTTATCAAGATAGACTTTCATATAATGTGAGCAACACTATGAAAGAGTTTTGGTATTGGAATTTCCATGTGTCACCAAATGAGAAGAATACCATGAGACATTATATATCTAGAGGGGTGTATTGAGATCATTTCCCCTTTCAGTGACTGTAATTATTAACGAACATTTATTATTACATAATATGTATAACTTGTATATATACTTATAAAAAAAAAATGTGTTGAATCTTATGACAGTGAGGACAATATAAATAGTCCATTCATACAACTACCACATACTATCAATAGGAAAAAGGGCTTTCGCGATCTATGCATATTCGTCATGCAAATTGAATCTCAACACTAAGGAGTCATCCTAAGATAAAAGGTCATCATAGTAACTTTGATGTTCCAAAACCATCAATCATTTAATTATATTTCTCTAAATGTCAACAATTGGACAACAATCACAATATGGTAATGCTTGGGGGAATGTGTATCTGTATCATAGTATAACTATATATACAACAACTTATCCAAATGATATAAAAATATTTCATAAGCAATTCCTGCTACATGAATTACTCACAATCCTTAATGATATACTCCAAGTTCTTCCACAATACTAATAAAGTGTCCAAAGAATCCATCATCACTCAGTCACCATATAGGTTATAAAACTATTTACATTTACATATAAAAATATAACTAATTTTTAAACAACATTTTAACTTAAAAGTCACCAAAACCTAAATTCATTCTAACTTTCATTTGATTTTGGATCAGGTTACAAACTAATAACTTGTGAAATCCCTCGCAATTTTCTTTGATTGTGGATCAGGTTATAAACTAGAATAGATTCCCTCTTCAGAAGACTCTCCAATATATATTGGATGGAGGGAAATGTTATGATAAAACATGTACAAAAAACCCTTTAGGGTTGTCTCAACTTACTCTATTGTTAATCACACAGTATCAATTTTTTAAAACTATAATCTACAGTAAGGATTTATTGGGTTTTTTATTTTGTAAGATTTGTTTGGAATTGAAAAATAAAAAAATTATAAAAGTTAAAATTATGTAGTGAAAAACTTTGTTTAAAATTTCAGAATAAAAACTTGAGTAAGTTTGACATCATATAATGTGAAAGTAGTTTATGATTATAAAGTTAAAAACATGTAAGTTTTTTAGCCACAATTAGGTAATTAAAGATATGTATATATATATATATTTTTTTTTTAATAGAAAAAATTTGATATTCATTAACAAAAAATTTTGATTTAAGAGTATGTATATAGTTACAAACTATTACAATTAATTAATTAAAGGTAAATTTAGTGTTAATTAAGAAATGAGAATTATGAACATTCATCTTTATTATTTTCACTTTTTATATATTAATAAATACTACCCATGAATAATAAAGTAGTTGTAACACAAATAATATATAACAAAAAAAACCATATATTTTTGGAATAATAAAATAGTTGTAACAAAAATAATATAGAACAAGAAAAACTATGTATATTTAGATGTATGAAAATTTAGATACATTTTATTAAGTAAAATTTTAAGAGAATAACGGTTATAAACAATTAAAAATAATTTTATTAAATAGTTAGTTTAGATATTTTCACTCTAAAAGAGGTTTGCATATCAAGACATTTGATCCCTCTTGGCTCTTGGTAGATCCAGAGTTAAGATTGATCTAGGCCATCTTAATTTCTCCATTTAAATAAACTATATTCCACATGAATACCATGGGTCAATACCATGGGTTGTTTTTATAGTTTATTGTTATTTTATTTTATTACCTAATTTCAATTTAACTTATTAAAAAGAAAAAAAAATACTCTAGAGTTAAGATTGATCTAGGCCATCTTAATTTCCCCCTTTAAATAAATTATATTCCACATGAATACCATGGGCCAATACTATGGGTTGTTTTTATAGTTTATTGTTATTTTATTTTATTACCCAAATTCAATTTAACTTATTAAAAAGAAAAAAAAAACAAATACTATAAAAAAACTTATATAAAACTATTTACATTTACATATCAAAATATAATTTTTTCTTAATAACAACATTTTAACTTAAAAGCCACCAAAACCTAAATTCAATCTAACTTATTTAAAAAAAATAAACTAACATTATTAAAAAAATATATATATAACTATTTACTTGTGGATCTAATGGCCTAAAACATTTCAATAGTCTAACATTTGATCCAATGCATCAGACATGGACACAGTGGTAGCTAGGGGAGTTGTTTTCAAATAAGAATGCCTTCTGGCATAAATATTTTACGACGAGTTATGTTTTTTGTTTTTATTTTTTAGATAATTTCTTAAATAAAATATAATGGAATCATATTTAAGAGAGAGAGAGAGAGAGAGAGAGAGAGAGAGAGAGAGAGAGAGATGGAGGGTGTCATGCCCCTAGCTTGGTTCCACCAACCGGGGCATCATGCAGCACCAACAAGAGTCATTTTACTTAACATTATTTTCGTCTTCCGAACTACGCCTACCAACTGCCTTATTATTATTGTTATTATTATAGTCTTATTTTTCTATTATTAACTCATTATCTGCATAAAACATAACAAAATAGTGCAACAATACACATCAAGAGACCAACAACAATATTTCATCGAATTAAACTTTCAGTATCATTTTCAAAAATTTTACAATAGTTTACAAGGGGAGGTTACCCCTGAATGGGCACAACCTTATACCCGATTTTCCCCACAACCGTGGATGCCTGTCGAATTACTACGCATTTTTTCGTGCCCTGTCTGCACTTTGTTGTGACCATTGTTGCACGTTGTCGGGACTCTGCCCACAGGGCGAGCACATACTCGAGTCACCTAACTCAACCTGCATCTTGTTCAACTCCTGCCTGTCGTGCGACTACCACATGCCCCACAACCCTTGCAATGTGACCTGCCTACGGTAGTTATGTGTTATTGAATGTGTTCGGTGTATTTCATTCCACCAATGCATCTACCATCATTATATTCCTCCCATCGAGTGGTGTTTACGAAGATTCGTGTCCATTGAGGCATCAACCCCTCCAAGCCAACCTTCCCATTGATGTTAACACACCCCTTTTTCCATATACACTAGTCATCCTGTCACAACCTTTCGCCCGTCCACCATATGCATGAGTCAGCACGTCGTAACACTTCCACTCATCTGCACTCACATGCTCGTTACGACCTGTCGGCGTGTCTTCACACTCGTTTGGTCGACCTGCTTTCGGGTGTGGATGCCCTACCTGGGTGTGCACCCTCAGTTATGCGCTTCCCTGTCGCATTTAACCAAAACTCATGTGTCACCTATAATCGGTCTCCGCCTTGCATGTCGCATTTAAACAGACATCCATCGAGCATGCTCTCCATTTGCACGCCTTTAATAAAACACGAGTCGGGTGGGCACTCGGTGTGCCCACCATTACGTCCACACGCTCGTCACACATCATGAACATGACTGTTCTTGTGACTCGCCTAAGGACGGTGATGCCAACTCGAGGTCCTGACATCCTCCCCCACCACGAGTCATTGTCATTCTCAAAAATCTAACTGATCGTGCTGACTCCTCATCAAACTATGTCATCTCCTTCTTCCATATCCACAATGAATACTCTGTTTCCCAACCACTTTCTTTCAATGCATCCTTCCATCACACAAAGTACTCCCTCCTTATGGCACTTTCGAATCCTGTAGTTCTGAGATCGAAGATATTGTACAAAAATATGCTTGCCTTGTCCATAATCATAGGTAGTCCTCTCGGTGGAACTACTCTCTCAGGATGATGTGTATCAATTTGAAATCTCTTGAGCTGGCTCATATGGAACGCGAGATGTTTCAAATGCATGTGGTTCAACAAATCCAACTCATAAGAAACATCAGCAACTCGCTTCTTCAATTGGAGTGGTGCTTCATACTTCCTCATCAAAGATCTTACAGTCCCTCTTGGTGGCTAAAATTGATCTCTAGTGATCCTAAAAAAAAACATGTCTCCAACATCGAAGTGTGTGTCCCTCCTATCCTTATCACCTCATTTCTTCATTCTCCATGTTGCTTCAATCATGTGCACCTGTACTAACCCCAAAGACTCCTCCCATGTTTTCAAGAATCTCTTCGTATGTGGACTCCTAAAAAATACTCTCGGTAACACAATGTGTCGAGCAACTAGAATCTGTCAAATGACCAACTCAAATGGACTCTACTTGGTTGCAGAAATTTTCTGCAAGTTGTAGCTAAAATGAGCCACATCCAAGAGTTTAGGCCAATTCTTTTGATCAACTCTCACATAATGTCTCAAATTTTCCTCTAGCAGTGCGTTGATCCGTTCAGTCTTCCCATCTATGTGTGGATGATAACTCAAAATTTGCAACAAACATATCCCAACCATCTTGAACAAAGTGGTCAAAAATCTTGCTGTAAAACATGGATCTCGGTCATACACAATACTCAAAGGCATTCTCCAATACTTCACAATATTATTGAAGAACAAATAAGTAGTATTCTTGGCTCCACAAGGTATCTTTGTTGGAATGAAGATGACATACTTGGAAAAACGATCCACAATGACCATAATCCCACTATACCCTTGCAATTTTAGTAACTGAGTGATGAATTCCATCGAAACACTCATCCAAGGTCTCTCTCGAATCAACAAAGGCTGCAACAATCCTCCCTATCTTTAGTTATCCGATGTAACAACCCTGGTTAAAATACATGTAAAAAAATATAAGATCATGGTTATGTCCAAGCTGAATGTTGGGAAAAAACATCCTGGCAGGTGTTCATTTGGTTGATTATGGCTAAATAAATTGGCAAAGGCAATGGAAAAGGCTTTGGAAAGGCAAGAGACATTATTTCGTATTTTATTTATGAAAATAATGGAAATTAGGAGAAAAGGAAGGTGAAAGTTCACAGGTTTCATGTGAGGAGGAAATTGAAGGAAAATAATGGAAAATGAAAAAATAGATTCCTCATTTATAAAAAGGCTTTCAAGGATATGTTGGTAATATTTTTTCTTAGTATTTTGTCAGTTCTATGGTGGAGATCTCCCTATTCTCTCTCTCACTCACTCATACTCTTGGACACTTTGAGTTTTCTTAGAGCACCCTTGGGGAGTGTGGAATACTTGAGATTTGGAGGAGGAAGGAAAATGAAGACTAGGAAACCATAAGAGGATAGTGGGATCATTAGCTATAGCTGAATTTATTTGCAAGTATCAAGTTGCATGTATGGTTTCCTTAATAGTTTTGGCATGCATGGGACATGCATGTGGTTTCTTGGTTATGATCTGTCATTGGCATGGAGGATTTCATGGATTGATAGTGATTTTGCCTAGTCTTTCCATTTCCTGAATAACCATGGTGTTGTCGGTTTTACTTTTGTATTATGGTTGGTTTTCATGTGCCCTTGGTTGTGGGTTGAGTTATAATTTCCTAGAACCCTTGGTTGGACAAAATCTCCGGAAGCCTTGTAATAGGTTGGGTTGAGTCACTAGTCCTATAAGACTTTGTTGGAAAAATACTCTTGAAGTCCTTGGCGAGTTGAGTTACTAGTCTTGGAAGCCATGATTGGACAAATGCTCTAGAATACTGGCAGCGGCTGTGGGTTGAGTTATTAGGTCTAGAATCCCTTGTTGGAACAAACACTCTAGAGTCCCAATCAACTTGGGTAGAGACCAATATGGTTATGTTTAGTGATTTCCGACCATGAGGTGCAATCAATGGATGAGGGTTGAGTTAGTTTGGAATCTCGAAGCCCTGGTTTAGTTTTTTATTGATGTTTTTTATGAGATCGCACATTCATGCTTGGAATATGGCATGGGGGTGATTGGCTAAAGATATTTGGCTCAGCTAATCTATGGTTGGGTGGAATATGGAAGTCCCATACTTGGTTGCATTTTTCTTATGGCAATAAGAGCTTTTTTAATCTTTAATTGATGGGTAAATATGATTGTTATTATGTGGCTTATATGGTTGTTTTATACTTCATTTCTGTTGTTTATATGTTGGGTTTGAATGTGTTTTATGATAGTGATGATGTATGGCTCTCACCATGTTTTGATTGTAAATGAATGAACAATGAATCTATGACCTAATAGAGGATAATGCAACAATTTTGATGAGGAAAAAATGCTTATTATCGATTCTCAGATAAGTATGATACAAATATGCTTAGATATGTTATTTAAACATGTATATTACATATTTGTGACATGTTTGATGAAGTGTCTGTCTTGTATAGTAGGGGTCTATTCAAGTCCTTGTTCAATTGATTGCATTCACATCATTATTACACTATTATATTTCATTTCTAGAAGTGCCATGGAGTTATGGGAAGTGACCTGAGCCCTGGGCCTGAAAAAGTGGCACAAAATTTGGGGACGCAAACACTGAACTACCTGAAAAAGTCCCCACTTGCATGCATGCCCATGTTGTATGAACGACTGGAGGTTTCTAGTCACACTCTTAACCATATCAAGGGAGTGAATGGTGGATTAATGCACTAAAAGGTCATTTTTTCTCAGGGGTTAGCCTCCTGGGAGGCTTGGATGGCTCATAGGTGTCTTGTAGCAGGTGCAGAGAGTTTGTGTTGTCGTGTTCCATCAATTTCACTTCCTTAATTGACATATAGGGAGTTGAATCATATAATATTAACTCTTCGTCACATGTTGTAATAAATCTGGGGAAAAATTCATGTAATAAAGTTAATAAAGGTAAAAATAAGACCCAGTTCAAGGGACACTTATTCCGAGTTGAATGTTGGGAAAAATATCCTAGTGGGAATCAATGGATATGCAGTTGTGGTTAAGGAAAATGGCAAAGGAATTAAAGAGGAAAAAGGTGTTTTTGGCACATTTATTTATGAAAATAAATGAAAATATGAGAAAATTAAGGTAAAAGGTCACAATTTGCATATGAGGAGGAAAATGATGGAAAATAATGTAAAATGAAGAAAATAGAGGCCTCATTAATAAAAATTCTTCTGAGGATCAATTGGTACCTTTTGTCAGTTCATTTTTGGATATCTCTCATTATTCTCTCTCTCCCTCTGACTCTTGGATAAATAGAATTTTCTTGGAGCAATTCAACATTGTGCCAAGGAGGAGGAAGCAAGAAAAATAAGGACAAGGAAGGGAAGGAAACAAAATCTCAAGAAAGGAAAAGTAGGATCTAGCAGCTTCAACAAGAATACTTGCAGGTAACATATTCATGTGTGATTTCCTAGCTGGTTTGGACATGCATGGCTTATGCATATTGGTATTTGGTTATTTTCTATCTGTGGCATGGTTTTTCCGGTTTTTCAACCTTTCCTTGACTTTTCTAAATGCCATTGTGTGTTGGAATTTTGATCTTGTTTTTGAGCTATGGATTTGCTGGATGGATTCAGAATCCATGGTGGAGATGGTCTCAAATTTCATTCCCAAATGTCTAGGAATCCCTTGACCAGTTTTTTAAGGATAAACGGTAAATCCTGAGGGAGGTGTCCCAGTTTAGGGCCTAGTGATTTGGGATTGGATTGTAGTAAATCCCTACAGACAGAAAATTCCTCAAGGATAGTGAAGAATTCTGGATTGAATTTCCATGTTCTTCCTGGTTTTTTTATCACGGTATGGTGAGGGTGGAGGTGGTTTAACATTTGGATTCCCTTGGTTTTGTTTTTGGATGATTTTATCCATGATATCCCACATTCATGCTTGGAATATGACACAGGGGTGACTGGATGAAGATATATTTAACTCAACCATGTCTATGGTCGTGTGGAACGTGGAAATCTCGAACCTCGTCGGTATTTGCCTATTTTTAATGGAAGCTAAGTTCTCTTGATTTTGTAACTATTATTATGTGGATTTAATGGCTATATTCTCATTATTATTTCCATGGCTTTATGATGCTTATAATCATGTTTAAATGACTAGTTCATGTCACAGTTATTTCATGTATTTACTTGTAATAGTTAAAATGATGGATGCATGACCTAATTGATGCCATATATGGCTAAGGAAGAAGGTGGTGATCCTTCTTGTAATGTTTCATAAGTTCTTTCATTCATTTATGATTTTTCTTGTATCCTAGACCTATAGATTACATTCATGCCAAGTGTTTGAAAAAATGTCAGCCCTGGTTGGGGATGGTTTACTAGTGTTTTCACTATGTATTTAATGACTCCTAAAAGCTATAGCGAGTTATGGGCAATGTCTGAGATTCTGGGTTTAAAAAGTGCCTTAAATCCCATGGATGAAGCACAATTTTGGGAAATTTAGTCCCTGGACACTGGCATGTAGGCTCATGCATGTGCCCAGATCCTCCCAGATGCATGGATGTAGGCTTATGCATGCATCCAATGGGTTTTCTCTATGAAATCTCAATGGGACCCAGGGACATGTTTGGGGGATGACTAGGATAGCCTATGGAGGTCCTATAGCAGGTGTTAAAGGTCTATGTGATGGTTTTTGCTTTGATTCCACTTCCTTAAGGTCAGCAAGGAGGTTGAATATGTCTTAACGACCTCTCATCTCATGTTTACCCCGGTTGGACGGTTACTCAGGTAGGCCTGAGGGGAGTAGTACATTACAAGTTGTATTAGAGCATGGTTACGCTCTCCTTGGGGAAAATTTTTGATGTTTTGGAGATTTTCTTTGTCATGTACTCATGCCAGTCGTGTATGTGTTCTCATGTTATTTTCTATGTACGTGTTGAATCTACGTTTTGTTGGCCATGGTGGCAATGATATCGCCATAGAAGAAGTAATGGTTTTTTTATCATTATGTTGTCATGATAATATGGTTGGTTGTACATTTTAGGTGGGTATATGTGGTCAAGTTTCATTGGTATGGTTGAGGTTTTCATGCATTAGTTCATGGTGTGTAATTGGCATGGTCATGCATTGATGATTGGAATCTAATTATAATGATGTTTAGGTGATGAGATACAATATGTTACAAGTTTACATGTTTTTATGATTATGTATATAAATGTATTATGTTGGTTGGTTGATCTTGTAGGATGTATCCTCCCTGAATTATGCTAAGGTACATTGGTTTACTGTGATTTGATTTAAGCTAACATGAGATGCCTTGTAGGAAGAAATCAAAGATTTCTAGCAAGCTGATAGACTACAAGGATTCCCCTTATGAATCAAATGAGAACCATGCTATTAGGAATTCATCTAGCTTAGAAGATACACTGAGATTTTTTAAGAAAGAGATAAGGAGTTGTAAGGCGAACAATGACAGAATCATATGGGCACAAGAAAAATAAGCATAAGTAAATGTGGCAATCCTTCATATTTTGTCATATTTGTAGTGACAAGGGACACTCTAGATCAATTATGGGTAGGAGGATGGAACTAATGGTGCATATGGAAGTAGGTATCACAGTGGTTACTGGTCCAGTAGAGATGAAATGATTAGAGATGGAAGATTCGTGGACACTCCCGATAGGAGAGGTGGCAGACACAGGTACCATTATAGTTCTGGTTTTGATAGGCATCATGATTGTCATCAGTATCATCCTTACAAGAGGAGTGACAGGGGGTATTTTTGAGATGAGTTTAAGAAATAAAGTTCACCTACCTTTGACGGAGAGATGAAGAACCTATAGGATGCAGAGGAATTATTTCTTGGTATGAGAAAGTTCTTCAGATTGCATGACTATTCAGAGAACATGAAATCTAGGGTAGACATATTCAATCTCAAAGGTAAAGCAAACATTTGGTGGGAATATTTGAAGAATGTTAGGGGTATTTATGAAGAGGAGCTGATTTGGAGTGAGTTCAAGAGGTTATTCTGGAAGAATTATATATCATAGAGGTACTATGATGTTAGAGATAAGGAGTTTTATGAGTTGCAGATGGATTCTATGACAAATTATGAGTATATTAGTAGGTGTTTGGAGTTGTTGACATATGTTCCTTACCTCAAGGATGAAAAGGCTAATATCCAGAGATTCATCAATGGATTTCTAGAAACATATAGAGACCGTATTAGTTCGATGAGCCTATATCATTAGAGGAGGAAATTCGAAAGTTGAAGCATTGTTATGAGCAGTAAAAATGTAAATTTGAGTCTAAGCGTGACTTAAAAGGTAATGAGAAAGCTAAGGGAATATATCCACCAAAGAGATAAATTCTGTAAGAGGTAGGTGAGAAATTAAATGTGGATCCTTACAAGAAGTTAAATATAATTGGGAAGGGGCCTAGAGAGCAAGAGACTAGAGGTGATGGTAGATCACCGTTGCAGTGTTGGATATGCAACAAGGCTCATCGTAAGAGGGATTGTTCATAGTATCAGGGTGGTAGACCCCATATTTATTATGCATAGGAGGCGCAAAAATTTGGGGATGCTTGGCATAACATTCCTCAGATTTATGCAATTGTGGACAACAGGGAGGCTAATCATCACGATTCTATCATTGAGATGGATGGTAAGCTTTGTGATAAAGTTGTTTCTATTTTGATTGATCCTGGATCTAAATATAGTTATATTAATCTTGACCTGGTGGATAAGTGTGGTTTGAGCAAAGAAATGCATGCAAAATCTTGGTTAGTGTTGTTTTCTATAAGTACAGAGAAAAAATTTCACCATTGGGTAAGAGCTTGTGCATTTGAGTTGAATGACATGTCTACAATAGCGCACTTGAAAATCATTGCCATTAGGATCATACATTATGCTATTGGGTATGGATTGGTTATATCTTCATAGGACCTGGGTGGATTTATATGACAAATCCATTAATTTCCTGGATGAAAATGGGGAACCAAGAGTCTTACATGGAAAGAAAAAAGCCACATCAGTTAGGATGGTGAAAACTATGCAGGCCAAGCGTAGTCACAAGAAACGGTGTGTGCTATTTGCAGTCCATTAGAGAACTTTTGAGGTCTAAAATGGGCCTCCTAATAAAAATGTACAACCAAAATAATTTTTATAAGAACTAATAGGATTCAAGATGATGATGTTAACCATGGGGGATGATTCACCATTTTTGGAGTAAAAAGGTAAAAAGATTAAAAAATAATAAAACCAGAAAACTAATTTTTCAACTCGTATTTTCAACTTATCTCCCTAAGGTTTTACTCAGTTTTTTAGTGAGAGTAATATTTGGATGGAAAATTTAATTCCTCGTCCTATGAGTACCCATGTTGCATACTTTCGATGGACCTTGTTACTTGAAAAATGAGAAATACATGAAAAAATGTAATTGCAATCAAGTTTTTCATGTATTTCCTATTTTTCATGTAGTAGGGTCCATATAAAGTATTCAACATGGCTACTCCTTGGATGAGGAATCAAATTATGCATCCAACGAGTGTTTCCGCTTGAAATTTGAGTAAACCCAGAGGGAGATAAAATGAAAATACGAGTTGAAAAAATAGTTTTTTCTTTTTTTTCCTCTAAAATTTGATGATGTAATCTAATATTATTTTATTATTTCCAATATTATTTTATAATTTCCTTAGGAGGCCCATTTTAGACCTCAAAATTCCCCTAATTCCATATCTCGAGTGACAAAGGTAAGGAAGTTGAAGATGTAGATGTGTTGAATATGTATCCAGTTTTACAATAGTTTCAAGATGTGTTTCCAGCAGAGACTTCAAAGTTTCCACCTCACAGGGAGGTAAAAGTTTCTATTGAGTTAGTACCAGGGGAAGCTCCAACATCAAAAGAACCTTATAGAATGAGCATGCTTGAGTTGGTGGAGTCAAAGTTGCAGCTAAAAGAGATGCCTGATAAAGGATACATTAGGCCAAGTGTATTTCCTTGGGGCATACCAATGTTGTTCATGAAGAAGAAGGATGGTACTCTTAAATTATCCATTGAATATAGGCAATTTAACAAATTGAACATCAAGAACAGGCAGCCATTACCAAGGATCGGTTATTTGTTTAACTAGCTAAAGGGAGCAACAATGTTCTCTAAGATCAACTTGAGATTAGGATATCATTAGGTACGCACCAAAGAAGAGGACATCTACAAGACCGCATTCAGGACTAGGTATGGGAATTACAAGTTTGTTGTAGTTCCATTTGGTTTGATTAATGTTCCAACTACATTTATGTGTTTGATGAATAGTTTATTGTGTCTTTCTCTGGACAAGTTTGTGATTGTATTCATTGATGACATCTTGGTATATTCCAAGAATGAGGAAGAACATGCAAAGCATTTGGAAACATTATTGAGATTATTGAGAGAGCATTAGTTGTATGCTAAGGTCAACAAGTGTAGTTTGTTTTAGACCGGGGTACATTACTTGGGACACGTTGTCTCCAAGGAAGGTGTTGTAGTAGATCTAGAAAAGATAAGGCCATCATAGAGTGGGTAGCTCCTAGAAATGTAGATGAGGTGAGATATTTCATGGGATTGGTAGGCTATTATAGGAGGTTCATCAATAATTTCTCACAGATCGCTTACCCGATTACTTCATTGCAGAGATAAGCTAAGAAGTTTGAGTGGATGAAGGAGTGTGAGGCTAGTTTTGAGTAGATTAAGGAGTTGTCAACACATGCGCTAGTGTTAAATATCATATATTCAGATAAAGAGTTTATAGTGTGTACAGATACTTGTAAGAGAGGGCTTGGTGGAGTCCTTGTGTAGGAGGGACATGTATTATGCTATAAGTCATGGAAACTAAGTTAACATGAGAAAAAATATTTGACACATGATCTCTAGCTAACAACGATCGTCCATGTATTGAATATGTGGAGGCACTATCTTCTTAGCAGGAGGTTTTTACTGATGAGAAATCATAGTGGGTTGAGGTAATTATTTGACCAACCGAATCTGAGTTCCATGTATGCTAAATGGTTGGCTACAATCAACGAGTTTGAATTTGATAGCAAGTAAATCAAAGATAAAGAGAACAAGATCATAGATTCTCTTAGCAGGTGAATACATGTAAATCACATTGTAGCTATGAGCTCCTATGAGACAGATTTACAGGATAGGATATTGTAGGTAGGTCATCAAGATGTTAGGTATATAGAGCTTAGGGACAGAAATCAATAGAGCATAGGTACATGTATAGATACAAGTTCAGGTGCAGGTATAGATACATGTACATGTATAGGTGCAGGTGTATAGGATGTGGACTATTATCTTAAGGAAGATGGATTGGTCAGGTTTGGAGACAGGATATACGTGTCAGAAAATAGTGAACTCAAGAAGGTGATGTTGACAGAGTTTCATGCGAAACCATATTCATGTTACCTAGGCTATCAAAATACACTGATTGTAATGAAAATATTCTACTATTGGCCAAATCTGAGGAGGGATGTAGCAAAGTTCATGGATAGGTGTTTAGAATGTAAGAAGGTAAAAGGAAGAATGTATGCATCCAGGTGGCCTACTACAGCCTATTATTATTCCAGAATGGAAATGGGAGGTCATTTCCATGGAATTTATCACAGGTTTTCCTAGGACGGTGAGACAACATGATTTTATCATTGTGTTTGTGGACAGGTTGGCCAAGGTTGCACACTTGATTCTGGTGAAGACTACCTATTCAGTTAGCGATGTAGCATAGATTTTCATCAGAGACATAGTAATATTACGTGGTTTTCCAAAGAATATTGTGTTAGATAGGGGTGCAAAGTTCACTTCCAAGTTTTAGAAGGATTTATTTGCAGGATTAAGCAAAAAATTGGCCTTCAACAGAGCTTATCATCTACAGGCAGAAGGAGAGACTGAGAGGGTTAGCAGGATCTTGGAGGACATGTTGATGATGTATGTGATTCATCAACAATGGAAGTGGGAAGAGTATTTACCATTGGTTGATTTTGCATACAAAAATGTGTATCAGGAGTCATTGGGTATGAGTCTCTTTGAGGCATTATATGGGTGAAGTTGTAATACTCCTATCAGTTGGAGTGATATATTTAACAGGGTGATGATTGGGCTGGACATGTTGGCAGACATGGAAGAGGAAATGAAGGTTATAAAGAAGAATCTAAAGGCAGAATAGGATAGGAAAAAGGGTTATGCATACCGACACAGGGTATTTAAGGAGTTTCAGTTTGGGTAAGATGTTTAGTTGTGCATCAAACCTAGGAAGAGCTCCTTGAGAATCGGATCATGTGACAAGTTGGCACCACGATATTGTGGGTCTTTTGATATCCTTGAGAGGATTGGACCAGTGGCCTATCGACTTGCACTGCCTCCAACAGTGAAAGTCCATGATGTGTTTCATGTTGCATTGCTTAAAATTTATATAAATGACGTTGACCATGTTATTGACCGGTCTATATTCATATTGGTTTGGCGTTGGTATTTGTTTGTATATGTTTGATGATGTTTTTGTTATATGTAATTATGTATATGGATGTAAATATCGCCATGAGCTAAGTTACAAAGCTCCAATAAGTGGTTTGGATGTTATATGGTCATGTTATCATGGTTTTTTCTTTTGAGGAGGTTACTCATTGTAAATATTGCATCGAGCTAAGTTATAAATCTCCATGGGAAGTATGTTTGTTTTTCAGTAGTTTTCTGAGGTGTAGGTGTGGTTTAACATAGAGGAAAATTTTCCCCAAGGGGTAGGGTTTTGTAAGAGACATGGGAAAAATTTCATGTAATAACAGTTAATAAAGATAAAAATAAGACCACATTTCAAGGGACACTTAATCTAAGATGAATGTTGGGAAAAATATCCTAGTGGGAATCACTGGATATGCGGTTATGGCTAAGGAAAATGGCAAAGGAAAAGCCAAATGTATTAAAGAGGAAAAAAATATTTTTGGCACATTTATTTATGAAAATAAATGAAAATAGAAGAAAAGGAAGGTAAGTTTCACATGTTTCATGTGAGGAGGAAAATGAAGGAAAATAATGGAAAATGAAGAAAATAGAGGCCTCATTAATAAAAAGGCTTTTGAGGATCAGTTGGTACATTTTGTCAATTCAGTTTTGGAGCTCTCTGATTATTCTCTCTCTCTCACACACTCTTGGATACTCAGAGTTTTCTTGGAGAAATTAAACATTGTGCCAAGAAGGAGGAAGCAAGAAAAGGAAGGAAAATAAAGGAAATGAAATCAAAGATCAAGCAATGATAAACTAGATCTCCTCATGTGTTTTGTGACATGTGCTTAATTGCCTCTAGTGGATTTGTTAACTTTGGCGATGCATGGGTTTACTAACAGCTGATGGTTTTGGTGTAATGAAAATGGTGATTCCAACAAGTTGTATCGGAGCTAAAGGTCTCATGTTTGAAACACACTAAACTCACGCTAGGGTGAATATTGTTGAAATTTGGATAAAATAGTGCTTGCGTTTCGTGACATGTGCTTAACCACCTCTTGTGGATCTGTTAACTCTGGTGATGTGCGTGTTTACTAACAGCTTAGAGTTTTGGTATAATGACAATTGTGATTCCAACACCTATTGCATTCGATTCCTAACAAGGAGGAATTATGAGGTCTCCTCTACTTGTTTCTTGGTTTTCTACAATGAGATCTATATTCCCTTCATTAGGTGGAACCATTGTGTTTTTATGATTGAGGGTTGAGGTACAACTTATATATTACCTTTCTTGATTTGAGGGTCTAGGTTAAGCCTTTGGATTCGATTTCTTGGTTTGAGGGTGAAGGCTCAACCTTTGGATTCCCTTGCTTGGTTTGAGGGTGGAGGTTCAAACCTTGGATTCCATTTTCTTGATCTTGTTAGGGTCCTATGATTAATCTTGGTTGAAATGGTTAGTTAGATTAGAGGAAAGTTAGCCAAAATGTTTAAACTTGGCTAAAAAATATGTTATTATCATTTTGTAATTAAGCATGATTGAATAAATGTAATTATGCACTAAAGTTCTCGAATGTATCTTAAAGTCACTACACAACAAATTAGTTTGTCAGCTTGTGGTATGGGGAGCGCATCTTTCAAGGGTCACGATAGTCCCCACTTGGATCCACAACGGGGGATCGACTTCACACCCCCCTCTCTCATTTCTCGTGAATGGCAAGGGTGGGTGGGGGGGGGGGGGGGGGTGGGGGTGGGGGTGGTTCCAAAAAGCAGTATTTATTTACCCAGGCCCCACGCTACGTGGTGGTCACTCATGACTTCGCACCCATCCCTGCTCAAAACCAAATAACACCACCCGCCCCCTCTGAAAATTGCCTCTCTCTCCTCTGCTCTCGCCAATGGTCCACCACATCAACCCCCACATCATTTCCCATGCTTTATCTTCCACCAAACATGCTACACCACTTGTATTTCATCCATTTTATCATTAACCATTCTTGTTGTTAATCCACCTGTTACACACTAACCCTTTGCAAAATGTTCGTTGTTGATTAACCTTTTTCCATTAGTTTAGCTAAATCCCATTCTGTAACGGGTCTAACTGCAACGGTAATCAATCCATTGTTATAAAATAACCCAATATTACCTCGCGCAACTCTCCTAACCATTATTACTGTTTTTTATTATAGGTACTGACCTTAGCTCTTACGATTTCACACTACCGCCAGCGCATGTCATCTCCAACAAATTCAGAGCTCACCACCTATTGGAAAAGATCCAATCATCACTCCAGGTACCATCCGCACTGAGGCTTTGTCACCTCCCATATTATCAAAATTCTTCAAACATGGCACCAAAAGGAAAGGGAAAATCAATCAATGGAAAAACATACATCGATTATAACCCTAAGACTTCTGCCACCCCAAACCTCGACCATATGTCCCTGGAAGACTAGTATTACAAGATCATCGATACTGAGTGTGAATTTGACTTGTTTAAATTACACCAATGGTTAAAAAAAAACTTATCTAGACTAGGTGGATGAGATCATCCTTTTGGAATCCCTCTTACCTATGTTTGCATTTCCACATACTCACCATTTCCTTGACTTTGTCAGGTGGTGTTAAGCTAGATATAATCATATTCAGAGAACCATTGTGGCCCAGAATGGAGACATTCTGGTCATAATTTCACGTGAAACCATCAATTAGATGTTAATCATTCTTGAAAATGAGTCCCTCAGCCATTTTTCTGTAGCTGCCCTTATGGATTTGTACCATAAGTTAACTTTCCCTCGGAGAGCCTAGATTTTCAAAATTTTCCTCCCAGAAGATGCTTAGCTCCCCAAGAAAAACCCCCCCCATCCAGCTTCCATGTTCCCAGTGAAATCCAAACAGATTATTGCTTTAGTTTCTTGCCTTCTAGGATATCATTCAGATCAGTGGGTGGATGAGCTTATTCTAGGATTTCTATCCATTTTTTCCAAAGAGCATAAGCCAACATTCATGTTTAGTTTCAATCACTTTTTGGTTGATAATATTCATGAACAAATGATGAAGATCACTACAGAAGGCATGTTTAAATATACATATGTATCAGTCTACATGTTTCTCTTTCATCAGGGGGGGGAAATTTCTAATAACACTACATAGACAAGATGATCAAGGAAGCAACCAATCAGTGATACAATGGACCTCATTAGTAAGAAGACATTAAATAGAGTTTAGTTTTACAGAATTCATAGAAAATTTTATTCATAGAGCTGCAGGGCTTCTCAATAGTCAAAGTGAGCCCAAAGTCAGTTAAGATATCAGAATAATTTTACACTTAAGTGAGCAGACCAATACTAGAGACTAGTACCTATACCAAAATTATACAAAAATAAGAGTGTATGGGTGTGAATTGGATCCTTACAAGCTGCCCAAATATGTTCCAATGAGGATTTTTTTTCTCTAGAATATATAAGGCAGATGATTAATATGGAAGAAATCTATTTTGTTTCTGGTAAAAGGAAGTCACATTTTAAAATCAAGACACAAGTGGGATCTTTTATATGCAATATCATAGCAACACGAAATGAGGAAGACTTAGTCCTCAAACAAATGAAATTCCAGCCAAGTTTCACCTAGTCATATGAACTTTTCAACATAGTATCTAATTTAAGGGTGGAGCACTAACCACACTTTACAGTCATACTCCTAGACCAAATATTGATAAATCTATGAATCAAGACCAATGGGAGGAGGATACATTACAGGAAGCAGAGGATAAAATTATATCAACAACCACCTCCCAAAATCTAGTGCCTCAAGAGAAGTAGGACAAAAGAGTAAGGGAAGAAACATCTTTAGCAATTACGGAAATTAGTGCCAAAGAATTCATCATTTACCAGAAAAGGCAGAAGACAGACCCTAAATAAGTCATCATTCAGAACAAAGAAGGACATGACACCATTTTCATGGTTGGTTCATAGGTTTCGACAGGGTCAGAGGATATTTTCCCTAATACTTCATCCTCCTCAACCTCTCAGGATCATTCAGAAATAATGAAGTCAACATAATTGGGTGACAATCAAGGTGATCCCAACATCTTCAATAAGTTTTTAGACATTAAACAAAAAAAATGAAGTACTCAAGGTAAACACATATGCACAATTATGGAAGAAGACCTCTACTTCCCAACATATATTATTAACAAGATTTGACAGTGAGAAAGGAAGAATGAAAATGAAATTCTTGCAGGCTCAAGTGCCATTTCCAAAACCCCTTCAGATTACAAGAAAACTATTTTCTCATTTGATGCAAAACTGATACATTTTATAGATAAAATGGATATGCATAGACAGTTTGGAGAAATTATTTTTTCCACAATCACCAACACTACTATTGCAGCTTCAAAAATAAGGACACCACTCAGTAATGTCAATACACATTTAAACCTGGAGAAAATATCCTCATTGGCAAAGGAAAACAAAATTAAATCATTGGAGGACTTGGTGATCAAACTGGGATATGATCCCAGCAATGTCAAAGCAGTGGAAGAAATTCTAAAGAGGAAGAATGCATAGATAGAAACACTAGGAAACAAATTAAGTTACCCTCTACAGAGGATCCACAAACAAAGGAAATAGGATAAAATGAGCAGCACAAAGAAGACATGCTCAAACTGATTATTGAGAAAAATGTACAGATTAAGGAGATGGAGGATCAAATAGAAAAAATATTGAAGAAAAAGGAATAGGCTACACAATCATCCTTAGCTCCAATGACAACCATACAAATTGAAGTTGCAGGAATAGTCGGAGATTTAACATCAACACCAAGTGATTTGAGAAATGTTACATAGGACCTGATTATTTAGAGACAAGAGAATGACAAACTACAGGATAAGGTAAAGAATTTGGATCAATATAAGATAAAAAATAACACCCTCTATGTAGCTGAGATGTAGAAATTTCACCAACTTGCCAAGAAAGTTGAATAACTAGAAATGAGTCACTGATGGCTCAAACTTTGGCACAATCCAAGGAGAACGTTTGGCTTGAAATCAATCAAGCCATAATTTAAATTTGGCCATCCATTCAGATAATTTTTAGCAAGAAGAGTTAATTGACAGGTGCAAGACAATAATAGAACAAGTCAAAACAAAACTAGGAAAAAATCTAGGAGAGGCCTCAACCATGATTAAAGTATTGAATTCAAAGACCATATCAGAATTAGAACATATCCATATTACACACAGGACAAAGACTATCTTAGAGATTAAAATTTTTTTGTAAAAGAGGAATTTGATGACCCAATTGGAAACTAAGTGTCAAACTCTAGAAAATGTTGTCTAGGGATTTCACATTAAGTTCAATTTGCTGAACTAGAGAGGATTTCTGGGGTTAGTAGCATCGAATGAAAAATCAATCAACTTGGAAGATTACTATCAAAAGCTTTATACTATTGCAACATAAAAATCCAAATTTTCAAGCATCAAAGGGTATATCACAGGGACAACTTTCTTAGAATCTTTGGAGTTAGATTTAACTATCAAACATGAAATTAAACACATTTTCATCAACAAGCCAACTTTTTAAAAATATACTAGAGTAGATTAAGACTATAGAAAGTTAATTAATATTTCTATGCCTAGTGATGAAATATGGGATCAACTGTGTGACAACATTTAGTAAAACATTTTAATCTCCAACAGACATACAACAAGGTAACACATTTTGGGGCCAAGTCATCAATAATTTTACTCAAAGTTTCCAGCAGTCAAAATAGTTTTAGCATTCCTATATTTGTGTATTAATTTATGTAATTAGTTTTTATAGATTTCTAAACTTTATCCTGATCTTTAGATCAGGATATGTTTTGTACAAATCTTATAAATAATTCTTAGTTCGAAGTAGTAGAGGTTGATTTTTTGCATCAAGAAAGACTATTATAAAGTTGTTCCACCAAGTTCCAGTGTACATTTTAGTAATAAAGACAACTCTTTCACAGTATTCTTGTGTCAAGTTACTAGTGAAGTGATTCTCTATTTTTTTTATGTATTTCCAAAGTTATACATCATTGTTTTCTATTCTGTTTTATTCAAAAGAAAATTAAGAACATAATTTTTTTTAATGCACACTTTGATTCTGGATTTGAATAATTTCAACATTTTCAAGTGAAGTTAAGTAAATAAATCCTTAATTTCTCTTTACATAATGAATTCTCTAAAACTTCTTCTTTTCCATCTCATTTAGCTTACATGATCCAATTGAGTTGGCTACCTTTCCCTGTGAAATATACCTTTAAAGACTGAAACAACTCCATATTTAAGTAATTGACTGCATAGCCCAATGTTAAATTCCGACATTAATCAACCAAAAAATATAAAAACAAACAAACAAAGAACTATATAGCTAGTCTAATATCTTAAACAAACAAAGCTAAATCATTAAGAGAGATCCTTCTCTAAAACTGGAAGGGCTAGATTCATAGTTTCCAAAGTGGTTTTGTTGTTACCTCTAGGATTTTTTCTGAAACCTGAAAAATTATGAAGTGATAACATTTTTGCGACCATACTGGGGATTAAAAAATACTTGATTTCAAAAATTCATTTCCCTGTTTCAATTTTTTTTAGAAAAATTAAAGATTCAAATTTTTGAAATAAATTTTTAGAGGTTGTAAACTTTGTACATAGTTAAAATTGTGTGTTTAATACTATTTAGAATTGGCTCCTAAAAGAATCCACACTAGATCACATCCATATCTAGAACCTCCTAAGATCTCAGAGGACTCGGAGAAATTGATAAGGAAGAAAAGTTTGACAAAAATCCAAGGGAGCAGTAGTCCTCTACCAAGATCAAAATCCCTTCCTGAGAGCTTTGTTACCATTGATAACATTCAATTTTATCTACCATTTGAACATAGTTTTTTAGGATCAAATCTGAAATATTTGTAGGTGAAACAGTCTTTGATCAAACTTTCTTAAGCCCTTACAGATCTAAACATCAATCGGTAGATCCAAACCTTGATACCCAAGCTCTTCAATAGTTGGAAAAATTAGATGATATACTCACAGACCTAGACCAAGTTGTCCATAAAGCATATGTCCAACAAACTATTGAACCTTCATTCCTATCATTCTTTGTCTCATCTACCATCACACAAGCTATACACCCTCTTTCCCCTTTTCCATTTCCTCAACAATTTCCATTACCTCCCTGTTACACCAATTTTTGGTCATCTAACCATTTACAATTAGATGGATTGAAATACACCATGTACGACCAATTTTACCATAGTAAAATTTATTTCACTATAAGAAATAATTTGATAAACCATAGTTTATTAAGTTATTTCTGGTCCAAATAGGAAACCCCATGAGGAATAATTAAATAAATCCTTATTTATTTGATTTCCTCTAGGAATAATTAATTAAACCACTGTTTAAATAATATTCATAGTCATATTTAACCCAATCAATGAAAAATAATTAGATAAATCATTATTTATCTTATTATTCTTTAGGAATAATTAATTAAATCATTATTTAATTAATATTCCTTGTTAAATTTGACTAAATCATTTAGGAATAATAAAATAAATCATTGTTTGTTAAATTATTCCTTAACCCCATCCTTGAAATAATAAATAAATTATTATTTGTTTGTTATTTCTAAATAAAGTGATTTAACCAATTTAAATTCCTTTTCCCTCCATCAAAATATAATAAAATATTCCAAGTAGTTAGATCTAGATCTTGGTTAATAATATTTTATTATGCACCATTATCAAGGATAACTCAATATTTTGATATAAATAAGAGGGTTTTCAATTCATTATTTACCTTTTATCCTTTTATCATGGTCAGACTGTGATCCTCTCATCATTTTCATACTTTTATTACTTTTCTTTTCTTTTTGCTAATTGGGCTCCCTTTGAGTTCTACACGTCTTGGGTTTTCTACACCATTGAGAGAGAGAAACTTTGAAGCTGAAGCAATGAGGACAACCAAGAACCCATCCCATTGAGGGGGACTGGCAACATCATTCTTTGTTCCCTTCCCAGGTGTTAATATAATATAAAAAATATTTATAAATCTTGTCTTGTCCATTGGATATTTGGAGAAACTCTTATTTCATCTTACTGTTTACCTGCTTTATTTGCATAGACCCGAGTTTTTATTGCATTTGTTTCAACCTTCTATTGCAGATCTAAATAATTCATACATCCATATTTTTTGTTAGGGTTGTTTTTCATGTGAAGCTAAAGTGATCTCTTTTCGTATAGTTGCGTTAAGAATTCATTCTAACAATTGGCGACTCCGCTTGGTTTTATTCAGATTCCTGCATGACGAGCTGCTTTAGTAACTAGGGTTTTTCTTCAGATATTTTTTTAGTCTCTTAATGTTTTTTTTACCTTTTATGCCCTAAAACGGTATAAATTCTAACTTTTGAGTGTTTCTGGGTGTTTTCTATAGGTAACAGGTATCAGTTGCGCCAGAGACGACAATTGTTTCCACAACCTACCGCTTGAGACTCCTAGAACTGCAACTCACACTTTTTAGCATGGAACGCCTGAATTAAGGCTCAGGTTGTACCTGCTAGGCCCAAAACCATGATTTTAGCATCCTACAGGTCAGTACCTGCGAGCTATAACTTTTTTTCGGTATTTTTTCTGTAATTTTGAGGGTTTTCCCCAAGCACTGCTCAGGGTTGTCTGACGTCTATCTCAGCCCATCTTAGGCTTGAATATGCTCATTTTTTCTCTTTGAAGTAGAAAAAATCACCTTGGGTTTCAGTACATTTCCGGCTTTTTAGGAGGGGTTTAGCTAAGTAAGTAGTCTGAGATTTTGCAACGCTTTTAGCCATTGTTTAGGGTTTGATGTCTCTTTCTTTCAGATCCATTTAGATTGGTTATTATCTCATCTAAAAATCCCTCTTGAGTCTTGTTTGACCTTTCCCTTAGGTCCCTCTTATTTCCCTTAGGGCCGATGTGTGTTTTAATTCAATTTCGCCCGCCTCTTAGAATAGTTGTTTGGGAGCCCTTATTTTTCGTTTGAATTTATGCATCTTTAGCTATTTATTTTACTGTTGTTACAGTTTTATTTACAATTATACAGCATTTTTTCTTTTTCTTTATACACAACCGTCTGGGCTTAATTAAAATTAACACAAAGATTGCACACATGCACACCTAAAGTGAAGAGTGTTTGGTTTACACTGCCAAGCTAAGACATAAACATCGTAATTAATTTATCTGCCCCTCTACGCCTTTATTTATCTCTCTTCATTATTGGGTTACTTGTGTCCTGTGACCATTGTGCCCCTAAGGCGTTTCTCCTGGAGACTCCTAAGCCTTCATCCTCAATTTTCGTTAGGAATACTTACTCCACCTCACAGATGCTGAGTTAGTCCTCCACTGAGTCCCCATACCAACTCTGATTCTAGTCCATCGGGCCCTCACTTTGATTCTGAACCCGGTTCCCCTCTAGCTTATTCTACCACCATGTCAGGTGCCAATGTAGGTATTGGTCCTTAAGTTGGCGGTAGCCCTGACCCTAACTCTAGAGCTACTAGTAGTGGAACCAATACCAAAACCATTCCGTCTATTCCTTTGCTACCTTTTATCGAAGGCTTAAGCCTCCCCAATTTCAACCAATTAATTAACGACCCTATACACCATGATCCAGGTTCGCTTGTTATGCTAACTAACATTCCTTCTGACATCCCAAAGTTTGAAGGAAACGCTATAGAGGACCCTACTAGTCATGTCTACTCCTTTCACATGTGGTGTTCGTCCAATTCTATCACTGATGACTCTAGCCATCTTCGGTTATTCTAGCGTATGCTCACTGGGGATGCTGCAAATTGGTATGTGAACCAGGCCTCTCCCTCACATTTCACTTTTGTGACTCTTGCTAAAGCATTCCTGTCCTACTTCTAGCTACCTTGCTAATATGATACCAGTACCAAGTTGTTGACCGCATTCCATCAAACTTCTGTCACTCGCCTTTCTGACCATGTAAATGGCATAGAAGGAGGAGCTTATGTCAAGATGCCACATTCGACTAGAATGTATATATGGATTGGTTTCTCAAAATTATTTTTCCCTCTATTGGTAAAGACGTTGCATCACATTTCCCTCAGAAAGAGGAAGAATATCTCCAAATCACGTTGAAATATGACTTGATCTATGCCCAATATTGTTATGTTTATACCGTTTTACTGGATCTTCCTAGACCTGGTGGTGTTAATGCACTGAGGCATCTCACACCGTCGACAGTATCATTGGATCTCTTTCACATCTGTATACTCATCCTCCCATGGGTTATGGTTTCCCTTAGGGAGGGTCCAACTCCTCTAGCACTTATCTCCCTCCCGACAACATGTATCCTAGAAAAAGCACATTTTCCGCATTACATAAACTGAAGCCAGTGCCTGCAGTCGCTCAACTTGTTTACCCCAATGTTTCTCAACCTCCTTTTTATCCTTATCAATATCCTGGTTCTCCAGCTCCTCCAGATTAGCAACCCAAACTTCTATTCCTTCTCAACCTTCGCTGTAGCAACCACCTCTTCCTCTGAATTAGATGTATGCGCAGAAGAGTGTGATCAATCCTCAAAATTACAAGAAAAAGAGGAAAGGCAACCGAAACCAACCCGTGCAAGGTAATCAAGGGCACCAAGGGAACCCACCAAACACTAACAAATAGCAACAGGGTAATCATCCCAAGTAGGACATGCCTCTTCGTATGAACAAGCCTTGTTATTTTGTGGTGTCCATGGCCATTATAAACGATTATCCCATTTTACCCCAAATGCGTCAGTTGTGGGAAGCACACGCAACATCTAGAGGACAACAAACCATGGTTTCGGCTCCTCCAAATACTGCACTTGTTCAACTAGTTTTTTTACTAATCCTTTCCATTAGCAAGGATATGTGGCTGCCCAACCCCCTCAAGGTCAGGCTGCCCCTCAACCCTCACAGTCTGGTACCTTTGATTACTAGATTCTTATGATGAATTCTGAAGCGATTAATACTGCTGATGTCAACCTTCAAACTTAGTCGTGCCAATATGGAAAGCCACCTGCTTCGTCTATAACTGATTCTCAAACCAAAGTTTCTACAGAGTTTAGTTTGACACCAAATGACCCTTTACAGATCCCTCAGCCACGGGTAGAGGTTATTCCCAAGATCCCAAAAGGGCCATTACATTGAACTGCTACTTCTGCCAAAGGCACCCAAAATTATAACATAATAGATGACTTTGCACAACCTCCTGCTGTTATGTTAATGTTATAAGTCCTCCATTCATGCCCTTCACAACGTAAATCTCTATAATCTTCTCTAGGCATTGTGGATCCTTCAGATGATCGTTTGATTATCTTTGATGTTGACAAGTAAGAACATCCCCCCTTACCTTCATCTGCCGCCTTCCAAATACTAGTAAAGATTCGTAATGCCCATGTCTTGCGATGTATCATTGACGAGGCCGCATCCACCTGTGTGATGTTCGCCTCTGTTTGGAATAAAATCGGATCACCTGAGTTAGCCCCATCCACCATGAAGTTGCATTCTTGAGACAATCACTCTTCTCAACCCCTTGGCATGTACCGCAATTGTCCTATCACTCTTGTAGGAAAGAGTGTTTATATTGACATAGAATTCATTAATGCCCCCTTGGATTACAATATCCTTTCGGGTCGTAGCTACACCTATGCGATGTCTGCTGTCGCATCTGCAGCTCACCGTAAGATGTGATTTCCTTACAATGGAAATATAGTTACCATTGATTAGCTGACATATTACGAATCAAAGTCTCAGATATCCCCCGAGTCTATCATATCTTCGGTGGCCAAAAAACAAGTAGTCACACCTCTTACCAGTTTTCATCTAGAGTCTATAAAGATTCCACGTTAATTAGTGCATTCCCTAGCCCCCCCCCCTCTTGTTGCAGATCCCAGCTTGTCGAATTTTTGCATGATGTAATCGTCTCGGACTAGCCACAAGCAGTCTAGTTCAACCACCCAACAGCCTTCACCTCCGCAAGCTACTGGTGGTCACTCGACAGAGCCTGTAGGGCCTTTCTTTCAAGAACCTTCTTCTTCTTCTGGTGTCTCTTCCACTCCTTCTCAACCAGGAATGATTCCCCTTAGCCTTAACGAGTTGGAAGACATTCATCTAGGCCATTACCCCTCCAGTCAGATACCGTTTATCACTCCCCCCTTTAGAGTCTTTTCGGTGCCAGTTATGGCTATGTTGAGCCTTCCCAAATTGACCCTAGGGATCCTAGTATGGTACATTGATCCACTGCCTAAACCCCACTTGGTCAGCTCAAACCTTATACCGTTTTGACCCCGGTCCAACCAGTCACCATGACTCCTACCTTTGCTTTAGTGCCTCAGCCATCTAAACAAGAATCTACTCCTGTTGTGAAAGCATCTAGTTAGGGGGCCAAAGCCAGAAAGAAGGACCCTAAGGATAAGGCTTCCCAAACAACTCCTGCTCCTTCTAAGCCTCTAAATAAGTCACCTCTGTGCGCTTTGTGTGATGTTGTTGGGCATGCTCCCAAAAAATTTCCTGAAATTCCTCTTCTCAAACCTGTGGTCAATGAAACGTTTCTTGAATTTGATATCCCAAAGGTCCATGTTACCTTACCCGATTCAGCTAAGAAACTAAAAAAGTTGCGCAGGAATCACCCTTTTTCTTTGTGTGATATTTATGGCCACTATTAGCACCTCTATCCCTATCTCGACGATTTACGCGATACCCTTGAGGCTATCTACAAAATTGAAGCTGAATGTAGTGGATCCCGTAATCCTCTACTCATGCATTTGTCTCAAGCCGAACTGGAGGACATTTCTCCACCCATTGTGATACCTCCACCCGATGTCGAGATGACGGAGCCTTCGACTACTATCCTCTATCTGTCATCATCCATGAGATTCTTGGCAGAAAACCGCTCTGGGGCATTCCCTATTATTTTTATTGAACCTCCTTCGGTGATCACCTTGGGCTCAACATCGGTAGATAATCATATTATAGCTGTTTGTATACCCTCCATAGTGATGCGTATGTGAACCATATCTCTCATGATGATGCATCAGGTAGCTCGACCACATCATGTCGTCCTTCTTCTACCAGTCCCCCCATATTTCACTCTGATGAAGACATTATGAAAGCAATGACCACCCCTAACTTTCCTTGGGATGATATGCACCACCATGTGTACTTCCTTCCGCAACAGTCCCATGACTAGTATGCTATTGAGTCTAAAGACTTCATCTTAGATGAGGTCGATTTTTTTAGAAATCCCATTCCTATACCCAATGCTTTCGAAGAAGGAAATATGGCCAATATCTCTCCTACCATTAAAATTCACATTTGTGATAAACCAAGGATAGAAGAAAACATTTCCTTAGGGGCAGACTTCACCCCAAAAGAAATTAAGGCTTACACTAATCTATTCAAGTAATTTCATGATGTTTTCTCCTGGTCTTATTGAGAGATGCCTAGACTTGATCCTGCCATTGTCAAACGCCATATCGATACATGGTCCAATTCCAATACTTTCTGTCAAAAGTTGAGACCGATTAATACTTCCAGATGTGAGGCTATCAAGGCCGAAATCGACAAGCTCAAGCAGGCTCGTTTTATCTATCCTATTGTATACACCACTTGGGTCTCCAACATGGTTCCCGTTCTCAAGAAACAAGGCACCATCCTTGTCTGCACTGAATTTTGTGACCTAAACAAAGCTTATCCCAAAGACAAATTCCACACACCATTCATTGACCAGATCATAGATGAGTGTGCGGGGCATGATGTTCTATCCTTTATGGATGGTTTCTCTGCATACAACCAGATAGTTATCTGTTGTGCTGATCAGTTAAAGACTTTGTTCATTAGTATGTGGGGAACTTTCGCTTATAGTTATCTATTGTGCTGATCAGTTAAAGACTTTGTTCATTAGTATGTGGGGAACTTTCGCTTATAGGGTCATGTCGTTCGGCCTAAAGAATGTTAGAGCCAATTTTCAATGGGCCATGTCATACTATTTCCATAACTTGGCTCTTATTATCCTTGCCTGCCTCGACGACCTCACTGCTCATTCTAGGCTAAGGGCACAACACATCCATGATTTGTGTACTATCTTCCTTCGATGCCACAAGTATAATAGCCACCTAAACCCGCTGAAATGTGTCTTTTGTGTCCCTGTTGGTCATCTCTTGGGCTTCATTGTGTCCAAAGATGGTATCGTGCTTGATCCTCTTAAATTTCAAGCCATTCTTGAACTTCCCATTCCTTGTACCTTATGCTAGTTACAAAGCCTCCAAGGCAAAGACAAATTTCTTCGTCGATTCGTTCCTAACTATGCTACTACCATGCATTTTTTCCTAAGACTCCTTCGATCTACCATTCCATTATTTTGGGTTGACCATGCTGAATATTATTTTGATGCCCTAAAACATGCTCTCACTTCTGCTCCCTTCATTAGTCCTCCTAACTTTGAAAGGGATTTCATCCTGTACATCTCAGCTTCCACCAATTCAGTTGTTGAGGTCATTATCGAGGAATATGACACCAGAACCCAACATGTTATCTATTGTTTCAGTAAGAACCTTGTAGTCCTCCTGTGTCCTACTCACATGAAGAGAAGTTGGCATTGGCTGTCATGTTTTCAGTGCAGAAAATTCATCATTATATCATTACACATTCCACCAACCCTATGGCTTTCCTATTGAGTAGACATATCATCAATGGGAAGTAATCCCTATGGATCGTTATCCTTCAGGAGTTTATTCTTGAATTTTTCACATCCAAGAGTAAGAAATCTTTAGCCCTTGTTGAAATCATTTATGAATTTCCTACTGGTACGTAATATCCATCAGTTAATGATGATTTAATCGATGAAGATTTGCTCGGTGTTACTTCAGATGACCCTTGGTATGGCTATATCCTTACCTATATACGAACCCAAAAATTCGGTGCCCATCTTCATCGTGATGCTCGATGATGTATATGATACCAAGCCCACCACTATCTTCTCATTGGTGATGATATTTATTGTCGTGGTGTTGATTATATCCTCCGTCGTTGTCTCACACACGCTGAAGTTGAGAAAGTCCTTAATGCCTGCATAGCAGCGCTTGTGGTGGCCACCTCTCTGGTTTGGCCACTGCCCAGAAAATCATGCATGATGAGTATTTTTGGCCTTCCCTCTTCAGTGATTTAATTGAAGCAATCAAACATAGTTCCTACTGCCAACTTTTCGCCCCAAAGACGCCTCCTGCTCCCCTCCATCTTGTCATCTCAGTTGGTCCATTCTGCAAGTTGGCCATTGAATTTATGGAGTGTCAACCTCCATTTGCTGGTAACCACAAGTATATCATTGTGGCTCATTAGGGGAATTTTGAGGTCTAAAATGGGCCTCATAAGGAAATTATAAAATAATAGTGGAAATAATAAAATAATATTTGATCACATCATCAAATTTTAGAGGGAAAAAATGAAAAACTGCTTTTTTTCAACTCGTATTTTCAACTTATCTCCCAAAGTGTTTACTCAACTTTCGTGCGGAAGTACTCGTTGGATGTAAAATTTAATTCCTCATCCAAGGAGCACCCATGTTGCATACTTTCGATGGGTCATGCTACATGAAAAATGAGAAATACATGAAAAAAATGATTTAATCACGGTTTTTATGTATTTCTCAATTTTTGTATAGCAGGGTACATCAAAAGTATGCACCATGGTACTCCTTGGATGGGGAATCAAATTTTTCATCCAACGAGTACTCCCACTCAAAAATTGAGTAAAAATTTTGGGAGATAAGTTGAAAATACGAGTTGAAAAAGTAGTTATATTATTTTATTATTTTTTAATATTTTTACCCTTTTACTTAAAAAAGGGTGAATCATCCCCCATGGTTGAAATCATCATCTTGAATCCTACTGGTTCTTATAAAGTTTATTTTTGTTGTACATTTTTCTTA
This sequence comes from Pinus albicaulis, assembly GCA_034641835.2. Taxonomy (NCBI): domain Eukaryota; kingdom Viridiplantae; phylum Streptophyta; class Pinopsida; order Pinales; family Pinaceae; genus Pinus; species Pinus albicaulis. The sequence continues at coordinate 544,365,315 of CM076571.1, read as the reverse complement.
GGAGGCCTATTTTAGACCTCAAAATTCCCCTAATGGTTGACTATTTCACCAAATGGGCTGAGGCCATGCCAACATTCAACAAAAGGGTAGCTACCAAGGCCCTCTTTTTCTTTAACCATGTTATTGATCGATTCAGGGTTTCGAAACAATTGATATCTAACCATGGCTGACATTTCGAAGATGAGATTTAGCATGAGCTATACTCTCTGTTGCATTTTGAGCACCAATATTCATCGTCCTATTATCCCCAAGGTAATGGTCAATTTGAAGTGGTAAATAAAATCCTTAAAAATATGTGTTGGGTCTCGTAATTGTCACATTTTCATCATGTTTATCCTCGCCATTCCTCATGTTTTATCACCTCATTTAACCATTCATCATATCTTTTTCATGGGTTCACTTCATTGTTTTCCAATTTATTTACTTTTAATATTATAAGAGAATGCATGATTAATTATTGGAAAATGAACATATTTCATTAATATCTCAAATGTGGATGAGCTTTATAATGTGTAGGATTATTTTGAAGGATTACTCAAAAAGCTTCTCAAATATTTCCTCCACCATTTAAATAATTCAAAGGATAATTGTTCAAGTTTATTCCAAAGAGAAGATCATGGATATTCCAAGGAGAAGATCATGGATATTTGGATAATATATCTCATCCAAGATTTGTGAAAGATGAGTGAGGATTTGAAGAGATCATATTTTGTAATTATAGGGATATTGGTTGAGAGAAAAGTGGATTTGTAATTATTAGTTGCTTATCTTATTTTCATAACACTCATGTATAAATACGAGTGCTCTTTCTCCAAGGAAGATGAAGAAGGTAGTAGGAAAAACTTGAGACTTTAAGATTCTTATTTTCTAAAGTTAATTGAAGACATAATTTATCATTTTCTTGTGCATGAGAGTTGAATAAGTTTCAGTAGCTGAAAGTACTCCTAGTGTGCGAGGCGAGGGTGGAGGGACCCCACACCAAGCCAAGTACACTTATTGGTTTAACTAGTTAGTTTTGTTTCAGTTTTGTTCAGTTAATTAGATGTATGATGATTTACTATGTTTGCCGATGAATCTAATTCAAATCTATATTATGCATATGAAGGGGCAATCCAATTTTTAAGTTAAACATTCTTTCTATCTGATCAAGATCTAGAACTAGACTTCATCTTTCCTGCTTTCAAATGATTTTCTGAAGTTCCTGTTTTCTAAAAATGGTATTAATGATGAATGAATTGGTAATAAAGGACAACCAGGATCTCTTTAGTTAGGAGCCTCTTTAGTTCTTTCATGCATCTTGATTTATTGTTCATTTGTGGTTCTCGATTTCTAATTCATGAAGTAGTTTTGTAAGAGAAGGACAAAAAAGTTCTCCTAAGTTAGGAGCTTCTTCTACTGCTTGTTACATGATTGAATTAGAAATTATTTAGTTAGCAATTCCTTTATTATTAATAATTCATCTTCTAAACTTGATTGTAGTTGAAATCCATATATTTTGGAGATGCTTCTAAGTTCTACAAACCCGGATGGATAATTAAATGCATATGTTAAATTACTTAGTAAATTGACCCAACATTTTGGCACCGTTGCCGGGGAATCGTATTTCAACATAGTCAGTTAGGAGGATGAAAATAAAATAAAATAAAAAATTAAAAAAACTACAAAAACCTAGAGATAGAGATTAGAAGGGTAGATTCATTAAACAAAACCCCCAAAAAAATATAAAAAAAAACAACAATAACTGCAAAATCCATTCGCCCAACAAGATCTAAAAAAAAAACATGATGTTAAAGAAGCCATTTAGAAAAGGAGGGTATGCCACCACAAGGATCTTCTTAAATCCTTGTCCACAATTTAGAGTGATCACTAGGGATGAATCTTCAATTCATAAGTTAGAAGAGGAACAAAGCGTCCATGAAGAGGATTCACAAGAAGAAAACTTAGAATCTTCTTCTAGTAAGGAGATGAATGAGTCATGGATCACATGCGATGAAGATCAAATATTAGAACTTGAAATTGAAGAATTTCTAGCGTGTATATCAAAAGACCCCCTGTGCATTCAATATTTTGAACAAGTGACACTCAAAGAATTTTGTGACATGACAACTAAGGAGATCCAAGCAAACAAAGATCATCTTAAAACTTGGTTTCAACTAGCCATTAGGTTACAACACTACATTTTTCAATGTTCTTTCTCATCAAATCTTTATGATCAGATAAATTTTCATGTCCAAGCATTTATTAAAGTATATTTTTCAAACTTGGATGTGAGTTTACTTCTAAACTTGTTACACAAATGGATGCATTGGAAATTTTCCTATACTTGAAAGAATAATTTATTTTTCTGCAATAGAGTAAGTAGGATATTATTTTCTTCAGTTTCAAATAATTATGCTCTCCTCCTGCATTTTTACACGATCTCGAGGATCAGAAAGTAGGATGTCTATAAACGTTTTCAAGAATGAAAGATTTGCAATATACTTAATCAATTTCATCTTTAGATCCGGAAATCAGGTTGTGTCCATCTGCTAAAAATAATTCATTAATATCAATTTTTTTTTTCTAAGTTCAGAAATATAATAAAATTTAGTTTCTTTGTAAATTTTAGTTTTTATTAAAAAAAAAAAAATTAAAACAAAATATCACATAATAATTATAATAATACTAATAATATATATATATTATTAAAAAAAAAATTGTTTCCAAAACCATTAAAAAAATAATAAAACTCATTAGCAATAAAACAAAACCATTAAAAATAAAACATATAAAAAAATACAAATCAATAAACACGAAAACATACCAACAAATCTTATAATAAAACAAAAGGAAGTCATAAACAAATGCATAAAAGAGAAAACAAATGAAACCGAAAACGAAAAAATATATAAAAACAACGAATCATTAATATAAAAAGGAAAGAAAGGAAATGCACATATAAAACGAGGAAATTAATGGAGGAAATGAGGTGCAAATACAACCTTGCACGGTGCAGGCTCTCAGTCTCCAATCTGTGCTTGGGCTTCAACCCAAATCGAACCTACAAATAAAAAAATCGAGCAAGTATCTGAGTTTGAGTGCAATCATAAATGAAGGTTTGTATATTACTTGGTCGACACGTTGAAGTTGTAAGTCATGATTATTTTCAAGCGGTGGAAGAGTTTTCATTAAAATGAAATATGTTGATGGATGGTAGCGGAATGTACACTTGTAGAGTGTAACATAAAATTAATTTGCTGGCTGAAAATCGTGGAGCTGTTAGGCAAAGATCTTGAACCCAACCTCTTTTAAATCTCACAGCGTTCCCAATGGAGTTGGCAAGTTTTTCTATGCACACGAACCAACAACAATATATCTATGCACAAGGGATCTCGAAAACCCATCTGTCCATGAGAAAATTGGACTTTCTGATTGGCATAATATGGAAAAGATCTCGCCAAGATTTGGATAGCTCCTGCAATGAAAATGTAGAGTACTTAACAACAAATTTGTGCTTATCCTCTTATTTGATTGCGCCATAGCAGTCGGTGATAAGATCTTTACGCCTTCAAAATATTATATTATGACTTCTGGGCTGGGGCAGTTGGAGTTGGATAACATTCGTGCTATGAGAAGACATTGTTGTCAATGCAGTGGCCCATTTCTATAGATATGTGCCATGAATAGATCGACGTCAAGTGAGAAAAAAGTGAAGCTCCTAGCAGCCACACGGTTTTGTGTAGTGTTGCAGGTGGCCGATTTAGTAGTTGAATGTGAAAGTCGACATGATGGTGTGTAGCAAAGCAGCGATGGAGACCATCATAATGTAATGAGTGGAATTTTTAATTACCTAGAAGCAGATGTTTCTGTTAGTTGATGTGAACTGATGTTGAGTTCTCTTGTTCCTCATTGTCTGGTCTATAAAGAATCAGCGCTGCACCAAATGGCATTTCAAAGCTGTTGTATAACTTCAAAAACATTGCAAAATTCGTCGTGCACTACCAATGAGGTCGGAGTGGTTGTGCGAGTGCCAGTGCGTGAGCACTTGGAAACAACATAGCAATCAAAATCTGCAGGAATCTACTCAACCCCTTCAAAAAAAAATTATCTGACTCAGCAAGCCTATAACATGTTGGAGTTAATGCTTACATTCCATATTTGAGAAATTGGTTTGTGATGGTTGAGAAATTCTCTCAACCACTTTCTCTAAATTAGGAATAAGTTGGATCTCAAAAACTCTATTTAATAGAGTAATCAGAATGTAAATTTGTGTGTGAGTGTGTGTACACTCTCCAGGTTCTCACTTGGAAAGTCATTTAGCTAATATAAATCCAGTTTTTATCATGGTATCAGAGCACAGGATCAGAAACCTGTGTGTAATTGAGTTTTGTTGAGTGATTACGATCTATTTGTGAATCTGACATGTGTGGTTGTGCAGAATTCGTGAGATTGCCGTTGATTTGGAACTGGTAGGGAGTTCGATCCATTGATTGTTTTTAGTTATTTCTATCATACTGGTGGCTGCCAGCAGACCAGAGATGACTTGAACCTACCTGAGGCATCTAACGTTGACCTTCGAATCCTCCTCACCCCGAATGCAACAGGTGCGAATGAAGTTCTTATAGATTTGGGGCTTCTCGAATCTCCGAACCAGCAACCACACAATGCTTACCAGTGCCTCCACGCGCTGTACAAGCACAGATGAGCACATGATGTCATTGTCTCCATCATAATGTGAATGGTATCGCCCGAGCATCTCCTGTAGCCACTCCTTCCCATATTCTGCTTCCTTCTACAAGTAATTGACAGCGCCCGACCGCGTTATTTCCTTTGACCCGCTCGACGATCTCGATCTTAGTTCCTGCTTGTCGGTACTTGCAGAGATCAGATCCCGTGATGATCGCCACACCTCCAGAGGCTGCGTTTGATACATCATTGCATCAGATACTCTAAATACCACAATATTGCAATATAGACAGATGAGTTTTGAATCTTGATCATATGGGCTGAACAGTAGAGTACTGGTTTCAAAAAACGAGCCCACATTGGATTAGCCATTGGAAATCATTAAATATTTCCAAATAACAGAGAGACGTGGGCATATGGTGTGATCATTTTACTCTTAGTGAGAGAGAATTATTTAGAATTATTGTGAGTTTGTCTTATCATTATATTGTTTGTAAAATTGATGGAAATTTTTTAAATAAAATGGTCATGATATAAAAACTGAATCTAGATACATTCTGTATTTAGACGGCTTTTCTAGATGACTGGTCAGTACAGGAGTTAGCACCCATGTATTTCGGTGGATGGGAGCTCATCCATTGAATGACTAGGAGTTCAGTGATTACAATCAATTGTTTTCGAAGAGATCAAGTGGCAGTAAGGCTCAGCATGGATGGTTGTCCAGAGATTATGGCAGTTGCGGATCTAGGGAAGGATCCCTCATTAGTGGTAGACATGGAACTATTCCCTAATGAGGTTATGCGACAGATTGGGATGCTATCCAGTAATTGACTTCGGGAGGTCCTTGATTCGGGAGTTGAGGAAGCGAACTCGGGAATCCAACTTGCCAACTACACCTTTCCGAGGGTTATGAGGCAACTTGATGGAGCATCTATAAGCTTGATTATTTTGTTATTTATGAGTGAATTCAATAAATTCTAATGCTTACATTCCATATTTTAGAAATTGGTTTGTGATGGTTGAGAAATTCTCTCAACCACTCTCTCTAAATTAAGAATAAGTTGGATCTCAAAAACTCTATTTAATAGAGTAATCAAAATGTAAATCTGTGTGTGAGTGTGTGTACACTCTCCAGGTTCTCACCTGAAGAGTCATTTAGCTAATGTAAATCCAGTTTTTATCATAACAAATATCCATTTTTCTGCCTACAATTCTGCTACCTTGGTCACAAGCCAGGAAATCATGGAGTGAAAGAAAAAGAGGAGTCCATTAAGTTGTCAAAATGGGTGTGGGAGCAATCAAAAGCGCTATGGTCAAACTGTGTCATTAGGATTACACGGCGTGCTGAAACTGTGTTAGCACAACTTATGGCAATTATATGCCTACAAAGTAAGAGATATTTTGTTTTTGGGACACTGTCAATTGGATAACGAAGGGATTGTAGATGAGAAGGCGAATATTTTTGAATTTAGGGTGTTTCTCCTGGAGCTCATTACTGGATGTCAGCGAATTGACTCTTCCCAGCAAAGCCTTATGATGTGGGAAAGCAGTTTATGATGTGGGCTTGCGGATCCCTTCCTCAGTGATAAATACAATATTCATCAAATGAGTTATGTGGCCTTTACAACTTTTCTATGCGTTGAATAATACATTAAAGTGACTGTCATAGATTTATATGAGTTCTTTTAAAATCCAAGCTCTAGGTTTCCGACTATATTTGGAATCTACGTGGCTTAGGGTCAACCAGCCAATCAAATTGCTTTAGAAACTCAACACAAATACCTGTGGAGTGACAAAATATTAAAGAGAAGCATAGTTGAGGAGCATAATTGGTGAATTGAGCCTCCAATTCTCTGCGTGAGAAGGAGAAAAATAAATTTAAAGCATGGAGCATTTAAAAAAAAAAAAAATCGGAGCACGATATTTTTATTTATTTATTTTCATTTTAAAAATATATATATATTTTTTTCAAAAGAATATATATATATATATATATTAAAAAAAAAACGTGTTTCATATTTGATAAAAATTTCATTGTTTACAAAAATAAAAATTCAAAACAATAATTATTTTTTTAAAATAAATAAATATATATATATATATATATATATATATATATATATATATATATATATATATATATAACATTTCACAAATGGACATTTCTTAAAACTCTTGAAAACAATTTTTCGAAGGAACTTGCACGCGAAAACAACAGGTAAGAAAAATGTATTTCATTTTATTAAGTTGCTGCATTTATGTTTTTCAAAATATCTCACAGTTTTCATGCAGGATTTGTATTGAGCTTTAACAGGTATGGAGAGGATCCAAGTTCATGAAGACAAGATATCCAAAGATCACATACATCATTGAAGCAAGGAGGCGTTAAAACTTTATTACAAATGTCATTATACAAAAACCTTTTTGTGCCACAATATGTTTTATCCATATTCCTCCTTCAAAGTTCATTAGTCATCCAGATTGGAGTCCACTGCTTCATTGCCTTATCCATCACAAATTCACACATAACTACTTTTTTGAGTTGCATACATTTTCACCTTCTTTTCAGTTCAACTTTTTGTCTTATGAATAAACCATCCATCTCTCTACATTTCCTTGTTTTCCTTGTCATAACAACTGTTTGACAGTGAGATCTTTTATCTATAGTCCTACCAATCATTTTGTACAAACTTGCATTGACTGATTTGGGATTCCTTAAGGCCCACCTTTCAACAAGTCTTGACCCATCGACCTTAACACCTTATCTGGAATAAATAATAGAGTCATCATAAGTACCTGGAGACTTGTATTCCCTAATGAAAGGTTCTCTCACTGACAGTCATGGGAATACATCAATGTCCCTTGATCGTTGGATCTTGCAAGTGGCTCGACATCATATCATTTATTTGCACTGCGCAAGATGTTCTTGGGTACCTTGGCACTCATTGACATCAATGGTGAGTTTGCCTCGTGTTGGTTAACGACATCCATTAATGGTCGGTAATACAATGAATTATTTTCACGCTCGGCATCGACACATTCATTCACATGACTAGAATTGTACCATCAGGTTTTTGAAGCAGGTGAAGACTACATATTTTTCATGACTCAAACAGTAGTTGCAACAACATTCCTTCAACCATATGAGAGTACGGCAATTCCACTTTCATACATCATCTTCTGATTTATACAACCAAGCGGCACTTCAAATTCCTTCACTTCAACCATTAACATGATATTCACATGATCCAACGCCATGCTATTTTTCTGATCTAGCAGCAGCAACAACTACTTTTATACTGCATAGTTCATCAACTATTTGGTTAAGTGAAGGTATGCTATCTTCTAATTTTTAATCAAACAATTTCTTACATGTTTAAAATAAATGAACTTGGAAAATTCCCTCACCATATTACATCATCTTTCACCTTTTTCGTAAACATAACACATCTTCAGTTTGGGGGGGGTGTGGGGAATATTCATTATCATTTCATTACATTCATCACCTCACATATTGTCGACCAACATGACTCGTCCAAACTACATCGTTGCAATTGATTTAAATACATTGATATCTATTTTGGCATGATTCAAAAATATGAGAAAATGTTTTTTTATGCATATTAATGACTTATCATTTTCAGTACATGTGTTAAAAAAAAGAGAAGAAAGAAAAGAAATGAATGTTGTTAACAAAAGAGCTAACATTTGTTATATTCATGGTTGTTAACACAAGAACACCCCATAGAAAATATCAGTCACAACACATGTATTTTACATCCTACAATGATACATTGTTAGAAACCATAGTCATGCAAAGCCAAAAGTTTTTAATCCATGCAAGTTTGCATGAGGACATGCAACAAGTTCAATTGGGGGGGTATTTTGGGTCTCGTAATTGTCACATTTTCATCATGTTTGTCTTCACCATTCTTCACATTTTATCACCTCATTTAACCATTCATCGTACCATTTTCATGGGTTCACTTCATTGTTTTCCAATTTATTTATTTTTAATATTATAAGAGAATGTATGATTAATTATTGGAAAATTAACATATTTTATTAATATTTAAAATGTGGATGAGATTTGTAATGTGTAGGATTATTCAAAAATATTCTCAAATATTTCCTCCACCATTTCAGGAATTCAAAGGATAATTGTTCAAGTTTATTCCAAGGAGAAGATCATGGAGATTCCAAGGAGAAGATCACAGAGATTTGGATAACATATCTCATCCAAGATTTGTGAGAGATGAGTGATGATTTAAAGGGATCATATTTTGTAATTATAGGGATATTGGTTGAGAGAAAATTGGATTTGTAATTATGAGTTGCTTATCTTGTTTTCAAAACACTAATGTATAAATACAAGTGCTCTTTCTCCAAGGAAGTGGAAGAAGGTAGTAGGAAAAACTTGAGACTTTGAGATTATTATTTTCTAAAGTTAATTGAAGACATAATTTATCATTTTCTTGTGCATGAGATTTGAATACGTTTCAGTAGCTGAAAGTCCTCCTAGTGTGCGAGGCGAGGGTGGAGGGCCCCCACACCGAGCTAAGTACACTTCTTGGTTTAATTAGTTAGTTTTGATTCAATTTTGTTCAGTTAATTAGATGTATGATGATTTACTATTTTCTGATGAATCTAATTCTAATCTTTGTTTTGCATATGAAGGGGCAATCCAATGTTTAAGTTAAAAATTCCTTCTATCCGATCAAGATCTAGAACTAGACTTCATCTTTCCTGCTTTTAAATGATTTTTTGAAGTTCCTGTTTTCTAACAATGGTATTAATGATGAATGAATCTATAATGAAGGAAAAATAGGCTCTCCTTAGTTAGGAGCCTCTTTATTTATTATTTCATACATCTTGATCTATTGTTCATTAGTGGTTTTTGATTTCTAATTCACGAAGTAGTTTTGTAAGAGAAGGACAAACAAGTTCTCCCAAGTTAGGTGCTTCTTCTACTGCTTGTTACATGATTGAATTAGAAATTATTTAGTTAGAATTTCCTTTATTATTAATAATTCATCTTCTAAACTTGATTGTAGTTGAATTCCATATATTTTGAAGATGCCTCTAATTTCTACAAACCCGGATTGATAATTAAATGTGTGTGTTAATTTACCCAGTAAATTGACCCAAATCTATGCTTCAACGAATGGTGAACACGCACAAAACCAAATGACACCTTATGCTCTTCCTTGCTTTTTGGGCCTATATAACTTCTGTTAAAACCGCCAACGGATTTACTTCTTTCCACTTGGTTTTTGGCGAGGAGGCAGTGTTACCGATCGAGTGTGAAATCCCCTCCCTTCACTTAGCCGTAGAACTTATTAGGCTTGAGCGTGCGTCTAAAGACCGTCTTGTTGCTTTGCAAGCCATTGAAGTAGCCATGAAGCACAACAAAGCTCAATATGACCGAAAAGTCCACCCTCGTACCTTTCACGAAGGTGACCTTGTTCTAGTGTATGACCAAGCTCATGATGTCCTTGGTCATGGGAAATTTGACTCATTATGGATAGGGCCTTATATCATTAGAAAGGACTTGGGAAAAGGGGCATACCTTCTATAGGATTTTGAAGGCCTCCCCCTTCCTAACCCTCGCAATTCACTTTACCTTAAGAAATTTTACCCATAGAATCTCCCATCGAGATGTTTGTTTTATTTCTATCATGTATTTAGGTAGCCTACATATTTTGTTTTTGGTTATTTGATACTTCATTCAAAAGCCTTTTTTCTAAGAAGGGTCACTTCGCCGCCTCCCAAAATCAATTTTCTCCACTTGTGCCACTTATACTTGGGGCACCACTTAGCCTTCATAGTTGTCGATGCATGTGTCAATTTTCGTTGTGAGTAGCAATCTTTCACTCATGCTTTTATGGTCCCCATTGGGCCTATTCTATGTGGTAGAATCATCGCGTCACCCAGGATCAGAGCATCTGAGTTGAGTGATCATCGCATCCATCGAGTCTTTCCTTAGTCCCTTTGCCTCCTATTACAGTATCCCATCCATTCATGCCTTATCCCTCTCTTGTTTAGCCCATTTTTTCCTCTATTCCCACTATCCCCCATCCCCTCAAGAATTGAGTCAATCACTACCATGTCATCCATGCTTTTTATGCTTTGACAAGGGGAAGCATCCGTTTGCTACTCAATATCCCCCATTCCATCATTATCCCTGGTGTCAATCCTTCAGTTTCTCTACTATGATCTCTCATGCCTCAATTGAGGACCCTTATTGCCTCACCTATGGCAGACCTCCTTCTATCGACATCGACACATTCATTCCAGAAGACAGGTCTAGAGGGTGGTGTATCTTGGTTCCAGCTTCCATTATTGTTTGGTGTCTTAGATTAGACAAACGGACTCGTTATTTCCCTTTGACTTAATTGTTTCTCATCCGCTCCCATTCAACATGATTAAGATTCGTGTAATCGACAGTTCAGTGATCCAACAGATTGATCTAGTGATTCCTGGGTGTGTGTGAGATATTTCAGACCTCGTGAGGGGGTGGTCCTTAAGGTAGTCCCCCACATGCCCCGATGACTTCATTTTATGCTACAACCTCAGATGCAGCTTTACAAATTTGATGGGTTCAAACCTAGCCACTTACAACACCTATAGCTTGCATGTATCACATAGATGATCCATTCATACTTTCAGAGCCCTTTCCTGTTTATCAGGGCTTCTGTGGTTTTTATTATATCTCATGTACCCATATATTATTGTATTCAGTCATGGCTATTGTCCCAGGTGCAATATGTATGTGGGATCCATTATATTTTTTTCTGGCACATGTTTATGCCAACATATCATGTAGTTTATAGCTCAGTCTATTTTACTAGGCACACCATTGTTATTCGTACTTTGTCATCTCGGTGGGCATAGGTATGCCTCGCCCGTGTCACTGAGAACATGTACCCAAACATTAAAGGAGACTTATTTCATTTGTAGGTCTCCCCCCTCAGGTTATTTTCCTCTCTCGTTTCACTTCGCCTATGTGTCTCTCTCTCTATGACTCCCCTTTGGTGTCTAGTGATTAAGTTCTTACAACGTACTTCAGCCATACGATTAGCTCCTAATGCTCGCACGTTGGGGGAAATCTGTTACACCAATTTTTGGTCATCTAACCTTTACAATTAGATGGATCGAATTATACCATGTAAGACCAATTTTACCATAGTAAAATTGCTTTCACTATAATAAATAATTAAATAAACCATAGTGTATTATGTTATTTCTGGTCAAAATAAGAAACCCTGTGAGGAATAATTAAATACATCCTTATTTATTTAATTTCCTCTAGGAATAATTAATCAAACCACTGTTGAAATAATATTCCTCGTCATATTTTAGCCAATCAATGAGAAATAATTAGATAAATCATTATTTATCTTATTATTTTCTAGGAATAATTAATTAAATCATTATTTAATTAATATTCCTTGTTAAATTTCACTAAATCATTTAAGAATAATAAAAAAAATCATTATTTGTTAAATTATTCCTTAACCCCATCCTTGAAATAATAAATAAATCATTTATTTGTTTATTATTTGTAAATAAAGGGATTTAACCAATTTAAATTTCTTTTCCCTCCAACAAAATATAATAAAATATTCCAAGCAGTTTGATCTAGATCTTGGTTAATAATATTTTATTATGCACCATTATCAAGGATAACTCAATAATTTGTTATAAATAGGAGGGTTTTTCATTCATTATTTACCTTTGATCCTTTTATCATGGTCAAAATTTGATCCTCTTATCATTGGCATACTTTTATTACTTTTATTTTCTTTTTGCTTATTGAGATCTCTTTGAGTTCTATGCGTCTCGGGCTTTATACAACATTGAGAGATTGAAAATTTAAAGCTGAAGCATTTAGGACAACTAATAACCCATACCATTGAGGGGGACTGGTAACATCATTATTTGTTCCCTTCCCAGGTCTTAATATAATATAAAAAATCTTTATAAATCTTGTCTTTTCCATTGGATATTTGGAGAAAATCTTATTTCATCTTACTATTTAGCTGCTTTATTTGCATATATATGGGTTTGTTTTGCATTTGTTTTGACAATATATTGCAGATCTAAAGAATTTAGACAACCATATTTGTTGTTAGGCCTGTTTTTCATGTGTAGATAAAGTGATCTCTTTTCATACACTTGCATTAAGAATTCATTCTAGCACTCCCTATTAACCTCACAGGCATGATAATTAAAACTCTTTTAGTCCCTTCCACATCTACACCTCCTATAAGTTCATCTATCATTCATCCCCACATACCAGTCATGGCACTCAGGTATGCCCCTCTAGTTTTACCTGCACCATTACATAATATGCCTCAAGAATACTAGACTAGAATTCTTTAATTTGATGGAACCAGACCAGTCACTTCTCAACAACACATAGACAAAATGAATGACTGTTTTGATCTTCAAGAAGTAGATGAAGAAGATGTGAAGATAAGGATTTTTTCCCAAATCCTTAATGGATAGGTAAGGAAGTGGTTTAAATATTTACCGAAAACTACCATAAATGGCCTTACTTCCTTTCATAAATCTTTTCTCAATAGATGGGAAATCAAGAAAAATCCTCTTCAGATTTTAGCAGAGCATGAAAATGTTAAGAGAGCTCCTGGGGAAAGTGTGCAAGATTATTGCACTATATTTAACAACATTTATAATGCTATCACAGTAACCACTAAGCCTCCTCAAGGTTTGGCCTTGATTAAGTTTCCAGATGGTTTTGATGTGGACATGTCTTATCAGCTTAGGGAAAGGAACCATACTACTTTGGAAGAAATGAAAAGAGATGTTGTAAGTGTGGAAGCCAATATGTTAGCCAAAATAGCTAGAAATAGATATGAAAGGAGAGTAAACATAAAAGAAGAACCTTCTACTTCTTTTGTTGATGCAAAAATGATTCCATGGTAAAAAGCATGGAAATGATGATAGAAAGAATAAGCATAACTGATAGGGCTCCCCTAGAGAAAACCAAGTCCTCAGATCAAAAATCCTAACTTTAGGATAAACCCATTCCAGATCAAAATAAGAGAACAAAAGGGTCCAGATCAACAGATCAAACCCCCATTTCAAGAAAACTATGCAGATGAAGAGGGAGAACTAACTGAAGACCTTGATAATCAGATAAATTTAATGGGAATAAATGATATTGAATCCATTTTATTAACTCAAGAAGAACAAGACCTCTTCTTGATTTCACGACTTGAAGTAAATTCTGAGGAATCAAAAGATTACAAATAAGGTTTTGAAAATGCAATAATGGAAGTCCATAAACATTACAGGAGTAGGAAAACAACTGATGATCCTATTAAGAATACTGCTGATACTCCCAATAAAAATACAACTGACACCTCTACTAAGAAAAATCTTGATATTTCCCCAAAAAATATTGTAGATATTCCTACCAGTAATGTAGTTGATACTTCTTCCAAAATAACCCAAACTGATCATCCCTCTACTAGTCAACAGAAGGATAAATCCCAAAAATATGTTGTTAAGAAACAATATGTTATTTATATAGATAAAACTCAAGCATCATTCATCATCGGAAATGAATTGTCCAAACTCAAAATACCCATTCCCCTGACATAACTCATGAATAAGACTGCTTACATATCCCAAGTGATGAAATATTTGAAGATAGGGGAAGGAGAAGACACAATAAACTTAATTTATGAACAACCATAATTACTTGTGTGACCTAAAGTTGTTGGAAAGCCTCAGGAGGGAATTTTACCCCAATTTTATGTTAGTTTAAACATTCATGATAAAATTCTACACAATGTAATGCTTGACTCAGGTGCTTCACACAAGCTTATGCCCAAGGCTGTTATGGAAAAATTAGGACTTGATATCACTAGACCATACAAATACTTGCAATCTTTGATTCAAGTAGAGTAAAATTCCTAGGCCTTATTAAATATTTGTGTGCCACTTTAGTCTAGATACTAGCTAAGAGTGTGGTAATGGATGGTTTTTTTGCTGATATACCTCCCAAATATTGAATGTTGCTATCTCGCTCATGGGGAGCTAAATTACAAGGAACCCTTCAAATGATATGACCTATGCTATCATTCCAGTATTTTGTCAGCAAAGGAGACAATATAGGGAAACATTGATGAAATACATGGTTAGAAATCAAGAAAAACCACACAATTATCCCTTGTATTAAGTCCATTCAAACCTAGATTCTTTCATTTTGTACAATTATGGATGTGTGGAAGAATAATTTCCAGATTTAAAAACTGATTTGTGTGAAATTGAAGAAATTAAACATTGTTACCGATGAAATAGGTAACTGCACTGTTACCTACTTTTTTTTGGTAGCATAAAAAACACCCGATTTTGAAAAGTGGTGATGTAGAATCACCTCTTTTTTTTTTTAGCACATTTTTTACACTCTAATATTTTTATTTATGAAGTATGAATATTTGTTTTAAAATGTTAGTGATTTTCATGCTAATTTTGAAATATATTGATGCAGCATCAACTTTTTTTTTTAGAGCGGTGATTTTCATGCTAATTTTGAAGCGTATTGATGCAGCATCAACCTTTTCTTTTTAGAATGGTGATTTTCATGTTGGTAATAAAACAAAAAACTTAGATAAAAAGATATAGATAAAAACAATAAAAAAAACCAATAAAAATCTTTTAAAAAAAAACAAAATTAACTCGTAAAAATAAAAAATTTAAACAAAAATAAATAAATAAAAAACAAAAAAATTTGAAAATTATATCAAAAGAAATGACAAAATTTGAAAAAAAAACACATAATTTAAAGAAAAAAAACAAAAATTAACAAAAAAAAAAAAAATTTAAAAAAAAACATCAAAAGCATTTTTTTCTAAGTTATTAAAAAAATCCATATAATTTAAAAAAAAATTAAAATAGAAAATTTAAAAATAATTTAAATTACAAAATTAAAATTTAGATTAAAAAAATAAAATACAAAAAAGAAAAAATTTAATTAAAAAATTTAAATTAAAATAATAATAATAATAAGAAAACAAAAATACAAATTTTAAAATTAACAAAAAAAAACAAATTAAAAAAAATAAAAAAATAAATAAAAATAAAAATTAAATTGAAAAAGAAAATTGAAATAAAATAATTATAATAAAAAAAACTATCATTAAAAAACAAAAAAAATGAAAAAACCACATGCGAATAATTAAAAAACAAATATCCATAAATTTACTGTTTTTTTTTAAATTAAACAATTTATAAATTTTAAAAATGAAAAACCAAAAAAACTAAAAGATTAAAAAAATCAAATCAAATTAAATTAAAATTTAATAAATTTAATGAATAAATTTTAAATTTTAAAAAATAATTAATCTAAAATATTAAATTAAAAAAAAAAATTAAATTTAAAATAAAAAATTTGAATTAAAAAAATAATAATTTTAATTTTTTTTAAATTAGTATATATATATATATATATATATATATATATATATATATATATATATATATATATATATATATATATATATATATATATATATATATATATATATATATATATATATATATATAGTAAAAAAATAGAGAATTTTGATCGTGGTGGAGGCGCCAATCGCCTCCCGCCTTAGGGGCTAGCGGGAGGGCTCGCCGCCGGGTGGGCGGGAGGCGTGATACCCCCGCCCGCCTGCTAAATGGGCCGCCTCTCCGTCAACAATTGGTGGGAGAGGTTTATTTCGAGAATCGCCCCCACGTGACCGCACCGACTGGAAATAATTGAACGGCGCAAGAAGAGGCTGATTCCGGGAATCGCCCTCCTGCGGCAAGAGGTCAATTGGCGGTGCCACCACGATCAAAAAATTCTCTTTTTTTTTTTAATTTTTTTAATTTTTAATATTATTATTATTTTTTAATTTAATTTTTATATTTGAAATTTAATTTGTTTTAATTTTTTTTGTTTTTTTGAAAATTTTTTGAATTTTTTTTTTTGAAATTTTTAAAATTTTTTTTTTCTTTTTTTTTTCTAAATTTTGTTAATAACTTTTATTATTATTATTATTATTATTATTATTTAATTGAGTTTTTTTTTTCCATATTTTTTTATATTATTAAATTTTATGTTTAGTTTTGTCATTTAATTTTTTAAAATTTAGTAAATTTTGTATTTTTTTTTTTAAATTTATTTGAATATAATACTTTTTTTTAAATTTTTTAAATTTTTTTATTATTTTTTTAATTACATAAAATTTTTATATTTTTTTTATTTCAATTAAAATTGTGTATTTAAAATTAGATTTTTTTTTTAAAGTTAAACTTAATATTTTAAAATTAATTTGTTTTTTATTTTATTTTTTTATTAAATAGATATATTTTTAATTTATTTTTTTCAAATTTTCAATTTTAATTGATTTTTAAAGTTTTTGAACTTTTTATTTTAACAATGTTTTTTTTTTCTTTATATTTAAAATTTATTTTTTTATTCATTTATTTATTAAAATTTACTATTTTTTTTTTAATTTTAATTTGTTATTTTAATATTAACATTTTTTTTAAAATCTATTTGTTTTTTTAATATATATATTTTTAAATTTAATATTTTTATTGTATTTTTTTTTCATTTTTTATTTTCAATTAAATTTTCATTTTTTTACTTTTAATTTCAATAATGTTTTTTTTTTTAAATTTAATATATTTCTTTAAATTTAATTTTTTATTTTAAAATTTAAATTTAAATTTTTTTAATTTAATAAACATTTTCTTTTTCTTTTTAAATTTAATTTCTATATTTTATTTTTTATAATTTCTTTCTTTTTTTAAACTTGTTTTTCTTTTTAATTTAATATTTTTATTTTTTATTTCTATATATTTTGAAATTTTAATCTTTAATTTTTATTTTTTATTTTTTATTTTTTTCTTAAATTTTAGGTTTTTTTTAATGTTTGAATTAAAATTTCTATTTTCTTTTTATTTTTATTTTTTTATTCCTATATATTTTTAAATTTTAAGCCTTAAAATGCTTTTATTTTTTAAATTTATTTTTTTCTTAAATTTTAGGTTTTTTTTAATGTTTGAATTTTAAAAATTAAAAAAATGTTATTTCTATTTCTAAAAATGTCAAAAATATGACAATTTTTTTTTTTTTTGTTATTCCAGCGTCAACTGATTTTGTTTTGAGGGTGTTTTTTCAATCCCTTTTTCAAGAAACAATTTTGTTTTTAGCATAATTTTATAAAATGTTGAAATTTGACCTTCAAAAAAACCAAGTGCATTCTGGAATACATTTTTTTTTGTTTTTGGGGTGTTTTTTCATGTTTTTTGAGTCTTTTTGGGCTAGAGTTCCCATTTTGAGGTCAGGTTACCTATTTCATCGGTAACAATGTTATTAAAGCATACGTTGTTAAACACATGAAGAAAATGAGCCTTTATTGAATATTGATTTTGATGGGGCTGTGAGAAGGAAGGATCAGGAGCAGGTGTGTGGATTTACAATTCATAAACCAATAAATTAGAGGGGCGTTAATATAAATGAAATTTTCAATGTACCAACAACATAGCTGAGTATGAAGCCTTCATCCTTGGATTGCAACTTTTGAAAATGTTGGGGGCTAAAATAATTTCAGTTCATGGAGACTCTAAACTTATAATAAAACAAATCAAAGGGGAGTACTCAGCCAAACATCCAAGATTAAGGGCTTACAAGAATGTTGTTCAAGGTTTCCTTGAATGTTTTGTTGAGTGTGACTTATCTGTAGTTCCAAGAGGTCAGAATATATTAGCTAATGGTTTGGTTGTTTCAGCTAGTACTTGCAAAATTTTGTATCGTCCAAGACAAAAATACACAGTTGAAGTAAAAACTAGACTAGTTTTCCCAAATAACATTAGGTACTGGAAATTTTTTGGGAATGATCAACATATTGAAAAAATTTTACAATCAAAAGATGAATTTGAGTGTGTCAATATAGATATGGATTGTGATATAGAAAACAATGTAGATAAGAGTGTGATTAACATAGAGTTGAATGAAGTAGATCAAGATTAAGAAGAGTAATTTGATTTTAATGACGTGGCTAAAAAACCAAAAATTGAACCTACTGGAGCCGAGGTTGAAGATTTCAATATATGAACTGAAAAAGAACCAAAAATGATTAAACTATCTAAATCTTTACCCACTATTGAAAAGAATAAATACATAAACTTTTTCAAATAATTCATAGATGTATTTTCCTAGAGTTATGAGGATTTAAATTCCTCTGACACTAGCATTATACAACATAAAATTCCTATTAAATAAGACCAAAAGCCTTTCAAACAGAATCTTAGCGGAATCAACCCAATGTTGATGCCCCTAGATGAAAAGGAAGTCAAAAATATTTATGATGCCAAGATTATTGCGCTATTGAGGTATTCTAAATAGGTATCGAACTAGTTCCAACTAGGAAAAAATACTGGAGAAATTAGATCGTGTGTTGGTTTTAGGAATCTCAATAAAATTTCTTTGAAATACAACTATCCTCTTCCCAAGATGTATCACATTTTACAAAATGTGATTGGATCTAGTAGAATTTCTTTATTAGATGGGTTTTCTGGTTACAATCAAGTTCTAGTGTATCCTGAAGACCAAGAAAACAGAACATTTACTATGCCTTGGGGCACTTTCATGTATGTTAATATGCCTTTTTTCTTAATGATGTCAGTCCTACATTCCAAAGGGAAATGGAAATTGCCTTTGCAGATGAGTTAGGAAGATTTATAGTCATTTATATTAATGACATCACTATATTTTTAAAGACAAATGAGGAATATTTGCTTCACCTAAGAAAAGTCTTTGAAAAATGCAGAAAATTTGGTATTTCATTAAAGCCAAAGAAAACATAGTTTGGTTTGGAAGAAGGAAGACTGCTAGGTCACATTATTTCAACAGATAGAATCAGAATTGATCCTAGTATAATTGAAGCTATTTTGAAAATAGGTCCTCCTAGAAATGTAAAATAGCTCCAATCTTTCATTGGAAAAATATATTTTCTAAGAAGATTTGTTCCCAATGTGGCATACCATCTAAGGACTATAACAAACATGTTGAGAAAATACATTGGGGTAAGATGGAATATAGAAGAAAAACAATCATTCGATCAAGTAAAACAAGCCTTAACTCAAGCTCCTGTGCTAATTAGTCCCGATTTCACCAAAGATTTTTTGATCTTTTCATTTTCATCTGAACATACTATTGCAACACTTCTATTGCAGAAGACTAATGAGGGACATGAAAAACCTATTTCGTTCTTTATAAAAGCCCTAACATACGCTGCATTGAGATACAACATCATGGAAAAGAAAGCCTTTGATTTAGTGAAATAAATTAAGTACTTTAGAGTTTATATTCTTCGTTCACATATAATTTCTTTTGTTCCAAACATTGTGGTGAAAGACATACTGACCCAAAATGGTCCTAATGGAAAAAAAGGTAAATGGATTGCTATCATTTTAAAATATGACATTGAAATCAAGCCTACCAAACTTATTAAGGGTCAAGGATTAGCTAAATTAATGGCTGAATCAAATTTTCATGCTTTGGATATAAATTTTGTAGCTGCACTTAATGAACAAGGAGAGTAGGCGACTCCAAAAGTAACAAAGGATTTTGCAACCTCTCCCTAGTGTAGACCTTATTTTTGTCTTACATAATTTACAAGCTCCTCCTAGTTTGACCAAGACGAAAGCTATATTTCTTAAAATCAAATCTAAGAAATTTTTTATTCTAGATAATAATTTGTATTCGAAGGATGCTGGAGGGATTTTACTAAAATGTTTACTGAAGTGTGAAGCAGATACAGTAATGCAGGAATTTCATGAAGGATATTGTGGAGGACATATGTACTAGAAATCTACTTCCAACAAGATTTTAAGAGCTGGTTTTTACTGTCCAACCTTATTTCCAGATGTCCATAAGAAAGTCACCTCATGTCACCAATGTCAGATCTTTGAAGGCAAAAGAAAATTTTTGCCTCTACCCTTGAAGCCCATATCAGCTGAAACTCATTTTGAGAAATGGGGTTTGGATTTCATTGGAGAAAATCATCCTTCTTCCTCAGCTCAACACAAGTGGATCCTCAAAGCCACTGATTACTTTATCAAATGGATTGAAGCTATACCTACAAGACAAGGCACTAATGCAACGATTATTAAATTCTTAGAAAATAAAATTATTTCAAGATTTGGATGCCCCGGGATAATAATTACTGATAATGCAATAACATTCAAATCAAAGAAGATGGTGGAATTTTGCAGAAAATGTAAAATCACATTGGGACACTCTACTTCCTATTACCCATAGGGGAATGGATTAGAAGAGTCTTCCAATAAGAGATTGGTTAATATCATCAAAAATTTGTTGTAGGATAAGAAGAAATCATGGCATTAAAAATTAATCAATGCATTATAGGTTAATAGACTCACAACCAAAAAATCAATTCGAATGTCCCCATAAAAACCGGTTTATGGGATGGGTGTTTTTTTTCATACTTCCCTAGGTGTCTATGTTTTGAAAATGTTGCAGGAGTTGCAAGTAGAGCCTAGTAAACTGCAGAGGATAATAAATCAAACAATACAACTTCAACAATTAATAGAGGAAGTTTACAGCAAAACTCAAGTTATCCAGGAAAACATCAAGAAGATCTACGATAGAAGAACTAAATATGATGACTTTTAGATAGGAGACAATGCGTTAAAATGGGATTCCTAAAGGACCTGAATGGAGAAAAACTGCCTGGTGGACTTGTCAATGGAAGAATTCTCAAACATTGTTTATCTTAAGCACATCAGCACTTCTCATTCAAACCATTTTAAATATCATTTTTATATTGTCATGAGTGGGTGGCTTATATCAGAAGTTGATTCCTGAAGGGAAGGCCCTAAGCTCCTGAGGAATTTTCAACCATAACTACACCAACAACAAAACAATTCAAATGTAGAATAAATACTATAAAAAATAATTCAAGGCTACTGATCTACAACATTCTTGACACCTCACAGGGAGAGTGCCATCCCCAGCTGGAGCCAGTGTTAGGGTCCTATGATTCATAAGATCAAATGGTGATTGAATACTTTCTTTCAATTTATTTCAAGTTGTAAATAATATTTCATTCTGCAAATGATATATATATAAGAGGGTATATAATAAAATGATGAAACAAATGAATACAAATAGAAAAAATGAGAAGGACTCGATGATTTTTTTTTTTTGGGATAGTAAAAAAAATAGAGTAAAGAAAAGAATATATATATATATATATATATATATATATATATATATATACACATACATATATATATACACATACATATATATATATACACATACATATATATATATACACATACATATATATATATATACACATACATATATATATATACACATACATATATATATATATATACATACATATATATATATATATACATACATATATATATATATATACATACATATATATATATATATATATATATATATATATATATATATACATACATATATATATATATATATATATATATACATATATATATATATATATATATATATATATATATAATATATATATATATATATATATATATATGCCCCCCTAGGTGAGAAAGTCCAAACACAAAAAAAAAATCCATGAAGAGCTTCATTTAGGAGTGTTTATAAATAAGTGTGAAACTTGTTTAAATGCCACTTGGAAATATATTTTAGTTGAATCATATTGGCTAATGATGATTTTAATTTGATCAAATACATTAGGTTATGAAAATAAATCAACCATCTAGCTTAATCTTGGTTTAAATGGTTAGTTAGATTAGAGGAAAGTTAGCCAAAATGTTTAAACTTGGCTAAAAAATATGTTATTAGAATTTTGTAATTAAGCACGATTGAATAAATGTAATTATGCACTAAAGTTCTCGAATGTATCCTAAATTCACTACACGACAAAGTAGTTTTTCGGCTTGTGGTATGGTGAGCGCATATTTCAACGGTCACGGTCATCACTGCTTGGATCAACGACGGGGGATCGACTTCAAACCCCCCTCCCCCATTTCTCGTTAGCAACAAGGGGTTGGTCCAAAAAGTGGTATATCTTTACCCGGGCCCCACGCTACGTGGCAGTTGCTCATGAATTATCATCCCCCCCCTCTCAAAACCACATACCACCAACCCCCCCCTCCGAAATCTACCTCTCTCTCCTCCGCTCCCGCTAATGGTCCACCACATCATTTCTCGCGCTTTATCTACCGCCAACCATGCTATGCCACTCGTCTTTCCTCCATTTTCTCATTAACCATTGTCGTTATTAATCCATCTATTACACACTAACTTGTTGCAAATTGTCCATTTC
Source organism: Pinus albicaulis (assembly GCA_034641835.2). Classification (NCBI taxonomy): domain Eukaryota; kingdom Viridiplantae; phylum Streptophyta; class Pinopsida; order Pinales; family Pinaceae; genus Pinus; species Pinus albicaulis. Next base: position 544,342,270 of record CM076571.1, on the reverse strand, counting down.
CGATTAGCCATTAATTCATCTAAAGCCCATTCTGTAATGGGTCTAACCACAACGGTCATCAATCCATTGTTATAAAATAACTTGGTATTACCCCGTTTAACTCTTCTAACTAAACTATTACTGTTTTTTATTACAGGTACTCACCTTAGCTCTTGTGATCTCACACTACTTCCAGTGCATGTAATCTCCAACAAATTCAGAGCTCACCACATGTTGACAGAGATCGAATCATCCCTCCAGGTACCATCCGCACCGAGGCTCTGTCACCTCCAGTCTTTGCCAAACTCTTCAAACATGGCACCAAAGGGAAAGGGTAAATCCACCAATGGAAAACCAAACACCGATGATAACCCTAAGAATTCTACCACCCCAGACCTCGACCATATGCCCCTGGCAGGCCAATATTAAAATATCACTGATACCGAGTGTGAATTTGACTTATTTGAGTTACACCAATGGTTAAAACAAACTTACCTAGACCAGGTGGATGAGATCAATATTTAGGAATCCTTGTTACATATGTTTTAATTTCCACATACTCACCATTTCTATGAATTTTTCATGTGTTGTCAAGCCAGATATAATCCTATTCAAATAATCATTGTGTCCCAGCATGGAGACATTCTAGTCATAATTTCACCTCAATCCATCAATAAAATGTTACTCATTCTTGAAAATGAGTTCCTCAGGCATTTTTCTGTAGCTGCCCTTATGTATGTGTACCATAAGTTCACTTTCCCTCAGAGAGCCCTACTTTTCGAAATTTTCCTCCCTGAAGATGTTTAGCTCCCCAAGAAAAACCACCCCTATCTAGCTTCCATGTTACCAGAGAAATCCAAACAGATTATTTCTTTTGTTTCTTTCCTTTTAGGATATCAGTCAGAAAAATGGGTGGATGATCCTGTTGTGGCATTGTAATTTGTAATATTGGAAAAAAAAATGACAGACGACAACATCAAACCACTTTGGAGTCCAGGACCTAGCCTTCCTAGACTCAGAGAAGGCTCTCTCTGTTTTATGATTTAACTTGATAATTATAAGTGCTGATATTATGCTAGTTATAGAAATTATGAGGGTTGTTTGTTTTCATTGATTGGGTGGTTGGACAGAAAGAGTTGTGAAACTTAATCCATTGGGCTATGGAGTCATAAAAGGCTGACTTGTGCATCAAATTTTCAAGGGAATTCATGGGGCAAGCTAACTATGCAGATTGGATCTTACTGTCAATGTGAATATGAGATGAAAGAAAGCAGTGAGTTCAGTAATAGCTAAAGAGAAGTTAAGAATTTTTTAACTATACTTTATAAGAAAACAATAAGATAACAAACACAAATGAAATTAAGGCTCTCTCTCAGCAAATGTTAATCTAATTTTTCTGTTTTGAAATCAGATAAATTAATGCACAACATGAAAAGACAGAGGAAAAAAATTAACATAGAGGAAAAACATCACCATTAACATAGCTCAAGAATCCTGTGAACGGTCTCTTATTATTGATGCCCATCTCAAACAGTTACAGTGCTCCAATACAATGATCTTTGCAACGTAGAGTCTAACAAGGTCCAACCCCTCATACTAGAAATCTAAGCAGTATTTAACAAAAACTTGAGTCGTTTTCCCTAATCTACTTTGGAAAATTCATTAATTAAAAACAAACTAAAATTGGACAAGTGTGGCCATGCAAGGCCTCAACAAAAATATCTGACAAAACACAACCTATAGAATCAATTTTGGGCAGCTCTTCATGGATCTAAAAAATTCGATGGCTCTTCGTAAGATCAAAAAGTAGGCTTGAAGGTGGTTGTTATGATCATGAAGAGGAAACGAATGGTGGCTCTGACATTTGACTCTTCTTTTGGGCTGCCTCTGCTGGATCATTAAAGATGATGCGATGCTAGCACTTCTAATCAATCAGTGGCTGTGCTGAGGTGTTCATCGCGCTTTTTCAATCTTGTTACATACACAACTTGTTCCGCTCCTTTTTTCTGGGAGTTTTCGTGCCTACACTTCATCCATCTCTGTGTATTTGCTGGAAGTGGGTCTGGTAAGGAAAACATGCTTAAACTCATGTTGAATAAAGATTTCATTGCTTAAGAGATCCCATACAACTTTCTCGACCACCTTTCGTTTGGTGCTGGTGAATTTGGTGGTATCCTTAGTTGTTTCTCTGAGTTTGGTCATATAGTCTCCCCTTTGGACTAGATTGTTATTAATTACATACAGTTAGGGAAACCCTTTTTCCACCAAGGGTTCAATCTTGTTCAGGAATCTACAGATGGCCATGTCCAACTCACAACACCTCCTCTAATTTCCTTACTAAATTCCTCTTAGCGAGGACCTTTTTCACTTCTAATATGGTTGTTGTTCTGCCTTGTACATCCAACTCTTCAAGTTCATAGTTGGTTTTAGAGTTCAGGAATTTTATGATTTTAGGGGATGTCATTGACACATTTCCTAATTCCCGATTTGCTTTTTCAATGGCCACTATGTAGTTGTCCACCAAATCTTTTTTTTCAAAAATGATGTGGATGGACTGCCAAATTTCATCCACTGACTCTATGAGACTGCCCCAAATTATCAACTTCATTTGGCTCAAAATTTTGTTTTCTAAAAATTCCTTCTCCGCCTTCTCCAACTTCTCAATCTACTTTTTGGCTATCTCATGGGCAATTTCAGACCTGGATTTTTGATATTTCTGGATGCCAATCTGTGCTTCAAACTTCTAGATCTCTTGTGACTGCAGGGTCATAATTTCCATGTCCTTTGACAACTAGTTTGTCCCACTAGATTCTCTAGCAGTTGTGGGAAAAACTGATGGAATTGTTGAAATGGGGAAAACTTGTAGTGGGATGAGTGCCACTCGAGCTGCTTCTTCTTTTTCCTTCAGTAGCTTTTCCATCTCATTTTCCATCTGTTTGATTTGGGCAGACTATTCCACAACTAAATTCATTAGGTCTGCCTTTTGTGACTCATCTTCCTCAATGCCTTTGGCCAAGGGGTCTTTTGTTGCTGGCATCTTGAGATGTTTCTTGAGGGCTGCTATGTCAACATGATTCTTATTCAAGACCTCCTCCACAACCTGAATATTGGATGGGTCTCCCATAGGCTAATTTCATTGGCTCCTTTGAGAAATTTGTCCTCAAGCCAATAGTAGACATCGAATAAATTGGAGTTTGAATCTATCTCATGGATTTTATAGTCTCTGTTTGCTATATCCAAGTGATCCAGGTCCAATTGTGGGTAGACCATGGGATTAAAAGGTTGTTAATCTAGCTTTGGAGGCATCTCTTCAATGATTCTTCTTTCACAACCTGCAAATGGAAAATGGGATGAAAGAGGGGGGAACAGAGAACGAGAACTTGCTATGGATCAGCACTGGGGAAGGGATATGACAGGAGTGGATCGTGACCGGGATTGAAAATTTTAAAGGAGAACTGTAATCCGGTCCACAAAGAGATGAAAAATATTCTTTGATAAACAAATTTCTCTTCGTTAACGGTTTGCACTTTCTCTAATAATACCTCCAAATTTAACACATGTAGCAATTTGATAACACCCAACTGAGTAAACTTTACAGTTATGCCGACATTTGGATTTAAAACAGTTATTTGGTGGTGTGGAGGTGGCGTGGGTCCATTTGATAAGGGCTCGACCCTTTATGGTGCAACGACTTCTTGACGAGAGGGGATTTGATTGAGTGAAGCGAACAAGTGAGAACAAACATGGTGCGAACAGTACAGGCAACAGCAAAAAGGAGCAGTGATTTGATGGATGGCACAAAGGACTTTTCAGAGGGGGTTAGAGTGGTAAACAGTATTGGAAAGGGGGGTGAAAAATAGCCATGGGTGTGACACATAGCCGTAAAGGTGGTATGGAATACTGCCTATTTCGGAAACCCCCCCTTTTGTTAACATTCAACGGATGCGGGGAGGCTAAAAGGCGTTGTGGGCCACATGATATGTGGAAGTGAGCAGAGATGGCAGGGAGTTGTGGGAGGGTTAGCACAGATTTGACGTGGCAAAAAGGTGGGGCCCTAACTTATATCTCAATCGCAGGTCGGGAGTTTTAATTTGTAAGCGGCGGAGGTTTATAATTAAATCTTGTGTTATGAAAAGTGTGGTGAATGGAGGTGACGTGGCATGGCAGAGGTAGGAGCTGCCAGTGGCCCGCAGATCGCAGATTTTGTTATGTGCAGTGGGATGTAAACCTTAAAATCTGCGATGTGTGAAGAGCGGGGATGACGTGGCAAGGAACAGGTGGGTCCACCCGTAGCCCACAGATCACAGATTTTGTTATGTGCGGGGAGAGGTAAACTTAAACTTTGCGATTTTTGATATGCGCTCGGGTCCCACCTGCTTCGCAAATCGGATTTTGGGGCTTTTTTTATGATCTTACGTGCTTATCTTTTGGAACTTGCGATGCACACTATGCAATCGGGTCCCACCCATATCGCACATCGCACTTCGATGATTTTAACATGAACCCTTCGCGCCTATCTTGAAAAAATTGTGATTTGCAATTGCGATTGAATCCCATTTTCATCGCATATCGTGCTTCGAAGATTATAACATGATTCCTTTGCACTTATCCTCTGAGATTTGTGATTTCTTCCCACTCAACCAGACTTCAACTCTTTTTCAGCCTCTACAAACTTTGCATTCAATTCATCGTGAAATTTCTTAAAGGTGGATGCATGGTGGGTGTGCAAAGATGCAGAAAGCTACAGGGTGTGTTAGCACCGGTGGGGACGAGTGAAATGAGGTATGAGCATCGGGGGGTAAGTGAAAGTTAGGATAAGGAAAAATGCGAGGGCAGGGTAGAAAAGGAGTACACGTAGTCGGGACCTAGGGGTAAAATTATATAATAAGGTCCCAAATTTTTATAAACATACCCATTTTGGACCTTTAGAGTACAAATTTCTTGCTTTCACTTTGATTTCTTCCTTTGTTATCATAGGAAAATACTTAGGAAATTTTTCAGACTACTTATTTGCAAAGTGACCCTTACAATTTTTCCCTTTCATTTTATGACAGATCTACCTACCCAATCTACAAATATAACCATTTTTCTTCTTTGTAGGGTGCATTTAGACTTGCAGACCTTAAAATCATTTTTATTTTGGATTTCTAACCTATCACCTATCCCTTATTTCTCCTATTGGTTCAAATTAAGCTGTTGAACCAATGTTATTTTCTACCTATCTACTGATAAGAAAAGATTAAATGGTTTGGAAGATCTTTATTTTCTAACCTATCAGTAGAAAATTCAAAATTGTACAATAATTCTTAAGGAGTATGATTGCACAAACCCTTCTCAATAGTAGTGGCATTTTTATTTGCAACAATTCAGAAATATTTATTTTTTGTGTGGGGATTTCTTTTTCCTTTTTTTAAATGCCCTCTTTTCTTATTCTTTTATTTATTTTTATCTTTCTTTGGAAAATACTTTTGAATATTGAAATCTATGTACAATATAAAAAATTTGCAAAGAGGAAGTACACAGTCACATTGTGATACTCTAAATTACAAGACTCTAACAGAGCCTATTCTAGGCTTTATATCCATTTTTTCTAAAGAGCATAAGCCAAGATTCATGTTTAATTTCAGTCACTTTTTGGTTGATAATATGCATGAAAAAATGATGAATATAACTATATAATGCATGTTTAAATATACATCTGTATTAGTCTACATGTTTCTCTTTCAGCACGAGGACAAATTTACAATAACACTGCACATACAAGATGATCAAGGAATCAACCAATCAGTGATACAATGGACCTCGTTGGTAATAAGACATTCATCAGAGTTTAGTTTCGTAGATTTCATAGAAATTTTTATTCATACAGCTACAAGGCTTCTCAACAGTCAAAGTGAGCCTAGAATCAGTTCAGAGATCAAAATAATTTTACACTTAAGTGAGCAGACCAAGACTGGAGACTGGTACCTATACCATAATTATACAGAAATAAGAGTGTATCCTTACAAGGTGTCCAAATATGTTCCAATGAGTTTTTTTAATCTGGAATATATAAGGCATATGATTAATATGGATGAAATCCATTTTGTTTCAGGTAAAAGGAAGTCATAGTTTAAAATCAAGACACAAGTGGGATATTTTATATGCAATACCAGAGAAACAAGAAATGAGGAAGATTTAGTCCTCAAACATGTGAAATTACAGCCAAGTTTCACCTGGTCATATGACCCATTCACCATAGTATCTAATTTAAGGGTGGAGGAGAAAACCACACCTTAAAATCATACTCCTGGACCAGCGATCGAGAAATTTATGGATCAATACCAATGGGAGGAGGATACATTATAGGAATCAGAGGAGCATATTATATCAACAACCAAATCCCAAACTCGAGTGCCTCAAGAAAAGCAAGACAAAAGACCAAGGGAAGAAACATCTTCAGAAGTTACAGAAATTAGTGCTAAAGAATTCATCATTTATTAGAAAAGGCAAAAAACATACCCTAAATATGACATCATTTAGAACGAAGAAGGAAAAGACACCATTTTCATGGTTGGTTCATAGGTTTCGACAGGGTCAAAGGAGATTTCCCCTAATACTCCATTCAACATAATTGGGTGACACCCAAGATGAGCCCAACATCTTCAATAAGTTTTTGGAAATTAAACAGACAAATGAAACTGTACTCAAGGTCAACACATATGCACAATTTAGGAAGCATACCTCTACTTCCCATCATATATCATTAATATCATTTGATAGTGAGAAAGGAATAATGCAGATGGAATTCTTGTAGGTTCAAGTGCCATTTCCAAAAACCCCTTTAGATTAAAAGAAAAGTATTTTTTCATTTGATGCAAAACATACATATCCTATATATCAAATGGATATGCATAGAAAAAATGGAGAAATGATTTTCTCCACCATGAAAAACACTGCTATGGCAGCTTCAAAACTAAGGACATCACTCAGTAATGTCTAGACACAATTAAAGCCAGAGAAAAAAATCCTCATTGGCAAAGGACAACAAAATTAAATCATTGGAGGACTTGGTGATCAAACTAGGATATGATCCCAGTGATTTCGAATGAGTGGAAGAAATTATAAAGAGGAATATTGCAAATATAGCATCGCTTAGGAAACAACTTAAGTTACCATCTACAGAGGATCCACAAGAAAAATAAATAGAAGAAAATGAGAAGCACAAAGAAGATATGATCAAACTCATTATTGAGAAAAATGTATAGATTAAGGAGATGGGGGATCAAATAGAAAAAATATTGAATGAAAAATAATAGCCTGCACAATCAGTCCTAGCTCCAGTGACAACTATACCAATTGCAGTTGCAGGAAAAACCAGAGATTCAACATCAACATCAAGTGATTTGAGAAAGTTATATAGGACCAGACTATTCATATATAAGAAAATGAGTCACTGGTGGCTCAAATTTTGGCACAAGCCAAGGAGAATATTTGGCTGGAAATCAATCAAGCCATAACTAAAATTTGGCCATCCATTCAAATAATTTTTGAGCAATAAGAGTTAATTAACAAGTGCAAGACAACAATATTACATGTCAAAACAACACTGGGACAAAAACCAGGGGCGGCCTCAGCCATGATTAAAGTATTGAATTCAAAGACCGGATCATAATTAGAATAGATCTATATTGTAGAGAGGATAGAGACTATCTTAGAGATTAAAAAGGTATTGAAAAATAGGAATTTTATGACCCAATTTAAAACTCAGTGTTGGAATTTGGAAATTGTTGTCCAAATATTTCATATTAAGTTCAATTTTTTGAATCAAAGAGGATTTCCAAGTTCAGGAGCACCGAATGATAGATTAATCAGCCTAGAATATTACTGTCAAAATCTCTACACTATTGCAACATAAAAATCCAAATTTGTAGGCATCAAAGGGAATATCATAGTGGAATATTTCTTAGAAGCTATGGAGTTTGATTTAACGATGAAACATGAAATTAAACACATTTTCATCAACACACAAACTTTTGAAAAATATACTAAAGTAGATGAAGTCTATAGAAGGTTAATTAATATTTCTATACCCAGTGATGAATGCTGGGATCAATTTTTTGAAACCATTGAGTAAAAGTTTTCATCTCCAACAAACAGATAACAAGGAAGCACATTTTGGGGGCAAGTCATCAATATTTTTCCTTGAAGTTAGTGACAATAGTCAGAACAATTTTCGCATTCCTATATTTGTGTATTAATTGAAGTAATTAGTTGTTAGATATTTCTAAACTCTATCCTTATCTTTAGATCAATATCTTTTTTGTATAAATATTATAAATAATTCTTAGTTCGAAGTAGTAGAGGTTGATTTTTTTCATCAAGGAAGACTATTGGCAAGTTGTTCCACCAAGTTCCATTGGACATTTTAGTAATAAATAAAACTCTTTCACAAAATTCTTGTGTTACTGGTGAAGTGATTCTCTTTTGTGTTTATGTATTTCCAAAGTTATTCATCATTGTTTTCTATTCTATTTTATCCAAAAGAAAACTAAGAAAAAAATTTGTTTTGATTCACATTCTGATTTTGACTTTGAATAATTTCGATGTTTTCAACTGAAGTTAAGTAAATGAATTATTAATTTATCTTTAATTATTGAATTCTCTAAATATTTTTCTTTTCCATATCATTTAGCTATCATTTTCTTTTCCCTATGAAATCTACCTTTAAAAACTAAAACAGATCCATATGTAAGTAATTGAGTTCATAGCCCAATGGTGAATTCTAGCATTAATCAACCAAAAAATCTCAAAACAAACAAACAATGAACTAGATAGATAGCCTAATATCTTAAACAAACAAAGCTAAATCATAAAGAGATATCCCTCTCTAAAACTGGAAGGGATATATTCATAGTTTCCAAAGTGGTTCTGTGGTTACCTATGTGATTTTTTCTACAACCTCAAAAATTATGGAGTGATAACAGATCTAAGGGTGGAGGTTAAACCTTTGGATTCCCTAGCTTGATTTGAAGGTGGAGGTAAATTATTTGGATTCCCTTGTTTCACGTAGGATGGATACATAAGTCTCTGGATTACCTTGTATCATTAAGGGTGGATATGGAGACCCTTTGTATTCCCTATTTTAACATCATCATGAAAAGCTATTGGTCTCTTGATCTACTAGAGGGTGGAGGTGGTGGATCTTTGGAGTCCCTGTTTTAGCTTGGAGCTTTAGTTTATTCCTTGAGCAATACTCCATAGAATCTGGAATTTGGCTGAAGGGTGTCAACTGCAAAAAGGATTTGGATACAACTTGTCTATGGTTGGGCGGAGAGTCTAAGTCCTTAATTCAATTTCTCAACTCATAATATAAGATAAGTGTCTTCGTAATTAACATGTGCAAGTATATTCTGTGTTTATCTTGTTGCACACATGTGCTTGAATTTGAAAGTATAAGATATGACTTAATGAGTGATCTGGGTGGATATTTGTGGCTACCCACCTATTCTTCCTATTCAGTTTCATGAGTGTTCTTATTTTCTATTTTTAGTAGTTTTTCGGGTCCTAAACCTTTAAAGCCTTTTTGAAGCCCCAAACGAAATATTTTGGGCATGATTCATCTAGTGATTTTAGAGAAATCACATTAATATCTTTATTCCTTGGAGAGATATTTCCAACGAGGTATCATACACGTCAAACGAAGATAATATGACCAAGTTACAACCCCGAGAAGTTGGCTGCCCAAGTAACCCCAACGGGGCCCATAAACTCTTTGTGTTACATCTCCTCGGGTTAAGGTTTTAGTTGTTTAGGGTTTTCTCTTATTTTTCAATAATAAAAATTCCCTTGAGCCTCATTGTAACATTGTTCAGAGGCAAGTAGTCGCCACATTTCATCTCAGAGATAAGCTACCATTGCCCTAGCTAGTTTATGTCCATTCTGTCTATAAGCATATTTCCGTTATTTCATATTAATGAAATAAAGTTTTATTTCTATTGCATCTCCGTGTTTATTCCTATTTATGTATTTTATTGTGTTACTGCATAAATTAGTATCAATGGTATCATAGCAGTCTTCTCTTTCTCGATCCTTCTTTGCATGTCCCCAATGAGGTCAAGGTATAAGTAGTTAGGGCTCGATTTGGTTGAACCTTTGCAATATTAGCCTTGCATATCTCGATGACTGCCCATGGGAGAAGAAAAGAAAGACGAGGAAGTAGGAAATACTATCAAAATATTTCTCGAGGAGGCCCTTGAGAAACCAAGGAGCGTGATGATGGATAAATTTTCTTAGATCCTTCAACAACTACCCACTGACAATGCATTTGCATCCAGTTGCCACTCTGGAGGCGCCACTCCTTTCAAGGTACAATTCAACTTTAACATTACTGTATTTGAAATCCAGATAGATGCAGATGCCATAGATAGATGGTTGAATTTACTGGAAGTGTATTTATCGATCCATGATTTCTCCGACTGAGAAAATATTACTTTTTCACTCCTCAAAGCCTTCCCCCATGTCAAAGATTGGTGGGAAACCTACTATGAGAAAAAGGATGAGAGGGAACCCTCTCTATTCTCGGATGCACCCACTTGGAATTCATTATAAGACGGAATCAAAGAACGATATTACCTTGTGGAGAGTTATGAGGACAAGTACATCCAATGGACCATAAGGCGACAACAAAGGGATCAAGATGTGCATGAGCTGACGAATTTGTTCTATACCCTGTGCACAAAATTGGGTATTAAATATTCAGAGAAACATTTAGTGTTCAAGTACAGTATTTGTTTGCACATATACATTAAGGAGTAAATGGATTTCCTCGACATTACCTCACTTGGGACGACATATCGATATGTCGCCAAGATCGAATAGAAATTTAAGCAGAAGAAGCGATATTTTGGATCCGTGAATTAGAATCCAGGGAAAGGCGCCCCCAAACCAAAAAAAAGGGAAAAATACAAAGTGGGCCAACTCAGAAAAACACCACAATTCAAAAATAAGGACATGGGGAAGTGGTGTGAATTTCATGACAACGCCACTCACAACAAAAACGAGTGTTGTGCCAAACAGTCGCTAGTGGCCGAAGTGAAGGCATCTGAATCAGACATATGTTCTGATTTTGAGTTAGAACTGGACAAGGGGAATGAAAAAGGGAAGCAAATAATTGATGTAGAAACTAATGCCACCGTTACCGCCACCAAGCTCTAAAGGGAGGAGCTCGAGGATCAAGAGGATGGGGAGTGCCTTTTCCTTTCCAAGATGTGGGTGAAGGTTTCTCCATTGCAATTCCTTGTCGATAGCGGAAGCCAAAATACCTCATTTCAACAGTGTTCATGAAGCAGATTGGCCTACCAACCACAACACACTCGCATTCGTATATGATCAGGTGGCTTCACCAAGGAAGATATATTTCTGTCAACCAGTAGTGCCGCCTTCCATACAACATCAAGCCCTTCACGGATGAGTTACTATGTGATGCTTCTCCTATTGATGTGTTTGATGTATTATTAGGCCAACATACTTGTGGAAGTGACATGTTGTGTATGAGTCTAGGCTTCATTATGTTATTATTACTTTGGGAAATAAGTTGTACATGATACCCTAGGTAGTACCACCTTCCACCATCTCTTTGAGTACCGCAAAGCAATGGAGTAAGATTATTTCCCAAAATAGGATTTTTTTTTCATTACGATTCGTGCACAGGGCAAGAAGAAGATTTTGGTCATAGCCTCCAAACAGAGTTCCCCTGCACGGAAAAAATAGATGGAAAAATTCGTGGAGGAATACAAGGAAATTTTCTCCTCTCCCACAGGGGTTCCTATACACTTTCAGATCAACCATTTCATTGATTTGACCCCAGGCATGCCATTGCTTGATGAGCCGATCTATCGACGTTCTGTTCTAGAGAATTATGAAATTAAGAGGCAGATCCAAGAGTTGTTGTAGAAATGGAACATTAGGACAAGCTTTTCACATGTATTGTCTGAGGCTGATAAAGCAACCAAATTTATTGAATGCATCCAACACATCTGCTGGCAGGTCCACGAAATCTTGGAGAAATCCAATGCTAAGTACAAACAATGACATGATCAACATCGGGTGCCACACAATTTGTAGGTGGGTGAAAAAGTTTGGCTACATTTGCAGAAGGAGAACCTCGCTAGGCCCCACCTCTTATCCCACTCCAATATGGGCCATACACCATCACAAAGTAATTAGGGGACAATGCCTTCGAGCTCAGTATTCCACCATTCCTTTGTCTGCATCCAGTATCAATGTGGACCACCTTCCACTATACTTTCCACCTCTACTAGACACATCCGACATGGTAGAACAAATCACACCAATATAATTAAACCCAGATTGCATGGAAAAAACTACAATTTATTGGATCATGACACACAGATTAAGAACACCCACCAACATAGGATCCATCTATACCGAGTTGTCAAATCAAGCCAACTCCTTCACCAGGGAAAGTACTTCACCAGGAACCAGGTTCAACAGAAATTTCCCCACCTCATGGAGGCTTTGCACGCAATGGGGACCATTGATTCCTAAGGGGGAAGGAATGATCCAGGTGGATATTGGTTGACATATGCCTATTCCACCTAGTAAGTTTCATCAGTTTTCATATTTACTATTTTTAGCAGTTTTTCGGGTCCTAACTTTCGGAGCCGTTTTGAGGCCCCAAATGACATTTTTTGGGTATGATTCCGTCGACAATCTTAGAGATATTGCATCTATGGTTGTATTCCTTAGATAGATATTTCCAACAAGGTATCATATGTGTCAAACTGAGTTAATATGTCCAAGTTATGACCTTGGGAAGTTGGCTTCCAAACTAACCCCAACAGGGCCCATAAAATCTTGGTGTTACATATGCTCAGGTTAGGGTTTTGGTTGTTTAGGGTTTTCTCAATAATAAGAAGGCCCTTGAGCCTCTTTTTAACATAGTTCAGGGGCATGTAGTCGCCACATCTCTTCTTAGAGATAAGCTACCATCGACCTAGCTAGTTTATGTACATTCTGCCTGTAAGCATATTTCAATTATTTGATATTAATGAAATAAAGTTTTATTTCTGCCGCATCTCTGTGTTTATTTCTATTTTTGTATTTATTGTGTTCCTGCATAAATTTGTATCAATGAGAAAAAAATTATATGGATTTCAAAAAGGTAATGGTGTGATAATGAACAACTTATCATTATGAATGCTTTCACCACAACTTTGTGTGAGCTTAATTGTTGTACAAGACACTTGCATCTTTATCTTTTATTTTGAAAAGATTAATTGTACTGTAATTCTTGTTTATGTTCAAGAGGAATCTATTTTTTCACGTTGGTCATCTTGCAGCTAAATTTCTCATAACATCAATGAGGATTATGCTCTCTAGCATAATTATGTGTTGAATGGTTCCTAGAATTATTTCTAAAGAACGGGATGAGTTTGTAATCATCCCAAGTCTTAGAAAAGTTCAAAATGGTGTGACTATGGGGAAAAAAAAGTCTCTACTAACTCAAATTAAGGTCTAATCGATAACAATCCACCATTGAACCTTAATTCTTAAATTAGAAGCTTAGGAGAGATAGTGTTGGATTAATACATTTACGTGCAAAGGCTCATGTACATAATTATATGTGTATAGTGATTCATGGTTGGGACGAGTCCCTAGTAATCTTAGGATGGATAATTGAAGGGGCTTGCATATACACCTATATGTATTTTCAAATCATGTGTAGAAGGTTGGGGAAAAGGCTCCTTATAAATATATTATCAGTTAAGTTCTCAGACGTGCAATAGTTACACAAGATTTTATGCTGCGAGACTAAAATTTATACCCTTTCTAGGGGCCTATATATGTGTGTGAAGGAAATCGCACACAAGAATCATATGGCTCCAGGCCATGCCCAAGGGAAAAGGCGGAGATATTACAACTGTTGAATGAAAAAAAACATCATAACCATCCATGTATCTTAGAACTTTATCCCCAGATATTTTGAGGGGGAAACAAGGGAAAAAATATTGGGGTCAAGTTATCGGGATAATGTGGCATGGTGGGCCTTTGAGTGGGTGTATAAAGCAATGAAAACATGGAAAAATGCACGTAACAGGGAAGACATGAAAATTTGGAGGTGTGAAGGTTACGTGGGACCCCATCAGCAAGTGTGGAGTGATGGAGGATGAAGACACCCCAGACCCTAGACCTTGGAGGTTTAAAATAGAGTACAGTAGAAAATTTCCAAGGTATTATCCTCGAGATGATGTGGCACGATGAATTCCACAAGTATGGGTTTAAATGAGGGACAACAAAGTTTGATGACCCATACTAAAGTGTCAATTAGCATGGAAATCTCCATGTAATCTTGAAAGGAAAAATGAGGGGCATCAAGAGTTATCCCAAGGAGAGTCTTTCTAAGGTGACATGGCTTTCTAGGGGCCTATATATGTGTGTGTGTGTGTGTCTGTGTTGGGTCACTCCTGTGACATATTGGGTATTACGTGACCAGTATGAATGGCTCGACAACTACGGTAACACTTCCATGTAGCAGTGAGAAGACCGACTGAAATATCCTCATGGGAATCATGTAGGTGCCACATAACATCTTCGTGATATGGATCTAACTGAGTGTCTAATATTTGAATGGAAATATATTTGGATTTTGGAGTTGGATTGGGGAAAAATTTATATCATTGGAATCGTTTCACCAAGACAAACATGATGGTATCGTTCATTTTGAGTTTCTCAAGAGTAAAACAAAGCAAAGAATTTTGAGCCCATTTCCATAATTGGACCATGGAGATTGGGTTAGCATAGTAACTACCTCCTACTAACCTCTGATAGGGTTTTGGTTAGTAGGGGGTACGTTACAGAGTGGTATCATATCTTCTAGGTTCAACATTTGGACTAGATGGGATCTATCGTGATATTAACCAAGTGAAGGCTCACCATTCAACCTTTCAAGAGTTAGTGAGGCCTTAAATCCTCATGATAAGCATTAGGAACGTGATTGTTGCTATGGATTGATTGTGTGTATGGTTTGGTGTGTCTTTGTATACATGTAGCATGAAACTAACAATGTATATGATTTTATTAATACTAATGTACTAATCAAGGTGTAATGTTGTAGCTAGCTTTACACCTGCAGATTTCCATTATCAATCCAAGGCGATAATGCTTATTTTTCATTGATATTTGTTGAAGTATAACATCTATTTGTGTATATGGTAACACAAGAAGGTTAAATATCATGGGAACAACAAAGGGTGGTACAATATAGAACCAACGGTCCAAGGAGTGAATAGTAAAATGGTGTAGTATAGTTTTGACCATTCATAGCTTGGGAAAGAAGAAATATTAATAAGGAAGAGGGGAATATTATCTTGACTTGATGGATATCATGAGGAGTTTAAGGGAATAAATAAGAACCTACAAGGTTGATAATGAAAGGCTTTTCAAAGCACAAGAGAGACAAGAAGAAGTCAATGTAGTCATATTGCAAAGCCTGCCAAACATGCAATGGAAGAGGCAACATGAGTTGGCTGCTAATCATAGGGATAGACAAGGTCCCTTAGAACAAGAAGAAAGAATGAATGGAGAAAATGAGGTCAAATCTAGGAAAAGACACAAATATCCAAGTGAAGACATAGTGAAAGGAGGTACCCTGCTAGAAACTCCTAAAATCAAGTTAAGAACCCATGAGCAACAGCATGAGGACACTCAAAAAAGGCCACAACATCATTTCCTTTATTATCACCATGAGAAAATAAGGGAGAGAGACTATGTACTAAAGGAGTTTAAGAAGGCTAAGCCTCCTACATTTGAAAGTGGTATGAAGAAATTGGAAGATGCCAAATCCTAACTACTAGGAATGAAGAATTTATTTCGATTCATGAATACTCGGAGAAAATGAAAGCGCAAGTAGTTACTTTGAGCATAAAGGGAAATTTTGATGTCTGGTGGGAAGATATAAAAAATTTGAAAGGAATAAGTGAAGAGGATTTGTATTAGGGTATATTCAAAGGATATTTCAAGGATAAATACCTACAAGAGAGATATTTTGACAGCAAGGCTAAGGAATTTTATGAGCGTACAGTGGGATCAATGTAAAATCATCAGTATACCACTAAAGTTTTAGCATTGGTGAGGTATGTTCCCTACCTAACGGAAGAAAAGGAAAAAATTCAAAGGTATATTAGTGGACTTCCCTAGTCCTTCAAGCACCGTATTGAATTTCATGAACCCAATATGTTAGAGGATGCAATAAGAAAAGTGAAGCACTATTATGAACCGTAAAAATGTAGGCCATAATTCAAGAAATATTGGAAGCCAAAAATGAGCATGAAATATAAGGAACATGTGTATAAGAAGAGTTGGAAAATTAAAACCACCAACAAATGAGATAATATGATATCAACTGGTCAGAATCAACCACAACAAAGCAACAATGTTTAGACAAAATTGTATTATTCGACCTATGGGAAGGCAGAGTAGAGGGGAGGGTAAATATCCCATGCAATTTTGGACGTGCATAGGAAACTACCACAAGGTATATTTACACTAGTAGAGGGGCATTAGGCCATGAATTTATAATGCGAAGAAATCCCAAATAGTGGGGGGCATGGCTCAAAGCATGCCCAAGATCTACACTATGATGGAAAATAGATAGGCTGACCTTCAGGCTTCCATAATGAAAATGGAAGTAATCTTGGTAATCAAATTTTTTCTATTTTGATTAACACATGCTCGAATTACATTTATATCACTCCCAAACTTGTGGATCAATTTCAATTAGTTAAGGAAATGCATGCAAAACCGTGGTTGGTTCAATTAGTAACAAGGATGATAAGAAGGGTAAATCAAAGGGTGAAATCATTTTCATTTCAACTCAATGCCATGAAAACAACAACACACTTTAACTTTCTCCCTTTGGGTGGATATGATATGTTGTTGGGCATGGACTAGTTATATATGTGCCAGAAAAATGTAGATTTTTATTAAAATATCATAGAGTGAATTGATGAGGTTGGAGAATATAGAATATTGTGGAGAAAATTAAATCCCACTTTAATGAGAAAGATAGCATCTATCCAAGCTAAGCATATCCATATAAAAGGTTGTCTTGTATTTGTTGTGCAAATTTCTAGCGACGGTAAAGCTAACAATGTTGAGGGTGATGACAATGATGTTTTGACAAAATACCATATTTTAAAACAATTTTTAGATGTATTTCCTAGGGAATTTCTAGGTTTACCTCCTCATAGAAAGGTGTATTTCTCCATTGAACTAGTACTAGGAGAAACTCCAGCATCAAAGGCTCCATATAGAATGAGCACTATAGAGTTAGTTGAGTTGAAGTCATAGCACAAGGATATTCTTGATGAGGGATACATAAGGCCAAGTGTGTCACCATGGGGTGCATTAGTTCTAATTATGAAGAAGAAGGATGGCACACTAAGACTATGCATTTCTTACAAGAAACTAAATAAGGTGACCATTAAAAACATGTATCATTTTCCACAAATCAATGATTTATTTTATCAATTGAGAGGAACAATAGTCTTCTCCAAAATTTATTTGAGTTTAGGTTATAATCAAGTGTGCATCAAGGATGAGGACATCCATAAAACCATATTTTGAACAAGGTAAGGGTATTTTGAGTTTGTGATAGCACCCTTTGGGCTTACTAATGCCCATGCTACTTTTCTCTGCTTAATGAACAATGTGTTGCACCCTTATTTGTACAAATTTGTGGTTGTACTTGGTGATTACATATTGGTCTACTTGAAGACCAACGAAGAACCTGAAGATAATTTCTTTGTAATGATATAGTTGTTAATAGAACAAAAGTTGTATGCAAAGCTCAGAAATTGTGACTTATTCCAACATTAGATCCATTACTTTAGACACATTGTCTCTAAGGAAGGAATAATAGTTGATCGGGAAAATATCAGAGTCATAAGGGAGTGGCCAACAACAAATAATGTGATATAGGTGAGATCATTCATGGGATTGGCATGATACTATAGCAGGTTTATAAAAAACCTCTCCAAGATAGGTCATCCAATCACCACCTCGCATAAAAAGAGAAATAATTTTGAGTGGAAAACTGAGTGTGCAATAAGATTTGATTAGTTAAAATAGTTTCTCATGAATGCACCAGTGTTAAGGATTTTAGATACATATAGGGTCTTTGTGGTTTCTACTGATCCCTATAAAGAGGGGCTCAACAGATTCTTGACACAAGAAGGTTAAGTGGTTTTCTATGACTCATGAAATTTGAATGAACATGAGCTAAATTATGCGACCTATGACTTGGAGCTAGCCACCATTATCCATGCCTTGAATATGTGGAGGAACTACCTCCTTGGAAGAATATTTACTCTAATGATTAATCATGGAGGGCTGAAATACTTGTTTCATCAACCTAAATTGAATGCAAGACAAACTAGGTGGATGTAAATACTTAATGAATTTGACTTTGAAATCAAATATATAAAGGGTAAGGAAAACGATTGTTGATTCACTTAGCAGAAGAGTGAAAATAAACCACCTAACATCCATAAGTTCTTATGGGACCGACATTGAAGAGAAAATAAAAAATGCAGGACAACATGATGAAAGGTATCAATAGATATGAATGGTTACAACAAGATGACGAGGGTGAAAAGAATGAGGAATATCACATTACAGGAGATTGCTTAACCAGATTCAAGAACATAATCTATGTGCTAAATAAAAATGACTTGAAGAAACTCATATTAAAGTAGTTTCATTCCAACCATATTATGGTCATCTTGGATACCAAAAGGCACTCACGACCATCAATAGTTTTTAATAATGGCTTGATTTGAAAGGAGAGGTAGCCAATCGTTATGAAAAGTGCATGGAATGCCAGCAAGTGAAGGCCCACTGCAAACACCTGGTAGGATTATTTCACCCTATTCCCATTCTAGGATGGAAATGGGAAGTGATCTCCATGGATTTCATTACAGGGTTTCCAAGAACCTCCAGAAAGAATGATGCCATCATGGTGGTAATTGATAAGTTGAGAAAGGTAGCCCACTTCATAGTAATCAAATCCATCAATTTAGCTAGCAAGGTGGCTGAAATATTCATTAAAGAGATTGTGATACTGCACAGAATTCCCAAGAAAATCATCTGAGATAGGGATACGAAGTTCACTTCAAGATTTTGGAAGGAACTATTTGCAGGCTTGGGAACAAAATTAGCTTTCAATATAACGTATAATCCCTGGAGAAATGTAAAATTGGAAAAGAAAACGAGGACCCTCAAGGACATATTTAGGATGTATGGAATGCACCTGCCAAAGAAGTGGGAAGAATACCTTCCACTTGTAGAGTTCACTTACCATAATCAATACCAAGAATCTTTGAAAAATTAGACCATTTGAAGCACTTTACGGGAGGAGTTGTAACACTCTTATCAAATAGAGTGATTCAGTGAATAGGGTCCTTATTAGGCCTGATATGCTGAAGGAAATGGAACAAGAAGTTTAAAATATCAAAAAGAACTTAAATTTGGCACATCACAGACAAAAGAGCTATGTGGACCAACATAGAGTTCACAAAGAATTCCATGTTGGGGAACATGTATATTTTTTCATTAGATCAAAGAAGATTTCCTTGAATATTGGATCATGTGCCAAGTTGGCACCATAGTTTTATGGTCTTTTTGAAATACTGAAAGGATAGGGCCAGTGCCCATATATATTTTCCTTAACCGCCATAATAAAAAATTAATGATGCTTTCCATGTTTCATTGCTTAAAATATATGTACAATATTCTAATCATGTTATTGATTGGTTTGTTCTACAAGTGGAACTAGAGGGAAAGTTCTAGCCAGAGCCATTACACACCTAGAATGAAGAAAGATCACACTCCAAAATCGAGAAATATATCAAGTCAAAGTGTAGTGGAGACATTTTGTTCCCAAGAAATCCACATGGGAAATGGGAGACATTTTGTGCCATTTTGTTTTCTAAGTATGGTAACTGTAAATAACAGTGTAAATATTGTATAGAGATGTATATATAAAGCTCCATAAATAGTATGTTTATTTTAGAATGTTTTTTTTTTTTTTTAAAATGATTATAGAACACTGAGGACAGTGTTCCCCCAAGGGGGAGAGTTTTTTGATATCCCTGACCATTTCCTTACCATCGTAAATATTTTTGATAAAAAAAAGATATATGGGATGACTCAAGGGACACAGAAAAATTGCTTGGGATAAATTTTAATTTGTTATGACAACTAAGAGGTTATTAGGTGTGCATTTTCAATGAGGTGGAATTATTCCATTAAGAGGAGATGAACCATAGGACGATGGACGTGCACTTTAAATAAAAATTCAAGCAATAAGAGGACACCAAAATTAATGCAAGGATGAAAACGACGTTGAGTTGTGAAGGAAAAAGCACATAGGAAGAAGTGGGAAATTGGCTAGATGTAATAGCTAGTAAAGAAGGAGAATTCAGAGAGGAGGATGTGGCATCACCCTATAGGCTATGAATATTCTACCAAAAACAGAGGAAGACATGATGTTGGGGAGGTGATTGGACATGTAGTAAAAATTTGCATCAAAATAAACAAAGATCACAGATAGAGAGACAAGGAGAAAAATAATTAGAAGAGAACATAGGGGGAGCTTACTAGGAACTACAAAGGAAAATCTAAGAATGTGAACGATTTAGAGGAATTTACATATAGAAATACTAGAAGCATGAGGTAAGTCTGATATTACTTCATTGGAAGAAGAAAATGAAAATAGTTTGGTTAAGCATGAGGGGATTGGAAGTTTTCCTCTAAGGTGTGAGATAATTCTCTCTAGATTCCACATTATGTGAGAGGGTGGATATGTATTTCTTTGTATTCCCTTGATGATTGGGGTGGAGACCTTTTTCCTTGGATTTCTAATAAGAATTAATTATAAGGTCTCCTCTTCTTGTTTCTTGGTCTTCCATGGTGAGATTTGGATTCCCTTCATTGGGTGTGTTGTAGCTCCTAGAGAGAACCTTGAGTTGCAAAAGACTAGTTCCTAGGACATCTTAAAATCATAGGTTAAATGTGGACAAGCATAAGGATTTCTCCGATAAACTATGGAATAAGAGAATAATGGTTTTGGTGGTTCAAGGATGGAGAAGACGTTGGAGTCGATTCATGTGAATTTCCTATACTATGAGAGGGCTCAGGAGGCTGTGAGGCTTGATGGATTTCAAATGGGACAAGTATAAAACAATGAACAAAAGCTTTAAAAGTATGCAGAGGCATTGAGAAATAATGGAGAAGGAACCCACAAGAGACAGGCTTAAGAGGATTAAGAATCTATCCCCCGTGAACTCAGAGGAAGCGGATATGAATGAGATATGGACAACAACAGAGGTTCGTAGAGTGCGAATTAAGGGATCAAAACAAGATTAATACATGAGCGTTAACACTTGAGCATTATACAGACACGAATTCATGAATAAAATTGCAGACCACTGGTAGCTACATTACACGAACCATCAAAGCAACGAAGAATGAAAGATGAAATGATATTACTGATAACATAAGAAATAGATACATACTACTCATTTCTCCATCTGGAATCCAAATAACATATCTGTATCATATTAAGTTTAAACATCTCTCCCAAATATGTATCTTAGAGCACAAAGAGCACAATCATACAAAACTACAACAAAATTATTCAAAATTCCATAACCATTCTTTCATCTTAGAACTCACTCCATAGTACATATAGAGTTCTCCTTGAGGGTTTATGATCGAATATTCTGTCATGATCGACCCACACAGGTGAAAACCAAAATATCCTAACAATCTAGCAGAGCGTGCATCAAGCAATCACTCCTGCAACAGAAAAAGCTAAATAGAATTGGGTAAAATCAAGATTTTACCATAAAACATCACTATCTAACAATAAAAAGAAACAAAAGAGTTGGCCATGGAGGCCAAATTCTAGAATCTTCGAAAGGGAGTGGTGAAAAGTGGATGAGAATAGGTGGGTGGTCTGATCTTCATCATATGATTCCACTTGCTGTTTGAAAATATCCACTCTCTAATTCTCATGATTTCCACTTCCCGTTATGGAATAACCAGTTGTGTTGTGCATGTTGAACTCTTTAGTAGAGGTTTCTCGAGCAACTAAATAAACCATAACTGCATGTTCCACCCAAAAGCCCATGCTATGTTTGAATTGCAAATTGGAAACTATATTTCTAAGGGGGGCATGGATGGTTTGTGGTATTGGATTGGGGGGGGGGTTACAAACACTGCAGAGGCTTATTGCAGGCAACTAGAGGTGGTGATGAGAGGGACTCAATGATTGACCTCTTACACTGGAATCTCTAACGTGGAGGGGGTGCGAAATAGATTATGAGCCGTTGGATGCATTGACGTGGAGTGGAACTGAAGGCAGGATGGCAGAAGTGGAAGTGGGTTTAGAGAGACTCATTTGATGACGTGGCAAGGTGGTGAGACCCAAGCTCTGCCCGCACATCACAAATCACATGATTTATATGTAAGCGGAGGGTGGTAAATGTTAAAAGGCGTGATGTGCAAAGTACGATGGTGGGGAAGGTGATGTGGCATAGACGGAGGTGGGACTGCGCCCATAGATTTCACATTGTAGGTTTTATGTGGGAGCAGACAGAGGTTAAACGTTAAAATCTGCGAAGTGCGAAGTGCGGGGAGGTAGGTGACGTGGCACGGACGGAGGTGGGACGACACCTGTAGATCAAAAATTGCAAAGTTTATATGTAAGCGAAGGGTGGTAAATATTAAAAGTTGTGAAGTGCGAAGTGAGGGGAGGTAGGTGACGTGGCATGGACAAAGGTGGCACCACACTCATAGATTGCATATCGCAAATTTTATATGTAAGCGGAGGGTGGTAAATGTTAAAAGTTGTGAAGTGCGAAGTGAGGGTAGGTAGGTGATGTGGCACAGACGGAGGTGGGACCGCTTGCACATTGTAAATCGCAAGATTAATGTGTGCGCAATGAAAGGTAAATGGTAAAAAGTGTGATGTGCAAAGTGTGATGGTGGGGAAGGTGACGTGGCAGATGGAGGTGGGGCCCCACCCACAAATCACATATCACCAGATTTACATATGGGCGGCAGAAGGTAAGAGTTAAGACTTGTGGGGGGCGATGTATGATGAGCAGGGGGATTAGTGATGTGACAGATGGATGATGAGCTGCTTACATCATTGCGGGGGTGCTCTGGGGTATGACACACCCATTGGGAGTCTGCCTCCGCAGTTATCGTGATTCGTAGATCTGTGGTCAGTGAACTTCTGGTGGATTCAACTGTGGTGGCACCAACATTGATAACTTGTGGGTTGTTTGTGCCCACGAGTTTCCTCTGATTTAAGAGTATTGTTAATTTCTTTAAGTCCCTCTTGATCATTAGCACAGGTGTTAATCCATGATGGGCGATGAAGAATGTGGCGTGATGAAAGTGGAGTTCACGTGGCCCGCGCTTGAAGCATTTGGCCTTCATCTTACCTTCTCTAGCTCTTCCTTTTCTTGACTTTGATGTTGCCTTATCCCTTCAAAAGAATCACAAGCCAAAATTGGCTCCATTGGGGATGACACACTTGTTCAAGTGTGTCGAGAACTTGCAGACCACTTGCTTGTGTTCTTCTTGATGTGCCTAGCATCATCGTTAGAACCAATTCCAAGAATCTTTAACCAAAAAACAAAACAAGAATTGATGCAGAAAAACATAACGACATATATACACTATGAGGATATGTATAATGGGCCATCATAGCCTGCTATCAGTGCTGGAAGTAAGGCTTGAGAAATTTTCCATTGGCAGGCATCTCAAGTTTTAACCAAAAAACAAAACAAGAATTGATGCAGAAAATCATAACAACATATATACACTATGAGGATATGTATAATGGGCCATCATAGCCTGCTATCAGTGCTGGAAGTAAGGCTTGAGAAACTTTCCATTGACAAGCATCTCGAGTGTATCTCCTTCCAGATTCTCCAGCGCAAAAGTATTGTTGCCTTTGACCTCTGCCACCCTGAATGGACCAAACTAGAGGGGGTCGAACTTCCCATGTTTCCCTTTGCCTGCGCACCTAACATCCCATTGCAGCACCAAATCCCCAACTTGGATTTCTCTATATTTATCTCTTTGTTCAAATAAACCTTTCATTTTTTCTTGATACTCTGCTAGTATGAGTCTTACCTATTCCCGTGTTTCATTCAACTCCACCAACTGATTCATTATTCGGATAAGGTTGTTTGGCTCTTCCTCACTTTCTTGCAAGAATTGGGCCACATGTAATGTAAGCTAAATAGGGAATACTGTGGCTCTGCCATAAACCAGTTCAGAAGGGGACTTTCCTATGGATCTTTTAGTGGTGATGTGATTTTCCCAGAGTGCAAACTTGAGCTGGGAATCCCAGTTCTTTTGATTTTTGTTGATTCCCTTCTTTAAGATCCTCACCAATGTCTTGTTAGATGATCCCACCATCCCATTCCCTGTTGTGTATCCAGCTCCAAAAATAGAAGAAGAGAGATATGAATGCCTTAGAAATAAGCCACTTCGAGGGGGAAACCTCCAATACATTACATAAATGAACAATTCTTGGATGATATAATTCACAAAACCTCCTTTCTATATATAGGAGTCCATGGGGCCATAATGTAATCCTAGTGGGCCACAATGTAAACCTAGCTGACCTAACAATAATAATTTAAGGGCACAATAATAACAAAATGGGGGTTACAAGGGTACAATAATAACAATAAGGGGTTTACACTAACAATAGTAAGGGACTATACTAGTGATATAGGGACCTAACATGCCCCTCTCCTTCAAAAAAGTGTTGTCCTCAATGCTTGAGTAGCTCTAGGTGCTTCTATATAAACTTCTCATCCTCCCATGTAGACTCTTCAGTGGGTAAGTTCTTCCACTTGATGAGATACTCTGAAATTTATCGATTTCGTAGCTGTCAAGTTCTTGTTTCCGTGACCCCTTCAGGTTCCAATATGATTTTTCCTTCCTCATCAAGTTCTGGCAATATTGTTTGAACTGGAACATTTTCACCTATAACCTTCTTTAAGCATGAAACATGGAAAACTGGATGTACTCGTGAAGAAGCAGGAAGCTCCAATTTGTATGCCATAGAACCAATCTTTTGCAACACCTTGTAAGGACCATAGTACTTTGGTGATAATTTATTATCCTTCTTAGCTTGCTTGAGGGACATTTTTTTGTATGGTTGCAGCCGTAAAAATACTCAATCTCCTACATCAAAACTTCTCTCGCTGCGATGTTGATCTGCCTGTTGTTTCATTCGATTTTGTGCCAAATTCAGGTTATCCTTTAAGAGTTGGAGAACTTCTTGCTGATGCTCGATGTGATCTTCCACTGCTTGAACCTTCGAATTTTCCCTTAAAGAAGATGTGATGGATGGTGGATGATATCCATAAAGTGCCATAAATGGGTCATTTTTGCTGCAGTATGGAAGGAAGTGTTATACCACCATTCAGCGAGAGGTAACCACTTGACCCATTGTGTTTGTTTATCAGATACAAAACAACAAAGATATCCTTCCAAACATTTATTTACTATCTCAGTTTGACCATCAGATTGAGGATGATAAGAAGAGCTATGAGCTAATTGAGTACCCAAACAAGAAAATAACTCCGTCCAAAAATTTCCAATAAAAATGGGATCTCTGTCGCTCACAATAACCCTTGGGCTTCCATGTAGCTTTTGAATTCTGTCCATAAATGTAGTAGCAACTGTACTTGCTTTAAATGGATGAGATAATGCACAAAGTGTGCATACTTGGTAAGTCTATCAACTACCACCATGATGACATTCTTTCCTTCGGACTTAGGTAAACCTGTGATAAAATCCATTGAAATCTCCTCCCAACGTTGACTTGGAATGGATAAAGGTTGTAGAAGTCCCGGGGTCTTAATTGTCTCAACTTTATTCTGCTGGCAAACCAAACATTCCGCCACCAACTTTTGAATATCAGATTTAAGGCCATCCCAAAAAAATTCTTTCTTCACCCTGTGGTAAGTTTTTAAAAATCCTGAGTGTCCTCCTAAAGGAGAAGTGTGCAATTCTAGAAGAATCTTTTGTTTTAGTTGGGAATTCTTACAAAGATACAAGCGATCTTTGTCGCATAAGGAATCATTTTTCCAACTAAATGTATCAGATGTACTAGGATCTTGCTGCAACTTTTGAATGAGTGTCCATACATCTTTATCCTTCTTCCATTCATCTCTTGCTTCGGTTATCCAATCTGGTTGGATAATAGAAATGGCACAAAGCAATGCTTCCACCTCTTCATTCTTTCTTGAGAGTGCATCTGCAACAACATTAAGCTTTTCTTTTTTGTAGATTATTTCAAAGTCATAACCCAACATCTTTGTGACCCATTTTTGCTGCTCTTCTGACGATAGTCTTTGTTCCAAAAAGTGTTTAAGACTGTCATGATCGGTTTTTACCTTGAAGTGTCTTCCCATTAGGTAAGTTCGCCATTTCTTTAGTGCATGCAGTATTGCTAACATTTCCTTCTCATAAATAGGTTTCTGCAAATACTTTCCTTTGATTGGACGACTTTCAAAAGCAATGGGTCTTCCTTCCTGCATTAAAACTGCACCAATTCCATTTCCTGAGGCATCACATTCCACAATAAAGGTTTTTGTGAAGTCTGGTGTAGCTAAGACTGGTGCTAGGCACATTGCCTCTATAAGACGTTCAAAGGCCTTAGTTGCTTCAGGAGTCCATGAAAATGCATCTTTCTTCAATAATGTTGTTAGAGGTGCTGCTATTCTCCCATAATTCTTAACAAACTTGCGATAATACCCTGTTAACCCGAGAAATCCTCGCAACTGCTTTATGGTTGTGGGAACTTTCCATTCCTTAATGGCTTTTATTTTGTTAGGGTCCACTTTAACCCCCTCGTGAGATACAATATGACCCAGATATTCCACCTCTTGTACTCCAAAGAAACATTTGGACTTTTTTGCATATAATTGTTTCTCCTGCAATAGTTTGAGCACCCTGTCAACATGTTCAACATGATCCTTCCAAGACCTGCTGTAGATTGGTATATCATCAAAAAATACTAGCACAAATTTTCTAAGGAAGGGTTTGAAAATGGAATTCATCAACCCTTGAAATGTAGAAGGTGCATTGGTAAGGCCAAAAGGCATGACCAAAAATTCATAATGACCCTCATGAGTTTGAAATGCTGTTTTTGGAATATCTTCGGTCTTCATTCTAATTTGATGATATCCTGAACGAAGATCCAACTTGGTAAAATAAATTGCTCCATGTAATTCATCCAATAATTCATCAATCACAGGAATCGGAAATTTGTCTTTAATGGTGAGCTTATTGAGCTCCCTATAATCTGGACACATTCGCCATGATCCATCCTTCTTTTGTACCAATACTACAGGAGCAGAGAAAGAACTTTGACTAGGTTGAATTATACCCGCCTCTAACATTTCTGCAATCATACGTTCAATTTCGCTCTTTTGGAAGTAAGGATATCTATAAGGCCTAATGCTTGGAGGAACAATTCCTGGAATCAAATGAATAGCATGATCATGATCACGAATAGGTGGGAGTCCTTTGGGAGTTTCAAACACCTTGGAATGATTGTCCAAGACTTGTTGGAGATCTGCAGAAATAGATGATTTTGATGTTGGAACTTCTAGTGAGCATAATTGTGAAATTATGCCTCGCTGTTCTTTCTTTAGAAGCTTTGTCATGACATTAGAGCTTATTATCCTTCCTGGCTTCCCCGTAATACCCCGTAATTCGACTTCCTTTCCTTCTGAAAAAAATTTCAAGAAAAGTTCTTGAAAATTAAAAGCTACCGTCCCCAAAGATTGTAACCATTGTACTCCTAGTACAACATCAGCACCTCCCATAGGAATGGAAAGCATTGGACTAGTCAATACATATTCCCCATGGTTAGCTTAATATTATGGCATTTTCCAGAGCAATTTATAGTTCCTCCATTTGCAACCATCACTTGACATTCTGGTGCTGGGTATAGGAAACAATTTAATTCCTTGGCTACCTTACAATGAATAAAATTATGGATGCTACTTGAATCAATCAACACTATTACCTTTTTCTTCTTGATTTGTCCTTCTATCTTGAGAGTTTGAGGAGTGGTAATTCCTGCCAGTGCATTACACGATATGGTCGGATTCATTTCTTCCTCTTCTAAGGCTGGTTCCTGGTGTATATCCTCTTCTTGTTCATTTTCTTCTTCTTCTTCAAAATCTATGTAAAATAATTTCTTCTCAGCACACTTATGACCTTTAGTGTATTTTCTATCACAACTATAGCAAAGCCCTTTTGCTCTTTTTTCTTCCAATTGTTGTGGTGTCAACCTTGTAGGTTGTGGAAATCTAGGCGTGGCAACACTTCCTTCTTTATAGAATTGAGTGGTAGGCTTCCTTGTCGCCATAATTTTACATTCAACTTTTCTTGCCAACCTGAATGCCTTCTCCAATGAATCGGGTTCCAAAACACGAATTCATGTTGGATGTTATCCTTTAGAGTACCTAAGAAGAGATCAATCCTGTGTTCCTCTGGAATATTAGTTACCCTTATATTCAATTTTTGGAAGTCCTCAATGTGTTGCCCCACTAAAACCTTTTGTTTGAGATTTATCAATTGGCTAAAGAAGGTGTTTCTCTTTGTATCCTCATAATGTGCTATCATTTCCTCCGTAAAAATTGACCAAGTGACAATTTTTTTACGGGGGCAAAGCCATCGATACCATACAAATGTATTTTTTTCTAAATGTAAAGTTGCAATGCGTACCTTTTGTGTGTTTTGCACATTATGGAGATCAAAATATTGCTCCATCTGTAGTATCCATGTTACAGGATCCTTTCCATCAAACTTCCTCATATCCATTTTTGGAATATGGTGGTTCTTCCCGCCAACATTCAAGTTTATGAAATCATGATTAACATTTATCTTGTTCTCATCATGAGGTTCTTCTACTATATTTCCGCCATTAGGAATCATTTCTTTTTTTAAGCTTGTCATCAAGCCTTCCATGTATGATTTTAGATCATTCTTCATGTTTTCCATGTTGTCTTTCATGTCATCCATCTTGGCTTCCATGCCCACTTCCATGCCATCCATCTTAGCTTCCACGCCATCCATCTTAGCTTCCATGCCTTTCTTCAAACCATCCATCTTCACTTCTATGCCTTTCTTCAAAACTTCCATTTCATTTTTTGTTGCTCTTTGCGAGAGTGAAAACTGTTGCACTTGCTCTTGTAATTTTGATAGATCATGTTGCAATTCTTCATCTTCATGAGTCATAGTAGAGCCTTCTGAAGGCTTAATGGGTGTTGAATTATTTTTGGGGGCCATTTTAGAATCCAATATTGATATCTATTCTACAAGATGCCCTTGGAATCAATTCAACTTGATTCTTCAAACAAGACTTATGCAATTCGGAAAAAAAATACACACCTTTTACTAGCTTTTAGGAGCTCGATATTGAAATTGAATTATCTCTGTAATTGAAAATATTCGATATCTAAAATTCAGCCCTGTAGTAGCCCTCTGAAGCTTCTTTCAAATGCCACAGGTCTGACCTGATTTGGATTCTCCAAGACAAAGTTGTGTCCAATCTCCCACAATGACCTAATTCTGGACTGGTTCAGTAGAACGAACTTGTACGACTTGCCACGTGTCACTGTTTTGTCCTTTGTCTCTGAAATTGATAGCCAAGAAACTACAGGCTGTGTACTTGCAACCAATTTTGACGGCACTCCAATCCAATCTCCAGAGAGAGAGTTATTGAACTTTTCCCACGATCACCTCTTTGAGATGAAATTCAGGAGCTTGAAAAAGCACTACCTTCCACAGATCATATCTCCAAAAATATTGCGAACCAAGCTCTGAAATTTTTTGAAGAATTTCTTCAGGATTTCAGCTTCGCACCATATGAATTTCAGATTCTGAACCTTCGTAGAAAATTTTTTATAGCGCAAATGCCACGATGACCTGTTTAGGAGCCTGAAAAAATACCTGACTTCCACAGATGATATCTCCGAAATTATTGCGAACCAAACTCTGAAATTTTTACACAAGCTTCCTCAAGATTTTTTCTTCGCACCCTAAAAATTTCAGCTTCTGAAACTTCGTAGAAAAAAATTTATAGCGAAAATTCCACGATGACCTGTTTGGAGCAGCGAAACCCTAGAATCCAAAGCTCTGATACCAAATGTTGTGTAACCAGCTCCAAAAATAGAAGAAGAGAGATATCAACGCCTTAGAAATAAGCCACTTCGAGGGGGAAACCTCCAATACATTACATAAATGAACAATTCTTGGATGATACAATTTACAAAACCTCCTTTCTCTATATAGGAGTCCATGGGGCCATAATGTAATCCTAGTGGGCCACAATGTAATCCTAGCTGACCTAACAATAATAATTTAAGGGCACAATAATAACAAAATGGGGGTTACAAGGGTACAATAATAACAATAAGGGGTTTACACTAACAATAATAAGGGACTATACTAGTGATATAGGGACCTAACATTCCCTTGTGGGTAGTACGTAGTGGAGTGTCCCAATAGGATGTTGTAACGCTGACAAAAATTTACAAATTTAGCTGACTTGGAGGCATGGGCATTATCTGTAATGATTTTAGCTGGGCATCCAAATCTCGCTATTAATTTCTCCTCTAGGAACTTGATCGCCACCGAATCTGTAGCATTTCTTGCGGGCACGACTTCTACCTACTTAGTGAAGTAATTCGTAGTAGTGAGGATCCATCGATGCTGATTGCTAGAGGTCGGGTGAATCTCTCCTATGAAGTCAATTCCCCACTGTTTGAAAGTTTCTTCAACATGTACTGGGATCAATGAGAGAGGTGCATACCTTTGATTTTCAGCGAACGTCTGACACTTCTCGCAGGCCCGGACACGAGCATGTATATCACCAAACAGTTTAGGCCAGAAGAAACCCACCCTCAGGAACCTGTGTACAATGGATCTCCAACTATAATTTCTGCCTCATATCCCTTCGTGGAATTCTGTCATCACTTGGTCAACTTCTTTCTCTGTTAAACACAATAATAGGATCCCCGCCAGGTCCTTCCAATACAGTCACCCATTTTCCATGATGTACTTTTGAGACCTCAACACCAAGGTGCAGTACTTGGCCTTATCATAGTTAGGAGGGTATCTCAGCATTAAAATATATTCCGCTATATCTTTAAACCATGAGGATAGAAGGTACTTCACATGCTTTTTTTTTAGTGGAAGATTCTATGCCTTGATGTGCACCTGTATGCTAGTATGCCTCCCCTCCTGTCATAAACAAATTTATCCCTAAAGCTTGACAGTTGGATTCAGACAAGATTTTTTCCAACCCTTTGCCTTTAAAGAGATTGGTAAACTTTATCTCTAGTTCGTACCCCTGAATATTGGCTATCCACTTGCCCCTTTTTCCTTCACTGTCGCCCTGCACCAGGATATCCTTCACCATTGATGTGGGCCATTGATGTGGGGACATAGGAAGTTATGGAAGATTGTAACACATAGACCCAGAATAAATTTAGAGATTTGACTAGAGAATAAGCTTGCTTCTTTAGGATATCATATTTCAGTTTGGCGTCTCGCAGGACTTGGCTGAAGAATGAAATGGGTTGTTCATGCACTTCATCATTTTTTTGTAAAAGTACTGCACCTATTATGTGAGGAGAGGCGAAAGAGAAAATAATGAATGACTTCCCATAATCTGGACTGACCAGCATTGGAGCTTCTATAAAGGCTTGTTTGATCCTATTGAAAGAGTCCCTGGATTCAGCAGTCCATCTAACCTCACTATTCTTCTTCAGTATCCTGGTGATGTTTCAAACAATCTCAACATAGTTGGGAATGAACCTTTTGAGGAAATTTATTCTTGCCAGGAACACTTGTACTTCCTTTTTGTTTCCTAGTATTGGAATGTCGTTTATCACCTCTACCCACTTTGGGTCGATCTTCACTCCCTCCTTAGTTACTATGTGCCCCAATAACTTTCCTTCCTCCAAGGCAAACATGGATTTTTGGGGATTCAGAGACACGCCATACCTGCAACATTTATCAAAGGTTCGTTGAAGGTGATCGATGTGTTCAACGTCACTCTTTGAAAATATAGTGATGTCGTCTAGGTAGATCACCACAAAATTGTCACTACAAGGAAAATACCCTCTAGCGAAGGTTATAAAGTAGGTTTTTAGTGTTATAAAATTGGCCAAAATTGTCAAAAAAAACATTTGCTACAACATCCATTTATGGTTACAAAGGTTTTGGCGGAGCTTTTAACGGTATTTCAACAAAAATAAAAAAATGGGCAGCTGAAGGTTATTACGGATGTTTTTTTCATCGGTGCGCTACTAAGGTGTCAACGCACTGGTGCATGTCATCTAGAAGGTGGCCTGGGGTGGTCGAAGGTGCAAGCACTAGATCGTCAAGGTATTAAACTGCACTGGGGCGTAGTGTTGGTGATACAACACATGGGGCCGTTCTAATTGGCCTTGGGATTTGTGCAGTGCCCATAGGTCGTCTAAACGCACTGGTACATCAAGTTATAGAAATTCACCGATGAACAATATCTAACAAATGCATCGTTTGTTCTAATTCGTATTGGTATTTTTCCGGTGCCCATAGGTTGTACAAATACCCTGGTGTGTAGACTCACATAAACGCACTGGTGCGTAGTATCGCACAACACACCGAGATTTATAATTGGTATTGGTATTTGTGCGGTGCCTATAGTTCGTAGAAACACACCGGTGTGATGTATCATACAAACGCACCGATGTACAGTAACTTACACGCACCAGTGTTCATTTTTTATTTTTTAGAAACATCGACCTATGACAATGCAATTATTGTGATTTTAAAAAATTCATTATTCATCAAAATTCGACACATCTTATAACAGTATTCATATTAATTAATTTTTTATTAATGCATTTGAATGCGATGTTTGGATTAATTTGTTATATCATATCATAATTATTGTGATTTTTTTAAATTCATTATTCATCAAAAGACGACACATATCTTATGACAGTATTCATATGAATTAAAATTTTATTTGTGCATTTGAATGTGATGTTTTGATTAATTTGTTATATCATATCATCAAATTTCACATCTCTTCATTATAATATTTAATTAGTGGTGTTACATTTCACAACAACAATGGAGAACATAATAGAATAAATTAAAACATATTTTATTATATATATATATATATATATATAAGACAATCTTTGTCATACAAAATGGGACAACTATTGGATCACTTTGTCTTTGAATTGGGACACTATGTCCATTACATTAAAAAAATTGTCTGATTTCACAGACAAATATTTCAAAAAATACAACGCCTTGCTTTGATATCCAAACATAGTGATCATCATTCTTTGCTTGAACTGTTGTCACTACTAGAGCTACTTCCATGATTTGGCTTATATTCAGGAATGTTTTGTTCAAGGTGTTGATTGTTTTCTTGATCTTCTTCACCTTCCATTTACAAACATAAAAATAAACTGTAATGAGTGTATATACATTGGTGAGAATAATGAAAATTGAAATATTACATAATATACATCAATGTAAATCGAAAATAAGTGACGTACCATAGCAAAAATTGACTCGTGAACTATACACTTTCTTTCAAAACCATGTAGTATGCCATCTTTCAAGATTTCATCTATTGGCACAGTTCCATACTTTGTTTCCTGCAAGTTTTATACCCCATAACAAATCATATATTTAATATAAAAGATTTTTTTTTCTATTAATTATAGACGGAGCTAAGTAAAACAAGATTGATAGATTCTTACAAATTCCACAATTAATTTATGATATGCCAACATATATTCACAACCCATCTTTAACCCAATGTCAATCAATTCGTCTAATGGTTCTTCTTTGTATGTTAGCACCTGTTTGAAGACATTCAATGATGATTTTTGTAAAACAACTTAAAAAATGCAAAAATGAAATCTAGTTAAGTTGTTATAAGGAAGTAACAATTACTCACAAGCTTAGATATCAACCCTTTTCTTCCTTGTCGTCCTGTTTTATGCGCTGAATGGGTTCCATTTTCTTTTCTTTTCTGCAAGAAAATACTTGAAAAATAATATTTAAAGCTAAATTGTTTATTTATTGTACCTAACGATCGAAAAATTCAATGATTACATATTACATTTGAAGAACGTTGTTGTTGAAATGGCTCCTCCTGCGATGCAATTTTGTCTGTTTATTTGACCATCTCCTTGTACACCTTTTTGGACATTCCTACTGGCATATTTCTAATATCATCTCGTTCATCTTTTGAAGTTTTCATATTCTTTCTAAAAATCTAACATGACAATAAACTATTTAATTTTATATTGATATATGAAAAGTAAATATAACAAAAGTGATATTTATAAACGATATTTATAAATAATTCCAGACAAACATATAGAGGAATATTAATTTTTCATTCCTTCTTTTTTTTTTTGTACGATTTTGCTATTAAGAGTCCAACATGTCTCATTGACCACTTCTCTCGAAACTCTTTCTGTAGCTTAGATAAAATTTGGTTCTTGGAATCATTGGATTGAGTTTTGTATTGTAAGTGGAGAAAATATCTATACATTCATTCCACTAGATCCCTCAAACTTTTGTAAAAGTTTTTCCCCCTTTCGTTAACCTCCAGCACCACTCCAGATGAGCTAAGGAGCAATTCATTTTCATTTGCATGTTATATTTTTTTTCTTTTCTTAGAAAAACATTCCTTTTCTGAGTTTTTGGTCCCTATAGAACATTAAACATATGTGAATTAATATATTGTTTGACACATGTTATCTAATAATTTTAAATATTTTATTAATCAAAATTAAAAATAGAAACTCATATTGGATCGATAGTATTTTTTCATTCACTTGATTCATTATTTTGCAATTTTTCCATCAAGCTTTTACACTCTTATGGTCCTAGATCAGAAATAATATTATCGAGCTTCGTCATTTTTTGGCTCTGCATGATACACAATAAACAATACATATTATTTAAACTTACATATAGTTCAAAAATAATATTTTTTGTAAAGAATTTACAAAGAACTTGCCTTTTTTTCTTTTCTTGATGTGTTATCAGTATTTTTTTTACTTGATCTCTTGTCAGACATTTTTTTATCAATATCAAACCTATACCATATCATTCATTAATATATTTTATAAATAAATTGTCAACATTTCATGTAAAAAAAAAACAAATCTCAACAAATCGGTGTGCCATTCATGGTGTACGCACCGACGTCGGTGGGTGGGGGTCTTATAAACATACTGCACAGATAGTACAATACCCCATACGATGCTCTATGTCAACAAAGAGCACTGATGCGTTACATGCTAACAATCGCACCAATTATCAAAGAGAAAATAGTAAAAATCATCAAGTGTTAGTTTTTGTAGCATAAATGCCCCGCACAAACAAGAAACCACCATATGTGCTCTCTATCAACTAGGAGACCCGGTGTGGTACGTTATATGTTACATGGTGCACCGATTAACACAATAAAACATTTTTTTTTGAAACATCACGTTCGCGGTGCACCATAATGAAATAGCGCATCGGTGACATAATTTACATATGGCGCACTGATTAAAAAAAATGTTTTTAATTTTTTTATCACACAGTACTTTTGCGGTGTGTTGTGGATGATTTTGTCACCCCCCTAGAGACAGCCTAGAGTTGCCATAGACCAGTGCCTAGGACATCTTAATATAGCAAGGAGCCCTTTTAGTTTGGGTTGTCAGTCCAAGAACTCGCTTACTATCTCTTGTTCTAAACAAGGAAATTAGTTTTGAATGGGACCAATCTCTCTTAGAAGCTAGTACAAAGACAAGAACAATGTAGGAACATCAAGTAAAACTCCAATACAAAGGCATCAGACAGTTAAGAGACCGCTTACTGTAAAGAGGGCCAGTTCAGATAATATATCACAGAAATTAAATATCAGATGATGAGTGCAGTGAGGAAACATAAGAAGATATTAGTTGGCATGAGACTGATACCCAGATACACAACAGAACCATATAAGGGCGCACCAATTTACGAATCCTTATATGACAATGGCGTTTTAAAAGCACCCTCCTCAAGCAACTAATATAGCAGAAAATATGGAAAGAGTGAACATGGAACAATATACCATGACTAGGCCTATTTAAAGCGCTTGACTAATTCCAGAAAGGGCATCGACAAGGATGAATCCTTACTGCAAACTAGTGAGCCACTCGCATTCTAGAACATGATACAAGAAGACAAATAGCATGAAAGAGATATTGTATTAACACATGAGAGAAATTAAGTACATCATGGAGATACTCGTAGACTAGAATCCTCTGTTTCATAACCCTCTCACCGAGACTATATCTAACCAAGCTTCATACGTAAGGATGATCAAGCTTATACGAGAGCCTTTTCACCGCACAACAATATAGAACCGAGCCAGTGAAGACTCTTATTTCTGAGTATTTATAGAACAGATCGAAAATTCTAGAGGAGGAGGTAGGTGAAGCACATTTAATGACTCAACTTGAACCAAAATGGTGGAAAACATTCGCGCCCTCCCTATGAATGATTGACTATAATTAAATGTACTTTACAATCTGTATTCAGAAATAAATGCTGGGAGATTAAAATCTCCTTATATACAATACACAGGTAATAAAATATATACATCGTGCTGCGTGTAGCTGAGGGAAAATCTGCTGCCGTAAGAGACTTGAGATAATCTTCGTTCCTGTACTGTACTCTCGGCCCTTAGCTTTGAATTTGAATTCTGGATCTTAAATGCGGGGCGAATTTCTCTGGAGGGTTCTGTAGCTCCATATCTTAGTCTTCTTTAATGGCTATCACCTCTCCCACCTACCCTCGGCTTCTTATTTTAATTTCGCCAGCAGAATATGCCCTTTGGTATGCTCCTGATCTTTGCAATGGAGGCGGCAAGTTAAAGCGCCTACTAAGTCGTTTTAAAACATGCAAAACCCACAAAAAATTAGAGAAAATTGACTCGGAGACAGGGAGTGTGGAAAAGGGAGATGATAACAACTTCGTGAAGACGAACAAATAACAGGAATACGTATGGTAGCAAAAGCGACTTGATGAAGGCTCTACAGATGGACGAAATGTGGAATTTCTTCGTGACATAGTCTGGTCGTGAGGAAGGAATAACGAGAAATAAAACATATAAACGAACACACACACACACACACATATATATATATATACATATAAAGGGTTGACGTCATGGATACATGGGGGCATGACACATGGGTGCACAGGAGAACAAGTGGAAGACTGATGAGGCGGCGGAGTCAACGGGTGGAAGTGGGTGAGAGCGACACAGTGGCAGGCCATAGGACATGGCGGACGCATGTTAACGGGCGGGCAGTTCTGGTACACCCCCACCGTTGGATAGAGATTGGGAGATCCAACGACTCACATGAATTCTGCTGCCCGGCGATTGTACAGACATTAACGCGCGGGAGAAAAGCGGTTTCCCGCCTGTACCAAAGACACGCAGCATATGACTTATGGCATCGCTGCTCCTGTGGCAAATACAGCCGCTTCGATGAGGGTGGTGTGGGGGAATACCACCAGTTTCAGGCGCGCGGGGCCCTCCATAATAAACGTTTGCCGCCCCGTTGATTTAATTAGATCGGACGATGGATATTACGCCCGAAACACAAACGATAAGCCCCCCTTTCTTTTGGCCTGTGGTCCTTGGGCTCGGGTCGTATGACAAAAACGAGGGGAGGGGCTTAGGACTTGGGGGCTTCGGCCCAATATGTTTAAATTGCGGGCTTTTATCATCGGGACAGTGTATTTTCGGAGCGGAAAAGGTGGCGATAAGCACGACATGGATATTTTGATCGCGAAGGATGTTTGCAGCAAATTTTAATGGGACCGATGGTCAAAATTTAAATGGAAGGGGAAATATGTACAACATCGGCTCCATCTGGGGACGGCATGGTCGTCCTCGGGCATGTCGAGAACACGCAGACCATTCAATATTTCACTCTGCTACTTAATTTCCTCTGCGCCCCCGCTTCAGTTTATTATCAGCATTCTTTTCCTTTATAAAAATAAAAGCCAAAACAAACTATATACAATATATACAATCAGGCATTCCCAGCCTGGGTCAGAATTGAAAATATGGTTTGAGGAATTGGCCATTCACGGGGGCATCGAGCAAATCACCCTGTAAATTTTCTAAAGAAAAGGTGTTGTTTCTTCCCAGCTTCACTATTTTGAATGGCCCAAACCACAGCGGATCAAACTTAGCATGCTTGCCCTTTTCTGCTCTGCGAACATCCCATCTGAGAACCAGGTCCCAAATTTGAAACTTTCTATCCTTTGCATGTTGATCAAATACATTTTTCATTTTCTCCTGGTATTCTATCAATTTTTGGTCCACCTGGTTCCGTGTTTCCTCCAATTCAACCAATTGATTTATCCTTCTAATCATATCATCTGGTTCTTCTTGGTTTTCCTGCATAAAACGTGCCACAGGCAGTGCCAATTGCATAAGAAACACGACTGCTCTTCCATATACCAACTCATATGGGGATTTCCCTGTTGCTCTTTTGCTGGTTATTCTATTTGCCCATAGAGCAAATTTCAATTGAGAGTCCCAATTCTTCTGATTCTCACTTATTGTTTTCTTCAGTGGTCTCACCAGGGTTTTATTAGATGAGTCAGCTAGACCATTTCCCTAGGGATAGTAGGCTGTGGAGTGAGTCAATGTAATGTTATACCTTTGGCGGAATTTTACGAACTTGGCAGACTTAAAATCCTGTGCATTTTCCGTTACAATTCTGGCAGGACAGCCAAACCTAGATATGATATTGTCCTCTATAAACTTCATTATTACAGCATATGTAGAATTTCTGGTAGGTATGGCTTCCACCCATTTCGTGAAATAGTCTGTGGCTGTCAATATCCATTTATGTTGGCCACTTGATGGGGGATGTATCTCTCCTATAAAATCTAATCCCCATTTCTGAAATGGTTCATTTACATGAATAGGGATCAAGGGCAATGCTACTAATTTCTGCCTTTCTGCAAATCTTTGGCATTTGTCACATGCTCTGACCCAAGCAAAAGTATCTGAATACAACTTTGGCCAGTAGAAACCAGCCCTCAAAATTTTATGTGTTGTAGCCCTCCAGCTGTAATGTCCTCCACATATCCCCTCATGAAATTTTGTCATTACATTCTGCACTTCATTCTCTGTGAGGCATAAAAGTAATATGCCTAGAGGGTCTCTCCAATAGAGCTGTCCATTGGAAATTATATATTTCTGAGATTTCATCCTTACAGCTCTGTATCTTACCTTATCACAACCCGGAGGACAACTAAGTGTCAAAAGATATTCAATTATTTCTTTATACCATGGACTAGTTAGATATTTCACATGTACCTTTTGGGTGGCCATCTCTAGTCCTTGCTGCTCTTCTTCCTTTTCAAATTATTCATTTGCTATCATAGATAGATCGATGCTTAGAGCTTGATGATTAGATTCAGATAACATCTTGGCAAGTCCCTGTCCTTTAATTAACTTAGTAGGCCTTATGTCCAAATCATACTCCTGAATTTTTGCAATCCATCTTCCTCTTCTACCTTTGCTGTCTCCCTGAACCGGAATGTCTTTGACAGCTGCTGTGGGGACATATGCAGTAATATGAGATTGCAAAACATACACTCTAAAGGCTTTAAGGGACTTCACCAGGGCATATGCCCGCTTCTCCAATATATTATATCTCAATTCAGCATCATAAAGCACTTGACTGAAGAAAGCTATAGGCTGTTCATATCCCTCTTCATTTTTCTGCAATAACACTCCAGCAACTATGTGAGGTGAAGAAAATGAAAATATCATAAATGGCTTGCTGTAATCTGGTCCGGCTAACACTGGAGCTTCAACGAATGCCTGTTTTATTCTTGTGAATGCATCTCTAGACTCCTGGGACCATTTTACTTCATTTTCCTTTTTCAACATATTGGTTATGTGCCTAACTATCTCTGCATAGTTAGGAATAAATCTTCTCAAGAAATTAATTCGGCCTAAAAATACCTGTACTTCTTTCTTATTTCTTGGCAAAGGAATGCTGTTTATCACTTCAACTCTCTTAGGGTCAATTTTCACACCTTCTTTAGTCACAATGTGCCCTAAGAGTTTTCCCTCATCTAATGCAAACAAAGATTTTTGAGGGTTAAGAGAAAGGCCATACCTTCTGCATTTTTCAAAAGTTCTTCTTAAATGCTCAATATGCTCATCATCATTCTTTGAAAACACTGTGATATCGTCAAGGTACACCACCAAGAACTTGTCCTGTTCTCCGAAAAAGGCTATGTCCATTGCCCTCTGAAAAGTAGCTCTTGCATTAATTAATCCAAATGGCATCCTGGCGTACATAAATGTTCCCCATGGTGTGGTAAATGCATTTTTCTTCTGATCTTCTGGAAAAACAGCTACCTGATTATAACCGGAAAAACCATCCATCATTGACATTCTGGATGCTCCCACTACTTTCTGCAGGATGTGATCCATTTTAGGCAGTGGATAATTATCTTTGAGAGATGCTCTATTTAAATTCCTGAAATCCACACACATCCTTATTTCTCCATTCTTCTTCCTAACAGGAACAAGATTTGCTACCCACTCTGAGTATCTTAATGGTACAATTATCTTGGCCTTTAGTAACTTCTTGATTTCTTTTTCAATCGAGGGAAGCAGCAGAGGGTTTATCTGTCTGAGCTTCTGCTTATATGGCTTTGCATCTTCCCTCAATGGAATCTTGTGTTGCATTATACTAACATCAAAAGTTTTTAGGTCCTGATAGGACCAAGCAAATACATCTTTATAAGATTGAAACAACTTCAAATATTTTTCTTTGTATTCTTCTGGGACTCTTTTAGATAATCTAACAATTTTAGGATCAGCATGAGTACCGAGATTCAAATCTTCCACTTGATCTTCTTCTGTTACCTTGTTTGGTTGCATGGGTACATCATCTTTGTTAAATAATCTTTCTAGAGGGACTAGGCCTCTAGGTATAACGTTTCCTTTCAGCTGCAGCATTCTGTTTCCTGCTATCTTTTCTTCCCATTCGTTTTCTGCAATATTTTCAACTTCTTCCTCTTCATTATCATCAATCTCCATATTGGAGAATTCTCCCACAGTCTCCATAAATATTTTCATTTGTTCATCATCTTCGAATACCTGCCAATGCTTTATATTATCTGGAATGGATGGTCTGTACCGTACCTCCACTTCATATCTTAGAAGCGGATTCTGAGGAGGATGGAAAGTACTGGCAGCTACAGCAAGAGAGTCTGCTACTCTGTTTTGCTCCCGGGGCATGAACTGTATGTTAAACGCTAAGAAGAAGTTTTATATCATGTCCCATACTTCATTTCTATATGCTCTGAGCCGAGGGTGTTTAGTTTGACATTCATTTTTGATCTGCCTCACTACCAGCTCAGAGTCTCCAAACACTTTCAGACACTGGATGCCCATGTTTCTAGCTGTTTGCAGTCCCAATAATAGTGCTTCATATTCAGCTACATTGTTTGTAGCCTCATACTCCAATTTAAAAGACAGTGGCACCCATTTCCCTGTAGGAGAAATCAACAATACCCCAGCTCCATTGTCTTCCCTTGAATTTGCTCCATCAAAATGCAAAGTCCAAATCTCTGATTCCTGCTCTTCTTTAGGCTGCTCAGCTTGGATCTGACCAAAAAGGGGCTCATGTGCATAATTTTGATCTTCTTCTAACATCAAACATGAAAAGTCTCCCTCTTTGTTATAAACTAGAGAATTTTCTGAGCAGTCAGCCTTAGTTACCATTTTAACAAATCTAGTCTCCCTGTACAACCTCCTTTCTTGACCTCCAAAGATTGAGACAGTAGCATATGTTAAATCCAATTTAATTGATCCCCCGATCTTGGTACCCCAGGATCTTGACAACAGCATGCCAAAGCGAGCTGGGATATCAGCAACCACAATGTCCATGACCACACTCTTTGCTGGGATTTGAGCCAAATTGACCACTAAATCTTTAATCATTCCCAAGCATTTAACCCTTTTAGAATCAAATGAATATAAATCTTTATATGGTCTTGTAATTTGCAGCCCTAGTTGCTCCATGACAGAGAGAGGCATAAGATTATGGGAAGCCCCATAATCTAACATACAATTGTGTAGCAGCAGGTCATGAATGACTAGAGACACATAAAAGGGCGGAGTAGAAGGATCTATCTCCTCGACGTGTGGGCCAAAGACTACCATGGGTCTTTCTTCTTGAAGATTTAAGCTATCAGGTGCAATTGGTATTTCAGGAGGAAGCATAAAAGAGGTAACTTGAGACTGATATACAGGCTGTTTCAATAACTCAGTCAGGGGGACATGAATCTTAATCTTCTCAAGCTCTTTTTGCAGATTAAAAGCAGATGGGGGCTTTTCTGTCACTACTTCTTTGGACTCCTTATTTTCGACTGAAGATTTAATTTCTTTTG
Organism: Pinus albicaulis; assembly: GCA_034641835.2. Taxonomy (NCBI): domain Eukaryota; kingdom Viridiplantae; phylum Streptophyta; class Pinopsida; order Pinales; family Pinaceae; genus Pinus; species Pinus albicaulis. Next base: position 544,299,670 of record CM076571.1, on the reverse strand, counting down.
ACACTGGCTCAGCAGTAGGAGGACTGACTATTTTTGAAGAAGAAGGAATCTGATCATTGGACAGTGAAGAAGCATTTAGAGGATTCTTACCTTTTTCTATGCTCTTCTTTGTTGCTGATTCCTTCTGAGCAGATGCTTCTTTCTGAGGTGGCTCCTCTTCTTGATCTTGAGTTCTGGTCCTCTTCTTTGAAGATCTGAGATCATATTTTACATTGAATTGTGCTTGCATGAAATCATAAAATTGCTTACAATAATGATCAATCTCTGCTTCTTCATCTTCTTCTTGCACTGGGCAATCCATATCATCAGTGTTTGAAAAATCCAGATTTGAGTCTTCTAATCCATAAGCTGCATCTCCAGTGGAGTCATCTGCTGGTCCTTCGAGGTACAAAGGATGAGGTATCTGGTCTTGTTGTTCCTTTGCTTCTCTCGGAAATATCTGCAATGGAGGTCTTCTATGCTGAGGATTGTATCCTCTGTTCGGAGCATTGTAATAGTTCTTGGGAGCTATAGTTTTAGCTTCCAGTTCTAGCTTGACCATCTTCTTTATCATCTTGCTTATTTCATCCATCTTGTCAGAGTCTTTGTTTTGATTAGAGGTAGAAACCTCTTCTTTGCCTCTCCCTCTAGTATCTTGTTCGACTTTTCCCTTTGACTTACCAGTGGCAGCAAAATTTGCCTCCAACTCTAGAGCATCTGTTTGAGCATCATCCAGGGTGACAGGCATTCTTTCCCACAGAGAGAAACCGAAATCAGAGTCAAAAGCTGCTATGAAAATTATCTTGGCAGTAGCCTCATGGGGCTTCATTTCAGGAGGCAGGCTCAGATATAACTTGTTAAATCTTTTGATAAACTCTGATACCCCTTCATTCTGTTTCTTCTTCATAGTATTAAACTCAGTAAGGCACATTCCATAATCTTTCTTTTCTCCCCACTTCCTGAGAAGAGCATTCTCCATCTGGTCCCAAGTGGTGATTGAATGGTTTGCCAATGTCTTGAACCATTTTCTGGCTTCACCTTCCAAGGATTGCACAAATAACCTCAGGACCACATCCAGATGTTCAACATTTAAGTTCTTTGCAAAAGAGCAGAAGGTCTCGAGGTGCTTCTGAGCATCAACTTCATTCTCACCATTAAATCTCAGCAGAATCTTCAAATAGTCTTGTGGCATATCGTTTAGCACTTGGGGCAAGGCCAGAGGAGCATATTTATTTAATAGAAAAGCAGGAACATTAGCCATTGGGGGAGGCGGGGGTTGCACAACAATTTGAGATACATATGAAGGGAGAGGAGTAGGAGGAAATGGAGTATGAATAACAATGGGAATATATTGCACAGAAGCCTGAGGTGTAGATGGGAATAACTCACGGTTAACAGCAGCTACTTCTGTGACCTCTTTAATTTCTTCAGCCTCGAAAGCAGGATGAGATTCTCCTTCGATCCAGGTATTTCCTCTACATGGAGTTTCTGAGTAAAACTCGGGTTTTTCTGTTCTAACTTCTTGAGAAGAAGAGGGCGGATGATCTTCAACGGAATATTCAGGGTTTTCAGAACGAACTGACTTCTTCTCTTTCCAAGCTCTTTTATGAATGATCTTCTCCGGGTCAGACACAGGTGTTTTCGGCTGTGAGGTATCTGACCTCAAATGGGGCTTCCGGGAAGCCAGGACTTCCAATGAAATTTATCAAATAAAGACCAGTGGAGTCGCCAAGGTGAGAAATCTGCAACTCTTCACCTCTCTGTGCTCACCTGATTAGAGAGTGAATATGAGGTGTCGAACCCAGGGAAACAGATATTCTTGAATTCGTTCCCCGGCAACGGCGCCAGAAAGATGTTGTGGATGATTTTGTCACCCCCCTAGAGACAGCCTAGAGTTGCCATAGACCATTGCCTAGGACATCTTAATATAGCAAGGAGCCCTTTTAGTTTGGGTTGTCAGTCCAAGAACTCGCTTACTATCTCTTGTTCTAAACAAGGAAATTAGTTTTGAATGGGGCCAATCTCTCTCAGAAGCTAGTACAAAGACAAGAACAATGTAGGAACATCAAGTAAAACTCCAATACAAAGGCATAAGACAGTTAAGAGACCGCTTACTGTAAAGAGGGCCAGTTCAGATAATATATCACAGAAATTAAATATCAGATGATGAGTGCAGTGAGGAAACATAAGAAGATATTAGCTGGCATGAGACTGATACCCAGATACACAACAGAACCACATAAGGGCGCACCAATTTACGAATCCTTATATGACAATGGCGTTTTAAAAGCATCCTCCTCAAGCAACTAATATAGCAGAAAATATGGAAAGAGTGAACATGGAACAGTATACCATGACTAGGCCTATTTAAAGTGCTTGACTAATTCCAGAAAGGGCATCAACAAGGATGAATCCTTACTGCAAACTAGTGAGCCACTCGCATTCTAGAACATGATACAAGAAGACAAATAGCATGAAAGAGATATTGTATTAACACATAAGAGAAATTACATACTGTGAGATACCAGAGACCAGAATCCTCATTACAGTCATAACCCCTCCTCACTGAGACCCTACGGGCTCTGAAGCTTCATACAAAAGATATTACAGGATGTATACGAGAGCCTTTTCACTGCACAGTCTGCTGATAGAAATCTGGAACCCTTACAATGTCTTATTTCTGAGTATTTATAGAACAGATCGAAAATTCTAGAGGAGGAGGTAGGTGAAGCACATTTAATGACTCAACTTGAACCAAAATGGCGGAAAACATTCGCACCCTCCCTATGAATGACTGACTATAATTAAATGTACTTTACAATCTGTATTCAGAAATAAATGCTGGGAGATTAAAATCTCCTTATATACAAGACACAAGTAATAAAATATATACATCGTGCTGCCTGTAGCCGAGGGAAAATCTGCTGCTGTAAGAGACTTGAGATAATCTGCGTTCCTGTACTGTACTCTCGGCCCTTAGCTTTGAATTTGAATTCTGGATCTTAAATGCGGGGCGAATTTCTCTGGAGGGTTCTGTAGCTCCATATCTTAGTCTTCTTTAATGGCTATCACCTCTCCCACCTACCCTCGGCTTCTTCTTTTAATTTCGCCAGCAGAATATGTCCTTTGGTATGCTCCTGATCTTTGCAATGGAGGCGGCAAGTTAAAGCGCTTACTAAGTCATTTTAAAACCTGCAAAACCCGCAAGACATTAGAGAAAATTGACTTGGAGACAGGGAGTGTGGAAAAGGGAGATGATAACGACGTCGTGAAGACGAACAAATAACAGGAATACGTATGGTGGCAGAAGCGACTTGATGAAGGCTCGACAGATGGACAAAATGTGGAATTTCTTCGTGACACAGTCTGGTCGTGAGGAAGGAATAACAAGAAATAAAACATATAAACAAACACACACACACACACATATATATATATATATATATATATATATACATATAAAGGCGTGACGTCATGGATACACGGGGGCATGACACATGGGTGCACAGGAGAACAAGTGGAAGACTTACGAGGCGGCGGAGTCAACGGGTGGAAGTGGGTGAGAGCAACATGGTGGCGGGCCATAGAACATGGCGGATGCATGTTAACGGGCAGGCAGTTCTGGTACACCCCCACCGTTGGATAAAGATCGGGAGATCCAACGACTCGCATGAATTCCGCTGCCCGGCGATTGTACATACATTAACGCGCGGGAGAAAAGCGGTTTCCCGCCCGTACCAAAGACACACAGCATATGATTTATGACATCGCTGCTCCTATGGCAAATACCGCCGCTTCGATGAGGGTGGTGCGGGGGAATACCACCAGTTTCAGGCGCGCGGGGCCCTCCATAATAAACGTTTGCCGCCCCGTTGATTTAATTAGATCGGACGGTGGATATTACGCCCGAAACACAAACGATAAGCCCCCCTTTCTTTTGGCATGTGGTCCTTGGGCTCGGGTCGTATGACAACAACGAGGGGAGGGGCTTAGGACTTGGGGGCTTCGGCCCAATATGTTTATATTGCGGGCTTTTATCATCAGGACAGTGTATTTTCGGAGCGGAAAAGGTGGCGATAAGCATGACATGGAGATTTTGATCGCGAAGGATGTTTGCAGCAAATTTTAATGGGACCGATGGTCAAAATTTAAATGGAAGGGGAAATATGTACAACACGGTGCACTGGGATAATACAGTGCACCGATGCGCTAGGTTCCGCAAGGCCCACCGATAAAAACCAATCGTTTTTTCAAAAATTCACGTAATGGCCGACATGGATTGGGATCCAACTATGCAAGTCATCCCGTGGGTTGGATGACTTAGGCCTATATATAGCAATACAAAAACCCTATAAATCTAAAATGAAATGCCCTAATTTTGAAATCACAGAAACAAGGAGAATAAAGGGCAGAAACAAAAAGAATGTAGGGTTTAGGGTAAAAATGGATTTTATTTTTTTATTTTGTTTCTGAAAATGAAAAAGAAATTGAAATTTTTTTCTTACTGCATAAAAAAAACTGCAGAAAAAGTAAAAATAAAAAAATAAACTTTAATCACGAGATCATTTGAAATTCTATGCTACAAGGTTTAAATCCCCAGAGGTTTGGAATTTTGACTGTCTAAATACTTCTGTTCAAACGTATTTTGCTCCTCCATAGTGCTCTCATGCTCTGTTGCTCGAGGTATGTCTCTTGAAAATCTCTGGCTGAATTTTTTTGCAAAAATATTGAAATAATGAAAAGTGTTTAGTAATTAAAGAATTGTTTTATGAACTTAGATTTTCAAAATTATTTTTCTGCCCATTTTTCAATTTACTACTCTTTTTTTCACTTGAAGAAAATAGAGTTGCACTTTTTTTATTTGTGGTTATTTGTCATCAGTGCGTCACTTAATATCACTGCACCGGTGCGTCCGTTTATATCGCGACACCAGTGCCCAGTAACAAAAACGCACTGGTGCGGTGATCTGTAATGCACCAAAATTACTTTTAGGTGTGTGCACAAAAAAATATTTTTGATTTTGCTCAAATGCAAGGAGAAACTATCATAATTTTATCGAATGGATAATTCTTCAAAATCCAGCTCGTTCCATAATATTTCTCAAAGTCCATCGCGGAGTTCTCCCTATCCATCTCAAGACATAATATTTACTTCAGATTTTATTTATATTTTCATTATCTAATTGAATTTATGTTTTTTATCCATGTCAGTCATGCATAGATTAATTAAATTTATAATGTATAAAAATTTGCAGGTTAATGCAAATTTAGAATTGAGTTCAGATGCAAAAAATATTCAATCTTTAGCTCCAAAACGTCGGAAGCTCTTATCAGGAGTAGCATACTGCAAGGCACATTTGGTAGATGAAAATGGACAACCACTTCACCCTGCCAATTGTAACAATATTGCATCTTCTAGCGACAATCCTGGGACACTAATGATGGTAATAATTATAATTTTTTGATATATTTATTAATGTAATTATTTCAACGTCAAACCAATTAATCATGCAATATTTTCAACGTGGTTACTAATTGATATCATATATTTTTTACAAATCATGTTCAATTTTTTTTTTTTAAATTATTAAGATTCTAGTGATGATGAGAGACCTACCTACCATCTTCCATTGCACCCCACAACAATGTTAAATCGACAGAAGACTAAATTAAGAGAAAAAATCGAATAGGAACGATACCAAGAATGGTTGAATCAACTACCGATTCAATTCCTGCTACGTCCAAATTCACCAATTGGGAATGACTACAACAATAGTAGTTATTCACAAGCTGGCAATGTAGGAAATCAAATAGAGGTTGGTATGGATGATTACTTGAGGGATACGACTGCCATGGAATCAATGTTGTTAGATGAATTCCAAAACGATGATCAACTAGGGGATGATGCTCATATCACTAACACCTTTTTCGAAAGCCTTAAATTTTCTTGCACCACCCCTCTCTTTGGACTTGGCGATCAGTCAAAGTCTAGCCAGTTGGGGAAAAATATGTTATTGTACAACTTGAAAGCAAAGTTTGGCTTATAAAATGCATGTTTCTCGGAAATTTTGAGGTAAGTTACCATAAAGTCCCCCCTTATATAAATTTGAGAAATATAATCAGTACAATACAATGAACATTACGAATGGTAAATTTTATGAACGTTAATAATTATATCTGAATTAATGTACATTTATTAATATTTTTTTCCATGATCACCAACTACAGGTTATTCAAAGATAATGTTCTTCCAAGTGATAATGTCTTGCCTGGTAGCTGTGAAGAGGCAAATAAATTGTTGAAAATGTTGGGTGTTGAGTACATATCATATCATGCATGTGTAGAAATTATACAATATGCATGTATATTACTGAATTCTCCTGATCTAACTATTTAATCCTTATGTTAAATACAAAATCATTCCACTTAATACTTTGCGGAAATTAAATCACCAATTGCAAAACACATATGAAGCAAAATCGATCGCACATAACAAGATGTTTTACCGGGAAAGCTTAAAGCTAAAAACCCCAACTATCATATATTATGTGTATCAATGGATCATGAAACAATATCATATATCTCATACAAATCTCAACTCATAGAGCTCTCAATAAAATATACAATCATCTCACATTGTCTTGCAGAAATTTGCATATCTATGCACCAATTTCTTGCCTCCTGACAGCCTGCCTCCACTGCGCAATCTCTGCTGAAGAAGAACCCTGAATGAATTCGACCTTGCCTTGCCTTGACTGCGCAATCCTCATAAGCATATCCAATGTGTGTGTAGATGCATTGAATGCATCACTATAGTCACAACAGATAGTCCATCTCACCCTTTCACCTATCTCTCCAATGGGTCTCCACTAGTTCTGACATGCAAGTAGTTAACTGTTGTATTTGTTCAATTGCAAGTAAGACACTGCTTGTGAATTAATTAAATAATTAATTCACTCATATTGCACTAGTGTATGTTTAGTTACAACTAGCACAACTGAGTTTAACTCACTGAACTGAGTTAAACTAAATAACAACTCCCATAACTACTCTTCCACCTTTGTTACAACTCTGCCACAATCAGTTATAACAAAGTCCACCATGCATGAGTCACCAACCAACCTTGGAATTCGAAATTCCTTCAATCAACTGGTTTGTCACATCATTTAACTGAAATCAAGTGCTCCAAGAGAATAAGTTATTATTTATTGTCTAATTATTATTAAGGGCTAATAATAATCGACATGCATTCTAATTTTAGACAAGCGATCTATAAATAGACTTCGCCCATACATCTAAAAATAGAAACTCATCTAAAAATATATTTTTCTCAACCATCTAGAATTAGCCTCCTACTAATTTTATATTTTTCTCAACATGTCTAAAAATAGACATACACCTAAAAATAGCCTGTATGGGTCCCACCTAGTTTAGGTGCTTATTTTTCACTAGGATCAAGGATGATGTTTTCGGATGCCTCTTTCATTGTTTCTTGTTGCAATCTTCAACACTCCCTCTAAAAAATAAAGGTATGTCTTTGCATGCCCCTTGCAACTCCATGCATCCACCCTGCAATACTTGCATGCAACACTTCCTAAACTAAATAACCTCCAAACAACTGAAATGCATCTGTCATCAAAGTCTTCTGACTTCTACTGGTGCTAACTGCACATGTCTTCAGGAACCACTGCAATGTTGAACTCTGCACCCATGCACTCTGCACTTTCTATCAACTCTGATCCGCACTCCAGTATCTGACACTGCCACTTTGATCTGATTGCATCAATCCAACTGATCATGCTACTACTGCTATGTGGGCTCCTTGTAGCCAGGTTTAATTCATGAGATCCACACAATCTGAATGAATCCTGCCCCGAAATATCCTCTTGGGATTATACATGCATGTCACCCCACCTCTCACCTAGTGGTATAGCTGCATGCACTCCCTCTGCCCATCTGGCACGAAATTTATGCATGAGTGGTTGCTCCCACTCCATGATCCTCATCTTGTGGCTACTCCACATCCCGAGGTTAGCTCCCTCTCAAGCGTCAATTGCATGGCTTTCTCATACTTCCCAATAGTAGGAAGCTCCATAGAAATCCCATCTACTTCAAGTCTATAGATATTCTTAACTTTAATCCTAACCTTCTTGGCTTGCCCTATTGCTTTGTGTCGCAGGAAAACTTTTCCTTCACTAAAGACAACATCATAGCCTCTATCCTCTAACATTGCGACTGGGATTAAATTATTCTTTAAACCTGGAACATGCATAAAATATTTTAAATGAAAGAGCTTACCTAATGCCCTCTGAAAGGTAATGGTACCAATTTTGGTCCCAATGTATCATCCATCGTCGCCCAACTCAACATGCATCTGGAGATATTTCTCCACCAAGTCGCTGAAAATTTTCTCATCTCCCGTCATGTGAAAGGAAGCACCACTATCAAAGTCCCACCCCAATCCTAATGCACTAGACACCATGCATGTGATCAATAAGAAGTCAAGATAAAATTGCGAGGCAATAGCCTCACCAGCTTTAGCTCCAGTAGCCATCTTGTTCTTCTTCTTATCTGGATAATTTGTGGCAATATGTCCAAACTCGTGACAGTGAAAACACTTCACTTTGGACATGCTGTACTCCTTGCCATCTTCACTAGCCTCAGATCTAAAATGAAATTTAATCCCGTTCTTCTTCTTCGCCTTGGAAGCCAAGGCCCAGTCCTCTTCATCATCATGCTTTGATGAAGAGCCATCCCTGGTGGTCTGCCTTATCTCCTCCTGCACTAGATCTGATCACAGTGGCTCCCAATTTGGCAGTTTCTCCCATCCATTGACAAAGTCTTGATATTTGTGCCAACTCTTCGGAAGCCCAAGGAGAGGCAAGCTCATCAAGTCATCATCCGCAACACTGAATCCTACACTCCCAAGCTCATCCATGCATTGGACAAACTTTGTCAAGTATACTCGAATAGTGTCGTTATTCTCCATCTTGATTTTTCTAAGTTTATTCTTCAGTGCCAATTTCCTATGGTCACTGCTGCCTTGGAAAATATATTTCAAAGCCTTCCACATATCATATGGAGTGGCTTTCCCATGAATGCTTGACACAATATGGTATTTCACACGTTCCAATAGAATCCTCCTCACCCTTGCTACTTTCTTTTGCCATGCATTAAGTAATGCAGCATTTGTTGAAGTAGGCTTAGGAACATCTCTGTCAATGGATTCCTTCAAGCCATTATCTTCAAGCACTGCCTCCATCCTATCCTTCCATGAAATGTAATTCGAGCTCCTATCGAGTGAAAACTCTAACCGCAAACCATTGAAATCTATTTCGATGTTTACTCAACTATCACACCAAGAAATTATTGCAACAATTTGAATTGTTTCCACCAGCACAAAACTTAGCACTGCTTCAATATTGCAATAATTTCTGCTATGATACCATGTAGAAATTATACAATATGCATGAATATTACCAAATTATCCTGATCTAACAATTTAATACTTATGTTAAATAAAAAATACTTCCACTTAATTCTTTGCGGAAATTAAATCGCCAATTGCAAAACACATATGAAGCAAAATCAATCGCACATAACAAGATGTTTTACCGGGAAAGCTTAACGATAAAAACCCAAAATATCATATATTATGTATATCAATGGCTCATGAAAAAAACTCATATATATCATACAAATCTCAGATCATAGAGCTCTCAGAACAATATACAATTGTCTCACACTGTCTTGCAGAAATTTTCATATCTATGCACCAATTTCTTACCTCCCGATAGCCTACCTCCACTGCACAATCCTTGCTGAAGAAGAACCCTGAATGAATTTGAAATTACCTTTCCTTGACTGCACAATCCTCATAAGCATCTCCAATGTGTGTGTATATGCATTGAATTCATCACTATAGTCACAAAAGATAGTCCATCTCACCCTTTCACCTATCTCTCCACTGGGTCTCCACTGGATCTGACATGCAAGTAGTTAACTGTTGTATTTGTTCAGTTGCAAGTAAGACACTACTTGTGAATTAATTAAATAATTAATTCACTCATCTTTCACTAGTGTATGTTTAGTTACAACTAGCACAACTGATTTTAACTCATTGAACTGAGTTAAACTAAATAATAACTCTTATAACTACTCTTCCAACTCTGTTACAACTCTGCCACAATTAGTTATAACGAAGTCCACCATGCATGAGTCACCAACCAAACTTGGAATTCAAAATTCCTTCAATCAACTGGTTTGTCACATCAGTTAACTGAAATCAAGTGCTCCAAGAGAATAAGTTATTAGTTATTGTCTGATTATTATTAAGGGCTAATAATAATCGACATGCATTCTAATTTTAGATAGGCGATCTATAAATAGACTTCACCCATACATCTAAAAATAGAAACTCATCTAAAAATATATTTTTATAAACCATCAAGAATCAGCCTCCTGTTAAATATAGATTTTTCTAAACATGTCTAAAAGTAGACATACACCTAAAAATAGCCTATGTGGGTCCCACCTAGTTTAGGTGCTTATTTTTCACTAGGATCAAGGATGATGTTTCCGGATGCCTCTTTCGTTGTTTCTTGTTGCAATATTCAACATCATGTCCAAATGGTTGTATTATATATAGAGGAGAATATGCAGATAAAGAGATATGTCCAAAATGTGGGCATGATAGGTATGATAAATAAAAAAAGTAGGGTAAATCATGTACTGGTCCTCCTTTTTAGATATTGAGGCACATGCCTATAATCCCAAGGATTCAAAGGCTCTTTTGTTGCAAATAATTATCTATGTTGCAGGGATGGCACGCCTCACACCGAAGTGAGTTGTGACTTATGTGAATCCCAACTGATTCAATAGCCATGAAATATATAGAGGATACATGGCCCGAAAAATTCAAGAATGAAGTACAAAGTCTACGACTTAGCATAGCCATGGATGGCGTCAACCCATATTCCGTCCAGAACACCAAATATTTTGTTTGGCATGTAGTAGTGATCAATAAAAATACCCCCCCATGGTTGTCTGTGAAGAATGAACATTTTATGTTGGCTCTCATAGTCCCTGGTAGAAGACAAGTGAAGAATACAAATGTCTGCTTACAACCACTGGTAGATGGATTGAAGGAATTATGGGATGGGATAAATGTGTACGATGTATCAAGACCCATCGCAGTGGAGAGGAGTTTTATGTTGTATGGAATATATGCTTACACGACACATTATTATCCAAGCTTAGTATTTTTCTCTGGTAAATTACATGTTTAATTTATTGACTTGTTTATATACAGAACAATATTATTTCACATATTAGTTATTTAATTAGTTGTAATTGTTATGATCTTCATGATATTCTTTAACATGCCATGCATATTAATTTTACATAATAATATCGCATGTCTTGTAACAAACGGGTGTTTTGGATGTAAACGTTGTGGGCCTTCTCTGAAAGCTAGATGGTCCAAAAACCTATGAAAACTAGTGTATGATTTCTCCAGGGTATTCCTCCTAGAAGAACACCCTTACAGAAGAGCAGCATCCACTTTCAATGGTAAACGAGAGAGAACCCAAAGGCCTCAAATAACAACACCAGCTGAATTACTTAGGGCATATGAGAGAGAGAAGGAGAGTGATTTCATAGAAATGTTCGATTCAAATGGGGAGCCTATGTTCGATGATCTAGAATTCTTCGACACCTATGTTGAGAAATTACCCATTGGTTTGAAAAGGAAGTCTATCTTTTAAAACCTCCCATATTTGGAGCATCTTAAGATTACCCACTTATTAGATCCCATGCATATATTTAAAAATGTTTCATCTTCTTTATGGAGGCACACATCATCACAACAAAGTGACGCATTGGCTGTTAGGAAAGATCTTATTACTTCAAAAACTAAAAAGAAACATTGGCCAAGATGATTAGAAAGTATGGGATCAGAGGCAGGTGCTAGTCCCTCTAATTCATGGTATTTCAAATAAGGTGATGTCCCATGGATTTTAAAAAAAGATGATATTTCTTTGGCAAAGGAAGTTATAATGGGTGTGAGGGTGCCAACTTCATACGAGTCTTCACTACAATGCTGCTTCACTGTGGATGACCATTTTTCGGGGTTGAAATTGCATGACCATTTGAATCTTCTAAGAGTAAGTATAATTTGAAAAGCATGATTTTATTATTTTTTATATTAATAAATTTTATCCCATGCAGGGATCATAAAACATAACTAATTTTGTATATTATTTCACGTTTTTATAACTTTGTAGTTTCATTATCCTTTGTTCGTGTGTGGGTGTGTGAAACATGAGTTCCCTCAAGACCTAGGACGTGCCATATCTAAATTATCTACATTTGTACGTTGGATCACGTCAAAGGAGATTCATGTGGCTAGCATTCCACGGTGGTGTCAAGAGATAGTTGAGATTTTTTGTATGTTTGATAAGGAATTGCCGATGAGTTTCATGGACTTGTAGGTTCATATTCTAACCTACCTAGTAGATTAAGTTATATTAGTTGGGGTGGTTTCTTGTCGTTGGATGTTCTTATTAGAGAGGTACATGAAGAAATTGAAAGGTTTTATTCGACAAAGGGAAAAACCCAAGGGGTCTATGATGGAGGGGTACATATCATATGAGTGTTTCTATTATGTGAGTGAGTACATCAAGCAGATTGACAACAGACTAGGTGTGGTGATTTTGGACGATGAAAGGGATGAAGACAAAAGAGAAGGGGAGTTGTTCCAAACGAGTGGAAAAAAGCACTTGATAAATATTCATGTTGAACTTAGATATAATGTATATTTTCATCTCTATGTAATATATAATGTTGGTTTGATTTCATCAGTGAATGAATAAATTAAAGCAATCAATAAATTCGTTCTTTACAATTCTCAAGCAACACAACCGTGGGTCACATTGTACGAACAAAAGAGGATGATATGGGATAGTGACAAGAAAGAATTCAAACGGTTCAATGGTAGAAGTGTGCCTTATCCTGATCATTTAAAAGAAAATATGCCAAAAATATGCCCCAATTATTAGGTTCATGACCAAGTCAGAGAGAAATATGGTGCAACCGGTTGTTACCCTGTGCCGAAGAGGATGCGCTAAACACAGGGATTGGGTGTAGCAAGTCGGTAATAATCTATTTAATTTATATGCACATTTGAAACTTATAAGAGATATATATTTCATATTTTAACTGTTGGGGTTTTTCTTGGATAAACATCTGTGTTTATGTTAATTTTTTTTTGTTGGTTCTTTTTCATGATTATTATTCCTCTCGATAAATAATTTATTTCTATAGTTAATTTCTAACAAATGGTATAAGAGCTATTTTGGCTTTAGAGGGACGCCTCTATTGTCAAGGGTTTATTTGACTGTAGAATCTATTCACAGTACTGGGCATAAGGTCTCTTGGTGGTTGGAGAGATCTGACCGTAGATCTGAAAATAAAGAAAGGTCGATATGATGTCGTTAGTGGTGGATCAAATCACTGAGAACGACATATTGGAGAAACCATATTCAAGCTCTATGTGGTACATTTGGGCCACGAGCCCGGGCCACACGAGGGTAGCACCAGGATAAGGTGGTGTATGGTGTTTTCTGCTCTGATCGGCAAGGAAGAGCCAGATTGTCAAATTTCTGTGCTCCAACAGGTCGGTCGGCCTCGAAAACAAATCAAGCAGGCAGAATGAGCATGAGCTCGTGGAATAAGTCGACGGTCAGATGATTAGAAAGGGAATTTGATGGGTCTTGGCATGGGGAAGAGTGGCTATGCTAAGATTCTCATGGCCTTAGGTGCAGTTTGGAGTCTGTCAAATGAGCAGAGCCAAAGCGCCATGAGCAGGGAGGAGTTTCGGCGTTGAAAACTGGGAATGTTATATTGGCAGAAACACAAATTTATGTTTGACCAAAGGCCATGAGCTGGAGAAAGGTATCAATTTTTTTGGATGTTTGAAAGCTGGAGACAGGAATTTACCATATCTGCGTATATGTTACCGCAGAGACCGTGAGCCCTAGGAGGAGGAGCCACAACAAAGCCGTGAGTTCTGTGAGCTAACTGTTGTGAGCTGGAAACCGCACCGTGGAGGTTGAGTACTATCTATTCTTTCATCTGCAAATTCAAAGCTGCTATTACAAATACAGATTTTATTTTGGACTGAGGGTTTCGACGATGGACGAGGACGCAAAATTTTCAATTATTGGTGCAAGGAGTTTGGTGTTGCTGGAAAGGAGGCAACGAAATTTAGATCTGGTCATATTTGGCATGCGCAAAGTTTGAAGCTGCCACTTCAGAAATTTTCTGAGCATACTCCCACTGAATAAAGGAGTAGACGAGTGCACATTGTGTGAAATTCTATTTGGAAGGCGATGGGAACCTCAAGACTAATCAAGAAACAAATCGAGAGCTAACATTGAGATCAAGATCAAACATGAAGAACCAGCGGGCGCTAATGATAGGCATTGAATACACCATAATGACCTGGATTTCGACTACATCAATTGAACTATGGTCATCAAAGGATAGTGGAATAGTTTTCTGGTGGGTGAGCCCCACTCAAGAGACAAAGGAATACTACCCACTAGGTTGATTACAAGCGTGGGACGACAAGTGTTGTAAGGGTGTAGGAACGATGGAAAATCCATGGACTTGTAGAATGACATTCGTGGATGGGGACCCTTGGTGATGTGAGAAACCGAATTGGTTTCTTGGCTATATGGTGGTTAAGTATTTTTCACCAGGGCTGAGAGTTTATGAGGGAGAGAATATGTGCTAGAATAACAAGCCATTAGCTGTGTTAGGAGAGAAAAGTGTTTGACAAAATGTGTCAATCAAATTTTTTGAATAACGTCAAAATGAGAGAGGATATTTGCAGGTGGATTAATTAAAAGTTGATGAACCATGTATCTGAAGAGTCTAATTCCTAGAGGATTGGCAGTTACAGAGGCTGGTGACCCATGTAATCTGGTAGATGGATTCTTTTTATATGGACATTGATTTCATATGTATAAAGATAGTCACAATGAAAACAAAAAAACAAAAAAAAAATTATTATAATGGAGTTAATTTTTTATATGTAAATGGGCATACTGCTATAAGACCTGGTATGGCATGCGTACCCCTGGGTAATCACTGGTAAATTCTGGGTTAGACCTAGGTGATAGGGGGATGTCAATTTAACAATTACCCTGGGTAAAAATTTGACGGGGGAAGAGCTAGAGTGAGCGGGGTTGTCTCATTTAGCAGGTTTGGCTGGATTTAGTCAATAATCCCCAAGTCAAGTTTAAGGGGGGGATTGTTAGGTAAAAATGACTCGGGATAGAGTCAATGTTGACTAGGGTAAATATTAGTGGTTTTGGGGCACATGGTATTGTGCACCCATGGTTTTAGCCCATCGTATTGCATGTAATGGAGCCTATAAAAAACTGGGAAGACTTCATTGTAATGTAGGCCTAGAATTGAGCGGTGAAGGCTCACTTGGCTAGATTGGCCAGGGTTTTGGCCAATGTTTAATGAAATTTCATTGGTTGGGTTTTTCCCCAGAGTTTGGGGTTTTTTCTGGATAAACATCTGTGTTTATGTTAATGTTTTTTTGCTGGTTCTTTTTCATGATTATTGTTCCTCTCGGTAAATAATTTATTTCTGCAGTTAATTTCTAATAGATCAAAACCTAGTATGAGGGATGCTAGGTTACGTTGGAAAGATAAAAGAGATCATTGAAGTGGATTTCTCTTCTTTGCAATGTGTTATTTTTAGGTGCAAGTGGTGGGACACCTTTGATTGGAATTATGTAAAGGAAGATCACGATAGTAGGCTGATATGTATCAACTCTAGAAAGATGTGGGATGAAGCTAAGGAGCCCTATGTTTTCCCCAAACACTGCAACCAAATGTTTTTTTACCTAGATGTGTTGGATAGGGATTTGTGGTTAGTATTGAGACATGACCCTAGATCAAAACATATTTTTGAGAACAATAGTGTTATCATGCCATGCGAGCTGGAAGATAATGCGAGTGATCATGAGAACTGAGAGTGATATGGTACATGTGTTATTTGATCATCAATATTTATACTTTTTAAGATGGGTTTTTCGAAACATTATAATACACATTTTGAATTAATTGATAATTTGAATTGTGTTAATGTTAAAATCAATATTTCACTTGATAATTTGCAATCATGTTGATCTAAAAAACAATGGCGTACTGTATAAAGTTATTTTTTTTGTATGTAAGATCATAATAAAATACAATTACAATTACAATTTTACTATTTTGCATACAATTACAATTAAAATTACAATTAAAATTTTAGAATTTTACATACAATTACCATTAAAATTACAATTTTACAAGTACAATCATTTCACAGTTATACAATTAAAATTTAGAAATATTTTACATAGAATTACAATTAAAATTACAATTACAATTAGAATTTTACAATTTCACATACAATTACAATTAGAATTTTAGAATTTTACATATTTACAATTACAATTTTACAAATTTAAATTTTACAATTACAATTACAATTTTATAATTTTACGTACAATTAGAATTACAATTATGTCAATTTCACAATTTTACATATATACAATTACAATTAAAATTAAAATTACAATCATTTCACAATAAATTAAACATTACAATTACAATTGAAATTTTACAAATATTTTACATATAACAATTATAATTAAAATTACAATTAATACAAATAAAATTACAATTTTAGAATTTCACATACAATAATTAGAATTACAAATATTACAATTTTACAATATCATGATCATTTAATATCAAACTAATTAATAAACATCACGATCATGATCACTATTAGTCATCCATAATTTTCACTATCTGAAGATGACTAAGTATCGGCTCTAGATTTCTAGAAACAAATTTCATAAACTTTGTGAGTTCTATAAATCTCACTGCCTTCATCATCCTTAAGATAATTTCTCACTATTTCAGCATTCCATCATGTTCAGTTCTTCTTACCAGTCCCAGAAAATGCATTAGTGGCTTATGCCACTCTTTCTATCTATATGTTTTCACCTTTGGCCCAAATCATCTATTTTGTTTTGCCTAAAAAACCCCACACTACTACGTAAGCCCACTAATCAAACAACTTTGTTGTGTCTCCCAAAATACTCCCAAACACTGATGGTATCAAACTATCTCTGTAGGCTCTTTAGATAAATCAAGTACATTGGATTTTGGATCTTCAATACATTAGTTTATCATAAACTCTATCTTACACTTGATGATCCCAAATCCTAGGTCTCAGTCCAAAATCCAAATCCTAGAAAGCTTCCACTAGGTCACCTAGGGTTTTACAAAGTTAGAGTGGATTTGGTATCCTAACAACTCTATTTTTCCTGCATGAAGAAACTACATTCAAAGAAGAAAAAGACAGGTGATCTTGTCCCAGAATGATCAAAGAGGTCACTAAAGGAGGCCTTTTGGTCTAAAGAACAAATCTTACAGGAGGAAAACTGCCCCTTGCTCACATTTCTACAAAAGGAACAAATGGCCATCATCCTGGCAAAAGGTAAGGTAGTAGGAGAATCATCACAAATAGACCATCAACAACAAAAATAAAGCAGCAAGGCCTATGTTTTGGAAAATCAAGTTTTATGACTGTTTTGACCAAACAAGTAAATCAGTCCAAGAGCTACAGAAACAAGGGTCACCTCAACTCCATCAGTGCACTATTGAAGGTCTTTAGAAATAATAAATGATGTTTAAAAGGTTTTGAGAACTTATAAGACAACACTATTTAATTTTTTCTAACAACCCTAAAACCTAAAGTTTGGGGAGATGGACAAAAATGGTCTAATGATGACAAAGAGCCTCCTTCATAACAACAGATGGCTTCAAAGGGATTCAAGCTGCCCTCTAGGGTTTGGAAAAGAGGCATTGAATCCACCTCACCAAATATACAAAAGGCAAAGAGTATTAGTACAAAAGCATGAGGTTTCAAAAGGTAAAATCATAGGTCTTAAGAGATCAAAGGAGGCAGACAAGAAGCATCGTATCCCACTTCATGAAAGAGAAAAAAAGAGCCAGAAATATTAGTGCAAGGGTTTGGATTCTCAAAAGAGTAGTTAGAGGCATTATCAAATGGTCAAAGGAAGGTAAGCATGAGGTAAAATTGCCTAAAGAGGTAATTATGATAAGCATGGTTTTCACTATTGAAGAAGAAAGGTGTTAAACTCCAAAAGACAGTGATCAAAATCAAAACGTTGCGTAGGCACCTACAAGAATAGAATTGGCCCATCGAAAGACACAAAAATAGTTTAATTTGCTAACCTTCCCAACCAGAGATACATCACTATCAACATGGTGAAATAAACAAACATATAGCTGGCCTAAGAGCAGTAAAGCCTCCAAAATGTTTTTCTTATCAAGAGCATATTCTGCAAGAGATAGATTAACCTTGAGTGACACTTCTATAGGACTGTCACAAAAGGTTACCTACAGGAAAATTGGTAAGGACAAAAAAACCAAATTTTTTTTACAATTATGGCCCACATGAAGACTAAAGGGATTGTTGATGCTTGCTGCTGCGATTTTTGATACTAGGAGGTTTTTCACTGTTTTAAAGAAAAAACAGGACAGAATGTCAATTAAAGGAAAATATGTAAAATAATTACAAATATGTTGTTTGCAAATGTTAAAACATCATGAAAAGGTTCATGTTTACAAATGACGGTAAAGAGAAAAGTTTGAGCTAGTTGAAGGGTTTGTGAGCAAAAGGAGAACATCAAGATGCTCTAGCAAAGAAAAAAGCCATTTTTCTTAGGTCAAACTGCCACCTACAGGACCAAAAAATGGTAAAAAAGGCAGTAAAAAAGTAAAGAGAAATAAAAATTAGGAAAGTGGGTCTTGGCATGAAATTATTATTTTCAAAAGGGGTATAAAAACCTCTTTTCCCTCTTCCCTCAACTCATTAGTGTCTTTGCAAAAGAAAGGAGAGTTTTTGAAGAAATATTTAGAGTTTTGTGTGAGTTTGGTGAAAACATTACAGGCAATATGCACCTGGATGTCGGCGTTGTGCACAGAGGAGGCACCAAAACTGTTAATTTACACTACGATGCACACTGGGAGGGCAATGCTACGCACATATGAAGGTGTTGCACACAGGCTCAAACCGGCCCGACTTGCCGACATTTCACACAGCGCTACGCTCCGACAGGTCACGACATCTCATTTCACTACCTGACTCGCCCACTGAAGGCCTCAGGCGCCGCGCACAGACCTGCCAGCCAGATCCGACCCGACGCTACGCACAGGAGGGCCCGATTTGAACGGGCAGTCAGGTTTCATTACGCACCTGCAGTTTTTTGTCAAAATTGCTCAGAAGATTGCCCAAATCAAAATTTTCTGCTTCCAAGCCCCCGCATAAAGTTAAACAAGGTTGGTCATCCCTCTTTTTACCTTCAAAATTGATCTCTTTACATGCACAATCAAAGGAGAGTTTCAAAACCCTAAAAAATTGGCCAAACCCTAAACCTTCATGCCAATCAAGATTTTGACCCTCCAGGGCAAGGAATTACCAAGTGAAAGGTTGTCATAGGTGTAAAGACACTCAGTGCCAACAAACCTACTTCTAAATTCTGAAACACTCCTTGAATACTTCATCTTGCCCTCATTTGCTGAAATTTGCCCTCACATCACTCATTTTCCCTAAATAGACCTAAAGGCTCTCAACCAGCTAAAAATATTTTTGTCCTTGACTAGTCACCATGTCTGAGGAAGAAAAAAATACTAGCAGTGATGAAGGCCAAAGGCTTATCAATCCAAAAGACAAGGGAGGAAGGGTTAATAGGTTTGAACCTTTAGATACCATTCAAATCACCTCTTCTCCCATGATCCTTGCATGTTTTCAAGATGTTGGATGCTATCAGTTTTGTGAGAGGGTTAAGCAAGTCCAAATTCACTCAGACTTGACTAGGTTGCTCATTCTCAACCTACAAAATCACCAAGTAACCCTAGTAGGACTACAATTTGAATTATCCTCCGAATCCATTTCTAAAGCCACAAGAATACCAGATGTTGGTGAGAGATGGTTTAAACAGAAGAAATTGGACTTGAGCTACTATGAGCCCTTCCTCAAACCTAGCTGTCAACAAGGCTGCAAGGCTATTTTCCACTTCTCCCACCTACTAGAGAGGTATGCCCTATTGATGAGGTAGATCATCAAGTACTTCACTTGTGAGGGGAGGTACTCCAGGGTTTATTCATATCACATAAGGCTACTAATGCACTTCACCAGGGTTAAACTTCTAAACCTACCATACTATCTCTACCGAAGCATTGACAAAATGGCTACAGTGGTAAGGAAGAGGAGTTATGCCCACCAAATGCAAAGCCTTTTTCACCACTCCTTGGTTAAGATGATTGTTTTACACTAGCTGGAGTAGCAAGGAATCAGTTTTCATCTCACATGATGTATTTGCAAATCCCCAAGCCTCCATTCAGCAAAATTTTCCTTCCACTTCACATCCACTTACCTCCACTCCTCCATCTTCTCCACCTATTCCTTCTCCGCAAGGAAACTTACCTCCTATTTATTCTCCTAATGCATCCAATAAATATGATAACAGTGGCACTAATGGACAAGAAGATGATAGTGAAAGGGAAGGAAACAATGAGGTAGAAACAGAGTTAGATGAATAAAAAGAAGAGGAAAAAAGTGCTGAGGAAGAAGATGATGATAGTAGCAGTGAGGAACAAGATGAGAGTGATGGAAATGATGAAGGAAGTAGGGTAGAAATAGAGCCTAATGAAGAAGAAGAGGATGATGATGACCATGAGGAGGAAGATGAGCATGACAGTCTTGAAAACAAAGAAAGTGATGAATTAGAACAAGACAGTGACAGTGATAACACAAATGAGTCACCCCCAAGTGCAGAAAGGGGTGTTCATGATGAACAAGATGAAGACACAAATGATAATGAAGGAAATGGTGAGGATGACAGTCAGCAAGAAGGTTCACATGACAGCCAAAAGAAAAATGTGCTTGAGCATGACAGTGAGCATAATAACAGTGCAAACAGTGATGAAAGGAATGAAGATGATGAACTTGAGGAAAAAGAAGGAGATGTTGAAGAAATTGAAGACCAAGAACAGGCAGATGATAAGGCTGAAACAAATTTTGAAGAGGCAGGCAGTGACCAAGGGAGTGGCACAGATAGGATAGTCAATGAGCAAGACAACCAAGGAAATAGTCATGACAATCATGACATATTTCATGACTGTCATGACACAAATAAGCCTCTAAATGATCAAGAAAATCAAAGTGACAGTGTAGGAAATGACCAAGAAGAGGACCTTAGTGAAGGACAGAGCAAAAATGAGGCAAGTGAGGAGGATAGTGATCAATTTGAAGGCCAAAATGATAGAGTAGAAAATAGTGAGGAAGACAATGATGATGTTAATGCTGAAGGACAACAAAGAAGTGATCCAATGGGGCATAAGGTAACTCATGAAAGCCATAGAAAAGATAAAAAGGCTTGTGACATCACCAAATCTCAAGGCAATGATGGAAACACCTCGAAAACCATCATCATTACTCTCACATGCACATACCACAAAGGAAAAAGAGATGTGTTTGCTACCTCAAAAAGGCAAAGGGACATTTCTCCTCCAGCTATCAAGCCCAAGGACAAAGGAAAGGAAAATATGGACAAAGGTGAGCAACAAGAAAATGTAAGGAGAAGCAAAAGGATCAAGAAGACTTCTCAAGAGCGTCATTTCATTGATCTAGATAGTGAAAATGAGGATAAGGAGATGACCATTAGATTGCTTCTCTTGGAAAAATATGCACAAATTAGAGAGTGGGAAAGAGAGTTTGATATGGCATAGTGTTCCATTCACTATTACAAAGAAGAGCATAAGCATTTCAAGGAGGTAAAGAGAGGCCTTTCTCTACAAAAGAAAATGACCAAGCATTATGCAAGGAAAAACATGCTTGCTTGTGCCAAACTGAAGGAGGCCCTCATGAAGCTAGAAAACCTAAAAAGGGAAAAAGTGCATAATAGCCTTGGATTTTTAGCTGAGGCTTCCCAACAAGTGTCCAAGACCCCTTGAGGGACCTCTCCACAAATTTTGGGGAAATTTGAACAAAATTTTGTTTTTTTAATTTTGACCCCTCTGGGCGCAGCACCTTAGGAAATACACACAAAATTGGTGCATCCTAAACTCCACATTTCTGAATTTTTGGATTCCTCACATAACCAGCAGTCTGCTCGCCAATTTTCAAATCATTTGGAGCATTTTTAGCCCCCCAAAATGTCAAAAAACATCAAAATTTTGACCTTTCTACCTCATTTTCAAACCAGGCGCTGTGCACAGAGAAGTGTTGGAAAAATTGGTTGTTGAATAGGTAAATGGCATCCACTAAGCACAAAGCAAGCATTTCTGGAAAATATACTCATCAGGATTTCCAACGAGCCATCACGGAGCCAAATCCGTTGTCCAGAAGGGGTCCAAAACTCAGCCACAAGAGACACTATTTACTTCTGAAGTGGCACTATACACAGAGGCTGCCTAGTGTGTTTTGGACCAAAAGTCAATAAAACACATCCATTTATTGCAAATAGATATTTTGAGTTTTTTGAGGCAACTTACTCTAGAATTAGGTGCAAATAGTTATTTTGGCATTTATTTCTTAGGATATTATGTGCCTTGGGCCTTCCATGGTCTCTTGGCCATAAATGACATTTATGGTTATATTTGACATTTTCCTACTACATTTAGGGTTTTAGTCCTCCTTTTCTCCATAAATAGAGCATGAGGCCCCTATGTATTTTTTTGGCATTTGATGAGCTTGAAGAGAAATATATATGGTTTTATGAGCTTGGAGAAGAAATTGGTTTTGTGAAGTGGATGAATGGCTTGTTTGACTTGATGATGGAGAAGCTTGTTTGCAGGATTCATTAGCTTGGTTAATGGTGATGTGTTCCTAACTTGTTAATGTTTTCTTGTTCTCAATATGTTTCATTCTTCTTGGTTGCTATAAATCAGAAAAGTATAGGTTGAGACATGCTCTTTAAGGCACCTCAGTCCTCCTGTTTGTTATAGCCTTGATGTTTTCCTCTTTTGGTCATATTAAGGAATTATTGATTGCTCCTTAGGTCCACCAAAATTTTTTTTTGTTTCATGTATGGTTAGTATTCTAGTTTACAAGTATGATTCATGGTATGCCCTTCTTATTTGAAGCTTTCAAAACCCTATCTTGAAGCCTTTCCGTGGAATATTGATTGCTAGGTTAAGTCAAAGAGGTCTCAATTGATCTTGCCCTTTGTCCATGCTTACCAACTTGTTTCAGAGTTCTCAATAGCTTGATATATGCTATTTAGGACTTCCCTCTTCATAAATTGAGCTATTTGTGTTATATTATATGTTTTCCCAAGATTTGAAGGTGAATTTCTAAAGTTAGAAGCTCTTATGATCTCTATGTTTCACTGGAATGTTTATCTTGGATGTTTATCAGCTTAACTACTATTCATTGAGCTTAATGGTTTTCCCTACCTCATGAGTTGTAGCTTTTAACTATATGTATTTAAGACCTCCTTGTTTTTCCCAAACTTGATGTTCACTACACCTCATACATCACCTTAAGGATCCATTAACCTTGCTAAATTGGCCCTCCAACACACTCTGTTTCATCATTTAGACACCCTTGACTTCATTTGACTCCATAGCCCAATGGCTTTGACAGACTCTCACTCCACCGATTCCACTTGACCATATTACCCAACCAAAACAATTAACAAACCCTACAATTAACAACTAGCCTAAAATAAAAACCCTAGAGAAAAAAGAACACATCATTTGCACCCAATAGAGAGATCCCTCTCTAAGTCTAGGACGGCTAGGTCCTAGGACTCTAAAGACTGGTTCCATGTTACCTTGTCATTTGGTCTACTCTGCCAAATCACGAGACCCTAACATTCTAGTGATCATGGTGGGACTTTCTGAGTTAGTGACAAACTAAGTATTCCTTAGATATCATAAAACTCACAAACATCTTTAGATTGGTATTTAGTTATTGATGGTGGGCAACAAGAAAATCCTTAAAACAATAAACATCATCCACCTGGCGACTCCACTGGTCTTCAATAGCCCTATTGACACCACTAGTTCTCATAAACTCCCCTGGGAATGCATTGAGCAATCCCAATCATGCTGATGGTGGAAAGCAAAGTTGAAATATTCCACCTGGCGACTCCACAACTCTCAATAGACCTAAAGACTCCACTAGTATAGAACTCTAGATTGGTTGAAAATATTCAGTGACCCTTTATGATTTACAAACATGGATCCAAGGATACAAAGGAGATATGCTCCAATGAGTAGAGATCATATCCCTGGATTCGCACACAAAATGCATGAAATAAATTGGATAAAAAAACCCACCTATATTTCAAGATGAAAAGGTTGATGACCCCTTGTTACATCTCATAAAATTTCATATACACATATGGAGGTTAAAGGTTAAATGGCACGAGGACTTCCTCATGAAAAATGTTTATGGAAAAATTAGAAGGCAAGGCAAGAAATTGGTACGAATGGCTAAAATCTGGTAGCTTGTTTTCCTTGAAAGATTTCCACAAGGTGTTTTATGAACGTTATAAAGAATATTGTCCATATTTATCATTAGCTGAAAATTTTTGTGATCAATCTGAATATTTCATACAACACCTTGTAAACATTGATGAGGATTTAGGGAATTGGCATCCTGAAGATTTATTAGAAGAACTCCATGCATTTCATTTTCAAAATAGCTATCATGACAACCTAGAGGAGTTCTAATCCAAACAAGAAATAGAAGGAAACCCACAAAATCTCTTTGAAGGCACAAGTAATGATTCACCATATCTTCTAGGTGAGGCTAAGGAAAACATTCAGCCTCAAAATCAGCCTTCACAAGATAAATAGAACTGTTGTACTTCTATCCAAAGAAAGAGAAAAATTCCTCCTCTTTTGACTGAAGAGGGAATAAATCAGATGCTAAACATTCATCCAACCTCTAAGCCTTCATATGAACAAAACGTTCATGTTCCTCCTCCTACTAATGCCTTCTACCATAAATCAAAAAGTGAACTTGTAGATCAGTTCAAAGAAGAACAGATTGGTAACCCAAAATGTTTGATTGGTGAAATTATTTATGTTGATGATTCTCCAAATTTTGATCAATATGATGATGATGATGTTCTCCAAATAGAAGCTAACCTTGTAGAGAAATCACTAGTCGATTTGAGGGATGAAGTTCACTATCATCATATTGAAAGCAATAATCAACCAAGATAGGTCACCTATGACACTGATGAGGAAAGCCTTGAAATTTTAGAAGTATGTGAAGGGTCTCTGACTCTTTTCTCTACTTCACTTCAGTCCTTCAGAATAAATTTCACATAATCGTTAATCAATAGTCTTTTAGATTTGATGTTGAGGTTGAGGAGGATGATGAACTTTTTGAGCAAGTTGTAAATGATAAGCCTTCTCCTTAAATAGTTAAGGAAATCATTTATGACATAGAATTTTCCTCAGCTCCAGATGAGCAGCCACCAAGTCCCATTGATTTCCAATTGTAGATGAAGGCTTGGAATTTGATAATCAAAGGAGATTTGTTCAGCTGCCTTCTCAAGAGGATTTACTGCCAAAAAGTGTCCCTGCTCATCAACATGATGACTTTCACACAGATTTCAGCCCACTCAATCAGAACATACCAAGTATCTAGAAGACAACATTGCAATCTATGATGAGCCTACCAGTTTAGATAATCATGAGGAAGAGGAAGAAGCAGGCCTAGAACAAGATTATTTACCAAATATACACATTCAGGTATTGTTTCAAGATCCTTTTGCTAATTTGTTAGAGACATTTGAAGAGGGAGTAAAAAATATCAAGAGAAGTTTGATGCACGATTTTAAGAACATTTTAGGCACTACTATTCAAACACAAGTAAGGTGGGAGTGGCCTTTTGATTTTTTCAAAACCATCAAAGAGTTAAACCAAGATCCCTCATGGAATCATCTGCTTGACTGGTTGTATTGGAAAAGAGAGTTCACCAGCTGAATGTATATCATGTATGATTTAGATTAGGATAGATAGGAATGCAAATAAGATCAGCCTTTGAGCATCTTTTTAATTTAGATAGTTTTGAAAAAAGAGAGAAAAAAAACTCAAAAACATAGAAAGAATGAAATATAGGGAAGATTTGAAAAGAGGTAAAGCCCCATACCCAAAAAATAGTACTACTAAAAGTGAGTAAGCCTAAATACCACTACTAGTGCATAAAGAAGTTTTGTTTCACTCATCTAGCCTAATCATGGCTGAAACATGTTTTAAATTTGTTGTTGATAAGTTAGTGAAAGATACTTGGTCAAAATATTCAAGCTTGACTTGTTAGTAGGAATATATTAGGAAGAAAATATATTCGTTCTCCATGCTCAAATATGAACCAAACAAAAAATATAGGGATGCCTAAAAAATTTTGAATCATATCCCTCATGTTTTCTAGTTTTTCATTATACA
This sequence comes from Pinus albicaulis, assembly GCA_034641835.2. Classification (NCBI taxonomy): domain Eukaryota; kingdom Viridiplantae; phylum Streptophyta; class Pinopsida; order Pinales; family Pinaceae; genus Pinus; species Pinus albicaulis. Next base: position 544,273,122 of record CM076571.1, on the reverse strand, counting down.
AAAATAATGCGTGTGTGTAGCTTGTCTGAATGCCACAGCCCATGGAAAATCAAATTTCCTAATCCTGGTTTGATCATGTTTTTAATTTCATGCTAGTAGAATAGAGAATAAAGTTTCTCAAACAGGTTAATATTAACAAATGATTAGACTAGGTAGAGAATAAGAGAGTTCATTAGCCTAATCTGAACTCTTGGAGAAAATAAGATAGAAGTAGATAGTTTGTTTTTCTTTCAAAAGAAAAAATATCAATGGTTGGCTAGTCCAAATGCACACAAGGAAGAAAAAATGTTAGGCAAATAGATTGGGTAGGTAGAGATGAAGATGATTTGATCATGTTTTTCAAATCAATTAAGATCATAACTTCACAGCAAGCATCAGCAAGAGAAAAGAGTTAAAAATATTTCCAATGGATGAGGCACTGGTCTCCATCAAGCCAGAGATCTGAAAGTTCTGGACAACTCCTGAAAATGAGTTGCCCTCCCTAAGTGGAGCCACTGTTAGTCATCCATAATTTTCACTATCTGAATATGACTAAGTATCGGTTCTATATTTCTAGAAACAAATTTCATAAACATTGTGAGTTCTAGAAATCTCATTGTCTTCATCATCGTTAAGATAATTTCTCACTATTTCAGCATTCCATCATGTTCAGCTCTGCTTACCAATCTCAGAAAACCCATTAGTGGCTTATGTCACTCTTTCTATCTATATGCTTTCACCTTTGGCCGAAATCCTCTATTTTTTTTGCCTAAAAAACCCCTCAATACTACCTAAGCCCACCAATCAAACAACTTTGTTGTGTCTCCCAAAATACTCCCAAACATTGATGGTCTCAAATTATCTCTGTAGGCTTTTTAGATAAATCAAGTACATTAGATTTTGGATCTTCAATACATTAGTTTATCATAAACTCTATCTTACACTTGATGATCCCAAATCCTAGGTCTCAGTCCAAAAGCCAAATCCAAGAAATCTTCCATTAGGTCACCTAGGGTTTCACAAATTGATAGAATGGATTTGGTATCCTAACAACTATGTTTTTCTTGCATGAAGAAATTACATTCAAAGAAGAAAACGACATGTGATCTTGTCCCAAACTAATCAAAGAGGTCACTAAAGGAGGCCTTTTGGTCTAAAGCACAAATATTGCAAGGGGAAAACTGCCCCTTTCTCACATTTCTTCAAAAGGAACAAACGTCCATCAACTTGGAAAAAGGTAAGGTAGTAGGAGAATCATCACAAATTCACCATCAACAGCAAAAAGAAGGCAACAAGGCCTATGTTTTTGAGAATCAGGGTTTATGACTGTTTTGACCAAAGAAGTAAATCAGTCCAAGAGCTACAGAAACAAGGGTCATCTCAACTCCATCAATGCACTATTTAAGGTCTTTAAAAATAATAAATGATGTTTGAAATGTTTTGAGAACTTAGAAGACAACACTATTTACTTTTTTCTAACATCCCTAAAACCTAGAAGTTTGGGGAGATGGAAGAAAATGGTCTAATGATGACAAAGAGCCTCCTTCATAATAGTAGATGGCTTCAAATGGTTTCAAATTGGCCTCTAGGGTTTGGAAAAGAGGCATTGACTCCACCTCACGAAAGATACAAAAGGCAAAGAGTATTAGTACAAAAGCATGAGGTTTCAAAAGGTAAAATTAGAGGTCTTAAGAGATCAAAGGAGGCAGACAAGAAGCATTATATCCCACTTCACCAAAGGGACAAAACGGGCCAGAAATATCACTGCAAGGGTTTGGCTTCTCAAAAGAACAATTAGAGGCATTATCGAATGGTCAAAGGAAGGCAAGCATGAGATAAAAGTGCCTAAAGAGGTAATTATGATAAGCATGGTTTTCACTATTGAAGAAAAAAGGTGTTAAAATCCAAAAGACAGTGATCAAAAGAAAAAAGTTGTGTAGGAACCTGCAAGAACAGAAGTGGCCCATGGAAAGACACAAAAATAGTTTAATTTGCTCACCTTCCCAACCAGAGATACATCATTGTAAACATGGTCAAAGAAACAAACATATAGCCGGCCTAAGAGCAGTAAAGCCTCCAAAATGTTTTTCTTATCAAGAGCATATTTTGCAAGACATAGATTAACCTTGAGTAACACTTCTACAGGACTGTCACAAAATGTTACCTACAGGAAAATTGGTAAGGAAAAACAAACCAAATGTTTTTCACAATGATGGCCCACATGAAGACTAAAGGGATTGTTGATGCTTGCTGCTAGGGTTTTCATACTGGGAGGTTTTTCACTGTTTTAAAGAGAAAACATGACAGAATGTCAATCAAAGGAAAATATGTCAAATAATTACAAATATGTTGTTTGCAAATGTTGAAACATCATGAAAAGGTTCGTGTTTACAAATAAGGGTAAAGAGCACAGTTTGAGCTGGTTGAAGGGTTTGTGAGCAAAATGAGAACATCAAGATGCTATAGCAAAGAAAAAATCCATTTTTCTTATGTCAAACTGCCACCTACAAGACCAAAAAGGGTAAAAAAGATAGTAAAAAAGGAGAGAGAAATAAACATTAGGAAAGTGGGTCTTGGCATGAAATTATTATTTTCAGAAGGGGTATAAAATCCTCTTTTCCATCTTCCCTCACCTCATTAGTGTATTTGCAAAAGAAAGGAGAGTCGTTGAAGAAATATTTAGAGTTTTGTGTGAGTTTGGTGAAAACTTTACAGGCGCTATGCACCTAGCCATCGGTGCTGCCGAGAGGGCGGCGCTACGCCCCTATGAAGGCGCTACGCACAAGCTCAGACTAGCCCGACCTGCCTGCATTTCACACAACGCTGAATTCTGACAGGGCCTGACAGCCCATTTCACCACCCAACTCACCCACTGAAGGCCTCAGGCGCTGCACATAGACCTGCCAGATCGACCCGACTCGGCGCTATGCACAGGAGGGCCCGACCAGAATGGGAAGTTGGGTGGAACTACACACCTATAGTTTTTTGTCAAAATTTCTTAGAAGATTGCCCAGATTAATTTTTTCTGCTTCCAAGCCCCTGCAAAAAGTTAAACAAGCTTGGTGGTCCCTCTTTTTACCTTCCAAATTGATCTCTTTTCATGCACAATCAGAGGAGAGTTTCAAAACCCTAAAAATTGGCCAAACCATAAACATTCATGCCAATCAAGCTTTTGACCCTCTAGGGCAAGGAATTACCAAGTGAAAGGTTTTCATAGGTGTAAAAACACTCAGTGCCAGCAAACCAACTTCTAAATTCTGAAACACTCCTTGAATACTTCATCTTTCCCTGATTTGTTGAAATTTTTCCTCACATCACTCATTTTCCCTCCCTAGACCTAAAGGCACTCAACTAGCTAAAAATATTTTTGTCCTTGACGAGTGACCATGTTTGAGGAAGAAAACAATACCAGCAGTGATGAAGGCCAAAGGCCTATCAGGCAAAAACACAAGGGAGGAAGGGTTAATATGTTTGAACCTTTAGATACCATTCAAATCACCTCTTCTCCCATGATCCTTCCATGTTTTCAAGATGTTGGATGCTATCAGTTTTGTGAGAGGGTTAAGCAAGTCCAAAGTCACTCAGAATTGACTAGGTTGTTCATTCTCACCCTAAAAAATCACCAAGTCAACCTAGCAGGAGTACAATTTGAACTATATTCCGAATCCATTTCTAAAGCCACAAGAATACCAGATGTTGGAGAGAGATGGTTTAAACAGAAGAAATTGGACTTGAGCTACTATTAGTCCTTCCTCAAACCTAGTTGTCAGTAAGGCTGCAAGGTTGTTTTCCCCTTCTCCCACCTTCTAGAGAGGTATGCCCTACTGATGAGGCAGATCATCAAGTACTTCACTTGTGAGGGGAGGTACTCTAGCTTTTATTCATATCACATAAGGCTACTAATGCACTTCACAAGGGTTAAAATTCTAAACCTACCATACTATGTTTACCAGAGCATTGAAAAAATGGCTTCAGTGGTCAAGAACAGGAGTTATGCCCACCAAATGCAGAGCCTTTTTCACCACTCATTGGTTAAGATGATTGTTTTACACCAGTTGGAGCAGCAGGGAATCCCTTGGTAAGTTTTCATCTCACATGATGTATTTGCAAATCCCCAAGCCTCCATTCATCAAAATTTTCCTTCCACTTCACATCCACTTACCTCCACTCCTCCATCATCTCCACCTATGCCTTCTTCTCAAGGAAACTTACCTCTTGTTTCTTCTCCTGATGAATCCAATAAAGATGATAATAGTGGCACTAATGGACAAGCATATGACAGTGAAAGGGAAGGAAACGGTGAGTCAAAAATAGATTTAGATGAAGAAAAAGAAGAGGACAACAGTGCTAAGGAAGAAGATGATGACAGTAGCAATGAGGAACAAGATGAGAGTGATGGAAATGATGAAGACAGTGGGGCAGAAACAGAGCCTAATGAATAAGAAGAGGATGATGATGATCATGAGGAGGAAGATGAATGTGACAGTCTTGAAAACAAAGACAGTGATGAATTAGAACAAGACAGTGATAGTGATAACACAAATGAGTCACTCCCAAGTGTAGAAAGGGGTGTTGATGATGAACAAGATGAAGACACAAAGGATAATGAATGAAATGGTGAGGATGAAAGTCAGCAAGAAGGTTCACATGATAGCCAAAAGGAAAATGTGCTTGAGCATGATAGTGAGCATAATAATAGAGAAAAAAGTGATGAAAGGTATGAAGATGATGAACTTGAGGAAACAGAAGGAGACGATGAAGAAATTTAAGACTAAGAACAGGTAGATGATGAGGCTGAAACAAATTTTGAAGATGCATGGAGTGACCAAGGTAGTGGCACAGATAGGACAGTCAATGAGCAAGACAACCAAGGATATAGTCATGATAGTCATGACAGTAATGACAGCTGTCATGACTGTCATGACACAAATAAGCCTCTAAATGACCAATAAAATCAAAGTGACAGTGCAAGAAATGACCAAGAAGAGGACCTTAGTGAAGGAAAAAGCCAAAATGAGGCAAGTGAGGAGGATAGTGATCAATTTGAAGGCCAAAATGACAGTGTAGAAAACAGTGAGGAAGACAGTGATGATGTTAATGCTGAAGGACAACAAAGAAGTGACCCAATGGGGAATAAGGTAACTCATGAAAGCCATAGCAAAGATGAAAAGTCTTGTGACATCACCAAAGATCAAGGAAATGATGGAAACACCTTCAAAACCATCATCATTCCTCTCACATGCACATACCATAGAGGAAAAAGAGATGTGTTTGTTGCCTCAAAAAGGAAAAGGGCCATTTCTCCTCCATATATCAAGCCCAAGGTCAAAGGCAAGGAAAATATGGACAAAGGTGAGCAGCAGGCAAAGGTAAGGAGAAGCAAAAGGATCAAGAATTCTTCTCAAGAGCCTCAATTCATTGATCTAGACAGTGACAATGAGGACAAGAAGATGTCCACTAGATTCCTTCTCTTGGACAAAGATGCACAGATTAGAGAGTGGGAAAGAGAGTTTGAGATGGCACAACGTGTCATTCACTATTACAAAGAAGAGCATAAACATTTCAAGGAGGTAAAGAGAGGCCTTGCTCTACAAAACAATATAACCAAGAAATATGCAAAGAAAAACATGCTTGCTTGTGCCAAATTGAAGGAGGCCCTCATGGAGCTAGAAAACCTAAAAAGGGAAAATGTGCATGACAACCTTGGATTTTTGGTTGAGGCTTCTCAACATGTGTTCAGGACCCCTTAAGGGACCTCTCGACAAATTTTGGGGAAATTTGAACAAAAGTTTGTTATTTTAATTTTGACCCCTCTGTGCACAGCACCCTAGGCGCTACGCACAAAATTGGTGCTTACTCAGCTCCCAAATTTTTCATTTTTGGATTCCTCACATCACCAGCAGTCATCTCACCAATTTTCAGATTATTTGGAGCATTTTTGACCCCCTAAAATGTCAAAAAACATAAAAATTTTGACCTTTCTGCCTCATTTTCAGACAAGGCGCTACACACAAAGAAATGCTGGAAAAAATTATTTTTGAATAGGTATATGGAATACAATCAACACAAATCAATAATTTATGGAAATTAGAATCATCTAGCTTTCGAACGAGCCATCACGGAGCCAAATCCGGTGTCGGGAAGGGGTCCAAAACTCATCCATAAGAGACCCTATTTTCTATTGAAGTGGCGCTATGCACAGAGGCTGCCTTCTGTGTTTTGTACCAAAAGTCAACAAAACACACTAATTTATTGCAAATAGATTTTTTTGAGTTTTTTGAGGCAAATTACTCTAGAATTAGGTGCAAATAGTTATTTTGGCATTTATTCTTAGGATATTATGTGCCTTGGGCCTTGCACGGTCTCTTGGCCATAAATGACATTTATGGTTATATTTCACATTTTCCTACCACATTTAGGGTTTTAGTCCTCCTTTGCTCCATAAATACAGCATGATGCCCCTATGTATTTTTTTTGGCATTTGATGAGCTTGAAGAGAAATATATATGGTTTTATGAGCTTGGAGAAGAAATTGGTTTTGTGATGTGGATGAATGGCTTGTTTGACTTGATGATGGAGAAGCTTGTTTGCAGGATTCCTTAGCTTGGTGAATGGTGATGTATTCCTAACTTGATAATGTTTTCTTGTTCTCATTATGTTTCATGCTTCTTGGTTGTTATAAATCAGAAAAGTATAGGTTGAGACATTCTCTTTGAGGCACCTTAGTCCTCCTGTTTGTTATAGCCTTGATGTTTACCTCTTTTGGCCATCTTAAGGAATTCTTGATTGCTCCTTAGGTCCACCAAAACTTGTTTTCGTTTCATGTATGGTTAGTATGCTATTTTACAAGCATGATTCATGGTATGCCCTTCTTATTTGAAGCTTTCAAAACCAAATCTTGAAGCCTTTTTGTGGAATATTGATTGCTAGGTTAAGTCAAAGAGGTCTCGTTCGATCTTGCCCTTTGTCCATGTTTACCAACTTGTTTCAAAGTTCTCAATAGCTTGATATACACTGTTTAGGAGTTCCCTCTTCATAAATTGATTTTTTTTGCGTTATCTTATATGTTTTCCCAAAATCTGAAGGTGAATTTCTAAAGTTAGAAGCTCTTATGCTCTCTATGTTTCACTGGAATGTTTATCTTGGATGTTTATTAGTTTAACTATTGTTCATTGAGCTTAATGGTTTGCCATACCTCATGAGTTGTAGCTTTTAACTATATGTATTTAAGACCTCCTTGTTTTTCCCAAACTTGATGTTCACTACACCTCATACATCACCTTAAGGATCCATTAACCTTGCTAAACTGGCCCTGCAACACACTCTGTTTCATCATTTAGACACCCTTGAATTCATTTGAATCCATAGCCCAATGGCTTTGACAGACTCTCACTCCACCTATTCCAATTGACCATCTTACCCAACCAAAACAATCAACAAACCCTACACTTAACAACTAGCCTAAAATCAAAACCCTAGAGCAAAAAGAACACATCCTTTGCACCCAATAGAGAGATCCCTCTCTAAGTCCAGGAAGGCTAGGTCCTAGGACTCTAAAGACTGGTTCCATGTTACCCTGTCATTTGGTCTACCAATCTGCCAAATCACGATACCCTGACAATAACCATTGTTCAAAAATCATATTTGACTAAAAAACACATTCAAATTTGCTAACATCATCGTGATCATGATCATATAACAAAACACAATTAACATTCTATAACATCATCACAACAGAAACATCAATTATACATCTCATGTGAAATAACTGTTATCACATACACATCTATCTGCAAGCTGCCTATTAAATGAACATATCTAACATGATCTAACAATATACACATCATGATGATCACAAAGACGTAAATTAAGTACAACTGCAATATGAACATAAAATACATGGACCATACACACACACACACACACACACACATATATATATATATATATATATATATATATATATATATATATATATATATATATATATATATATATATATATATATATATTATAAATTAAGCGAATAATTTCAAAAATATACAATTGTAATTTAAATTTCATCTATCAGCTAGTGGTACATCATCAATAGCAGTACTAGTCGAGGCCTGCTCAGTCAATGGTGCAACCTTGACGAGCTGATCAGTTGATACATGCTAATCAGGATCAAATTTCGGCTGCTCATCGCGATGAATGGACATGGTTGATGGTCCAACCTACTCATGATCATCGTGATGACTAGATATGGTCGATGGTCCAACCTTCTCTCCATGATGATTGCTACTTGATCCTAGTGGAGGTTGCTCATCTCGCACGACGCGAGGTGAACAATGATCACTCCCATGATCGTGATTATTAGATGATGTGTCAATGCTACTCACGGATTGTCGATCACGTGATGCATCTCGACCATGCCTATAACACTATAATGTGCAATGGTCCTCCTAAACCGCATAACTAAGGTCGTAGCTCCTATATATGACATGCCGCATCAGGATGTACATGTCACGTGACATGCCTCTCCACATATATAAAAACCTACCATCGACCTGTGTCTCCCATAGTAGTAGGCCTGACTTCTGCCTCAATAATCAATGTAGTGATTTGGTCGCCCAACTCCATCCTGAATGTGCTATCAAGCCTACCACGCCTAGCAAAAGGTGGTACTGGTACATCAGCAGGAGAAGGTCTCTCTGCACCGTTCTCCTGATGATCCTTGACATCTAGCATATCTTGATCATCATCATGATCCACACCTGGATCATGTGGTGGTGCTAGCATGTTAGAATAAATTTAAATAAAACAGTAATATTACCTCTATCATCTGGTGGCTCATCTGCTATGAAGAGGATGTTGGCACACCCTCGCCAATCTAAACAAGTTGTTACACCAATTTTTGGTCATCTAACCTGTTACTATTAGATGGACCAAAGTACACCATATAAGACCAATTTTACCCTACGTAAAATTGCTTTCACTATGAAAAATAACTTAGTAATCCATTATTTACTAAGTTGTTTATGGTCTAAATAGGAAACCCCATGAAAAAATATTGAATAAATCCCTATTTATTTGATTTTCCTCAAGGGATAATTAATTAAACAACATTTTAATTAATATTCCTGGTCATATTTAATCAAAAACAGGAAAATTAATTAGATAAATCACTATTTATCTTATTATTTTCTAGGAATAACTATTTAAGCACTATTTAAATAATATTCCTTGTTAAATTTGACTAAATCATTTATAAATAATGGAATAAATCACTATTTATTTAATTATTACTCAACCACATTATTAAAATAATAAATAAGTCATTTATTTATTTATTATTTACAAATAAATGGATTTGACCAGATTCAAATTCTTTTTTCCCTCCAACAAATATAATAAAATATTGAGTTAGTCTAGATATTGGTGCATAGTTAAAATATTATTAACCAAATATAGAGTGTGTGAGATTTTTCAGACCTCATGAGGGGGTGGCCCTTCAGGTTTCCCCCCACATGCCTGGATGACCTCTCCATTATAGCCTTCGATGCAGCTCCATAGATTTGATGGTTTCCACCTCAGCCTCTTGCAACACCTTTTAGTTTGCATGTATCATTTAGATTTTCAGAGCCCTTTCCTGTTTTACAGGGTCTCTCTGGTTGTACTTATATATCATGTACTTAGATATTATTTTATAAGTCCTAGCTTCTATCCCATGCAAAATATGTATGTGGGATCCATTATCATGTTTTTATCTAGCCCATTTTTATGCCAGCATATGCTATATAGTTCAGTCACTTGTTTATTGGACGCATTTTTCTTTGTACTTTGTTATCTCGGCGGACATAGGTATGCCTCCCCCGCCTCTTGTAGAACAGGTACTCACTCATAAAAGATACTTGTCGCACCTGTAAGTCTCGCCTCCTCAGGGTCTTGTCCTCTAGCGCTTTAGTCTACCTTATATTTCTTTCTGTCTGACTCCCCCTTTGGTGTCTGTTGATTGAGTTCTTACAACGTACTTCGGTCATATGATTAGCTCCTAATGCTCGCACGCTGGGGGCAATATGTTACACCAATTTTTGGTTATCTAACCTATTACTATTAGATGGACCAAAGTACACCATGTAAGACCAATTTTTCCCTAACTAAAATTTCTTTCACTATGAAAAATAACTTAGTAATCCATTATTTAATAAGTTGTTTATGGTCTAAACAGGAAACCCCATGAGGAAATATTGAATAAATCCCTATTTTTTTTATTTTCCTCAAGGGATAACTAATTAAACATCAATTTAATTAATATTCCTGGTCATATTTAACCCAAAACACGAAAATTAATTAGATAAATCGCTATTTATCTTATTATTTTCTAGGAATAATTATTTAAACATTAATTAAATAATATGCCTTGTTAAATTTGACTAAATCATTTATAAATAATTGAATAAATCACTATTTATTTAATTAATACTCAACCACATTCTTAAAATAATAAATAAATCATTTATTTATTTATTATTTACAAATAAAGGGATTTGACCAAATTTAAATTCTTTTTCCCTCCAACAAATATAATAAAATATTCCATAAAAGTTGGATCTGGATTTGGTTAATAAAATTTTAATTATGCACCAATATCTAGAATAACTCAATATTTTGTTATAAATATAAGGGTTTTTCCATTAATTCACTATATTTTGTTGCCTAAAGATCACTCTGGATCTATACTTTTGGTCTGACTTTGATCCTCCATCGTTGTCATAATTTTCTATCTTTTTTGCTTATGAACTCCCCTTGATTTCCATTTTTGTCCGGGCTTTCTATACCATCAAGAGAGAAGGATATTAGAACTAAAGCACTGAGGGCATTCAAGAACCCATCCCATTGAGGAGGGCTGGTAACATCTTTCTATGTTCCTTTCCTAGGTGTCATAAATACAAAAATTATTTAACAATATTCTTGTCTTGTCAATTGGATGCATGGAGTAACTCTTTCTTTTATTTGTTGTTTAATTTCTTTTACTACATATATCTGGATTTTGTAGCATTTATCTTGGTCAACTAACTGTAGATCTAAATAAATTGGTAGCCATCTTTGATGTTAGGGTTGTTTGTTATGCACAACTAAAGTGGGATTTTTTCATATGCTTATGATTAGAATTCACAATAACACCAACATAAGGACAAGGGACCATAATGAAGGGATGCTCATCAACATTGGCTAGAAACGTTAGTGCATCATGTGATATCCTCGCAGAAAACTCAGTCTCGCCCCTCTTGGGCATCATCTGTCCCCACATGTGCATCCGTGCCTCCAACATCGGCCTACGAGGCTACCGAACAAAAGTACGCCTCGTCTCTAGAAGCCTCTCAAAAAATAAACAAAAAAGCTCTGAAGAAAAAGGGAATTTGTCCCTCCCTTGTGCATGAGCACGACATCTATCTAAGGCTATATAGAACTACCACAAAAAAATGGCAGACCACCTAACAAGTGATGGCTCTTGTACTAAAGAATAAACATAATATAGAAGCGAGCAACTAATGCATTGCCCGTAATTGTTGTTGTGTGAAATGGTCAAAATCAGAAGTGACAGGCACCTCACCTCCTGACTACCAAATGCACCAATACATAACTGACCTCTGAAGACCTGAAAATCGGAAGGAGATAGTATATTTGTGCTAATGTATCTTTGGGAGTACACCAACTGACTCCCTACTGCATAGCTAACTGGAACCTCTGGGAACGAGCGAAAATCCACCCCTCTCCTCGATAGCCCTATAATTAAATATATTTCCTCCTCAGTGGGCGCGTACCACTGGTTAAGACCAACCTGAAAAGACTGTCGGTGGGCATTCCACCTGCGCATAAGATGTCTCAAAAACACACCATGGCCCTTTAGGGAAGTAGCCTCCTCATAGAACTTTTGGAGGCCTACCTGCCTTAGAAGCCCCTAGGTAGCTGCTGTAATAGGGAGAGGGTAAACATCTCTCTCCCTCTCTCGTGCCTCCCACAAGTGAACCATGTTATACTGGTTTGCCTGTTGTTACTGTTTTTCCCCCTATTCTCTCCTTTCACATCTCTGAATGATTGAAATATAAAATACAATTTTTTTATTAAATGAGACATGTATTTAGGAATATACATATATAATTTTTTTGGAAAAAAAAATAATTGGTGCACCACGAAAAATAGGCATACACTGGTACTAATGCGTCCTTTTTTTGTTGCGCACTGGCGATGGTGCACCAAAAATTTTTTGGCGCACCATTGAATATGGACGGTGTCGGGAGTGCGGTGTGCTGACTAAACTCTACGCCACGGGGCGTATATTTTGGTTAGCGCACCGACCTCCTGAAATCATTATATAGTCAATGGTGTGTTATTTTACCAGGTTGCACCGTTGACCCTGTGGAAATATGGAATGCGGTGCGCTGACAAAAATACCTGCCTCGGGGCGGATATTTAAGTCAACAAACCGCATTGCCACTATTCCACACGGTCAACGGTGCAGCCGGGTAACCGACCGCACCACATTTTTTTTATTTTTATTTTTAAATAACACGGTGCGTTGTTCGATACCACCCCAGAACCAGGGTGGATATCGTTAGCACTGGTTGCGTTGTGGCCTGTAAATTTACAGGCAGCACTGCGAACCAGTGCGAGCAAAATGGCTCGAGCACTCCGTTCGAGAAATTTTTTTCTTTTTTATTTTAAATGGTTAATTTTAAGGTAATTTGAAATTTTAATCCGCTAAAAGGCTTAATTATGGAGAAGCAAGAAAATACTTGTACATTTCGCTATTGAGGAGGCATATTGGCTGTAGAATTTTCAAAAGAAAATTTTCCCACCATTTTGCAAAATTCAAGTTGGAGATTGGTGGGAAATGCACAGCAACAGTGCATGCAATGGGTGCAATGGGAGCACCGATGTTAAGGTGGCTCAGACAAGGATAAATTGCACTGGTGCTTGAGAGCTCTGGAGCACTGAGAAAAGTGAAAAATGCAATTTTTTGGCTACAAATTTTTTTATTTAACCCTATGCCGGTGCACGGGGTTTTATAGGTGCACCAATGTGGTTTCTTAAGATCACACCGGGCCATTTCTATTTTGGTATGGGGTTTTATGATGCACTGGTGAGGAGGTTTTGTCAAGAACCAGTGCACTACAGTCATAAGATGCACTGTGATGGTGTGTAAGGAGCGCACGATGTCCGGTGTGCCAATGTTTTGTGTGCATCAGTGCTTTCTCTTGTTGAACGCAATGGTGCGGTTTAGGATGATAAGTGCGCCGAATGAAAAACGTCCGCAAAAAAATCCACCCGCCAACCTCCTCTATTAACCTCTACTAGAAACAAATGTTTGGGGTATTTTTATAAGGGGTTCCTCAAAAACATCCTCTAGAGGGTCTTTTCCTTATAGTGTGTCTTGCTCTCCTATGAAAGCGATGTCCATCGCACAATGGAATGTGGCATAGGCGTTTATTAGGCCAAAGGGAATTTTGGCATATAAGAAGGTTCCCCAAGGCGTAGTGAACACCCTCTTCTTTTGGTCTTCCGGGAGCACTGCCACCTGATTGTATCCTAAGAAGCCATCCATCACAGACATGTGGGAGTATCCCACCACCTTTTGCAAGATGTGGTCCGTCTTCGGGAGGGGATAGTTATCTTTGAGTGAGGCTCTATTCAGATTGCGAAAATCCACACAAAGCCTGATTTTCACATTCTTCTTTCTTACATGCACCAGGTTCATCACCCATTTAGGGTATCTTGAAGGGACAGTGATCTTGGCCTGCAACAACTTCTTTATTTTCTTCTCGATAGCTGGGAGAAGAAGAGGGTCTATCTCTCTCAGCTTCTTCTTATGAGGCTTAGCATCTTCTTTTAGAGGAGTTTTGTGATGTATAATATCCATGTCAAAAGTCTTTAGATCCTGATATGACTAGGCGAAGACGTATTTATATGATTGAAACAACCTGAGGTAGTGATATTGGTATTCTTTAGGGACCCCTTTTGATAGCTTCACCACCTTCAGATCTTCTTTTGTCCCAATATTCACATCCCTGACAGGCTCGTCGAGGGTCATTTTGATGGGGCTCATTGGGATATCATTCTTGTCAAAAAATCTCCCAAATGGCACGAGCTCCCTGGGAATGAAATTTCCCTTTAATTGTAGAACACAATGTCCATCCAGTGTCTCTTCCCATCTGGTTTTTGGCTCTTCACTGTCATCCTTGGTGAATGATTCAATCACCATATTTGAAAACTCGCCCACCATTTCCATAAAACAATGGACTTTCTCTTCATCTTCGAAGACTTGCCAATGCTTTACGTTTTCCGGAATGGAGGGGTGGTATCACACCTCAACCTCATATATGAGAAAAGGATTACGCGGAGGGCAGAAATTACTAGCAGCCACAGCTAGTGAGTCTGCCATTCTATTCTTATCCCTCGGAACGAACTGAATGTTAAAAGTAGAAAATAAGTTCTCAACCAAATCCCATACCTCATTCATGCAAGCTCTGAGCCGTAGGTGTTTAGTTTGGCATTGGCTCCTGACTTGTCTCACTACAAGCTGCTCCTGACTTGTCTCACTACAAGCTCTAAATCTCCAAACACCTTGAGGTTTTGTATGTTCATGTTCTGCGCTATCTTCAACCCCAAAAACAAGGCTTCATATTCAACCACATTATTTGTGGCTTCGAATTCCAGCTTAAAGGAGAGGGGAACCAAGTATCCTTCTGGTGATATCAAGAGTACCACAGCCCCATTTCCCTCTCGTGAGTAGGCTCCATCAAACTGCAAGGTCCATATCTCATTTTCCTCTATGCTCATAGGATTCTTATGTATTAGAGGAAAAGTCTCCATTTATTGCAAGAATTTTTCATCCTCTTCGAGAATAATACAAGAGAATTCGCCCTCCTTACCATATACCAAAGAATTTGTGGAACCCTCAGCTTTCATGACCATCTTCACGAATCTGGATTCACAGTATAATATTCTTTCCTCCCCACCAAATACTAGAATAGTGGCATAGGTGAGGTCCAGTTTTATGGATCCTCTAACCTTGAATCCCCAAGATCCGGACAACAACATTCCAAATCGAGCTGGGATATCAACTACAACAATGTCCATTACCACACTTTTTGTCGGAATATGGGCTAAGTTTACTATCATATATTTTATCATGCTTAATCATTTTACCCTCTTGGAATTAAAAGAATACATATATTTATAAGAACTAGTGATCTGCAACCCCAATTTCTCCATGACAGACAGTGGCAACAGATTTTGTGAAGCCTTGGAATCTAGCATGTAGTTGTGCAATAACAAGTCATGTATAACTAGAGTCACATAGAATGGGGGAGTGGCTAAGTCCAACTCTTCTAAATGAGGTCCAAAAACTACCATGGGACTTTCTTCTTGGATATTGAGGTTATCAGGGAAGGGGCCTACACCATGGGGTAACATGAATTGGGACACTTATGCCTTGTATGAGGGTTGTTTTATGAGCTCAATTAGGGGAACCGAGATCTTGAACTTCTCTAATTATTTCTGGAGGTTAAAGGTCGTGGGAGATTTTTATGCAATGAATTCTTTGGAATTCTCTTTAGGGTGGTCAGGAATGTTCAAGGCTACAGATGAGGACTTCTCATTTGTGGAAGGATTAGAGCCTTGGTTTATGGAAGTGGACGCAATGGCTTTATGAAGGGAAGACTCTTCTAAAAGATTTTTCCCCTTACTGGTAGAACTAGAGGGGGTCTATTATTTTGGTATTAACTCTTCGTTTTGTTCTTGCACTCGGGTTCTCTTCTTGGAGGACCTAAGGTCATAATTCTTGTGGAGTTGAGCTTGCATGAAATGCACAAACCGTCTGTAGTGATTGTCAATATCTCGACCATCTGTGGGGACTTCCTTCTCTTATTTCTCTTCTTGCAGGGCGAGTTCACCTTCTTCATCCTATGAATTAGTGAGGAATTGATTTTCTTGGTTATCTGTGAATTATTTGACATGTCCTTCCATTTCCCCTTCTAGGTATAGAGGAGTTTGGATGTGATCTTGCTTCTCCTTTGTTTCCTGCTACAACAACTGTAGAGGGGGATTCCGGTACTGGGGATTAAACCCATGGTTTGGAATCATTTGGTTAGGATCAGGAGGGGAATTTTTGACCTCTAATTCAAACTTCACCAACTTATTCGAGAGGTTCTTGATCAACTTATTCATTTCTTCAATTCTGTATTCTTGTGATTCCCTTTCCTAATTAGAAGTAAAAGCCTCCTCCCTACTATTTTTTCTGGCTTCATGCTCTGTCTTCCCTTTGAATTTACCAGTAGAAGAAAAGTTTGCTTCTACCTCCAATGCATCAGTCTAGATTTGATCTAGAGATGTGGATTTTCTTTCTCTTAGGGTGAACCCAAACTCTTGTTCGAAAGATCTTGCGAAAACCACCTTAGCAGCTGCTTAGGGAGGATTTATTTCAGTAGGGAGATTATTATAGAGCTTATTGAACCTCTTTATGAACCTTTTTACATCCTCATTGTGTCTCTTTTTAAAAGCATTGAACTCTGTGAGGACATATCCATGGTCCCTCTTTTCCCCCCATTTTAGTGTGAAGAAATTCTCCATTTCTCCCCAATAGGTGACTATGTTATCAGCAAGATATTTGAACTAATTTTGAGCCTATCCATCCAAGGATTGGAAGAAAAGCCTCAACACTACATCTAGGTGCTCCACATTCACATTCTTAGCAAAGGCACAAAAGTTCTCAATATGTTTCTGTGCAGAAGTACTATCTTCCCCGGTGAACCGAGGTAAGAGATTTAGATAATATTGAGGCATGTCATCCAATACTTGAGGTAAAGCCAATGGAGCATATTTTTTGAGGGGGAAACCAGGTACAACCATGAGGGGCGGTAGTGGTAAGTTATGAGGATGATTTAGATGTGGCACAATGGGTATATGTTGAGTAGAGGTTTGGATATTTATTTGTAATGAGATTTGGAGTGTTGTAACTTCTCCAACTTCTTCAGCCTTTGGAGTAGGGTTCTCAGGAGGCAAAGAAGTATCAGCGGATTCGGCTTCATATTTTATGGCTGAACTGGCTAAAGAAGAGGTTTCTGGAGGATAATCAAGTACACTAGCTGTGGAGACAGGACCATAGATATCAACTTTCTGAGATGGGAAGGTGAATATTCTAGAGAAAATGAGGGTAGGTCAGCCTGGCTGGGTTGCTTTTCCTTCCATATTCTCCTAAATAGGATAATTTTGAGATCAGATATAGAAGGGGTTCTCTACTGGGAAGTATATGATTGAGTATGAGGCCTTGTGTAAGCCAATATTACAATTGATTTAAAATTTGTTAATAGTGGAGTCGCCAAGGTGAGGGCTATGCAACTCTCAACCCTTCGTGCTCACCTCATTGAAGCGTGAAGATAATGTCGTATCCCAGGGAAAATATTTTCTAATTAGGTCCCCGACAACAACACCAAAAAGATGTTGTTCTCCTAGAGACAGACTTGAGTTGCAAAAGACCAGTGCCTAGGACATCTTACAATCAGAGGTTAAATGTGGATAAGCATAAGGATGCCTCGGATAAAATATGGAATAAGAGAATAATGGTTTTGGTGGTTCAAGGTTGGAGAAGAACTTAGAGTCGATTCATCTGAACTCCCTATATTGTGAGAGGGATCAGGAGGCTGTGAGGCTTGATGACTTTCAAATGGGCCAAGTATAAAACAATGAAAATAATATTTAAAAATATGCAAAGTTGTTGAGAAATAATGGAGAAGGAACCCACAAGAGATAGGCTTAAGAGGATTAAGAATCTGTCCCCCGTGAACTTAGAGGATGCAGATATGAATGAGATATGGAAAACAACAGAGGTTCATGGAGCACGAACTAAGGGAGAACAAAAATATTAATGCAAGAGCGTTAAAACCTGAGCATTATACAAACACGAATTCATGAATAAAATTGCAGACCACTGTTAGCTACACTACAAGAAAAAAATACATTGGTGAGGGGCGAAAAATGTCACCATAAGCTCATTGGTGAGGGTAAAAAGAGCCTTCGTCACCAAAAATTGAACATCACCAAAGGTGGTGTCGCTGAAAGTATAGGTGTTGTGGTGACATTTAAGGTCCGTCACCAATAATTATTGATAATGACGGATAGTGACCATCACCATTTCATATGAGCAATAGTGACGGACAATAGCCTCCATCACCAAAAACCTGAACGTCACCAAAGGTGGCGTCACCGAAAGTATGTGTGGTGGTGACATTCAAAGTCCATCACGAATAGTGATTATAATGAGGGATAGTGACCGTCACCATTTCATATGAACAACACCGATTTTTTGTGATGTAACTTTCATGGCCATCACTATTGGTCCATATATATGGCGACATTCGTTGACCGTCAATATTTCATATTTGGTGAGGGTCAAAAAATGTCATGATAAGCTCATTGGTGACATCAAGGTCTGTTACGAATAATGACTATAATGACAAACAATTGCCCTCACCATTTCATATCGACAACAAAGATTTATGGTGACAGACCTTTGAGGGCCATCATTATTGATGTGTATATATGGTGGCATTCGTTGACCATCACCATTTCATATTTTGGCGAGGGTTGAAAAATGTCACTATAAGCTCATTGGTGATGGTAAAAAGAACATCTGTCACCAAAAAATGACCGTCGCCATTCCATTAGAATATCAGGGCATGATGGAATCAGATCACCAACCTCCTGCTTGTAAAGAAGGTGCTCTTCCATTGAGCTAACACCCTTTAAAGAATTATAATTTTAAAAATTATATATTGAAACCTTTATAGATTATAAATTCTAGGGTATTTTCGGCTAGAGGGTCTTTTCCTTATGCTACAACTTTTTCATCACTAATGATGGCCTCTTGCAACAAACCCTGTTTGAATTTGACAGATTGCATTAAAAGAATGAATTACTCTAAAGAATTATTTCCAACTAATCAATTTCTATAAACAAATATGGAAATATTCATTAAGTAGGAAGAGTACTCTAGCACAATATCATGTTATAAAACCTAAATTATATTAAACATCCTTTATATACATCTATAATATCCCCTCAAATTCAACTATCTCTTTATGCAACATTCCTTCAAGCTCTACAATTTGTCTCCTTGATTCAGTAACCTTAATACAAGAATAAAAGAATCCAAATGTGGTAATTTTATGTCCCATCTAAGAGAGAAAATTAAAAACCTCTCTAAACAACATTTCCACTTTATGTGCAACCTATACATTTTCATGAAAATGGACATTAGTTTGGATCTAGGGAGTCCTATGCCATAGGTATGATAGGCATATAAATTAATTAGCAAACATCTACTCATATGTATAATTTGTATCATAAATTACCTCTGCAGCTTCCTTTCTGAACCAATCTTGTTGATGTGGATCATGGAACTCTAATTTTGAAGGTGGCAAATGCAGAGACAAAACATTTATGGAGGAATATCAAAAACATGCAATACTACTTCCAAAGCTCTCACATTGAATTTGGGAATAACATAGGTCCAACATATTAGTATATAATAGCCATTAACTGTCATACACAAGTACGGGTACTCCAGAAAAATCATGAGTTACATAAACTATGTAAGATATCACAAGGTCAAAATAAATAAAAAATATGAAAATTGCTTCCCAAATATAAAGGAGCCAAATTCAGTGGCATAAGAAGAGAGAACATTGTGAAAATGCTTTTGGTGTATCTTTAAAGTTTAATTCATGGTTTAGCATATTTATTAAAGCGTGGTGGCTGAAAAGGCTGGAAAAGGGTAAGTGGAGAGAGGACTCAACACTGCTGGTAAATTTGATGGAAAAAAAATATCAATTTTTTTTACAAGCTCACAAAGGAAGCTTTGAGGTCATAATTTGAAGAATTTTCTGCTATCTTAGATGGATAAGACAACATATAATTGGAAAGAGACATCACTTCTGGTGCATTTGGAGAGGGTACTGCAGATCCAAAGGGAAGATACCACAACATCCCTGATGTAGAATGAGATCTAGCTGTTTTTCTCAAGCAAAAGAGTCTAAAATCATATGTGGTGTGTTTCAGTGGTTCTACCTTTTATAACAGCTACAACTATTATGATAAAGAAGTTCATGGAGAAATAAAGCATGTTAAAAATGAGGGTCGAGAATTATGGTGAATGGCCTTGTCTTTGACATATTTTGGTATAAATTCAGTTTGATCATTGAAAAATGAGTCACTGCCTTGTGTCTAGGTCCACATTTAGACACCACTCTAGCTTGAGGTTACTCTTGTAAAGTTAAATAGTGAAATCAGCAGTGAACAAGTGAATTTTAGAAAAAAGGGGAGAATGGTCAGATAGAAACTTATAGTTGAATTTTCTGGCAGAACTAAAGAAAACTCTCGTGGTTAAATCATCTCAGCATCTCTGAGGGAGTAGTAGACAAGAAATCCATTTTGAAGTTCAATAAGAGTGGGGAGCTAAAAATGACACTCAATAATTTCAATAATTTATGTAACTCATGATTTTTATGGAGTACCCATAATTATTTTTCATACACAATTATGGGTACTCCAGAAAAATCATGAGTTACATATATTATGTAAGATGTCACAAGGCCAAAATAAAAAAGTAATATGAAAATTGCGTCCAAAATATAAAACAGTCGAATTCAGTGGCATAATAAGAGAGAAAAATGTGGAAATGATTTAGGTGTAGCTTTAAATTTTACTTCATGGTATAGTATATTTCTTAAAGCATGGTGCTTGAAAGGGTTGGGAAAGGTTAAGTGGGGAGAGGAGTCAACACTACATGGTACCTTTGATGAAAGAAAAAATTTTGAATTTTTTTACAAGCTCACAGAGGAAGCTTTGAGGCCATAATTTAAAGAATTTTTTTCTATATTAGATGGAGAAGACAACATATAATTGGAAAGAGACAACATTGCTGGTACATTTGGAGAGGGTACTGCATATCTAGAGGGAAGATACCATGACAACCCTGATGTAGAATGAGATATAGACGTTGTTCTCCAGCAAAATAGTCTCAAATCATAAGTGATGTGTTTCAATGGTTATCCCATTTATAACACCTACACCTATTATGATAAAGAAGTTCATGGAAAAATAAATCAGGCTAAAAATTAGGGTCGACAATTATGGTGAATGACCTTGTCTTGGACATATTTTGGTAGAAATTTAGTTTGATCGCTGAAAAATGATTCATTTCCTTATCCCTAGGTCCACATTCAGACACCACTCCAACTTGCGGTTACTCTTGTAAAGTTAAATAGTGAACTCGGCAGTGAACAAGTGAATATTAGAAAAAAGGGAGAGTGGTAATATAGAAACAATATAGTTGAATTTTTTGGCAGGACTTAAGCAAACGCTCGTGGTTAAATCATCTCAGCATCTTTGGGGGAGTAGTAGAAAAGAAATCCATTGAGATTCAATGAGAGTGGGGAGCTAAAATGGCACTCAATAATTTTAATAATTTATGTAACTCATGATTTTTTATGAGTACCAATAATTAGTTTTCATACACAATTATGGGTATTCCAGAAAAATCATGAGTTACATAAATTATGTAAGATGTCATAAGGTCAAAATAAAAAAATAATATGAAAATTGCTTCGAAAATATAAAGCAGCCGAATTCAGTGGCATAAGAAGAGAGAACAGTGTGGCAATGCTTTAGGTGTATCTTTAAAGTTTACTTCATGGTTTAGCATATTTATTATAGCATGGTGGTTGAAAGGGTTGGCAAAGGGTAAGTGGAGAGAGGAGTCAACACTACATGGTACATTTGATGAAAGAAATAAAAAATAATTTTTTTTTACAAGCTTACAGAGGAAGCATTGAGGTCATAATTTGAATAATTTTCTGCTATCTTAGATGGAGAAGGCAACATATAATTGGAAAGAGAAAACACTACTAGTACATTTGGAGAGAGTAATACAGATCTAGAGGGAAGATACCATGGCAGCCCTAATGTAGAATGATATCGAGACACTTTTCTCAAGGAAAATAGTCTCAAATCATATGTGGTGTGTTTTAGTGGTTCTCCCATTTATAGCACCTACAACTATTATGATAAAGAAGTTCATTGAAAATAAATCAAGATAACAATGAGGGTTGATAATTATGGTAAATGGCCCTATCATGGACATATTTTGGTAGTAATTCAGTTTTATCATTGAAAAATGAGTCGCTGCCTTATGTCCAGGTCTACATCCAGACACCACTCCAGCTTGAGGTTACTCTTGTAAAGTTAAATAGTGGACAAGTGAATGTTATAAAAAGGGGAGAATGGTCAGATATAAACAATATAGTTGAATTTTCTAGAAAGAATTAAGCAAACTCTTGTGGTTAAATCATCTCAATATATTTGAGGGAGTAATAGACAAGAAATCTATTTTGAATTTCAATAAGAGTGGGGAGTGAAACAATGAAATAGTTAGTGAGGTATTGGTAGATGATGGTGAGGCCGATGATATTCATTCCATCATTGTTTTCACGCAAAGAAAAAATTTATGAGGATGAGTTTCTTCCTATGAAAAAGGATCGACCTTATCCTACAACACTTGAATTAAATTTAAGCAGAACAAGTACTGTATTCTCCCAATAGTTGCAAGGGAAGCATTCAAGTTTTGGAGAGATATTCATGGGTTGGATTATGATGGCCATTTTCAAATATGTGCACCTAGAAGTTATCTAAGTTTTGAAGTATGATGGAATTTTTGCTGGGTTGAACACCCATCAATGTGCGGCATGACAAATATCTCTGACCTTGTTCATGAACAGGGAATTGAGGATTATAGCACTATGTTATCATGCAGAGACAAAATTTATGAGAATGAGTTTCTTCCTATGACAAAGGCTCAGCCATATCCTACAACACTTGAATTCAATTTGAGGCAGCAGAACCAGTAATATATGCTCCCAGATAGTTGCAAGGGAAGAATTTCAGTTTTGGAGAGATATTCATGGGTTGGAAGTCTTTATGATTGCCATTTGCAAAAATGTGCACACAGAAGTTATCTCAGTTTTGAAGTATGATGGAATTTGTGTTGGGTTGTACAACCATCAATGTGGGTTGTGACAAAGATCTTTGGACCCTATTCGTGCACAGGGAATTGAGAATGTCCTTGAATTGAGGATTCTAGCTCTATGTGCACTCAGAAGTTATATCAATTTTGAAGTATGATGGAATTTGTGTTGGGTTTCACACCCATCAATGTGGGTTGTGAAAAAGGTATCTGGACCATTCTCATGCATAGGGAATTGAGGATGTCCCTGAATTGAAGATTCCAGCATCATGTTTTCACGCAGAGAAAAAAGTTATGAGGATGAGTATCTTCCTATGACAAAGGATCGACCTTATCCTGCAACATTCGAATTAAATTTGAGGCATTATAACCAATATCATATGCTCCTAGATAGTTGCAAGGGAATAATTTTAGTTTAGAGAGATATTCATGGGCTGGAAGCCTTTATGATATCCATTTGCAAAAATATGCACTCAGAAGTTATCTCAGATTTGAAGTATGCTGGCATATGTGATAGGTTTCACACTCATCAATGTGGGGTGTGACAAAGATCTCTATATCCTGTTCATGCACAGGGAATTAAGGATGTCCTTGAATTTAGGATCCAGCAAAAATGTGCACTTATAATTTATCTTAGTTTTGAAGTATGATGGAATTTTCGCTGGGTTTCACACCCATCAATGTGGGGTGTGACAAAGATATTTGGACCCTGTTCGTGCACAGGGAATGGAGAATGTCCTTGAATTGAGGATTCCAGCACCATGTTTTCACGCAGAGACAAAAGGTATGAGGATGATTATATTCCTATGAAAAAGAATCGACCTTATCCTACAACACTTGAATTAAATTTGAGGAAGTATAACCAATAGTGTATGCTCCGAGATATTTTCAAGGGAAACATTTCAATTTTGGAGAGATATTCATGGGCTATAATTCTTTATGATGGCCATTTGCAAAAATGTGCACTCAGAAGTTATCTTAGTTTTGAAGTATGATGGAATTTGTGTTTGGTTTCACACCCATCAATGTGGGGTGTGACAAAGATCTATGGACCTTGTTCGTGCATAGGGAATTGAGGATGTCCTTGAATTGAGGATTCCAACAAAAAAATGCACTCAGAAGTTATCTCCGTTTTTAAGTATGATAGAATTTGTGTTGAGTTGCACACCCATCAATGTCGGGTGTGACAAAGATATTTGGACCCTATTCGTGCACAGGGAATTGAGGATGTCCTTCAATTGAGGATTCCGACACTATGTTTTCATGTAGAGACAAAAGTTATGAGGATGTGTTTCTTCCTATGAAAAAGACTCAACCTTATCCTATAATAGTTGAATTAAATTTGAGGCAGCAGAACTAGTACTGCATGCTCCTAGATAGTTGCAAGGGAAGAATTTCAGTTTTGGAGAGATATTCATGGGTAGGAAGTCTTTATGAAGGCCATTTGCAAAAATGTGCACTCAGGAGTTATCTCAGTTTTGAAGTATGAAGGAATTTGTGTTGGGTTTCACACCCATAAATTTGGGATGTGACAAAGATATTTGGAACTTGTTCATGCAAAGGGAATTGAGGATGTCCTTAAATTGAGGATTCCAACACTATGTTTTAATGCAGAGAAAAAAGTTATGAGGATGAGTTTCTTCATATGACAAAGGCTTGAACTTATACTACAACACTTGAATTAAATTTGAAGTAGTAGAACCAATATTGTATGCTCCCAGATAATTGTAAGGGAAGCATTTCATTTTTGGAGATATATTCATGGGCTGGAAGTCTTTATGATGGTCATTTGAAAAAATGCACACTCAAAAGTTATCTCAGTTTTGAAGTATGATGGAATTTGTGTTGGTTTTCACACCTATCAATGTTGGGTGTTACAAAGATTGCTAGACCCTATTCAAGCACATGGAATTGAGGATGTCCTTGAATAAAGACATTGGTGTAGAATATGAATAGTAGACCTGCAACATGCCAACTGTGAGGATAAAGGCATGGAGGAGAATTTCATTATGCAGCAGAAATTATGGATTATGTATGTAATAAATGCACTAAGGACAGTGCATAAATAATGGGGGAGGATGTAACATCCCCTATTCAATCCCTATGTTGTATTCACCATGTACATATGAGATTATTAGGTTGGTGAGTCGAGACATAATTAATTAGGTTGGTGAGGTGGGAGTTGCTTCTAGGGAAATATGCCCATATTTAAGTGTTGGGGCCAATGTGTGTATGTGATTTTTATGCTATGAGACTAGAAAGCCTGATATGGTAAATAAGTTTCAATGTTGGGTGTTACAAAGATCGCTAGACCCTGTTCAAGCACAGGGAATTGAGGATGTCCTTGAATAAATACATTGGTGTAGAATATGAATATTAGACCTGCAACATACCGACTGTGAGGATGAAGGCATGGAGGAGAATTTCACTATGCAGTAGCAATTCTAGATTATGTATGTAATAAATGCACTGAGGATAGTGCATAAATAATGGGGGAGGATGTAACATCCCCTATTCAACCCCTATGTTGTATTCACCATGTACATATGAGATTATTAGGTTGGTGAGTTGGGACATAATTAATTAGGTTGGTGAGGCAGGAGTTGCTTCAAGGGAAATATGCCCATGTGTATGTGTACTTAAGTGTTGGGGCCAATGTGTGTATGTGATTTTTATGCTATGAGACTAGATATGGTAAATAAGTTTAATTTATGCATATTAATAAATACATAATGGCTATAAGCGGTCGTAGAAAAAAGAGTAGTGGGGCTGATGATTCCACGACTAGTAAAGGTGTCTTGATGAAAAATTAATGTTATAATATAATATTATAATATTAAATAAAGGATATATATGTTTATAAAAGGGGGGAGTTAGTTACCTAGTCAAGCAGGGAAGTGGATTATTTCATGATTCATGATTGGTTCCATCAGGACTAGTTTTACTAGTAACATGTGACATAGGTGGCCCCATCCCTCCACTAGAAAGAGGCGGTTTGGACTCTCATTTATTGTTCTTACAAATTTATGCAGTTCACCGTAATAGATTAAAAGACATGTTAAACTGAAATTTTTTTCTCCAATGGAGCATAGATTAAAAAATAAGAGAATAAGAGATATGTGAAAGTATTCATGGCATTGCAAAACAATGCAACTCGTTCGCTCAAATGCTAGCGTTTGAATCCTTCATAAGAAAAATTGTTCAAAAATTCCCTCAACATTTACTCTGCCACTCTGACTTCTTGTACATCTGACAAAAAACTCAAGTGCATTCGGAAAACAACCAACTAAAGGTATGCAACAAGTATTTCCTTATGTCGGAAAATTTTTCTACTACACATTATCGCTTCCATCGCTTGCTTCCTTCATATCACTATCATCCCAAAATGGTACCATAGCTATGAGAATATCAATATCTCTTAGAAAAATTGAATGTGGGTTTGTTCTCTCTAAACCTCTTGAAATAGAGACGTATTGTCTTAATTTTGTTAAGAGAGAGAGAGAGTAGATGCATGTTCCATTATGTGAAGAGAGAATAATCTAGTCATAGTAGTGGGATCATTTTGGGATGGTGGTGATGCCAAGGTAGCAAGAGATATATTAAACTCTCTACCCGGCTTCTTTCTCATCACTAGTCTCAAACTCGTTACTATCGAATCTACTTATTCGCTTGGGCAAGCTTATCCCTCAGTCATATTTCAGGGTTGAACCATTTGAGAGGCAAGGTTTCCAAATAGTATTGTTATGGAAGTCGTTTCATTCATTACTCAGATCCTCCATTCCATGCAAGGGTCAGAGAAAGAAATTATCTCTTGCAAGTAAGGCATCATTCTTATTGTAGTTACTAGCAATTGGAGAGTGGGGTATAGAAAAAAGTGAACAACTCTTCACTGATCTAACGCCTCTCAATGTCACCCAAGAAATAAGATAAGTGAACAAAGCCCTCACTGCATAAACCACAAAAAAGAAATAAGAAAAGAACACCGCCTCTGGATAACTTTAATTTTCAACCCCTTGAGAGCTTTATTTGCTTCTCTTAGCTTTCTTTGAGAGAGAGCTTGGTTCTCTTTGTAGTCATTTTAACTACTTTCCCATAAATACTCAAGCACGAGAATGCTTTTGTGAAAAAATATTGCAGATAGGTCCAAGTTCAACACCAATCCCTGAGCCATGGGCCTTAGACTTTGATAAAATCCCCTTGAAGCCACCACTGCACCACCAATATCTCCATCTCGTTCAAATTGCTTCAGATAAAGACTGCTTCCCACTAGAATTCGAGTCTCATTAGAATGCTCCCTCTTGACCAAATCCAAGAACTGCAGAAGGTCCACATTTAATTATACATGTTTCTTATCATTGGTGTTTAGAAATAGGGCCAAAGACACTCCACTAAGCTCATGGCCACTAAACTTCAACACCACATAAAACTCTTTGGTTGCAGCCTCTTCATCTTTTAGTAGTTTAACACTATATTTGCCTTCAAGCAAACAATTTGTACTCTATATGTTTTTTTCCCATCAAAAACGATTTTAGCATTACGAAAGGCTACCCCAATTTAATTTTAACTTCCATTGTATCTTCTTTGGAAACCCTGTCTACTTTCACTTCCTTTTCTACTTTCCCATGTTTCTTCGCCTTTTCCTTCTTCCCAGATCCATTAGTGACTCTCTGTATATCTAAGTCATAGTGGAAAATTTTCATAAATAATTAATGTTAATCCATTACCATTTAAAGGAAAGTGTTTACCGGAAAAATTATGCACACGGTTGAAAATTAAACCAGTTGTGAGAATCCTTCTATAAGGTATAGAGCTGTAAAAACTAAATATTTCTTAATGCTATAGGGTACAAGAGATTATTAAATAAAATATATTAGTATAAATATTGCTTGCCCTCTTTACTTTCTTTGCAGATTTAAAAATATGTTAAAATTAACTTCATGAGATTCCAAAATTTACCTTTCTCTACTAGTAGCCTAGGGCAAATGGGAAAAGTGAAATGATCCAGAAGCACTTCATTTATTGTGATATGTAAAAGCACCTATATCTTATAAAAAGTATAAGAAATAAGTAAAAATAAATCTTTGCTCTAACGTCAATTTCTTTTTACACGATGCAGGCTATGAAATTTCATTACTCAATTTATGAGCATTTGAAGGCGTTGTTATGTCATCAGCATTATGAACTACTCTTCATTTCATAACCTGAATGAATAATCCTGCAGAGTGTCTAGGATTCTATACTCTGTTTCGTCTATTTCGTACAAGTATTGCTTCGTTTCGAGATTATGCTCACAATACAAATCTGTTATTTTGGAAACAACTAAGGGATAGATACGTAGAAATCATCCATGGCCTGGCTGTTGTGGGAATGACGAAAAAAACTGCCGAGATATGCGGAAAATAGATGAAGTAAGGATAAATGGCATGGGGGTTAGTAATTTAGTTAGTCATGCAAAGAGAAGTCTGGCATCGAATAGCTACAGAAAAATGTGATCGTTGTGAATGTGATGGACATCGCAATTGACCGCTATAATGAATAAAATGCCTTAATGTACACTTTAAGTGCTAAAATCCTGTATTGCATTTTTTTTTTTTTTTGTTTTTGTTTTATCGTGTGTGTGGACATGGCCAGTTAGAAGCTAATAGTTTCATTTCGATGTTTAAATAAACCTAGTGACGGGAAGTAGCATGGGCACTAGAGAGGGTGTTAACGAGCCCTGAGCTAAAGAGCTGAAAGGTGACGGCCCTACAGTCAAGGTTGCAGCAAGGTTGAATGACACGGTGCAGTTCATTATCGACAATGACGATGTGAATGACCTATTTTATTGATGATAGAAATATTGGAGTTATAAATCTTAAATAGGAGAGGTAAAGCAATGTTTAAATATTAAATTCCCTGCTAGCCTTTGTACTGGAAGAAAAAAAGTACAGCAGCAGAAGCAGCAGCGGAATTTTGAGTGCACTGCACTGTAAATTAAAGAAGCATGAAAAACAGTAAGGAAAAATTAAATTTTGATGGGCCGCAGCCATATATTGCAGGAGAAGTTAATATGGTGATGGGCGTAGCCATTTATTATAGAGGAATGGAGATTTCCCGTAGATCTGAACTACGGAGGAGCAGAGTTAATTAAAAACAGTCATTTCGGGCGTTTAAAGCCCTCAACAACCAGAATGGAGAAAATTTTTCAAACAGGCGGAAGTCCTTTTATTTCTGCATTGGTGTACAAGTGGTCACCACCATTGATATGCCAATCAAAATCTCAAAGTTTTTTGAAGTGTCTTGTTGATGAGGAGTTCTACGATGCGATGTGATCCAATCGCAATCGCAAATCGCAATGTATATGAAACATAAAACAAATGTCTTGCAGATGAGGTAGAGTTCCGCAAGCGGAACAGTTGTACACAATACAACCAAAGTTTATGTTATAAATCGCCCCCACCACAGCGAGGCCCGTGGGTCCACTTGACCACGTGGTGATGTTTTATTGTAATCGCAAGGTTCAATCGGGGCGTCTTTGTCATGAGCTCCGATCGAAGGCTGGACCCGATGGGTTATTAAATTGGAGTTATATGGTCATCGCGTCCATTGTATAATAGCAATCGCAATGTTTCATCGGATGTTTACGATGCGATGCAATCGCAATCGCAAGATCGTACTTCACCAAGTCGCAAGTTTTTTTTGTCACCGTTGATCCGCCGATTGCCGATTGCCGACTGCGATGTGGTCCCCACTCGTACGTCGTGCATTTCATATTTTTAAGTTCCGCAAAGGTTTTTCCTTTGAAATTTAGTTTATTTCTTTGTATTAAGTTTTATATAAAGTTTGTAATGTTTTAATATATGCGCGGCATACAAAAAGGAAAAGGCCCGCGAGTCAGTGAGAATTGTATTGTATTGCTGTAATCGCTGTGTGAGAGCCTGCAGGCAAGAAAAGCATAGTAAGAAGAACAAAGAACAGTTTTGTGCGTTCTTGAGAAACAGAGTATAGTTTTTCAAGACAATGAGTTGATTGGCACTACGTGTGTAGCAGTCCTGCTTCTCTTATCCCTCTGTTAAGAGGAAGAATTTGTATCAGTTTTTAAAAAAAAAGGTAGATGTTTGTTTCAGTGTGGAAAAATTTGTCTCCTGTCAAAATTTTAAATTTCTCTGTGTTTAGAGGAGAGGAGCTTACTCTCTCCATTTGGAATTCTCAATATTCCAACATGGTATCAGAGCTAGTTTAGGCTCTTTGAATGTTTCAAAGAAGCTGAAGAAGAAGAAGACTTGTTGAAGCGTTTTCTCCAGTAGTGTGAAAGCCCAATAGAAGTCAAAAGATCTGGTATTTCTCAAAGATAACAAAGCTGTTGGTTTTTTTTTTAAAAGAGTTTGTTCTTTCAGAGAAGGAAAGACAGTTTGTTTAAGTTCAAAGTTCAGGTTAAGAGCAATGGCTGGACCAAGCACAGGAATGAACATTGGAAATGTTCAACTTCCACAATTTAATGGAAAGAACTATGATTATTGGGCCATTACCATGAGAGCCCTGTTTGTCTCACACGACTTATGGGAATTTGTGGAAGATGGTTTTATTGAACCAGCTGATGAACATGCTTTTAATGCCTTAACTCAAGCAGAGAAGGATGTATTTAAGAACAATAGAAAGAAGGATGCTAAATCCCTCTTCTATTTGTATCAGGTAGTAAATGAGAGTGTGTTTCCAAAGATAGCAGCAGCCAAGAGATCCAAGGAGGCATGGGAAACTCAGAAAGTAGCCTATCAAGGTATGGAGAAAGTTAAGACAACAAAGCTTCAGTTGCTAAGAAGAGATTTTGAAACTCTTTGCATGAAAGAGTCAGACAGTGTTGACACATTTTTTACACATGTGATTGGGATTGTAAATCATATAAGATCCCATGGAGAAACTCTTGAAGAAAGAAGGATTGTGGAGAAACTTTTGAGAATCTTACCCTCAAAGTTTGATGTTATTGTAACCACCATAGAAGAGACCAAAGATATCTCACAGTTCACAGTGGATGAACTTCATGCCTCACTGATAACTCATGAAAAGAGATTGAGCAGAGATGAACATTCATCTCTTGAGCATGCCTTCAAGACCTAGATGCATTCAGGAAGAGGAAGAGGTCAAGGAAAAGGAAGAGGAAGAGGTAGAAGCCAAAACAGAAGTGGAAGGAACAACCCTTCACATTCACATGGAAGGAGCAACAGTCAAAGTCACAGCCACGGCCAATGCCACAGCCAGCAAGGTGGACATCAACAACAACATGCTTATGGACAAAGGTATGACAAATCCAATGTCCAATGTCATTATTGCAAGAAATATGGGCACTATTCCAATGAATGTAGAAAGAAGCAAAATGACATGAAAAATAAGCAAAATGCTAATGTAGCAAAAGAAGAAAAGAACCCAAGTAATGTGCTATTAGCATGTAATGTAGCACAAGATAGAGAAGATGATGTTTGGTTCTTAGATTCAGGATCTAGTAATCACATGACTGGGAACAGAGCAATGTTTTCCAATCTAGATGAAGAAGTAAAATCCGAAGTGACCACAGGGACTAATACTAAGATCTCTGTCAAAGGAAAAGGCAGAGTAAGTATTCAAGCAAAGAATGGGGAGCAGAAATTTGTCCCTGATGTATATTATGTTCCAGGATTGAAGTGTAATATTTTGAGCGTTTGGCAGCTCATAAATAAAGGTTACAATGTAATTTTCAAGGATGATGTGTGCACAATAAAAGATACACCTCCAAGCAAGAAAATCATTGTTGAAATTCAAATGACCAGCAATAGAATGTTTCCGCTCAAGCTCAATATTGACTTGAAGGGAAAAGGAAAGAGTATGGCAGTTGTAACACAAGAAGCCTTTCAGAAGGAAGAGAAAGATGAAAATTGGTTATGGCACCTAAGATTTGGACATCTCAATTTTGGAGGATTAAACTTGTTGCATAGAAAAGGAATGGTAAGAGGTTTACCATTGATTGAGAAGCCTGACAGCCTATGTGAAGGCTGCATCTTGGGAAAGCAACAAAGAGAAAATTTTCCATCAGGGAAAAGCATAAGGGCGAAAGCACCCTTAGAAATCATTCACTCAGATTTGTGTGGGCCGATGCAAACAGCATCAGTTTCAGGCAGCAATTACATGCTGACCTTCATAGATGATTTCACAAGAAAAGTGTGGGTTTATTTCCTAAAATATAAGAGTGAATTCTTTTAGACATTTCGCCATTTTAAAGCTCTTGTAGAGAAACAGAGCGGACTGCACATAAAAGTTCTCAGAACCGACAGAGGAGGAGAATACATATCAAAGGATTTTCTACGATTTTGCAGAGAGAACGACATACACAAGAAGTTTACCACAAGGTACACACCGCAACAGAATGGAGTTGCTGAACGGAAAAATCAAACCATAATGGAAATGGTGAGAAGCATGCTAAAGGCAAAAGACTTGCCGAATGAATATTGGGCAGAAGCAGCAAACTGTGTTGTGTACATTTTGAATAGATGCCCTACAAAAGTCGTGATGAAAAAAGTTCCAGAAGAAGCGTGGAGTGGCAGAAAACAGGGAGTCACCCACATGAGAGTTTTTGGATGTGTGGCATATGCACACATTCCAGACAAGTTGAGGAAGAAATTGGATAGTAAGGGGGAGAAGTGCATTTTCCTTGGATATTGTGAAGATTCCAAAGGATACAGATTGTATAACCCATCCACAAAGAATTTTTTGATAAGCATAGATGTGAAATTCATTGAAGAGGAAGCATGGGATGGAAGCATTGAGAAAACAATAAATGTTAAAAGTTGTTTATCTCATGATGAAGATGAAGGAGATGTGGTTGAAATTAACAACCCATCCACTGCACAACCTCCAGCAACACAAGGACAGCAAGGGACACCTCAAGCAGTAGCGAGAACACCCTTGAGAAGAAGCGGGAGTGCATCACAGCGCACACCACATGGAGCAGATTCGAGTGCTTAATCAAGCACGACTACAACAAGTGAAAGTGGAACAAGGTTCAGAAGCATTAGAGAAATATATGAGCAAGGAGCGGCAAATGAAGGTATGAATTCCTTATTTGCTTTGTATTGTCAAGTTGATGATCCTATTCATTTTGAAGATGCTATTAAATATAGAAAATGGATAGAAGCTATGGATGATGAAATAAATGCCATAGAGAAGAAAAAAACATGGGAGTTGGTTGATCTCCCAGAAGGTAAAGAAGTCATTGGTGTTAAATGGGTCTATAAGACCAAAAGCAATGCTGAAGGAAAGATAGAGAGACACAAGGCCAGACTTTTTGTCAAAGGATATAAGCAGAAGCATGGGATTGATTATGAAGAAACTTTTGCACCAGTTGCAAGAATGGAGACAGTAAGAGCAGTGCTGTCCATAGCAGCACAAAACAAATTGAAAGTATACCAGATGGATGTAAAATCTGCATTTTTAAATGGAGTTTTAATGGAAGAGGTATATGTGGAACAACCTCTAGGATATGAGAAGAAAGGCCAAGAGCATAAGGTCTGCAAATTGAAGAATGCTCTTTATGGGCTGAAGCAAGCACCAAGAGCATGGTACAGTAGGATAGATTCCTATCTACTGGAAAATGGATTTGAAAAGTGTGAGGGAGAACCCACCCTATACATCAAAGAAAAAGATGGTAAGATGCTCATTGTTGTTTTATATGTCGATGATTTAATATTTACTGGTAATGATGATTACCTTGTTGAAAATTTTAAAACAGTCATGAAAGATGAATTTGAAATGACTGACATGGGTTTGTTGAGATACTTCTTAGGAATAAAAGTAGAAAAAAATGAAAAAGGTGTTTTTATATCTCAAGCAAAATATGTGAATCAGGTTTTAGAAAGATTTAATATGCAGGAGTGCAAAGCTGCAATTACTCCCACAGTAATGGGATTGAAGTTGAGTAAAGATGACAACAGCAAGGATTTTGATCCAAGTCTGTATAAAAGCATAGTTGGCAGCCTCATGTATTTGACTGCAACTAGGCCGGATATTATGCATGTTGTTAGTATAATTTCCAGATTTATGGAAAAGCCAAAAGAAGCACATTGGCAGGCAGCAAAGAGAATTCTGAGGTATGTGAAAGGAACTAAAAGGTATGGTATTTTATATACTGCTTCAGAAAATTCATAATTAGTTGGATACACTGACAGTGATTGGGCTGGAAGTGTAGATGATCGGAAGAGCACTTCCGGTTATGTTTTTCATATGGGTTCAGGAGCCATTTCATGGGCTTCTAAGAAACAGCCGATTGTAGCATTATCTACAGTAGAAGCATAGTATGTGGCAGCTACAGCAGCAGCGTGTCAAGCAATTTGGATGAGAAAAATGTTGAGAAGTTTAAGCCAAGAACAGGTAAAAGGGACAGTGATTTATTGTGACAATAGCTCAGCGATTGCTTTGTCAAAGAATTCCGTGTTTCATAAAAGAACAAAACACATAGATACAAAATTTCATTATATCAGAGAATTGGTAAACAATGGTGAAATTGTTTTATAGCATTGTAAAACAGAGGAGAAATATGTAGATATTTTAACAAAGCCATTGGGGCAGAAGACCTTTGAATTTTTAAGAAAATGCTTGGGTATGATTGATAACCCAAAAACTGACTTTAAGGGGGAGTGTTGAAATATTAAAGTCCCTGCTAGCCTTTGTACTAGAAGAAAAAGAGTACAGCAGCAGAAGCAGCAGCGGAATTTTGAGTGCACAACACTGCAAATTAAAGAAGCATGAAAAACAGTAAGAAAAATTAAATTTTGATGGGCCACAGCCACAGTTTGCAGGAGAAGTTAATATGGTGATGGGCGTAGCCATTTATTACAGAGGAATGGAGATTTCTCGTAGATCTGAACTACGGAGGAGCAGAGTTAATTAAAAACAGTCATTTTGGGCGTTTAAAGCCCTCAACAACCAGAATGAAGAAAACATAGTAAAACAGGTGGAAGTCCTTTTTATTTCTGAATTGGCGGGACAAGTGGTCCCCACCATTTATATTCCAATCGGAATCGAAAATTTTTTTGAAGTGTCTTGTTGATGAGGAGTTCTGCAATGCGATGCGATCCAATCGCAATCGCAAATTGCAATGTATATGAAACATAAAACAAATGTGTTGCAGATGAGGAAGAGTTCTGCAAGCGGAACAGTTGTACACAATACAACTAAATTTTATGTTATAAATCGCCCCCACCCCAGTGGAGGCCCTTGGGTCCACTTGATGACATGGCGATGTTTTATTGGAATCGCAGGTTTCAAATCGCAAGGTTCAATCGGGGCATCTTTGTCATGAGCTCCGATCGAAGGCCAGACTCGATGGGTTATTACACTGGAGTTATATGGTCATCGTGTCCATTGTATAATAGCAATCGCAATGTTTCATCGGATGTTTACGATGGGATCCAATCACAATCGCAACATTGCACTTCACCAAGTCGCAAGTTTTGTTTGTCACCCTCGATCCGCCGATTGCCGATTGCCGACTGCGATGTGGTCCCCACTTGTACATCGTGCATTTCATATTTTTAAGTTCCGCAAAGGTTTTTCCTTTGAAATTTAGTTTATTTCTTTTTATTAAGTTTTATATAAAATTTTTAATGTTTTAATATATGCGCGGCATATAGAAAGGAAAAGGCCCGCAAGTCAGTGAGAATTGTATTGTATTGCTGTAATCGCTGTGTGAGAGCCTGCAGGCAAGAAAAGCACAGTAAGAAGAACAGAGCACGGTTTTGTGCGTTCTTGAGAGACAGAGTATAGTTTGTCAAGACAGTGAGTTGATTGGCACTACATGTGTAGCAGTCCTGTTTTTCTTATCCCTCTGTTAAGAGGAAGAATTTGTATCAGTTTTTAAAAAAAAAGGTAGATGTTTGTTTCAGTGTGGAAAACTTTGTCTCCTGTCAAAATTTTAAATTTCTCTGTGTTTAGAGGAGAGGAGCTTACTCTCTCCATTTGGAATTCTCAATATTCGAACAAGCAAGCGAGCATACCGAAACTCAGCTAATGGCCTCCGTTTTATTGAAAAATTGATGCTGAAAGTCTACAGTATTTTATTTTATGTAACCTAGCACACTGGGAGTTTCTTAACAACGGTTTATTTTAAAATTAGGAAGTAGGGGGAAAACCAGCATTATAAGTTTAGATTGTGAAAAACCACTACAACACAATGTTTCGAGGGGAAAAATGAAGTCTAGCAATCCAAAAATAAATACAAAGAGATGTCCCCTTCTAATTCAATAGCTCATAAGTATTTTAGTTTCATCCTATCACGCCTCTTCATAAGAGCATCTATATATTTTTTTGTGTTTACTTTATATAATGAAAGTAAAATTGTGTTTTAATTTCATTATATAACGAGCATCTAAAACTGTCCATTAAAAGTTAAAACTATGGCATGCACAATTCTACCCTAGATGAATTATCACAGGCAAGAGAGGAAGGGTGAGGTCAGAGGTCGGCGAAGGACATCCATTAGCGGAAAATTTTCACTTCGGCATTAAAATTAACTCCAAAATGATTGGCATAAATTCTGATAGGCCCAATGGCTCTCTTGCCTCCGCCATCTGGTCGATTAACGGGAACACGAGTGGCCTTAGATCCCTGTCCACTCTCTGAATTTATTTCTACTTTAAAATATCTGAATGAAACAGAGCTCGAAGGCATTTGGACAATGTTAAATCCCTTTGCAGACTCCTTCGAAGAAGCCATCGATGTCGAGCAACTGGCTTCAGCAACCCCGGGGTCTTCCGCCTCAAGAACATATTTCAAATATTCTTGTTCTGGCTTCCCAAATGAGGGATCTACTAAACCCCTACCTCTGCCTCTTCCTTGACGCTGACCCTCGCTTTGACCCAGAACTTCTTCACCTTGGCCTCGGCCTCCATTTCCACCTCTACCTCTTCCTATTCCTCT
Organism: Pinus albicaulis; assembly: GCA_034641835.2. Lineage (NCBI taxonomy): Eukaryota > Viridiplantae > Streptophyta > Pinopsida > Pinales > Pinaceae > Pinus > Pinus albicaulis. The sequence continues at coordinate 544,236,161 of CM076571.1, read as the reverse complement.
TCCACCAGAGTTGCCTCCCCGATCCATAGCCAAAGAAACGAAAACGAACTACCGCTATCTGAAATTAAATGAAATCAGTGTCAAGTCTTCCCAAACTGCTGGAATCCGACCTGCTTTACAATCTTCCACACTTGATATAGAGACTTGATATAGAAGGAAAAATCGGAGTTTAATTTATAATAAATGCAATGAACTTAAAACCGTAGCGCAAAGAATATTTCAACTTCCACTGCAAGAAACCTGGAAATCCAAGGGCGAAGAAGAGCAGAGGATTGGTGCTTCCTCAGAATTAACAATATCACTTATGGTTACCACTTTAAGCTTTGCCAAGATTTGAAACCAACACCCTTCAAAATTGTTTTTTAGAGGGGAGTTAATAAGAATCATTATTTTGCCTCAATATTTATAAATATGCATTATAGACAACACTGCAGATTGAAATAAATACATATTAGATGCATAGCACTCAATAGCAACTATAAACATCTAGCAACCATAAACATCTAGATTTCAGTATAACATAACCAAAGAACCTACTAAAATTACCATATCCATAAATTAAATCAAAATACTTCTTAATGGACTGTAATTGGCATGTACTACAAAATTACCATATCCATAAACTAGTTCAAAATACCTCTTAATGGACTGTAATTGGCATGTACTACAATGAAGAGAACGCAACCATATACTGAGATCGAAAACTTGGAAAGGTTAGTGTTGTTTGCCCAATATTTCTTGTGTAAGTATATCCAAGAACACCCTTCAAAATTTTTGAAAGATCCATCCCCTAAGGCAACGCCGATTATCTTCTTCCTCTTCCAGCGGTCCCAAAAGAGCTAAACCTCAAAAGCCCTAAACATAAATAAAAAAAAGGCTTTTATGAACTCCTCTTCGGCTTAAATATTTGTTAATTTACGCCAAAATGTAGTTGGGAAAGCAGTAATTTTTTTTATTTGTTTTGGGCTGGGCTTAGTTAAAAGCTGCTTGGCGAGAATTTAATTTTCATTTTTTAAAAAATTATTTAGATTTTCAATAATTAATTTATTTTTCATATTAAAAAATAAAAATAGTTAATTAATTAAAAATCATTTTATTTTATTTTTTCAAATTAAAAGTATTTTTAATATTTATCAAGAAAATCAAAGTGGCTTTTAGATGGAGTATATTGCCAATATTGTTTAATGTTCATGTATTTGAAGGATATTGTCAATTATGTTTAGTGTTCAAGTAATAGAATGAAGAATGATTAACCTTCTAGGAGCACAAGAGGCCATGATTTTGTGTAATCAATGATGAGCAATGTTATTAGAATATGTCAAAAGAGATAAAATAATATGCAAACAAATAAAAACGTTAGGCCTCCTTACTCATCTACAATGTAGTGATGTTCCTATAAAATATAAGAAAAGTATTCACATCTCCACACATACATATAACAAAAGGAGATGAGAAAAATGAAGGAAAATATAAATCTAACTAAGATATAAAAGATGTCTTTAGTATTTGGTAGAAGGGTATCAATCTCACACCTCACAGATATAATTGAAGCATTCCTTTGAGGTGATAATTTAAGGAGAGGATCAAACAAAGTCTGAAGAAAGTATGATTCTCAACACTTAGATAAGCATGTGAGTGCAACATGTCACAATATTCTTGAATATAATTCGCTTATTGCTTGGAGGCTTTGAAAATAGAATGCAACTCATTATTATAGGTTGGGCATCTATGAAAACCATCATAAAGTGTCTAGCTACAATAGACCGTGAAATGTTTGTGTCGTGTGGGAACTACATTAACGACATGAATGACTGGCTCATAGGGTCCATGTTGCATAGCCATTGATTGAAAAAAAATACTTTCCTGATGGGATAGAAGTGAAAATTGATAGTTGCAAAGGTAGGAATAATGGCGTCAAAGGTAATATTGTTTCCATAAATAATAAAACCAGAAATAAGCTCATGAACACCATTAATATCTATTGGAGGTGATATGATGAAAGCAATAATGAATACAAAATTTTTGTTTAATAGGATATGGATCGCCAAGATGTTGAACCATCCAATGTAAAGATGGCTTTCAGTGCTAGTGATCTAGTCACTTAAAAGACCTTATAAATTTTCGCTTTGGGATACCCCTAGGATTCAATAAGTAATCCAAAATGAGAGGATTTGTTGCTAAGGTGATTGGTTCCATATCAACGACCATTTTTTTTATCTGAAACATTTTAATAAAGATATAGTGATATCCTTTCACATCCTTAAATTGTAGCACCCCAAGACATCTATTTTCCATCATGTATGAGAATTCAAGTAAAGCCATATATATCATAAATCAAGGCATATAATATACTATCCTAACAATATCTACTAATTTTTTTTAATCATAACATGGAAAAATGACCCAGCGGGTATCAAATTATCATCATGGAAGAGAAAAGTAATTGAAAAATATATTGCCAATCAAGAAAGTGTTTGTAAGACTTCAAACAAAACTAATGTAGGAATGTTGACATGCCAAGATTCTAAGAATTCTGAAACCATTTTCTCATTAGATTTGCTAGCCTTACATTAACGAAAACAACCCATGATTCTCTTGTTATTTCATTTTCAACTAATTCTTTCCTAGTTCCAGAAGCGACATACACCAAAACACCTTTTGGAGGAATCAGGAAAAAAAGCCACAAGAAATTTGAAAACAAACTACATGAATCCATAGATCATTGGGGATTCTTTGAGGACTCTAGAAAATGAACCTAAGTAAACCAATGCATAAGATTAGTGCATTTCTACTATTCCTAGATTATTATTTTCACTTTCACCCTTGATTTCTTTTATTCTTACTGCATGTTATTAATTAATTCATTGTTTGTATTGCTCTATTTTGTGCTTTCGGGTTCAAGAGGAATGATTTAACCTCTTTTATGGTAGCTTTTATGGAAACACAGAGGTAAAATATATGTGTTGTGGTATTTAGCTCCTTTAGAATGTGTGTCCCATAGCTCATTATCACAACCAATAAGCCATTAACCCATAACCACTAGGTCTTAATCCCCCTTCTCATTCTCTAATGTGTGGATTATAAATCTTAGTAAACCATGCTTAGACATCCCACTTATACCCATCCATGCTACATGTGTGTCCCCTAGTCCTGTTCAATACACAAAAAATACTCCTCCCACCTTTTCAGTCATATCATTAAAATTTCCTACCATTATGGGTGAATTTGGTGTTTATGTTGTAAATTGAACAGAGAAAAAATATTACTTTTTTTTTTCTATTGAGAAGATGTAGAAATTAGTTGTCATGATTGGGATGTTCATGCATCAATCTACATTGGCTTGTTTTTCGAGCTTATACTTGAATAATCATTTGTTCATACTACATCCTATCGATAGAGTTTGATATCACAAAGGTATCGATGGGCAGTTTGAGAGATGTTTTTGAAATCTTGTGTGTTGTGGTATTTAGCTCTTTAAGAATGTGCTTGAAAGATAGCTAGTCCAAAGAGTTGGGGAATCTAAATCTCTCCCGAACACCTATGTTGAATCGAGAAAGGGTGAGCTTTGAAATCAAAGCCATATTGCAACAATTCACGAGAGATTTAGTCACTGTGTTTTTTAGAATTCTTGTTTTTCTGGAGAATTCCAAATCAAACCCAGAGACATGAAAAGAAAACCTTGAAAACAAAAAAAACGACGAGAAATAAATGAAATTCATGCCAAGAAAACATAATGGTTAATGAAATGTATGTGTTTTTACCATGGAAACATGGGCATTTCGAACATGTTCTGAGTTGCAAAGAATATAGAGGTGTGGACAAAAGAAGTATCCAAACTTTTAATAAAATATTTAATTGTACATGCATAAATATTATTAATAGACATGGAATTAAATACCTAAATTTTAGAATGAGAACTCTAGAGAAACAATTATCTATCCATCTCTGCACAATTATGTTTCTCATATTGAGAAAATTGGCTAACATGCAGATTTCCTTCAAATCGAAACTCTAGGAATGCATATGATTCATCAAGCAGTTGATCATGCAAATAAGGGAGTACTGAATTTATGAAATGAGTGGTCATAGATCAGTTTGTAAAGGAAAAGGATCTGATGTAATATCGATTCCCAGAAACCATGAGAATTATTTTCAATTAATCTTAGCCAACTATTCTGAAAAAATAGATTAACAGGGGTAAAAAGGTATGTTTCTCCCCAAAATTGGTTAATTATTGCAAAGGAAGGTAATTAACAATAACAGACACTAAGATAAATAGGTGAGTACTTCGTTTCATTTAGGGAATATTGCATTGATTTGGTTCTCCCTAAATAGTAAATATCAAAATCATGAGTTTATACGACATTCATTAAGATTCATTTTCGAAGAGTAGCAAAGAGAAATCATTGCAATTTCATATACCCTAACAAATCGAATTACATTTTCATTCTGGAGGATTAAGAGAAAGTGTGTACATACATGATTGAACTTTAAGGTAACAAGAGCGATGTCTGAGGACAGGCCAAAAGTAAAAGCATTTGAGGAACTAGATCCATGGAAGAATAAAAAATCCCCCATAGAAAAAATTATGAGCCCTCTTCACACCATTGTCCATATTGGTAACTCTAAGAGCGTCATCAATAGTGGGCCACCATATCATGACCATGTAATATTCTTTCCAAGTGATTCATCATACATGTAATTTATTTTTCTTGTCATTTTATGTCAGGGTCAAGTTGAGCTTATGCTAGTTGGGTTAAGCTTGTGCAGAAAAAGAGCTTAATATAATGAAGCTTTTTCAATGAAATTGTACAACTGATATCATTAAGATCAAAAGCCCAACATGAAAGCACGACGATAAAATTGAAAACAAAGTGGTTTACATAGTTAGTTTTATGGATAAAAGAATTTATTTCCTACTGACTGGAATCATAGGGTGGGACATCATGATTAAAATGAATGAATATGCTATGAAATTATGTGGGATAAAATTTGACCAAGGTAAATAAGGGTATAATAATATACGACATGTAGTAATTACTCAAACCATCATTTATATATTTAAACTATCAAGATGACACATTTTTATGAGTAAAATTATGAAACACCATGGAACAATTCAACATAGAATTTATGGCCAAAACATTTAAGAGTTAGAAAAGAGTCTTTAAGTGAGCACAATAAAAATAATACACATTATATATATATACATGGATCATATATATCAAGCTAAAGTGATCACTAAAGCAACATCTTCCTACACCTAGTGTCCTAGATTGCCAAGGAAAGGTGTCATCAAAGAAATTATACAACCATTCGTATATCTCAGATGGAAAATGATTAATGTCACAAGAATCACAAGGGTTGAGATGTCAAACAAAATTTAAAATTTTCCACTAAAAACTCATAAAGAAAGTGGGGTAATGGGTCCTATGACATCCAACCTGTGATTTTCAATGGGAAATCCTCAACAGTCTCTTTGGAGAAATAATGTCCCATTAAGGGGTTCAATAAGAGGCATGAGGCCCCTCCAATCTGATAGTTGATGAAGTTTGAATATTGGATTGTCAAATTTTTCCTTAAGTAGGCAAGGAAACATGGAAGGAGGTGACCCCCTTGGAAATGTTCAAAAAGGGAAGGCCACATAAGGTCTTATATAAAGATATAAATACAAGGATCTCCCTAATAAAAATAGTTATATATGTATTGAAATAAAGTAGATAACCACCATCTAAATCTTGATAAAAGAAAATAGAACATCCCTTGAATCCCATAATAAATGGAGCATCTACAGATGAGGTGATACTCTAACCCAATGTTGTGTATATGGTAAAGCTAGAAGATGTTATTGAGAAGATAAATATCATGATGTAATTAGTTTGAACTAGACACTAATGTAAACCCACTTTGAAACCACCAAGGGGGATCTGAAGGGAAACATCTGGCACTCTTTTTTGTATGAGGATTAAAAAATAAGTCCCCCTCTTATTTAGATGAAGTGTTGATTCAGGAGGATCTTGATCAGTACAGTTCAGCAGAAAGGTCTAGTCAAATTCAGCAGTTCGACGTCTAGTTCAGTCTTCAGAATCATCAATTCGCCAGTGAAAAGGTCCTCCCGATGTCATAAGGTTTTAATTTTGTGATATGATGTAAAGGGTTTCAATCCTAAACTAAGGTTTAAAAAGACATTGTAAAGGTCTATGGTTAAAAGATAAACCTAGATCTAAAAATCTAATACCTAAGTCTAAAACCCTATCCACATCATCTAAGACCTAATGTTTAAAGACCTAAGTGATAGACCAGAAATTAAACCTAAGTCCTTACTCCTAAGTCCTAAAACCTAAAACCTAAACATAAACCTTAAAGTGCAAAATAAAATCATATATTAAACCATGTATTAAAACTTTTAGACCTAAACTATGATACAACACCTTATTATAAGGTTTGGTGGGTTAATAAATTAATATAAAACTTTATAAAACCCACAAGCGTTAAATTATAATCGCGCTACAAGACTGTATCGGTAATATTAAAACATGTGACAGGTCTATAGACTGCGGCGGAAATGTTTGTGTTGATAGTGCCAGTTTGCAAACCATGTCAGAATTTGTGTTAGACAATAGTTATGACCGCAGGGACTGCCAACAAAGATGCATGTGATATATCGCGCCTAAACCGTAGTAGATAAGCCAAGTCTGCCAGGTGTTACCGTGACCGCCGGACTGATGATCTGACCGCAACCACCAGGGGATTTCCTCCTGTTCACATGCGGCAGCTATACAAGTGTGCCGGTTAGCCTAACCGTTGAGCTAAGATTTTAACATATAGTTCAATTTTGGGTTTTTGAAATAAATTCAGCGCTAAGGTTTGGGGACTTAGTCCCTAGGCATATGAAAATGATAGGACCGAGACCATTTATCACTTAAATTCCTCAACCAAATGCTAAAATTGGAATTCAGAGGTTCAATCAGTTCTATTTAAACCATGGCATTTTTTGATTGAAGGACAGAGTGTATTTTGAGTTCAGTTTCAGAAGGACATAGGCGATTTTGTTTGCAACATTTCTCAGCCATCGGTGGTCAGAATTGAGCACGGAGACAGGCATCAGAAAGGTGAGGAAGAGTAACTTTTGTTTGCAGGGTTCAGAATTTCCTGTGAGCACATTAATTCTGTTCCATTTCAGTGTAAATATTCCTCAAGATAAATCCTAATAAAAATGGATGCCCACTTAAAAGCGGACCTGGAGATGTAGTCCAGAAGGGATGAACTCTGTCATCAAATTGTTTGCATCTTATTCTATCCGTTTATTGCTATTATTTAATCATTTATTTCTATTGGTTTATGTCATCTTTCATTAAAGCATACTTCAGTTAAAAATCAGTCTAAATCACAAACTAATCAAACTACTTAAGCACATTATTCGACCACTTTCAGATCAATTTTGGTATCAGAGCAGGTTTTTCTTTGTAGTTTGTTTGTCAGTGGATGTTAGCCAGGTTGGGATTACAACGTGGAAAAGGCGAACTTGAGGAATTCGATCTAGAGTTTAGAAGGCATAAAGTCAATCATCAATCAACGATGACAGGGATTGAGACCGTTGAGACTCCTGAAGCTACTGAAAAGAAACACATGGATGAGAATAAAATCCAGCAGATGTTTCTAAACATGCAACAAATTTTGGAAGAATTATATGAAGACAAGAAGATGAGAGATGCAGCCTCATCATTGTAGGCATTAAAGAAGGAAAATGGTAAAGGCAAGGAAGACAAATCTCCTTCTCCTCCATCATCTCCATCATCTTATTCTTCCTCTTCTACTTCTAGTTCTGAATCAAAAAAAGAAAAGAAACCTAAGAGTCCATTATTGAAACTTGATGTTAAGTTCAAATTACCTATGTACGATGGAGAAATAAAACCTCATAAACTAGATAATTGGGTAAAACAGTTAGAATTATATTGTCGTATTCAAGATATTACTGATGATAAGACAAAGATCCAATTATCTACTCTTAGAATGGGGGCTACTGCTTTGATCTGGTGGGAATGTAAGACATAGATAGATTTAAAGCGTAAAGTAAAATTCTATCCGTTGGGTCACACACAGCAAGCTGTAATTTATTGGCAACACTTGCGACAAGGTAAGGGAAAAAATTTTCAAGAGTTCACACAGGAATTCAGAAAGAAAGAATTAGCACTCGGTATTTCTTTGGACACAAAAGAAACTTTGTTGAAGTATATTGGCAGTTTGCATTCATATTTGAAACATACATTATTAATGTTCAATCCTAATGACTTTGATGAAGTTTGTGTTCAAGCTATTCATGTCGAATCAGATGGTAGACCACTCAATTTTACACCAAAGACATCCATGCAAATGGAAACTAAATATATCAAAAAGAAGGGCAAGTCAAAGGGAAAGAAGACTGCCACAACTTAGAAGGAAGAATATAGACCTACGTGTACACATTTCCAAAGGATCAGCCATGATGAAGCTAGGTGTTGGAAACTTCATCGGGAACTAAAGCCTAAGAAGTTTCAATCAAAGAAGGGTGAAAAGAAGGTTGAAACAACAGTCCAACAAGGCTTGGACTTGGGATCTCATTCAGGTGATGAAGGTAAAATCACTGCTATGGTTACAACAAGTAAAATTTCTGATGCTAGTATTTCTGCTTCTTCAAACATCAAACAACAGAATGAAGATAAAAGAATCAAGTTATTTAATATAAGGGTAACTTCAAAGCATACTAAGATAGATACATTGTTCGATACAGGATCATAAGAAAAATTGATTTTTGATTCATTAGTTAAACAATTGGATTTGAAAACACATAATCATCCAAAGCCATATCCTTTAGGGTGGTTAAAGGAACAAATTCAAATTCATGTTACCAAAGAGTGTCGGTTAAAATTTGCAATCACAAATAACTATATTGAAGAAGTGGAGCTAGATGTGATACCGTTAGACATTTGTGGAATTGTCTTAGGTAGCCCTTATCTCTATGACCGTGATGGATTATTTTATAGGAAATAACATGTGTATCATCTTAGGAAATATGGGATTAAGTACATCGTTTGGGCACATAAAATCAAAGATCACTTGAATTTAATTAATTCTAATAAGATGAAGCACTTAATAAGTTCAAGTAAGAGATACATATTCATGTCGATAAAAGAGCAACATAAGGATCTTAATGATAATTTTTCATGTTGTGAAATTCAGTATGAAGGTAATTTGGTTAAAAATATAGATTCATTTCAGGATCTAGTTAAAGAAACAAAACATCTACTTCATAAAATGGAAATATCACATGAGATGCAGTTGATGTTTGATGCCTCTAATAATGAAATGTATCACAAGTCAGTTATAGAGCATAAAGAAGTAAAGAAACAAAATTCAGGGATGGTTGGAAAAGAATCAATTCGACCCCATTCATCTCCATACAGTTCACTCATAATTTTGGCTCATAAGAAAAACAGGATATGGGGAATAAGCGTCCATTTTAAATTTGATTCATTTAAGCAGAAAATTTTCACAACATTGATAGATCAACAACAACCATATGAAGTTAAACCATATGTTAAGGGTTATGAAATGAAAACAGTGATTCACATAGATTATCAGATGCTTCAATACTTTCAGTCATATACTAAGTCGCAACAATCTCATTACAGTTGGATGGGATTTCTTTAGAAAATTCACTTAGTAATTAAGGAGAGTGAAGGTGTAACAAGTAAAGTAGTTGATATGTTGTCTTTGAATGCTTCATTAGTACTACATAAAAGTTCATTGGTTCATGAAATTTATGTAGAACAGTATAATACTGATGATGATTTCGAAGAAAATTTTGAATCACTAACCCTTAATACTGAGATAGAAATAGTGCAGGTTATTCAGGAAGTTCATATTTCTCGAATTGCAGGATATTTAGGTGTAAGAAAGACTATGGCACAAAGTCAAAGGTATTGTTACTGGCCTCATATGTATGAAACAATTGTGAAGTACATAAAGGGATGTGTAATGTGTTCGACAAGTAGGCCATGCAATCGAAAGATTGGTTTGCACATGCCACTTCTAGTTCCTTTGCAACCATGGGGTAGCATGGATTTGGTTCAAGGACATACGGAAATGATGAAGAGAACTGGGATACATATTCTTCGAGGTAATTGCAGTAAACATCCTAAGATGTGGGATGAATTTGTAACTTATGTGCATCAATCCAATCAAGCCTTACATTCTTCTGCACCATGACAAGCATTGAGTCAAGTCAGGCTCAAATTGTGCCATGATAAGCATCAATTTCAGGTCGACGATCAGGTATGGTTGTATGTCATCAAATTCAAGATGAAAGTGAGAGAGTTGTATTCTCACTTATTGTCAGTTTAAAATCAATCTTTTGTGGTCCAAAAGATTTTTAAGTGGAGAGGATTGATCCAGGAGGATATTGATCGATACAGTTCAGCAGAAAGGCCCAGTCAACTTCAACAGTTCGACGTCCAGTTCAGTCTTCAGAATCATAAATTTTCCAATGAAAAGTTCATCCCGATGTCTTAAGGTTCAAATTTTGTGATATGATATAAAGGGTTTTAATTCTAAACTAAGGTTTAAAAAGACATTGCAAAGGTCTATGGTTAAAAGCTAAACCTAGATCTAAAACTCTAATATCTAAGTCTAAATCCCTATCCACATTATCTAAGACCTAAGGTTTAAAGACCTAAGTGATAGTCTAGGTCCCAAAAATGAAACCTAAGTCCTTAATCCTAAGTCCTAAAACCTAAAAACTAAACATAAACCTTAAAGTGCAAAATAAAATCATATATTAAACCATGTATTAAAACTTTCAAACCTAAACTATGATACAAAACCTTATTATAAGGTTCAGTGGGTTAATACATTAATATAAAACTTTATAAAACTCACATCGTTAAAGTCTAACAACGCTGCAAGACAATGTCAGGAATATTAAAACATGTGATAGGTCTATAGACCATGGCGGGAATGTTTGTGTTGACAGTTGTATTAACCGCCAGTTTGCAAACCGTGTCAGAATTTGTGTTAGACAACAGTTATGACCGCAAGGACCGCCAACGGAGATGCATGTGATATATCGTGCCTAAACTGCAGCGGATAAGCCAAGTCCACCAGGTGTTATCGTGACTGTCGAACTGATGATCTGACTGCAACCACATGGGGATTTCCGCCTGTTCACATGCAACGGCTATACAAGCGCACCGGTTAGCCTAACCGTCAGGCTAAGATTTTAACATATAATTCAATTTTGGGTTTTTGAAATAAATTCAATGCTAAGGTTTGGGGACTTAATCCCTAGGTATATGCAAATGATAGGACGGAGACCCTTTATCACTTAAATTCCTCAACCAAATGCTAAAATTGGAATTCAGAGGTTCGATTAGTTCTATTTAAACCATGGCATTTTTTGATTGAAATACAAAGTGTATTTTGAGTTCATTTTCAGAAGGACATTGGCAATTTTGTTTGCAACATTGCTCAGTCGTCAGTGGTCGGAATTGAGCACAGAGAGAGGTGTCAGAAAGGCAAGGAAGAGTACTTTCTGTTTACAGGGTTCAGAAGTGCCTGCGAGCACAGTCATTTTGTTCCATTTCAGTATAAATATTCCTTAAGATAAATCCTAATAAAAATGGACGCCCACTTAAAAGCGAACCCAGAGATGCAGTCCAGGAGGGACAAACTCCGTCATCAAATTGTTTGCATCTTCTTATCTCTGTTTATTTCTGTTATTTAATCATTTATTACTACTAGTTTATATTGTCTTTCATTAAAGAATACTTCATTTAACAATTAATCTAGATCACAAACTAATCAAACTGCTTAATCACATTATTCGATCACTTTCGGATCAAGTGTTCCTAGTAAAAATCCATATTTCAGTCAAGGCCATAAAAAAATGAAGTCCAAGTATTAAATTTATTTTTTATAAATAACCTCTTTAACAAATTGACACAAAAATATAATGATTTCATTTACATTGGAGGTGTATGCCACTTGAATCACGTTACAACTTTAATTGCCCCCCCACAAAAAGGTGTCATGCTCCCTTGTGATGATGCATCAACCCTAATGGAGAATAATCTCGTGATGTAGAAGTAATTTAAACATGATGTAACTTTAATAGTGCCCTACATTCACCCCTTGGCTCACCACTCATGGAAAATGTGAGGCTATTTCAAGCATTGATGGGGATAATATCATTTTATTTTCTTTTATGTATAGTATTCTACATTGAAAAATTTTCATTTTTTTAGAAAACAAAATATTTGTATCAACGGTTAGCTCCTTGTTCATTAGGTTTGAAGAGGTTGCGTCATTATGAGTGATATATTCATTTCCAAATCCTTATGTGTGAGAGCACTACAAGATCCATGTCAACATGAAGTGTAGGTATTGTGAGCAATTATTATTGAGGTTTTGCAAATTATGCAGTTGTTCTACATTTGGTATACATGTTAATAAGGGCATCACTCACAAACACACACCCTCGAGACCAATAGCTAGTTCTATAAAAATAAAATGGTACCAATATTCTTATTTAGAGGTGAATGATTCTCCTAAGAGGTTATTTTGTTGGTTTTAGGTGTCATTTTTTTCCTTGGATACTATGTGGTTAAGGGCTTCAAGATTTAAGATTTAAGGGCCAAGGGCTTGGGGGGAAATGGATTTGGGGGTTAAGGGCTTAATAATTAATGGATTTAAGTGTTATTGGTTAAGGGGTTAGGTTTTAAGGTGTTTAGGTGTTATCGATTAAAGTTTAAGGGTCATGAGTTAGGAGAATAAGGGGTTATTTCTTAGGGGGTTCATGGATTCTAGATTAGGAGTTAATGGATTAAGCTTTAATGCATCAAGGGGTTGATGGATTATGAGTTATGAGTGTAGGGGTTAAGGGATTATGGCTTCGGGGTTAAGGTATAGGGAATTTAGCGTTTATGGTTTGATGGCTTATTGGTTGTGATAATCAATCCCCTAATCCCCTTGTCACCACTATCGGGGGTTCCCCTTTCAATTTCTCATGTTACCTTCCCTCTAGACCGCATAGCCCCTATGAAATTAGGTCTTAACCCCCCTTCTCATTCTCTAATACGTGGATTATATATCTTATTAAACCATGCTTGGAAATCCCACTTCTACCCATACATGCTACATGTGTGTCCCCTAATCCTGTTCAATACACCACAAAATACTCCTCCCACCTTTTAGGTCATATCATTAAACTTATCCTAACATTATGGGTGAAATTGGTGTTTATGCTGTAAAGTGAACACAAAAAAAATATTACTTGTTTTTTGTATTGAGAAGATGTAGAAATTGCTTTTCATGATTGGAATGTGCCTGCATTTATCTACATTGGCTTCTTTTTCGAGCTTAGACATGAATATTCATTTGGTCATACTCCATCCTATTGATGGAGTCTGATATCACAAAGGTATCAATCGGAAGTTTGAGATATTATTTTGAAAGCTTGTGTGTAGTGGTATTTAGCTCCTTGAGAATGTGTTTGAAATATAGCTAGTCCAAAGAGTTGGGGGAATTTATGATATCTTGTAGGTAGATGTTTTCTATCATGAATTATTGACCCAATTGATCATGATTTTTGAAATGTGGAATTATGTGTCTATGTAGCTTATTCAGTGTATGGGCCATTGTTAGATGAATGAGATATAGTAGAGATCATTTTATCTCAATAATATTGCACCATTTGTATGAAGTATAAATGCTTGAAGGTTATTTCTCATTTTCCTCTAACATTGGACGAAGTTGACTTTATGGGCCTCCTTGATCAAGAAACTAAATTCTTGTAATTTATCATCCCTGACTCCATATCCCCAAGTGAATTAGGCACTAGTCCCTCAAAAAGGGTGATGATTCCCCCCCCCCTTTTTTCACAATTTTCCATTTTTCCCTAGGTCTAGCGCCATTAGGTCACCTAGGGCGTCAATCTATCAGGAATCTAGCTAGAGGAAAACTTCGATCTCCTAGAGGAAATTGAGTTGGTGGCTCCCCTCAATCTCCTTAGAATTTGGGGCAATTAATGGTGGAATCTCTTGATATCTCAAGCCCTAGCTCTAGGATCAAGTTTTTCCTGGGTGATCCCAAGGCTAGAACCTAGTAGGATCAATTTGACCCATAGAAGTAAAAAATCTCGCTTGATCCTTTCCCCCAACATTGTCTAGGATAGGATCATCATTTCTTGCTAAATTCCATCCCCGAACCTGGGCTGGGTCCGCTTGGCCCCACGTGGTCCCATTTGGTGTCAAAGGCCTTTCATCAAGAACCATTTGGGAATCCAAGTTCCCAAAGGATTTTAGGGATTTAGAAATTCCTTCATAAGTCTTATTCTTCTCCCTCAACCCTTCAATCCCCCTCCTCTCTCCCTAGAAGATCAAGTCCCTTGCTCAAAAGGCAAGCAAGTCCCACTCTTTATTATATCTTAGGGAAATGGTTTTTAGGGCCAATTCCCACCTACTCATTGACCTATACTCTACAAGTGACTTCCTAAACTATCGGGACTCCTCCCATCGGTGAGAATCTATGAAGAGAAAGGAGCCTTAGTTGTGGTGAGAATGGGCTAAGCCTCCATTGTTTCCCTTCTCCTAACAGTTGCCCTCTTAGGAACCCCTTTTAGGTCCACTACTATTTTGAGTGGTAAAAAGTTGTTCAAAACTCCATTTATGAAAAAATCCTTGGTATACCCACTTTTTCCATACTACGACTCCAATATGAGAAGTCTAGGGCTATGGAGGCTACCCTTCTTCTCATTGAATTAATTCTCTACAATATAGTAAATTAGGGCTAGTTGACTAGCCCACTTGACTTCTACTTTAGTCCTTCAAAATATGCACATCCTTAGGCCCTACAGGTCTTCCCTTCTACCAATATTGTTGTCCTTCACAAGTACAAGAGTTAGGGATCTTATTTGACAGTCACCTAAAAACCCTCCAACTGTACTTAGACTACCATCAATACCCCCAACCACAGTCAATTATTTTTACTAATCTAGAGGCCCACAATATTTTCTTCATCTAGGGCTATTCAAATATTACATCTATCAATGGTTTGAGTCCTCTCAAAATCATTGTTCATGTGTGTCGAGAATTTGATCTTTGTTGTCCAATCTATGAAAAAAATCTGAACTCCTCATCTTGTCATCCTTCTAACAATCTGTAGATGACTGAACTAGGGTCACAAATCATCCACTAACAGTCCATTGACTAATTTTTTATAGGTTTCTTCAGATCTCCATCTAAAACTCTATGGATAGTCCACCAAAATCAACTCCTCTGCATGTCAATCCATTCTTCATATGGAACATTTATTTTGCATGCTCAATCTTCTACTCAGGTTCCACCCTCCTTTGGATTTGCTATCTACACAAATATTGAATATGAAAACCATCTTCCAGGTCTGTGGTCTATATTGCAAAAATAAACCTCGCTCTAAGGGTCACAACCGCTCTTCTTCTATGCAAATTTGTCATCGTCTTAAGGGCATAGATTATGAACTAAACATGCTAGGAAATTGTCCTAACTAGAGAACTATACTTGTGTACTTCTATTTTTTGTAGAAAAAAACCCTATCCACCCATAGAAAAAACCACGACTCTTGCCTCCATAAGAGACTCGACCTAGTTCATATGGATACATAGATTCTAGGAATTTATTTGACTGAATCTTGACATGAACTTCAGATCTCAATGTCGACCCTCAAATTAGGGTTACCTAAATCAATATTACACCTACGCCTACTTCTGTTATAGCTCTAAATTATAGTGGAAGCCCTCCTCCATTTATGTTGGTCTTCATCACAGACCTTGCATCCTACTAACCACCACAACAAAAGATAGTATCAACCCTCTCTTCTATTTCATGTAGAAATATAACCAACAAGATTGAATTTGATCTTGTAATGTACTAAAAAAATATACTAAAACCTTCCTACAATTTGCGGAAACAAAACATTATCGCACAAATACATATAAGTAAGAGAAAGAAATTATCAATCACACAACACAAGATGTATCTGGGGAGAGAAACTTCTCAAAACCCCTCTATCTCTATTGTGTATTAATTCAAGGAATCATGAAACAATACAATGCTTAATCTCTCATGATATTCTCCAGCACTCTGCCAATTGTCTCCTACTAATCTAGGTAAAATGGGTCTAGTACCTAGCCAATTCTCAACCTTCCTTCAGCCTCTCTTACTCACACAAGTCATAGGGAATCAACCCCCTATTAATTAGGAAAAATAGCCTTCCTTGATTGTGAAATCGACCATGGCATCCCAATGACTTTATAATTTCATATGGGAAATTCTATATAAATACAACTTATATTTATGTTCGCTTTAACCTCTGTCTCAACTGGGTCGTCCTCAAAAATGACATGCATGCAAATATTAATAGCGAATTATCAGTTATCTGATTGATTTCTCATTGTGAATTAAATCTAATTTAAATGAATGGACCTCTCAATAGCTCATCACTCAGTTAGAACTAGCTCATCACACCTACACCCCACTAATGCATCAACTGCAACTGGACCCCCAAAATATTATAATCCCTCTACATGCCTCATCTTAGACCCTCATGATCTAGAAATATGCAGGAACACAATAAAATATAGAAATAAAAATAAACACAAATATGCAGTAGGAAAAACAGTTCATTTCATTAATATCAAATGCTGAAAAATGCTTACAAACTGAATGGATAACAAACTAGCTCGGGAGATGGTAGCTCATATTTGAGAACAGATGTGGCTGCTACATGCCTCTAAACTATCTTACATTAAGGCTCAAGGGCCTTTTTAATATTGAAAAGTAAGAGAAAACCCTAACTCGAGGAGATTTAACACCAAGAGTTTATGGGCCCCGTTGGGGGTAGTTGGGCAGCCAACTTCCCGGGGTCATAACTTGGTCATATGATATCTGTTTGATGCACATGATAACTCATTAGAAATATCTCTCTGAGGACTAAAACTGCTAACACGATTTATACAAAATCACCAAACCTTTCATGCCCAAAAAATGTTGTTTGGGGCCTCAAAACAGATTTGGAAGTTCAGGCCCAAAAAACTAACAAAAATAGTAAATTGTGCTATAATTAAGGAAACTGAAAAACTGAAGAGAAAAAATGCCGAGGACCCAAGTGGAATAGGTGGGTGGCCACCAATATCCACCTCGATCACCTCAACTCGAATTACTTGAGATAACTCAGTCATCATGACTTAGTTAACTGACCCAAGTTGTTATGAGATGAAATTACAATTTATTGTTCAATTTATTTAAGGGAAAAATAAAATAGACGCCTCAGATTCCTCACTCCTGGTACATCAAAACTCATCACCAGTGTGGGTGCATTATTTTTTTATCCTTTCTGGTTGCCAATTTCACTGTTTCTTGTTTCAAATTTCAACACTCCCTCTCAATAAGAAAGGAATTAAATCTATCTCGATCCAGTACCTTTGGAATTTTGCATGCAACACTTCTATAGTGTTGTTTGCACCTACAAATCCTAAAACTGAATAACTTCCGTACAAATGAATCAGTATAATGCATTTGTTATCAGAGTCTTATGAATTCTGCTAACTACTACACCTGTCTACTAGACTCTCTGAGCTACTGCTGACATTTGCATCCCTGCCCTTTGCATTGTTTCCAACTCTGATCTGCACTATAGTATCTGACATATGTCACTCTAATTTTTCTCTTCCTGACATCTTTCTGCATCCATCTAATTTATCCTTCCTATTACTATTGTACTTTGGACTCCTCATAGCTAGGTTTTATCCATGAGACACACCATTTCAATGGAACCTTCCCAAATTTATTACCTTGGGATTATTTCTACAAATCACCCCACCTTTCACTTGGAGGTATGGTTGCATGTGCTCCCTCTGCCCATATGGCTTGAAATTTCCCCTTAATGGAGGTCTCTGCTTGAGTGGATGCTTCCACTCAGTCTCCTATCTCCTTCTCCAATTGTGGCTTCTCCATAAACTTCTGATACTACTTCTAAGGCTACATGTTGAGCGGTAATTTGTACTCCCTCTCAACATCCAAGCCTCAAACCTCTGCTTTTCTCCTCAAAGCTTTGGATGCATCTGGTACCTCAAGTGCATATAGGTTCTTGACTCACGCACATTGTAATTGTACCACCGTTACAAAAGTTTCTAAAAAAGAGTTCATTTTAAATCGATGATATCTCCCTCATCCGAGATCCGAATTGATTTTCCATTTTGATAGTTTTTTGCAAGGAATCAAAATATGCTATTTTTTTTTTTAAATTTTACACCAAAATCTTCAGATATTCTTTGCAATTAACTCGCTGCCCAAACAAATCCTGCTCTAATACCATGTACAAAATATGACCAACAAGACTCAATCTGACCTTATAATGTACTAAAACAAGATATTGAATCCTTCCTACAATTTTCGGAAACAAAACACGATCGCACAATCACATATAAGTAATAGAAATAAATTATCAATCGCACAACACAAGATGTATTTGGGTAAAGGAAGTGCTCAAAAGCGCTCTATCTCTATTGTGTATTAAGTCAAGGAATCACAAAACAATACAATGCTTAATCTATCATGAGATTCTCCATCACGCTACCAGTTGTCTCTCGCTGATCTAGGCAAACTCGGTTTAGTACTTAGCCAATTGTTAGCCTTCCTTCAGCCTGACTTGCTCATGCAATTCCTAGGGAATTAGCTCCCTATTAATTAGGAAAATCAATCTTCCTTGATTGCGCAGTCCATCATGGCATCCCATTGACTTTATATTTTCACATGGGAAATTTTGTATAATACAACTGATATTTATGTTCTCTTTAATCTCTGTCTCAACTAGGTCTTCCTCGGAACTGACATGCATGCAACTTTTAATAGTGAATTATCAGTTATCTGATTGATCACTCATTATGAATTAAATCTAATTTAATTCACTGGCTGACCTCTCACTAGCTCATCACTTAGTTAGAACTATTTAAAATTATTTTAACTCATTTAATGGAGTTAACTAATTCACACATGCACCCCACTAATGCATCAACTACAATTGGACCCAAAAAATATTAGATTAATCCATCTGCATGCCTCATCTCAGACCCTCAACTCAAATTTCTTGAGCTAACTCAGTCATCATGACTTACTTAACTGACACAAGTTGTTAGGAGATGAAATTATAATTTATTATCCTATTTATTTAAGGGAAAAATAAATTAGATGCCTCACTAGTGTGGGTGCATTTTTTTTGTCCTTTCTGGTTTCCAATTTCAATGTTTCTTGTTGTAAACTTCAACATTTCAGAATTTGATTTGGACTTCGCACAAAGACACCATTGAAATATCATGCCCAAATTCTTATGAGAAACCTTTCTTAAGCTCAATCTACAATAAGAGAACCAACAATATGATATCCTACTTCATAGCTTGAACCAACCATTAAGGTATGAAAAATTCTTGTGAACCCTCACATGATGATCTTGCTCTTGAAGGGAGATTATGGCCTCCCTTTAGAAACCCTTACTCGGCCCTCTTACTCTACCTACTTTAGGAGTACATCTCTCTTCTCCCCCTTGATCAAATGAGATCCTTCTCACTTGTTGTTCTTTCCTTCATCCTAAGGCCTCAGATAGTTTTTCCTAAACCTCTTAGGAACCCTCTAGAACTTACGGGTTTTATCCACTCATACCTTGAGAAATATTAATTTTTTTTTAGATTTTAAGCCCCATCTTGGGTCCAAAATCCCCTTACTTGGCTTCTTTACTGAGAAAGCCTTTTGTGACCAAACTCACACAAACCCATCTCACTAGGCTTGTGGAGTACCTCCCAAGCTACACAATTCAACAACATAGTCTAGTTTTAGTAACTGTAAGTTGGTAAACCTCTTGTAGTCAAGCAAGGGCTTGGTTGGGTTCCCAAGTTGCAGATTAAGTAAGGGTAGTTGTGAGCACATGATAGCTAGGGAGGCTAGGGAGGGTCAGAGCATGCACATTAGGAATTAAAAGGCATGCTAACACATGTAGGACAATGTAAATGCAAGTTGGAGAGTGTTAGGGAGTGTTGGGGCATATCAAGGGATAACTAGGTCAAAATGCATTGAAAGGAACAAACAAGAGTGTGTCTAGGGAGTGTCAGCGAATTCAAGTGTGCTAAGTATGAATTTTGTTATAAGAAGTTTAGAATAGGATTTATAGGAGGCAAGCCTTCAGTTGTTATATGGGGCTCAACATAACAATTTTAGAAAAAGGGAGATCACTTTGAGCTAGGGACAATAATGTTTTACCTTTAGCTAATTTTTTTTTTATGAGATATGGCACACTTTGGCTACATGCTCATGTTTTAAACTATTCTATATAATTGCATATTGTACATTATTGTGTATAAGTTTTTGGGTACTCGACTAGTGTCAGCGTATATCTTGTGTGCCTTGTGCATCTTGTGGTTCTTGCAAACTCTCAATTAGTGTTATACTATTTATATGAACTGAAAATAAATGTGACATATTTCCTATGTAAGCTATGTTTCTTAGTTGTTTATCGCCATGGCTAGATCATGTGATCCTTGTCTTGGTAACTAGTTAACTGGGACAAGTTGAGCTTGGAAATGAGTGGCATAAGATGAGTTATAGGTAGTTCTTAGGTGAAAAAGGCACAATCTACTTGTAGTAGGTGCAATTGGTCAATTTGTTGCAATTGAAGCAAGACAATATTGTCACATGAACTGCAATAGCCAAGGAATTGAAAGGGTTCCCAAGTTGTGAAAAAATGTAAAGGCTAGATGTGAGGACATGAGTGCCAAGGTGTGCTAGGGAATGCTAAGATGTGTCAGATAGTGCGAAGGCATGTCAAACATGCTAAGATGTTCCAAGTGATAAGGCATGCCAAGTTGTGCAAGGGTGTGTCAATGCATGCCAGGGACTGTCAAGGCAAAAAAATGGAGAAACAAGTTAAAATAAAAGGAAATGAACACATAAGAGGGTTAATAAGTCATCAATTTACCTTTTCCAAGAAGGGCATGCTAGGCACACCAGCACTAGGCGCCAATAGTTTCGAAGTGAAAATTCTTAGTGCATTCTAAGTGCCAAGTATTCCTTTGTTTCTTCTCATCTACTTTCTAACAATTGATATCAAATAAATTTAATATTAAACCATGCCAAATCATACCAAGGCATGTCAATGTATTCCATACATGCTAAGACTTTCCAAGTGCCAACACATGCCAAGTGCTAATATGTGTCACAGAGTGTTATGCATGGTATGAAGTGGAAGGGCATGTTGAAGAGTGCTAAGGTGGGATAGAGAGTGTTAATTCATGTTGAGGAGTGTTAAGGAGTACTAGGACAAAACATTAAGGGAGCACTAGGTCAAAATTCATGGAATTTAATGAATATGAGGAATGTGTGCTAGGGACTAGTGTTATTGAGTGCTACTTGTCATGCCAAGGAGGGAGTGACAAGGTATGATAAGGATTGGTAAAGCATGCTAGGGAATATAAAGGCATGTCAAGAAGTCTCAAACTGTGCTTGGGAGTTCCAGGGTGTGCTAATTATATGTGCCAAATAGTGCCAAGATATGCTAATACATGCCAGGTGCTAAGGATGTGAAGGGTGCCAGGGTATGTCAATATGTTTCAAGAAGTTTCAAGGAAACAAAAGGAAGAACCAATAAGAGGGTTAATAAGATGAGACTTTATATTTTTCAAAAGGGACATGCTAGCCACACTAATAATAGGTCACAATACATGCCAAGTGGCATTGTGTGCCATGTGCTAATGTATGGCAATGCATTCAACCAAGGTGTTCCACGGCATGCTAGGGACTACATGCATGCCAACACATGCTATGAGAGTTCTATGTTGTGATAGCGCATGCCACCATGTGCTTGTGCGTCATTGTCATGACAAGTTGTTCTAGGTACAAATATTTTGCAAGACATGTGAAGTGCTAAGAAATGTTAGTGTGTGCCAAACCATTAATTTAAGGTGTGCCCGAATTGTTGAGGAGTGTTAGGTATTTATCTTAAATAGAATTGATAGAGATTGATTATGTATTAAATAATATATTTCCTACACACACTAGTGGGACTTATCTAAAGGGAATTTTCTAGATAATAAACTTAATAGATATGAATCATGTCTTGAATCATAGGAAAACTCTATTCAAATAGTCATTACTTGAGGGAAATGATACCCACTAATTACTTCTTAAAAAATTGACTAACTCTAACCACTATGGCCTTGGATGTATTATAAAAAAGACTCCACAATAATGGTATTAAAAATATATTAAGAATCACATAACATTGTCAATTATTCATTGGAATGATCAATGATGACGAACATTTTTTTACCGTCACCAAAAGTAACAAAAAGAGCATCGGTGAGGGTCATTAAAAGTTCGTCACTAGACGTGTCACCAAAGAGAAAATTAGTGATGGGCCTTTAACAACCCTCACCAAAAGTGTCATTGAAAATGGATTTGGTGACAGACCTTAAACGACCATCACTATATACACTTATAGTGACGCTTTTTTAAGGATCGTCACCATTTGTGACATTGGTGATGGACCTTAAAGGTCCCTCACAAGCATGACCCTCACCAATGTCCTTTTTTCTTGTAGTTACATTATGCGAACCATCAAAGAAGCAGAGAATGAAATATGATTATACATAAAAAGGAGATTACTCATAACAGAAGGAAATAGATACATACTACTCATTGCCCCATCTGGAATCCATATAACAACTCTGTATCATATTAAGCTTAAGCATCTCTCCCAAATATGTATCTCAGAGCACAGGGAGAAAAATCATACAAAACTATAGCAAAATTATTCAAAATTCCAAAACCATTCTTTCATCTAAGAACTCACTACATATAGAGTTCTCCTTGAGGGTTTACGATCGAATATTTTGTTGTGAATGACCCACACAGGTGAAAACCAAAATATCCTAATAAACTAGCAGAGCGTGCATCAAGAAATCATTTCTACAACAGAAAAATCAGAACATAATTGGGTAAAATTGGGATTTTACCAGTAAAAAATCACTATCTAACAATAAAAAGAAACAAAACAGTTGGCCATAGAGGCCAAAATCGAGAATCTTCAAAAGGGAGTGGTGAAAAGTGGCTGAGAACAAGTGGGCGGTCTGGCCTTCAACATATGATTCCACCTCTTGTTTGAAAACTTCCACTCTCTAATTCTCATGATTTCCACTACTTGTTGTGGAATAGCCAGTTCTATTGTGCGTGTTGAACTTTTTGGTAGAGGATTCCCGAGCAACTAAATAAACCATAACTGCATGTTCCACCCAAAAGCCCATGCCGTGTTTGAATTGCAAAATGGAAACCGAATTTCGGAGGGGGGCATGGATGGTTTGTGGTATTGGATGGGGGGGGCTATGAAATTACTACAAGCTGCCATGTAGCACTGGAGGTGGTATTAGAAACCACCCATTTCGGACCCCCTCTCGGCATTAACCTTTAGAAATCGGAGGGGGTGCGAAATAGATTATGAGTCGTCGGATGCATTGACATGGAGTGCAGTTGAAGGCTGGATGGTGGAAGTGGAAGTGAGTTCAGCGGGACTCATTAACACTGAAATCAGTGAAAAAAGGCCACAGGAGGGCTATTGATGATGTGGCAAGGCAGTGGGACCCAAAATATGCCCGCACATCACAAATCACGAGATTTATATGTAAGCGAAGGGTGGTAAATGTTAAAAGGCGCGATGTGTGCGATGGCAGGGAAGGTGACATGGCACAGATAGAGGTGGGACCGTGCCCGCAGATTGCATGTTACAAGTATTATATGGGAGCAGGCGGCAGTTAAATGTTAAAATCTGCGAAGTGCGAACTGCGGGGAGGTAGGTGACGTGGCACGGACGAAGGTGGTACCGTGCCCGCAAATCGCAAATCACAAAGTTTTTATGTAAGCGGAGGGTGGTAAATGTTAAAAGCTGCGAAGTACGAAGTGAGGGGAGGTAGGTGACATGGCACGGACAGAGGTGGGACTGCGCCTACAGATCACATATCGCAAAGTTTATATGTAAGCAGGGGATGGTAAATTTTAAAAGCTGCGTAGTGCGAAGTGCGGGGAGGTAGGTGATGTGGCACAGACGAAGGTGGGACCACTCCCACATTGCAAAATGAAATATTTACGTGTGTGCAGCAAAAGGTAAACAATAAAATGTGCAATGTGCAAAGTGCGATGGCGGGGAAGGCGACATGGCAGATTGAGGTGGGGCCCCGCCCACAGATCGCATATCACAAGATTTACATACGGGCGATGATGTGCGATGAGTGGGCGGATGAGTGATGTGGCGGATGGATGACGAGCTACTTACATCACTGTGGGGGTGCTCTGGGGTACAGCACATCCATCAGGGGTCTGCCCCCACAATTATCGTGAGCCATAGATCTATAGTCAGCGGACTTCTAGCAGAGTCAACTATGGAGACACCAACACTGATAACATGTGGATTGTTTGTGCCTGCGGGTTTCCGCTGATCTGAGAGTATTGTTCATTTCTTTAAATCCCACTCGATGATTAGAACAAGCGTTAATCCATGATGGGCGATGAATGATGTGGCATGATGGAAGTGAGGGCCGCCCAACCCACGCTTGAAGTGTTGGGCCTTCATCTTACTCGCTCCAACTCTTCCTTTGCTTGAATTTGATGTTGCCTTATCCCTTCAAAAGAATCACAAGAAAACAGGGTGAAACCATTATGTTTATATGATTGAGGGTGGAGGTTCAACCTATGAATTCCCTTGCTTGATTTTAGGGTGGAGGTTTAACCTCTGGATTCCCTTTCTTGTTTTGAGAGTGGAGGTTCAACCTCTTGATTCCCTTTTCTTGAATTGAGGGTGGAGGTTTAGCCTATCGATTCTTGAGCTTGATTTCATGGTGGAGGTAAAGTATTTGGATTCCTTTGCTTCATTGAGGGTGGAGACATAGGTCTCTAGATTTCCTGGTATCATTAAGGGTGGAGGTGGAGAAAATTTGGATTCCCTGGTTTAGCATCATCAGGAGGATCTATTGGGCTCTTGATTTGCTGGAGGGTGGAGTGGATGATATATGGAGTCCCTGTTTTATCTTGTAGCTTTATTTTGTCCCTTTAGAATTCCTCCTTAAACTCTAGAATCTGGATTGGGGGTGAAAACTGCAAGAAAATTTTGGTTTTATATTTTCTGTGGTTGGTTGGAGATTCAAGATCCTAAATTCAGTTTCCCAACTCATAATATAAGATAAGTTCCTTTGTAATTAACATGTGCAAGTATCTATTGTGTTTATCTTGTTGTACAAATATGTATGCCTTTGAATGTATAATATGTGACTTAATGAGAAAATGGATTGTTTATGTTCAGGTGGATTTCAGAATGGTAATAGTGGCACAATGGATAACTCATGATTATGAATGCTGGCACTAGAGCTCCGTGTGGGCTGAATGGTTGTACAAGACACTTGCACTTTTATGTTTTACAGTGAAAGTATTAATTTTACAGTAATTCTTGTTTATGTTCAAGCGAACTTTGTTGTTTCATGTTGGTCATCGTGTAGCTAAAGGGCTCATAGAATCAATGAGGATTATGCTCTTTCGCGTAATTATGTGTTGAATTGTTCCTATAACTATTTCTAAGGGGTTGAATTTGTAATCGTGCCCAGTTTTAACGAGGGTCAAAAGGGTGTGACTATGGGGTAAATTAAATTCTTTACTAGCTTTCTAACTCATATGAAGCCATAATCGATAGTAATCAACCATATAAATACTATGTTCATACATTTACGTGCAAAGGATCATGTAGATAATTATATGTGTATATAATAATTCATGGTTGATTCGAGTCCCTGTTAAGCTCATTATGGATAACTAAAGGGGCTTGCATATACCCCTATATCTCTTTGCAAAATGTGTTAGAGGTTAGGGAAAAATATCCTTATGAATATATTAGCACTTGAGCATCGGGATGGGAATTAGTTATATATGTTTTTATGCCACGGGGCCAAAATTTAGAACCCTGGGACATGTGAAGGAACTCGCACATAAGCACCATATGGATAGGAGCCACACCAAAGGGAAAAGGTGAAAATATCCCAACCATCGAATGTCGCAAACATCAAAACCATCCACGAATTCTGGAACTTTACCCATGAAAAGTTTGAGGGGAGCACAAGGGAGGAACTACTAGGGTTAAGTTCTCCGAGATGATGTGGCATGGTGGGCCTATGAGTGGGTGTATGAAGCAGGGAAAACCATCCAACTTCACGTAACGAGGAAACAATGAATAGATATAGGTGCAAAGGTTACGTGAGACCCTATCCATAAGGGTAGAGTGATGGAAGATGACGAAACCTTGAACCTCGAACCTCAAAGGTTTTGAATGG
Source organism: Pinus albicaulis (assembly GCA_034641835.2). NCBI lineage: Eukaryota > Viridiplantae > Streptophyta > Pinopsida > Pinales > Pinaceae > Pinus > Pinus albicaulis. The sequence goes on along the minus strand of CM076571.1, from coordinate 544,209,739 downwards.
ACTAGAGTAGAAAATTTTTGGGGAATTATCCATGGGCTTATGTGGCATGACAGATTCCACCGGAATGGGTAGAAAAGAGTGGGAAAATCCAGTTGGATGAGCCATACTAAAGTTTTGGTGAACATGGCAAGCTCCACATAATCCTAGAAGGAGTGATGAGGGGCAGTGAGAGTTTTCTTGGGGAGAGTGTTTCCAAGGTGACGTAGCTTTCAAAGGGCTAACATTCGTAATACTTTCATTATAATTCATATATGTATGGGTCGGGTCACGCCCGTGGTATAGTGGGTATTACGTGACCAATATGAATGAGTCGACAACTATGGTAATGTTGTCATGTGGCGGTGATTAGGCTAGTTGGAATAGCCACATGGGAACCACATGGGTGGCACATGACAATTTGGTTATGTGGCTTTAATTGAGTGTCTAATCTTTGAATGGTAATTTCTGGGAATCTGAGAGTCAAATAGAGGAAAAATTTATATCGACGAATGTAATGGTATCATTAGTTTTTAGTTTCTTTAGAGTAAAATAAGGATAAAAAACTGGACCCCATTTCCTTAACTGGATCATGATAATTAGGTTAATATAGTAACTGCATACTATTAACTTTAGTTAAGGCTAGGGTTGGTAGGGGTATGTTGCATTTATCTACTAGCAATATATTTTAAGGTAAAACATAGCGCGTAGTTTAAAAATGCCATATTTTCGATCAGAATCTGGTAATGGCTTTCAAAAAATCTGACAAATATTTCACTGAAATTTTGTTTATAATTGTTAAACTTTAGTATTTTGAGTGCCCTAAGGGTTTTGGATAGTGTTGAATCCATTTCCACTATCAAAAATGGATTCCAAACACTCCAACTACTTGATTTTCTGAATTTTAGTTGCCCGGATTTCGGCAGTTTTCCGTCGTCCGAACTATTTCACGGCCTAAGTAGACAACTTCAAAACATAGTACATAAATCAATGTTTTATTGAAGTATCCATGCTAAGAAATCCAACATTACAAGTCATAATTAAAATTATAAAATGGGATTCAACGTTGGGTGTTACAATTAGTGGAAAATTCCTCATGTCATTCTCATAAGCACACTAGTTATCCACTCAAATTCATTGGGTGTTACAATAAGTAGTGGAAAATTCCTCACGTCATTTTCATAAGCATGATGTTAAAGTTTAAAAGTAAATATACCAAAGTTTAAGGACGATGATGATAGAGAAAGCACAAGATGGATTAATAAAGTCAATTTTTTTTAATCACATGCATAATAAGGAACAGAAAAACAAGATTGCATATGTGCACTTGAATAAGTTGGTTTGTGATAGATTCTTATGGTGGAACTCCAATCTCAATATCTAGCCAGCAATTATAATAGATTAAAAAAAGAAATAAAAATTAAAAAAATGAAACACTTTTAAAGATATAAAGAATGAAGTCTTCATCAAAGTCACTTGATTTTTAGAATCAAACTCAGTGGAGTAATATTTCAATGATTTATATGTACTAGTGACTTGTGGTGTAGAACTATATGACAAATGTCTACAACATATTTCCATATCAAGGTTGAACATGAGGATAAAAAATGAACTCAAACTACTATATGTCAATAATATTGAGCGAGCATGATAACAAGATAAACATATTGAAGGAAAAACATGTCCTATTATGATCTAAGTGTGAATGTTAGTTTTGCTCTGCTAATTTTATCTTTAGATTTAAAATTTATTTGTTGATCTTATGCTTGATGTATGTAGGTTTCCTTGTTGCTTATGTGTGTTAAACAGGTAAAATAACTGAGTTTTATGAGTGAATTCAAGAGCATAAAGTATGAAAATCAAATTCTGAACAAAAACAAAAAAATACAAAACAAACCATAACAATTGATCCATCAATATAGAGTTTTGACGAAGGAGTTCACCCCTCCTGGGCTACATCTCCTTGGTCCAGCTTCCATGGCTTGGACTAGCTCAAAAGTGCAAAAATTGTTGTTTACATTCACCTGCAGCTCCTAAAACATACTCCAATGGGTCCAAAATGTCAAAATCTAATAGAAATGACTATTCATTCTCTCAATTTTTCCTTCAGCTAATCTAGGCATTACCTTCCCTCCTAGTGGCCCTAGGCTTCCTTTTTATTCAAAGTGACAAAAAAACCTTTAGAATTGCTCCTATTCCTCTGCAACCTATACCAATGGATTCAAAGCATGTTAATATGCTAGGAATGACTCTTCCTGAGCCAAAATTGGTCGAAAATTGCTCAAGATATGCCTCCTTCAATTTTCGTAGGAAATCTCCTCCAAATCTGGAGAAGACTCCAGATAAGTCTACCAAAGTTGGAAGTCCCGCAAAATTTCGTGGTGCCCCTAAAACTCCACCATGTTAATTTGTGAGTTAAATTAATTAATCTGTGGATTAATTGTGGATAACTGTGATTAGCGCGATAAGCGGGGTTTAATACAAATTGAGGTTTAACAAATTTTAAACTACAGATTATGTTAATTAATCCACGTTTAACGTTTAAATGTTGTCATTTTAATATTTGTGCCCGCTGATCTTGTGGTCTTAGTCATATGGGGAGGTCGCATGGGAGGGGTGTTATGTGTGGAGCCTAATTTTTCTTGTGATTCAAAGATCCTTGTTTCAGCTGAATGTATACCCCAGGAAAATTGTACACCCTTGCAGCAGGGGGGGAGGGGGGGTCCGGGGGCTAGTGGTTCCTTGGCGGGGGTTTCAGGGGCAGCGCCCCCGAAGCTAAAAACATATGTAAAATTGCCTTATAAAAGTATAATAATTTCTAGTCAATCTGGGCCGTTCATTAGGTGAATGATTTGACGGTAAAAGTTATGTTTAGTTTAGGGTTTTTTGCCCTAGAAGGAAACCCCTCGCTTTGTATGAGGGTATTGTATTTCAGCTGTGTATTGTGTGTGTATTCTCAGAGCAAGAAATAGATAGGGAGACTGTGAGAGATAAGAGAGGATATTATAGCAGATCTGTTGTAGGTTGTGTCTTTTCATTTTGCTGGATAATAGAAAGGAAGGACTGGCTGTTCGGGGTGGATGTAGCCCAAACTGGGTGAACCATGTATATCTATGTCTCTTTGGTTTTATGTGCTTTGTGTGCTTGTGTTTTTCGCATATTTTATGTGTTGCATTGCTCTGTAATATATAATTTTCTAACAACTGGTATTAGAGCCGAAGGTCTATTGGGCTGATAAATTTGCAGGAAAGAAGGGTTCCTGGTTCAAGTGGGAGCAATGGCAGAAGATGGTAAGTTTAGGGTCGAGAAATTTAACGACCAAAAATTCCCGCTGTGGAAGATGCAGATGGAAGATTATCTATATAAAAAAGATCCGTACCTACCATTGAGCGGAAAACAAAAAAGCTGACAGCTATGACAGACGCAGAATGGGAGATTCTCGATAGAAAGGCACTAGGAACAATACGATTGTGCCTTGCGGCATCAGTAGCCTTCAATATTTTGAAGGAAACAACAACAGAGGGTTTGATTAAGGCGTTGGTGAAACTATATGAAAAAACCTTGGCCTCAAACAAGGTATTTCTTATGAAATGTTTATTTAATATGAAGATGTCAGAAGGTGGATCTATTGCAGACCATTTAAATGATTTTAATACAGTTACTAGTCAGTTAAATTTTTTAGGGGTAAAATTTGATGATGAAGTTAGGGCTCTTTTATTTCTGTGCTCATTGCCAGAAAGCTGGAATGGTTTAGTTATGGCCATTAGTAACTCTGTCTCTGGATCTAGTACTTTAAAGTTTGATGATGTTGTTCGTGTTATCCTTAGTGAGGAAATGTGATGGAAAAGCTCCAGTGAGACATCAGGTAATGCTTTGAGTGCAGAGTCTAGGGGACGAAAAATAGAAAGAGGAAAGAGCTCGGGATATTGCAGTAAATCAAGGGAAGGCAGATCCAAGTCCAGATCGAGGATAGTGTGCTGTAAATGCAAAAAGAAAGGACACTTGAAGAAAGACTATAGATCTCGGAAGGGAAAATAAGGAGACGCGTAGCAAGAAAGCAATCATGAATCAAATGTGATAGGTGATGTGTTACAAGATGCTTTGATTCTCGAAAATGTTATTGATTCCTGGGTAGTATATTCAGGGGCCTCATTCCATGCTACACCTGATAAGAAATATTTTCATGACTATGTTCAAGGACATTTTGGACAAGTTTGTTTGGGAGATGATAAACCATGCAAAATTTTTGGAATGGGGAAAGTTCTATTAAAACAACAGAATGGAAACCAATGGCTACTAAAGGAGGTAAGGCATGTTCCAGATCTGAAGAATAATCTGATTTCAACAGGAAAATTAGGCAGTGAAGGTTGTGTGACAACTTTCACAGATAAAACTTGGAAGGTCACCAAAGGAGCCTTGGTAATAGCAAAAAGTGAAAAGGTTGGTACATTGTATTTGTGCAATGGTATTTCTAAATCTGTTAATGCTTTAACTTCCAAAGGTGCAGATGCAACATTATGGCATCATAGGCTTGGACACATGAGTGAGAAGGGGATGAAGATTCTTCACTCAAGAAATTTGTTGCCAAGTTTGAAGAATGTTGATTTGGATTTCTGTGAGAATTGTATTTATGGAAAACAGAAGAGAGTCAAATTTCTCAGAGTTGGGAAAGAAAAAAAGAGCGAAAAATTAGAGCTTGTGCATACAGATGTATGGGGAACTTCTCAGGTATCATATCTCAGTGGCTCTCGTTATTATGTTATTTTTATTGATGATGCAACTAGAAAAACTTGGATCTATTGTATTCAGAATAAATCTGATGTATTTGATACTTTCAAGAAATGGAAAGATTTAGTTGAGATTGAGACAGGAAAGAAGTTGAAGTGTCTCAGATCAGACAATGGAGGTGAATATTGCAGCAAATAGTTTGATAGGTACTGTTCAGAGCATGGAATTCGCAGAGAGAAGACTGTTCCAAGAACACCACAAGAAAATGGTGTGTTATAAAGAATGAACTAAACAATTGTGGAGCGTGCAAGGTGCATGAGATTGCATGCAGGTTTGCCTTTACAATTTTGGGTAGATGCTGTAGATACTGTTGTTTATCTAATAAACAAAGGGCCTTCAAGTTCCTTGGATGGTGGTATTCCAGAGGAAGTATGGATAGTCAGAAAGGTAAACTACTCCTTTTTAAAGCCTTTTGGGTGTGAGGCCTTTGTCCATATTAATAAATAAAATAGAAAAAATCTTGAGGCAAAATCAAAGAAATGTACCTTTATTGGATATGGTGTTAATGATTTTGGTTATCGCTTATATGATTATGAAAATCAAAAAATCATTACGAGAAGAGATGTAATATTCAATGAAAAGGTCTTGTATAAGAATCAGTTGCAGGAAAAGAAATAGGAAAAAGAAAATAAAGAATACACAGTTCTTGATGAGATCACAGAAAAAGTAAAGGTGCTTGAAAATAATAATAATCAATAGCAACAGCAACAGCAACCACCACAACAGCAACATGCACCTCAAACACCTGAAAGTGGTGTCAGAAGATCTACCAAGATAAGTAGACCCCCTAAACGATACTCTCCTTCATTATATTATTTATTGTTGACTGATTCTGGTGAACCCGAATGTTATGAAGAAAAAATGCAGGTTGAAAGAAGGAAGAAGTGGGAGCTAGCCATGGAAGAAGAGATGGAATCCTTAATGAATAACGAGACTTGGGACTTAGTCAGGTTGCCTACAGGTAAAACTACATTGCAGAATAAATGGGTTTACAGGCCGAAGGAAGAAGATGGAGGAAAACAAAGGTACAAAGATAGACTTGTGGTGAAGGGGTTTGCACAGAAGAAAGGTATTGATTTTTATGAAATATTTTCTCCTGTTGTTAATATGACTTCAATCAGAACTATTTTAAGTCTTGTAGCAACGGAAGATTTACATCTTGAACAGTTAGATGTAAAGACAACATTTCTCCATGGAGATTTGGAGGAAGATAACTATATGCAGCAACCAGAAGGATATGAGGTCAAAGGGAAGGAAAAATTAGTGTGTAGGTTAAAGAAGAGCTTGTATGGATTAAAACAGGCTCCAAGGTAGTGGTATCTAAAATTTGTCAGGTTTATGTCTGAACAAGGTTATACTAGATGTCACTCTGATCATTATGTTTATCTGAAAAATCAAAATGATGGCAATTATATTATATTGTTATTGTATGTAGATGACATGCTTGTTGCAGGGTCTAACATTTAGGAAATAAATGTGCTCAAAAGAAAATTGGAAAATTTATTTGCAATGAAGGATTTGGGAGCTGCAAAACAAATCCTTAGTATGAGAATAATTAGAGACAAGAAAAATTGAAAATTAACACTATCTCATAATGAGTACATACAAAAGGTGTTGAAAATATTTAATATGCAGAATGCAAAACTAGTTAGTACACCTTTTGCTAGCCATTTCAAACTTAGTAAGGAGATGTGCCCCAAGACCCAAGAAGAAATGGACTATATTTCTAAAGTTCCATATGCATTAGGTGTTGGAAGCTTAATGTATGCAATGGTCTACAGAAGGCCTGATATTGCACATGCAATGGGAGTTGTAAGCAGGTACATGAACAATCCAGGAAAAGAACATTGGATGGTAGTAAAATGGATTCTCAGATATTTGAGAGGTACCACAAATCAAGCATTATGCTTTGGTGGTTCAAACATTGCTCTACAGGGATATGTTGATGCATATATGGCAGGAGATAGAGATAACAGGAGGAGCACTACATGATATGTATTTACTGTAGGTGGAACAACTGTCAGTTAGGTTTCAAAAATCCAAAGTTTTTTTTCACTTTCAACAACAGAAGGAGAGTATGTTGCTGCTATAGAGGCTAGTAAAGAAATGATTTGGTTACAAAGGTTTATGGATGAATTGGGTAAGAAGCATGATATGGGCACATTATACAGTGATAGCCAAAGCGTCATTCATATTGCAAAGAACTCAGCATTTCATTCTAGGACTAAACACATACAACTCAAGTAAGATTTCATACGGTCAGTATTAGACGATGGGCAGTTGAAGTTGGAAAAGACACACACTAGCCAGAATCCTGCAGATATGTTAACAAAAGTTGTAACCAAGGAGAAACTGAGAATATGCTTAGTTTCAATTAGTCTTTAAGGATGACGATGAATATGAGAAAAAACCAGGTCCAAAGAGGAGTCATTGTCCAACAAATGAAGCAGCGGTGGAGTTGCTACAATTAGTCTCCAAGTGGGAGATTGTTGGGTGTGGAGCCTGATTTTTCTTGTGATTGAGAGATCCTTGTTTCAGCCCGACGTACTCCCCAGGAAAACTGTACACCCCTGTGGCAGGGGGGTGCAGGGAAAACTTGTCCCCCCCACAGGGTCCACGGGGGCTGACCCCTCTGTTGGGGGGTCTGGGGACCAGCAGTCCCCCAGTGGGGGTTTCGGGGGCAGCACCCCCAAAGCTAAAAAAAGATGTAAAATTTCGTTGTAAAAGTATAGTAATTTCTAGTCAATCTGGGTCGTTCATTAGGCGAATGATCTGATGATAGAAGTTATGTTTAGTTTAGGGATTTTTGCCCTAGAAGGAAACCCCTCGCTTTTTATGAGGGTATTGTATTGCGGCTGTGTATTGTGTGTGTATTCTCAGAGCGAGAAATAGATAGGGAGATTGTGAGAGAGAACATAGGATATTACATCAGATTTGCTGTAGGTTGTGTCTTTTCATTTTGCTGGATAATAGAAAGGAAGGACTGGTTGTTCGGGGTGGACGTATCCCAAACTGGGTGAACCACGTATATCTGTGTCTCTCTGGTTTTATGTGCTTTGTGTGCTTGTGTTTTCCGCATATTTTATGTATTGCATTGCTCCGTAATATATAATTTTCTAACAAGGGGGTTGGCCCCCTCCATTCCCGTCATCAGAGGTTTTGTTTGAAAAGAAATATAAGCCACGACCTATATATAACAAGGATTAATGGAATGGCTCGATGGTAAGGTGTGTGGTTGGTGCGGGGATGGTCGTGGGTTTGACCCCGACCCCCGCACATATATTTTGTTCCACGTATCTTTACACCCTTACCATAGTTTAAAAGCTATGGTTTAAATAAATATGCGCCACCATATATGAACTTTGAAATATGCGCGGAATTTGGAAATTTTAATATTTCCAACCTTTAATATATAAATGCACCTATATATCAAACCTTTGTTTAAATAAAATTTCGACCACTGCCACCATATGAAATTTGGACCTTAGGCATAATGAAATTCGATGCAGACTTTAGATAAGGTCCACGAGAGGAGGCACGTGGCAGCCCCTAGCTACACCAAGTGTCAGCCTTTGGTTGGCTATCCACCCATATATATATAAAAAATCGAATTCAACCTTAGGTGCAGAAATCATAAAAAAATTTCACTTTCAAACCAAATTGGCGAATCCTGTTGTGACACTTGTCACAGTGCCACTGGGAAAAACTGAATAATATTCCTTGCATGCTGACTGGGTTGCCATGTCATCAACCAATCACTGTTCTGCTTTTTTTTTTTTAAATTCCCTGTTCTGAACAACGGCCAGTGGGCTATAAATTCTTCATCCAGAGTCAGTTTTCAATGAAACGAAGTGTGCCAAATTCCTGGAGACGGGTCAGTCACAGCTGTTCAGTTTCCAATCAATTTTGAGCACTTTCATTTTTGAACTTTTACATTGAGCACCTGATCATGTTAGCAATATCGTTACCTTTAGTGTAAAAAATAAAGTTCAAAATATACCCCTCCTCACCTAAATAACTCATAATACACACAATTAGAGTTCAAGGCATAAATGAAAGGAAATGTTCTTCCTATATGAAACAAGTAATAATAGTGATAATGACAAGGAAGAGGAAGATGAGGACACATCTTCTTTATATTAAGGAATTAAAAATGAGGAATCTAACAAATAGAAGTCCACACCAACACATTTTTTGTCGCAATGATGAGTATTAATCAACCCCAAATTCTTATAGTCCCTTGATACATTAAGAAAATTAAAATAATGGTTCTTATAGATAGTGGAAATTCACACAATTTTATAGATATAATGATATAAAAACAATCAAATATACTTTGCCACCCACCTCTAACCTTGAAACCACAATTGGAGGGTTCATAACTACTTACAATGGAAAATGAAATAAGGTATAATTGAATACAATAACCAGAAATTGAGATTTTCAATATATGCCATGGAAATTAGGTGATGGACATTGTCAATTGGCCTCTTTTGGAAAGCTAGGGGTGAATCTACAAAGAAATTTACTAATATTTTATGAAAATGGAAAAAATACAATTCCATGAGATAAAAACCTATTCACAATAATAGTTTTCATCCAACAACTTGAAGAAAATGATTTAAAAGAGAGTGTATGCCTATAGTTATATTCTTATTAAATGGAGTGTATCATGAAAAACAATATATGGAAGGTCTTAATAAGATGATCAGGAAACTTAATACCATCTTTGAAGGACTTGTGGCCTTCTTCTCAAGTCAAAACATCATATCATAGAGCTTATTCCTATATCATCTATAGTGAGGAGGAAGTACTATAAGTAACATCAACAACATAAAACATAAATTGAGTTCTTAGTGTTAGAATTATTAGACTGCGGTATAATAATCCAAAGCAAGAGCTTGCATTCAATGATAATGATATTGGTAAGGAAAAAGGGTATCTCATATAGACTTTATATCAATTATCATGCATTAAATAATATTGCCATAAAAAATGAGTTTCATATCCCATTTGTGGAAACTCCATGATGCTAAGCGTTTCTCTAAACATGATTTGAAATATGGATATCATATCAGAATACAAAAGGACATTTTAAAACTACTTTCTATACAAATGAGGGCCTATATGAATTTCAGTTTATCCATTTTGGATTATCCAATTCCCTAGCTATCATCTAGGTAGTAATAAATGACCTTTTTTCGACATTTGTGAAATTTCTTTCTTGTGTCATTTGATGGTATACCTGTTTATAGTATAAATTGGAGTTTATACCTTAACCACATAGATATAGTGTTGATCCTATTAGAGGGGAATAAAATCTACGAAAACCAATCCAAACGTAGATTCATAAGAAAAGAGATAGAATTTATGGGCCATATAGTTTCAATAGAAGTATTGAGGTAGGATTGAGACAATTAATAAATGGCCTATTCCAAACACTATCACGTTTTTTTAAAGATTCTTGGTTTTTATGTGGTATTATACAAAATTCATAAAAAATTATGTAGAGAATGTTATTCCATCAATGATACTATTGAAAAAAAGCATACATGGAATGATGTAATATACCCAACATCTCAAACAATATTAAAATAGGAAAATTCTATAATTAATGAATAGATTACCAAAATATAAAATCAAAAAGGTTTAACTTGTATATTTCCTTCATAATTGAAAATGGGGTGAAAAAAATTAGACCTAAAGTATATTGAGACAATTACTAAGTTTCCTATTCCAAACACTATGAATAGATTTCCAAGATATAAAATCAAGAAGGTTTAACTTGGAGATTTCCTTCATAATCGAAAATAAGGTGAAAAAAATTAACATAGATCCAAAATATATTGAGACAATTATTAAGTGTCATATTCCAAACACTGTCATATTTTTTTAAAGATTTTTTATTCTTATTTGGTATTATATAAGATTTATAAAAAATATGTAGAAAATATTATTCCCTGGTGCTATTGAAAAAGGACATAAATGGAATGATGTAATATAACCAACATCTCAAAAAATATTAAAATAGGAAAATCCTATAATTAATGAATAAATTACCAAGATATAAAATCCAGAAGGTTTAATTTGGAGATTTCCTTCATAATTGAAAATAGAGTGAAAAAATTCAACCAAATTAATTTTTTGGTCAATATTGGATTCTTGGCAAGTTAGACTATTCACTCCCATGATTAAAATGCCTTCTCTCTATTATGTGTTCTTTTGAAAGCCTGTCTACATGCACTTTTTATTTTCTATTTCAGAGAAGGAATATCATTTTTGTAGTTCACTTTTTAGACCATATTTTTAAACCATCCATGATGCTATTGAAAAAGGACATAAATGGAATGATGTAATATAACCAACATCTCAAAAAATATTAAAATAGGAAAATCCTATAATTAATGAATAAATTACCAAGATATAAAATCCATAAGGTATAAAATCCAGAGGTTTAATTTGGAGATTTCCTTCATAATTGAAAATAGAGTGAAAAAATTCAATCAACTTAATTTTGTGGTCAATATTGGATTCTTGGCAAGTTAGACTATTCACTCCCATGATTAAAATGCCTTCTCTCTATTATGTGTTCTTTTGAAAGCTCGTCTACATGCACCTTTTATTTTCTATTTCAGAGAAGGAATATCACTTTTGTAGCTCACTTTTTGGACCATATTTTTAAACCATTGGAATGTATGTTTTTACTGTGATACAAACATCTTGGCTATTAAGGACTATGGAATTCTTGCTTTGATATAAGTTGAACAAAATCTATAATATTTTCATCCAAGGACCCCTTTCTAATGTTGGTCACAACATGAGAGGAAAACTTTTCACAACATCCATTATAGAAAGCATTTCCTCACAAACATAAATTATACTCAAATAAAAAACTTCCAAGTCTTTAAATCAAAAAATTTCAATGTTAAGGTCTTGTAAATTATAGACAAAGAAACCCAATAATTAATGCCACAATTTAATTTAAGCATATTACATTCATAAATGATTTTAACATAAAATATGGACCAATTATATGCCATGGTTGTTGCTAATTTAATATTTTCCAACATAAAATATTTAAAAATTGTTCAAGCAAATGCCCTAACTAATAGTCACTTGCAATATAACATCAATCATAATAGAAATCATATCCACCATTTAACCTAAGATATCTAAAAAAAAAAAAACTATATAAACCTTACATTCCATGAACAAACTACATCTCATTTGGTGTGAATACACCATTACCATCCAAGTACTTACAAATAAAACTAGTATTCAAAACTCTATTCAAATAACCGAACAAACTACATCTCATTTGGTGTGAATACACCATTACCATCCAAGTACTTACAAATAAAACTAGTATTCAAAACTCTATTCAAATAACTGAAAGATGTTTGGAAGGCAAGGATCTAAGCGACGTAGCAAGTAGAGATATTTACGAGGAGAGATATATTAAGAAACAACTCCGCATTATAAAATCTCAGTATATTTATCCAAAACCAACTTTAAAATAGAATCATTTACCACTACTACGGAGTCTTACTATTAACTCTCTATTTTAAAAATTTACTAGTTTGCAAGGAAATCACTAACAAACATCTCAAAATTTATGTTTTGAACATTCTTGATCATGTTGAAGAACCACATAAACAAATAACATAATCAAACTTTGCTTTCAGCAATATATAACAATATTAGATGGCTAACACATTTACGCTCCAAACACACCTAATACAATTTCAATGTTTATAGGTTACACAGATAAAATAATATCAATGACGGACAATTTTAGAGCCGAACCGTCGAAATATTGTCGTCATAGATTCAAAAACGGGACCAAAGGAACCAAAAAGAAGACTCCGTTAATATATCTATTTCACACGCTTTTTCTAAATGAAATCTTCCTAAATAAAAAACAAACAGGGATGATCTTATGCATATTTGATGGTTTGTCTCCATCAAATACTGTGAATATCATGGAAATCTAAGTATTCACTCGAAACATTTAAAAAAACTTCTAAAAATGGCACTTTGCCATTCATTTTGATGTTAATCAACAATGGCAGTTGTACTGTGAGTTAAGAACAGGCATCATATCACCTAGAACATATAGTGATTGTCATATTACAATGCAACTGATGTATATTCTTTCTTTCTTTTTCTTTCTTTTCTTCTTCTTCTTCTTTTCTTTTTCTTTTTCTTTTCTTTTCTTTCTCTTTTTTCTTTTTCTTTTCTTTCTTCTTCTTCTTTCTTTCTTTCTTTTTTTTTTTTTTTTTTTTTTTTCAGAAGAAAAAACCGTTGTTATATTATTATATATAAACAGTACATAGGTCAGAGCAAATGCCACCCAGATGATATCCGAAGCACGACATATACATAATAGCAGGAATCATCATATCAGTATAAACATATCAGTCTACATTTGTAAATGTCCAATGATGAACATCATACCATACAATGTATCCACATTTAGACAGAAGGATCAGGAAAATCAGAAACATAGAAAATTGCAGTGAACAAAAACATCATATGCCAAAAGGATAGTGTTCAGACAACCATCTGCAGGCATAGTGGCAGCACATCCCCAGTAACCATCCATGAAACGCCTAGTGGGAGCCATAAGTCTTACCAATCATACTACGAACAGTCTCTCCCATATAGCATATGCTCATCGATGCAAAGATGAGAAGAAGAATAAATGGATCGCTTGTAGTCAACTCCATTTATAAACCTACACAATGTCGCAAAAACATGTGAATATACCAAAAATAAAAAACAATACTCCGCTTGCTTGCCGTCGATGCCTCGAATATTTTGAAGACAAAGCATTTGCACATAGTCAATAATGCCGCACAAACTAATGAATATGAATCTCAGATGTCCATATGCACTGACCACTCTTGTAATGTTTGACCTCCATGTTCCCGAAATTCATGGTAACACCTTTTTTAGATAAAACATCAACTCTAGTGTTCATCTCTTTGTAAATGTGGGTAATAGCAGGCCTTTGCAATTGGTCCCATAACCTTTGTGTTCTCAATAGCCATCCCTGTGCACTCTGAAGTCCCAGATTAGCTCTACTAGCCACCGCCTCAATGATAACACGAGAGTCACCATATATATTGACATTTTCTAGGCCTAGACATAATCTTGCATATAAGCCCCCCCAGAGAGATATGATCTCATCAAGAACACTGTAGCCATGACCCCCATTCCAACAAAGAAGGATGCGCTAATCCCTAGAAATCTTGACCCATGCACCACATCCCATAACCCCTCCCTGGCAAGCACCATCAAAATAGATCGCAGGAAGAGCAATAGGATGTGGTCGATACCGCAGAGATCCATCCACAATACCTTCAGTATTTGGCACTCGTTGGTTGATCCAGCTCATGATGGCAGAATGTATGTGTGCAATAGAAAATACCATATTATCAAAAATAATTCGGTTCCTTATCAGCCAAACTTCCCATATTAGGAAAAAGGGCAGATCGTGAAACTTACCATGTGCCTTATCCCATCTATGAGATGTTTCCATGAAATCCTGAGGCAGCCATGTCGGATCGATGATGTGGATGCTAAAAAGCTGCCAGATGCATCGAACAGTGGAGCATGTGAAAAAAAAATGGTCCACTGTCTCCTCCACCTCCCCACATAGAACACACCTTCCTGGTCCCTGAAAACCACGACGTTTAAGGGAATCCCATGTTAATATTTTCCTATGCCAGACCAGCCAAACAAATAACAGAATCTTTGTTGGAATGTGCCTTCTCCAAAAGGGCCAGAATTATGTGAGTCTACTTTCCCCAACTGACAAAGAAATGATGTGATCATAAGTTTCTTTTACAACCACCGCATCCGCTGTTATGGTTCTTGCCCATGTTATCATATCTCCCTCACCTATGTAGCATAGCCCAACGACCTGTATGCTCTGGGTATATGATTTCCACATCTCAGCATCATCCCCAGCTAATCCAAGTAAGGATGTAGATTTAAGAATGGGCGCCCCGTGAGCCAATAATGAATGATTTGATGAAAATGAAAAATCCATCTATGAGCAAGTCTATGTATTATCCTTAGTGGGTGAAGCGAATCCCGGCTCATACCCAATATCATGTCCGCTCCCAATACAATCCTTAATCCATTCCCAAAACGTCATATAATTCTGCTAGTGAATGTGTTGAGGATTTTTTTGAAACTGATCCATATGGAAGATATACAACGTGGCATGATGAAATTACCATAATAAATATCCTGTAGCCTAGAACCATGTAGATATTTGACAGAAGCAATGCAGTGCCAGATGCCATTCCCCATGATAGCTCTCCAAAATGATTTTATGAGCAATGCAGAGTTGAAGGCTCAAATATTCAATATGCCCCATCTTCCAATTTTTTTGGGGGTACATAAACTTTGAAAGTTAACAAGATGAATCTTGTTGTGAAATTCGGAGCCTCCCCATAAGAAACTAGCCAGGATTTGATTTATGCAGTAGATGGTATGCTCAGGAAAATAATACAAATGTCCCCAATATACTATAAGTTGTGTGAGAACCGCTTGTATCATAATAAGTCTACCCCCTAATGATAAATATTTGTGTGACCATTTGCAAATCTTGGCTTTGAATTTATCCACCAACCATCGCCAATCCTCATTCCTATATCCACATGATTTAATACTGCAGCCCAAATATGTGAAGCCCTCTTCTGCCCTCTTTATGCAAACCCCCAGAAAATCCCCAATAAATTTGATCTCCCCTTCATCCCCATATTCGGAGATAACGAAGGATTTCCCCTTGTTTATACTCAATCCAGTCGCCCTTCCAAATCTTATCAGTAAGAAATGGATATAAAACCATTTATTTCGCATGATTTTGCAAAAGATTAAAAGGTCATCCACAAATAGAGAGTGTGTGATACATACCTCCTTTGAGAAGGAGAGTCCAGAAATAAAATTGGATGAAACCGCCATATGCATAAGCCTACTGAAGCCATCCATGATCAAGATGAATATTAGAGGGGAAAGAGCGCATCCTTGCCTAATGCCCCTTTCAGCTCCAAATAATTCTAACGACATCCCATTAATAATGACAATATATAAATATATACAACAGATGAAATGCATGCCATAATCCATCGAATTACATTAACCGACAATCCAATCTTGAAGAGCATGACACGAACGTATGACCAATCGCCAGTGTCATAAGCTTTGTATAAATTAATCTTCATAATGAGAGCCTCACGCTTGCCAGAATGAATAGAGTGCATAGCCTCTTGTGCAATAACAATAGCATCGTGAATGGATCGTCCCTTCAGAAAACCGTACTGTTCCATAGAAATGTGCTTTGAAAAAGTATCTCTCATTCTGTTTGCAATGATCTTTGACGATATCTTATATATGAGGTTGCATAATGCAATCGGCCTGAAGTCCAGGAAATATTTGAGGTCCGATGCCTTTGGGATAAGGACAAAGAAGGTAGAGTTCATGTTCGGCGAAATATGCCCCAATGTCCTAACATCTTCAACCACCTCTGTGATATCATCAGCCATTAAGTCAAAAAAATGAAAGTAGAACTCTACATGCCAACCGTCAGGTCTAGGACATTTATCGTGGGAAAAAGATTTGATTGTTAATAGGAATTACTCCTTAGTGATTAGAGCATTTAGGAGATTTACAACCTCTTCGTCAAACATATGTGGCATATGATTGAGAACCCATGTTTGACTTTCATGTGAGATATTCTGATCCTATTTGTAAAAGGCAGAGAAGTGTGAGATAGCTTCCCGCATGATCTCATCCTTTGAGTGAATATAGAATCCATCTTGCTTCATAATATGCAAAATAGCAGTTTTGTTTCTTCTGGCGTTTGCAGATTTGTGGAAAAACTTAGTATTTTGATCCTCCTCCATAATCCATGTGATCCTGCTTTTGAGCTTCCAGGTAATCTCCTCAATCTTTAGAATTTCATCCCTTCTCTACATTAAGCTAGCCATATGACAGATCTGTTGAGCATAGGAAGGAGTGGAAACGAAATTTGTGACCATGTTACTGAGGGCTTTATCAATATTGTTTAACTCCCATTTGAGTTTTTTCTTCTTATTGATTTCCCATGCCTTAGTGGAAGTCTTAATATGTTTTAACTTGGCATGGAAACGCGCCCATCCAGTTAAGCCCCCAGCATTGGAGTTGTCTGCCCATAATTTCCGAACGAATAGATTGTACTCCTCATCCAGGAGCCAGACCCAATTCAATTTAAATGGAATCCCCTTGTGTTTGCATTCCATATGCCAAGAAAGTACAACTGGCATATGGTCCAAGATATCAACCACCTGTATGAATGATCTCATGTTACCCAATTGGTCCAACCAGTCCACTTTGACCAAAGCCCTATCAAGTCTTTTGCTTATAAACTCAGAACCAGCGCGCCTATTTGTCCATGTAGGAATTATGGGATTATGCCGAACATCTATCATCTTTTCCAACTCAAGAATGCGACCGATATATCCAGCCAGTGGATCTACCTTGGCTCTGTGACCCCATGATTCATCAGCACATAATGTTGAGTTGAAATCCCCCATGGCAATTAAATTCTGCAAAGAAAGGATACCTGATCTGTGCATGCGATTCCAAAAACTTTGTCTGTGATGACATGGAGCATAAATATTTAAGATATTTATAGTGTCCCGCATCCCACAGATATTTCCATGAAGCATAATCCCCCCCAAAAAATTGTACGCCGATAAAATAACATAAGACGGATCCCATAACGCCATAACACCTCTCGCATGACCAATAACATCGACTGCCACTACATGCCATCCCGAACTTATGGTAAGAATGCATCCAATAGCTTTACCTCTGTCACAAAGAGTTTCCTGGAATAGAATAATGTTTGGCTTTAACTTATTCAGAAACTCCCGTAGGTGCCTAATTTTAGAGGGGTCGCCCAAACCTCTAAGATTCAGAGATAGAATAGAATTCATTTGGACAACTCCAGGGGATTGCTTGCTCTAAGCATCCCAATGTCACCAATAGCCAAGATAGGAACATCAGTAAGATCAACAAAATCATCAGAGAACTGGGATTTAGATTTGGATTTCCCTCGAAAATGTCTCGACCCACCTTTTGAGTTCTTGTGTACTCTGATGTTATGCCCTGATTCAGGAGGAATTGAAATCACATGTTGTGGGGGGAATTTATCAAACACATTTAACACAACAAGGTCGAGGTTAGGATTGCCCAAGAGAGAATCTATGTTACTTCCAACAGAATTTGTGGGAGACCCCGCAATGTCAATGGTGGCTTCATTATGAGAAGGGGATGGAGTTGCCCATTCAAGAGGGGGCATCGAAGGGGATACATATAGCATTTCAACAGATTTATGAGGAAGGTCGGAGGAAGAAGATAGATGGGGGATAAACGGGGCGGTAGGCGAAGTGGAAGAGAAATTCATATTAGACTGTGTACCAGAGGAAAGGCAGATATTAGGATTGGATACCCCCCTAGTATTTCCCTGTAACATAGATGTGAGAGACAGAAGAGTCTCATCCACCTTTTCATTACAACCCAAAGAACTGTAACGAGTATCCATAGTTGGTCGTACTCCCTCCACTCTCTTTAATAGACACTCCTCAAAGGGCACAACTGGTGTATGATTATCACCCAATATAGACTCAGTATTTGTGTTATTATTTTCAAGATTTACCACCCCCCCAATAGCCTGGTCATTTGAAATGTCTTTACGAACATCAAAAAATGGTAATTCCATATTAGGATGATCATTATTTACCCCATAATCGTTTGCCGATATGTAATCCTCATCACTCGATGATGGCAATAGAGACTTACCAGGATGTAAAGAAGGAAACCCTTCCATGTGCAAGTCGTCTGTAGCACCAGCCGAACCAGCATGGGCTGCCATGACAGGACGAGTGATCCGATAGCGCATAGGGCAATAGTTCTTCAAGTGTCCCGTGCGGTGATAGATGAGGCAATGGAACGGTAAGCCCCAATAATAGACCCGTTGTCGATGCCTGTGCTGACCCCATATAAGGTCAATATCACCAGGAAAACCACCTTGAAAGATAATCTCCACCAAAATCCATGCAATACGTTTATCAGATGATCCAATAATAAGTGGGTCGATGTACTTTGTATTTCCAATTGAATCACCAATCGCCCTAAGGGCTTTGAATGTCTAGAATTCAAGGGGCAGACCAGGCAACTTAACCCATATCATCTTACTCTTGGGAGCTTCCATCACTGGATTAAAGCCCAAATACCATGGAACAAGTTGTATGAAGCTTTTACCCCGAACCCATGTCCTTTGCATAATCTTAGCTACGTCCTCCTCTTTCAAGAAGTGGATGCTATACCATTGATTTAACAACTTACTAACCTTGGTCGAATATCAGAGAATGGGACTCCAATGAAACTTTGCCCACTCCACCATGTCAAGCTCCTTACCATCCGCGAACATCCATTAACCGATCAAAGCTTGCTTCTGCAAGCTTGTGACCTTGCCCCAAAGGTCATCGTGTTCTAGAAATACTTCCTTGATATCCATTGCTGGCTTGTAACAACGCCCCTTTTGGTTCCGGCCCCTGCCACCTCCAGCAGGAAACCTACCCGATGCCCCGTCCACCCAATTACCTCGATTAGCTACAGACTAAAAAATTCCAGGCACATTAGTGGTTTGAGCAATTATATTGGCATCCACATACAAAAGGCGAGAGATTCTAATCTCATCATCACAAGCAACAATCTGAGCCTCCTGAGCCGATACATCAGAACGAAGTCTATTCGCTGAAACCTTCATCTAATAATAGATATCCAAAACATAGAGATAAGAAACTCGAAACGTGTAGAAGACATCAGCGTCAGTAGACACGAAGGATGTCGTGCAGAATCCGCGTGGAGATTCAGGCTAATACAACATCCTGATCATGAAATAATATTAAAATAGAGGGTCGCCAGAATCCTGATCATGAAATAAATATGAGCCATCACCCCAAGATAGAACAACTTGGATAGCCACTGACGTGGATCCCACCCGATAGAACAAATCAGCAACTGCGGTGTATGTTGTGCAAAAACCTTATGGAATGTCAGACTATGACCATCACAGAGAGCATAGAGAATAAAAAATACTTTAGAAATAAATGTGTCCGTAAAGTCGAAACCCCTGAAATAAATATGAGCCGTCACCCCGAGAAATAAAAGCCTGGATTACATATGCAGTCCATAAAGTCAATAATATTCGAAAGAACCAAGAAGGAATGTAGTACCCTCCTATGTCCCATCTATACGACAAGACCAAAAAGGGTCAATTTAAGACAAGGAGGATTCTTTCGTTCGACGAATCGGGAGCTGATGTGATAGCTCTCGATTCGCCCCTCCGGCGACCCCTCTCTTCTCTGGCCTGATGGTGGACCCCGCCTCTCTAGCTTCCGACGGCAACGAACGGCGAACGACGTTGGATCCAACGCCTCCTCCACCACTGCTCTCCTAGCGCCACTCCTCCCCGCAACTGCCACCCCCACGACTCCGGCCACCTACCTCCATCAATGCTCCACAAATTTGAAAGAAGAATTCCGCGGGGGAGAATTTTCATTTTCAGTTTCGCGCGTTTCAGTCGCAATAACGCTCGACCAATCTTGATTTCCCTCTCCAGCCATTGCAAAGGAAACGATGGATCTCGCTTTCGAATCCCTACAGGTCCTCTTACTGTCTCTGTGCTGCTTGATTTTAGTACCCTCTGCCGTAGGATGGGCTTGCTCCCCTTTTGGTACCATTTGCGTAAATTGCGAGCAGAGCAAAGGCGTCTGCGGCTTCACGGGGGTGTATAATTCTTTCACCTTTGTCTGCAAGAATGGAGTCAATACCACCACAGACTGTTATGACCAAGGTATTTTCTTTCTTTCCCTTTCATTCTCAGATTTCCAACTCGTCAAGAAACTCTAGAAATAAAAGAAAATGCCAGATTTCGAAGCCTTCAAGAAACTCTGGAAATAAAAGAAAATTCCAGATTTCGAAGTCTTCAAGAAACTCCGGAAATAAAATAAAATGCTTATATAAGACAAAAATGTGTATGGTTTTGTAGAGGACTACTGGAATGTAGCCCAGATTCACAGATCTGCATCTTTTGGGCTCTAGATTGCAGGTCAATATGGGCATTTTCTTGTTTTTAGTTTATATTACGGTTATGCTTGTTTTATTCAGTAATTGATCCAGGTTTTTTGACTTGAGTGCAGGACTAGTACTAGTGATTGCAATTTCTTTCTATTTCTGAACTGTGAGTTTTGATTTGGAGAAACTTTGGCATAAGCAAGCATTGCACTACACTGCACTGCCGAATGACAGTCGCAATAGTGTTTGGAATGCTATTCAAAAGGACAAATCTAAACAGTGAAATAATTTTGAGTTTATTTATGAATGCATGTATATTTTTATCAATAAGTTCATTCTTTTCACTAAATATTTGTTGGCTTTCATATTCAATGGGAAAAAAGCACTGTAATTTCAAGGCTGAGCTCCTCTTCTTCTGAATATAATGAATGTTCTCCTTTATTTTTTTAGAATGTTATGAAAATGAAAAATGCATGCAGTTGTTTTCGTTGTTGTGCATTGGATGCCTTGAGAAAGAATAAAGATATGAAATAAAATATTAAATTCTTTGAAATAAAGTGGAAATGGTACAGCTGGTAATGTTTTGAAATGGACAGGCTTTTGAATTTATTAAAGGCTAAGGTTGGTTCTTGACAGGCTTTTAAATTTTTCATTCCAAAGTCCAAAGCTAGATCTTGAAAGGCAATAAAATCACATATATTTAATTATAAGTAATATTTTAATAATTGAAGGATCACATTGAATTTCACAATTTACTGAAGTAGAAACATAATTAATATAGTTTTGAAGACAGTTGGCAAAAAACTGGTTGCCAGACTTATTAAACAGAAGAGGTTGTTTCCAAAAAGTTCCTTTTTAATAATAGCTTCTCTCAAACAATAAACCACATTGAGGTCAAACTGTGAATAGGTGGCTGCATAATGTCACATTAAGGTAGGTCAAATTCTTAATGGGTGGCTGCATAATGTTGGTAAAAGGAAGTGTGATATCAAAGCTATGCTTCCCTCTCAATGTTTTCCTTTTCCTTGCTCTTCCCTTTTATTAAGAATATTATGAATATGAAACTTTTTTGTGTATCAAATGCCTTTGTGAAAGAATAAAGTTATGAAATAAAAGTAAAGAGGTTTTAGAATATTATGAAAATGAAACTTTCTTGTGTAACTCATTACTTTATGAAAGAATAAAGTTGTAAAAAAAAGTGGAATGCTCTCGTGAGGGTTTGAAATAAATTGTTGCAAAGACTTAATTAAATAATTCAAATTTGAAAATTAATATAATAATTGCATTTGGTTTATATTTATTTATTTTATTATTAATTTTTTAACAATTTTATGTTCACATGAAACTCCATTTTATTAGTCTTTCTTATTTATTCGTAAGGACTATGGTTTATATTTATTTATTTTATTATCAATATTTTAACAATTTTATGTTCACATGAAACTCCATTTTATTAGTCTTTCCTATTTATTCGCAAGGACGTTGAGTCAATTATTTTGCCCCTTTTTACTAGAAAATATTTTTTTTAAAGAAAAATAATAATTCTTTTATTTTTTATAATGATATTTGAATTTTTTCAGTAGCAAAAGGAAGTGTACCTTAATTAGTTAGTGAGTGCTTATTATTTTTTGAAGATCAAGAAATAATTTAATTTTTTTAATAAAAGATTATGTATATTATTAAATATGTGAAATGAGTTTAATGTCTAAGAATATGTGTTTTCTCATAACAGGTCAGTAGTTTACATCTAAATATGGGTAGAGTATGTATATTCTGACAAGTTTTAAATATGTGTAAAGTATGTACACTTTCATAAATTTTAGTTGTCAAATCACTTGTGGAGGTCTCATACACCAATTTTATGTCTAACTTTGTTGTGACCTTACATTTAAATGGTTATTATTATTATATTTGAAGCGATGAAAAAATAGAAGTATATTGTAATGCCTATAATTATAGCTTCATCCTGTGGTGATTGGTATGCATGGTGATTGGCATGCACCTGCTACTAATGACATGATACTATATTAATGGTGCTTGCACTAGAACTAGAATAGTGTTTGTGCTAATTTCAATTGAAGAGACATCTTGGAGGGGGTTATGGAGAGAGAGATATTGAAATAATCTTTATTTGGTATTATTAAAAAAATAACTACAGGGAACACTAGAAACCCTTTACAATTGCTAGCATTGCACTTGCCTCACACTCCTACATTGAAGGAGTAGTTGACACAACCCCAAATTCTCACCTATTTCATTTCTACAACAATGTTAAAAGTGTTTAATCCTATCACAATGCTTCATTGTCACTAAGACTTGTAGCTACCCACATTGTGTATTCGATTCTTCACTACAAATGTCATTGGACTTGCAACTACCCAAACTATATATGGACACTAATTCATCACTACAAATGTCATGCCTTCAACACCTATAATTCACCAAGGTTTGGTCTTGATGATAATAATTATCAAAACCACTTCACATAATCTTTATTAGGTATTAAAAGATTAAGTAATCTCTAGAATTCCAAATGCATTAAATGAATTATTTGACCCAATCAATAAGAAAGATAATTCCTCACTTGCTAATTCTCTATCACCATATGCTCCACCACTTCCACTAGATGAATCTATGAAGTGTTGTTCATATCTTTGTGCTAGTCATAAGAGATATGTACCTTATATGACTATGAGTTCATGGTTTCTTTTTTAAGGAAATAATTTGATTATCTTCAAATTTCCAATAGAAAATATTCCAAATAAGTTAAAAAACATAATTTAAAATTTTCTATTTGATTACATAGGAACTAAAAAAAGCTTTGTTCAACTCTATTTTGTTTGGAATTAAAATAAGTTATTTGAAAGTGAAATATATTATTCTTGGTGTTTGTTTTATAATTTATTAATTTGACTAAGTTTTGTTTTATATATCTTTTAAAAATTTTCTATTTGATTACATAGGAACTAAAAAAAGCTTTGTTCAACTCTTTTTTTTTAAAACTTCATAACTCTTATTTAATTATTTTTACTATCATTTTATTATCTTCCTTAGGAGGCCCATTTTAGACTTAAAAATTCCCTTAATGTTTAGCAAAAATTGTTGGGTGGAGGTAGGTCTCTTCTCCCACAAACAGAGGGGTCTCATGCGCCAAATTGGCTTGACTACGATCTTAAAATGATATATAAGTTAAATATTGTTATTTTTTTTTTCATCAGGTTTAAATCACAATTAGAACAATGGGGTTTGTTTTTAATAGGTTAAATATTAGGAAAGTGTTAAAATTACAAAAGTTAGGAGAGAAAGTTTGGATCATTTGGGAATGGTAATATTGAAGCTTATATTTATGAGGGTTTGTAAAAATGCAATGGAAGAGAGGCTTAAATAAAAGGAAGTAATCATAGTACAATGTGGTGTTTGAGACTTCATATTTCTCATTCTGAAAATATTTTGTAATGACAGGCATTCCGGATATTTGGTTTTAAATTTTGAATCAACATTGTAAGAGGAGGATGATTAATGGAAATGCTTGTAAATTACACTGTATGAGTAAAATTTTATGTGTAAGCATTTATTGTTTTTGGCAACATATTTCCTTTGGCAATTTTAAAAAAGGTTGAACATCTATAATTTGTAAAAAATTGAACACCTATAATTTGGTAAGGGGTGAGATATTATTTTGTATTATTTGGAAACATCTTCATTAGAACTAATGATATGATATTTTTTGTTTGTTTGTTTTATTTAGATATTGATGGAATTTTATTTATTTATTTATTTTTTGTTTTATTTAAGCACATTAACTTATGAGGGAATATGTTATTATTAGACATCAAATTATGACAAAGAAAATATTAATATCACACATTCATCAACCTTACAAGTTCTTTGAAAGAATTTTTATTAACAATAACCCATTGGTATATAAGGAGAATATGTCAATTAAGAAGAATTGAACTATAATGAGGAAATAAAGGGTATATAAGGGAAACAAGTCATTTAAGAGAATTGAACCATGATAAGGGAATCACATTACCTTGTTTAAATTATTGACTGGACACATAGATTTTGATGAACACATATATATCATAAAAATGTAAGTATCTCTAAATACCATATTTATAAAAATGTTACCAATATCTATACACTAAACAATGTAAATACTTTTAAATATTTACACTTGTATTAGAATTAACATCAAGTTTCTAATAACAAGTGTAATATGCATGGCCACTCTTAGTAATTGCTTTTACAAGAAGTAATTGCTTTTGCAAGAAGTATTTGATACCTAAAGTAAAAATAGTAAAGAGCTAAAATAACATAAATCTCATCTTACAACAATAAGACAATTGCATTTAGACCAAAGAATGTAATAGCTTTTGATGCATTTGGAAATAATTTTGCAACAAACATTTTGGTCTTATGGTATAGACAAATGCTTTTAACAATGGATAAGTTGGGAGGTTTACCAACAATGAAAGTAAATATGATGCCAGAGAGAAACCCACATTTTGAATAGTGAGAAGAAACACTTGTAAATGATAAATGCCCCTTTTTCAAGGAATTTTTCTCCAATTTTGTTCAATAGATGATGAAGCTTGGCAATGTTAGAGGGAATATTTGTTCCAAAAATTGAAACACTTCGAACAATGCACCACATTCAATCATTCTCCTTTACATTGGCTTGATCCTCTTAACATTTATTTTCATTTATTCAATATTTGCTTATAAGATGGAAATATTTTCTTTATTAAATCATTATTCAAATATGGCTATTCCAATAATTGAAACTATATGAAAGAACTAAGGTTGGATTTGAATCATTATACGTTTTAAGCTCTCATTTTTTGATGTGATAATAAATTGATTAATTTATATATATTTTTAAAATTTCAACTTTTGTTATATGAATTATTGACTTAATTTTATTGTACATATATTGAGGTAGAGTGAAACAATTTTATTTATGATTTAAAAAATATTAATTGAAATATTAATTTTTGTTAATATATTTAATTTTAAAGGATTGTGTTTTATTTATCAAATATGCTGACCAAAAGAAAAAAATTAATTGCTTACTAAGGGGCAAAGACTTTAATAAATTTTGATGGATAGTAACAACTGTGGTAAGTGTTATGCAATATTTGCTTAAAATATGATGGGTAGTAATTGATAGTAAATATGTTATTTACATGAATATGAACTATTTCAAAGGATTTTATTTTTTGATAGTTTCCTATGAAGCTTAACAATGAAAACTCCAAAAGTATCTAAAAATCCTGGCATAAATATTATAACTACATCAAAAAATTATGGCAAAAAATATGAGACAGTTATCCACATGGAATTGTGTTGTGCAAAGGCTTGTGACACTATTAGATTTTTTTTTTAAAATATAATTTTTATATAACCAATTAGAAAAAACCAATTTACATTTAAAAAAACGAGTCGTCTTTAAGTTTCCAACGGATTTCAAATTAATCTTCTCCACCATCTAATGTTTCATTCTCCTCAAACACATTTGACCAAAGGATGGAGATAAAAACGTTGCAGTGAAATTTGAAATCACAAAACAGTTTGAGGAATTTACAGAAAGCACACCAATTCTGCTACTGAATGAAAATGTGCCTATGTATTACAGTACTATCAAGAAAATTTATTGTTTTCCGACATAACATTTAAAAGTAAACCACAAATATCCATTAACTGCATCATCGAATTCCTAATGTTCTCTTTCCATTTATATAGAAAAAATGAAGTACATGTACACACTTGCAGCTTATCAGAAACTGGAATAATTGCATGATAATATGCCTCATTGTTTGTAATGTATTATTGTTCAAAAGCCTTGTTGTTCTTTGAACCTCCTGATCTCCATGATCGTGCAAATTGAAGGCAATTGTAGCTTTTCATGTGCTTCTAGTAAGAGATATCTCTATGTACAAGCACCATAATTTCACTAGTTAAGAATATGTGATGAACTGAAAAAAAAATAGCTACCTTCTGCAATATGGGTTGTTTAGGTACCTCATAAATGCAAACCATAAACCACACTTATCCTAATCTGGAGGCATACCTAATCTATCCCTTCATATCTAAAAAATGTTAATTAAATTTATCACATATATCCCCATTCTTGATTTCTTTCATGAACCAAATGGGATTGGTATTTTAGAGGGTATATTTAACTATTCTCTAAATAGATTTATAATGAAAAAAACTCGAAACGTTGAATTTTTAAAATCCTACTTGGGGTAGAAATGTTAACATATTATTTTCTTTACCTCTTTTACATGATTTATTTGACTTTTCTCCCCTCTTTATAGTCATGTGATACTAATCCTCTTTGTGATGTTTTTTCTTTTTATTTATTCACCATTTTATTTAGGTTAAATGCAATGCATTCTTGTGAGAAATACTCTCATTTCAAAGGCTTCTTCTTCTTTTTTTTTCAGAAAAAAAGTTGTTTTTTTTTAAAAACCAAAATGAGAAATTTGTATTACTAAAAATCTATGTGATGAGCGCAACAGGTACATTAAGAGAGGGTTGATTTAGGTAGTCTATTATAAAGCATTCAACCAAAAATTAGTTGATTCCTCAAAATTTCTAATGTCTAGTATATCTAAATTATTATTCCAGTAGGGGAATATATGACAAAATACATTTAATTTTTTACAATACTTGCAAAGAATTTTAAAATATTTTGGGAAGGGGACTCATTCATGGAACTTGCACTCCCAAACTAGAAATGGGGAAGGAGCATTTAAGTTTAGAATCTCTTGTGCACTAGAGTTTCTAGAGGAGTGTTCCATACTATAACTGCAATTCTTCCACTTACAAGTGGAGAATGGATATGTCATAATCAACCCTCTGCATGGTCATTATTTAGTCAATTAATAGGTCCATACATGTGGTTACACTGGCTATAATCAAGTTAACCTGGATTTGCATATTTTGAACATGAAATGTAGAAGAGAAACACGATCCATCAATAGTTCTAACTCCTCATTGAAAGTTACTATAATTATTTATCTAAAATGATAAGGAGTAAAACTAAGCCTTTGTAGACTGAAACTCCAAGTTTTCCTTCACCCAAATACAAGTGTTATGTCCCATCAGATGAAGTGCATTTATAACCAATTGATCTATTGTTTGCCTCAACCTAGAAACTATATGTATCCTTATCCAAATTATCAGAATTTTAAACCCAATACTAATATTATTACACCATATGCCTCTTGGAGAGGTAAGACGATCTACTTGAAAGGGTAATTACTCATTGTTGTATAAGCATATTGGGAATTTACCTTTAGGATGAATTAAAAAGAGTCTTTTAGAGTATGGGTTAGCTCAAAGACCGCTTTTCCCCCTTACATCCAACTACTTAATTGCCACCCTAATGTAACCTCCAAAACTTTCAATACCATTCCCAGTATCATAACTCTTACTCTAGACTCCAAGGACCAGATTTAACCATGTGCTTACCTCAACCAAAATAAAAATCAACACAATGTGAGAGACTGATAATGATCGAAAAAAAAAATAACCATTACCACACCACCTTCCATGCAAATTTCCAACTTCAAGTGTCTCCATAGTGGGCAATCTCCTTACCCTCCAATATTTATAGAATTTGTGCCTAGCTTGCTACTTTTATGCATGATTACAAGCACACTCTTGATGTTCAACCATCCTGTTATCTGTTATGTGAATTGAATCACCCAAATTACCTTCACATTGGAGTGATCTTCCAAATCTAATCCATAAACCTAGAAACACAATGCCATTAAAACTCATTATCCCATTTGCTTTGTCAAAGTACTGAAGTACTTCCCAAATCTCATGTCTACTTAACATTCTCATTATCTCATACGCCAATTGAACAAAGGAAGGATCAAATCCATCTCCAAATAGTACATTCCACCTTGCACCAAAATAACATATGAGCCAAAGGACCTTATTTTCTCTGCAAACCTTCTTATTTCATAATGGCCTATGCATAGACCAACCTCATTTTGGGTGCCAAATGGCACACCCAACCCATAAGAAATTTTCCCATCAAAGACTATGGAAGGGACTTTAGGACTTGGACTTCATTTGTTCTTAGTGTTCCTTATGCTAATTAGGTGTCAAGTTTAGCGAGGGAGTGAGATAAAGAATTATATTGTCTCAATATATGATGAATCTCATAATAATTTAATGTTTTTTACGATCCTCTAAATCTTCTTAAGGATTTCCTTTAAGATCAAATCTTTTGGTAGAGTTTCCTTAATTAAACAATGCATATTGATATGTGAATGTCCAATAATTGAAAGACTAGTAATTTGACTTTCTTGAGCAAGTATTAAGTCTCGAAGAAGGGTATAGGTTTCACTATGATTATTTGGTCGATGTTCTAGTGCCAAAGATAAGGTTAATTCTATTTTTTTACCAAGGTAGAGTATATCCCCTCTTGCTCTTACCACCCCATTTTCATAAAAAAAAATTCAAACTATTGTTTCGTAGGTATTAAAGACCTTAATTACGACCTATTTTTCAACTTGAATGATAGCCTACAAAAATATGGTAAAAAATATTTGATACACTAAAAGGGTAAAAAAGATAATCAACCTTTGACCTAAACAAGTGAACAAGTAATATTTGTGAGAGGTAAAGTTGAAAACTAACCTCATGCTCTAATGTAAGATAGGGGTTTCATATGGAAATATATGTGGAGCTAAGTAACAACATTCGTTGAAACTTAGTAATCTCCCTAAGAAAAAGACAACGCACATTTACTTTTTAGAATGAATCTACAAGGTCATAGTGTGACAATCTCTAAATAAGTAACACAATCTATTATTGAACATAAAAAAACAACAAATTTTTTTAATTCAAGCTTTTTGTTTCATAACTTACATATACATTAGTGATGAGGTACGTGATGGTGTCTTAATCATCTTTAGTTCTTCAAAGTTGAGGACTTTGGGCAATTTTCGAAGTTGTTTTCTTTTTTAGACTAAAGCTTTTATTGTTCAAATTGGTGCCATTCATAATCAAAGTTGAGTGTTTCGCGTTATCTTCCCAACTTAGGTCCCCACAGTTATGACTTTTTCAAACTGTAACATGCCACAATCATTCAAAGTAGACTCATTTTGTACCCAAAATGACAACATTTTTTGGGACTGCTACACTCAAGCTTTTTCATATGTCTAGGAACTATTCTCGATCAAATCAAGCCTTAGCTAGTTAGTAGCCAATGTAGTGCATCTGAACATGTTGATGATATAGTTTTTATTTCCTATAATTATTTTGAACTATCAAATCTTGTATCTGGCTTTAAATTCAAGGAAGGATTTTTTTAGATGTTGCGCTGATATTTTATCTGGATGAGATTTTTGTATGATTGTTTTCAATTTCTATTATTGCAAGTTTATCAGGTTTGATCACAACTTGTTACTAATATCAATGCTTATGAAATCACTGTCAAATGTTGTGACTTTCACTATTGTCCACATATTCCCCTCGACATATAGATCTTTCTATTCCATGTTGGTAAGAATAAATATAAACATGTGTTTTATTTTTATTTATTATTTTTAAATTTTTAATTTATTTTTGTTCCATGTTGCCATGCTCCCACCCTCTAGGTTATAATTGAGAATGAGATCATTGGCACCTTACCAACCCTAATCAACAATTGATTTAATGAGAGTGTTTAACCTCCCAAAAGTGGGATTTAATTCAAGTGGAGATGATAACTTCTCCTATCCACCACTTGAGCTAAACCCAATTGATAAATAAGAAGTATTTTATATTGTTAAAAACAATTCCAATACATGTATATGTTGGTTGTATGCGTTTTATTTTAATGAACATTTTACAAAAGTATGTGAAAATGATAACACGATAAACTATCCTAATAATGTCCACTTGAATCAATTTGATTTGTTAAACACATGTTAAATTCTTTTGATGAAAGAGAGAAACCAATCATGTGAAATAAAATGTGTTTCATCATATGTGGTACGCTGAAGGCTAACTACAACATTCAACATTTGAGTGGATTTAAAAAACTTGTAGGGGCTTCTTTTTCAAGTTGTTTTTTTGCTGGAATTCAAACCCTACCATTTCATCACAAGGAAATTGCAATCTCATCCGTTTAGAATTGGAATTAAGAGGTTTTGGGGGGCGATTGAACCAATACAAAATTTCAAAAAATACAATATGAGCATTGGGTTAGATCATATTGCAATTTTTTTTGCTAGTTCATGGGTTGTTTTAACTAACATCTACACGATGCCCTTCACCCACATCTACACTACACTTGTGAGTGTCTAAAACTAAATAGTTTATATAGTGGCACTTTGTCACAACTGCTCAGGAATAACCCATATACCACAAATAAGATATTTTTATTACCTTTAGTAGTGGTTTAGAACAATAAACACATCTTGAGACAAGAGATTTTATAGTGTAATAACATAATGAAATCACCCCTATGTAATTTGAAATAGACAAATTTATTTTTTTGAATTTTTATTAATAAGATTAAATTCTATTTTCATTTATTCATCTTTTATATATTCTAGATTGTTTTAAAAACCCAAAACTTGTAAAAGCTAAGTTCTCATTAGTCACATAAATAATTATAAAAAAATCCCTATTAAATTGAAAGAGAACTTATTTTAAAAAGAGTAAAGGCTTATTTATTAATTTACTTAAATATAAAATTGTTCTATTAAAATATTATTATGAAAATGTTAATTATTATTATCATCATGCGAGTGTGTAGAGTTTGTTTAATATTACAAGTGTGTAGACCTTTACAATTAATCATCATACAATTTAATATTCGGAATAAAAACGGTATAAAATATCTTGCTGATATTTTATGTGGAGAGTTCAAGATCTTTTACACAAAGTGTATAAAAAAAATCAAAATTGAAGCACATACTGTCATTATTATTACTGGAATAAAAATTTCACGGATGTGAACAAAAATCAAATTTACAATTAACTTAAAAAAAATCAAAATTAAAAGACCTGATGTCATTATTATTGGAATAAAAATTCACAGATGTTAGGAAAAATCAAATTTACAATAAACTCCGGCATCGAGAATTATTGTGAAGAGTAT
Source organism: Pinus albicaulis (assembly GCA_034641835.2). Taxonomy (NCBI): domain Eukaryota; kingdom Viridiplantae; phylum Streptophyta; class Pinopsida; order Pinales; family Pinaceae; genus Pinus; species Pinus albicaulis. The sequence goes on along the minus strand of CM076571.1, from coordinate 544,177,719 downwards.
TTGGTAAATGTTTGGCATTATCCAGGCCCAGTGATTCCGCGTGACATTTCAGTCGGATTCTATTGGTTGGTTCGCTCTCCCACGGATCGCGGGCAGGCCCATGACGACCGTCCCATGAAATTCCTCTCGTTCATACGTTAGTTATTTTTGTCAGAGTGGAGGCTCAAATGCAAAAATAAATGGAGTCTTTCGGCGGGTCGTGGGGAGGAGCAGCGCCAGGGGGAGTGGTGGTGGAGGAGGCGCTCGGAGCCACCGTTGTTCGCCGTTCGCAGCCATCGGAAGCTAAAGAGACGGGGTCCACCATAGGGCCGGAGAAGAGAGGGGTGGCCGGAGAGGCAGATCGGGAGCTGTCACATCAGCTCCCAATTCGTCGAACGAAAGAGAGGTGGGGTCCATCATAAGGCCGGAGAAGAGAGAGGTCGCAGGCGAGGCAGATCGAGAGCTGTCACATCAACTCTCGATTCGTCGAACGAAAGACTCCTTAAGACAATAGAAGCCGCCATCTACAGGAAGATGTCTCCAAAAGGATCCAAGCCAGAATAGGAGAACACCATAATATTGCCATTTGAATAAATAATGACAACATCAGCCCACCCGATATCCTGCAAAAGATTTATCACTCTGAACAACCATCAGTACATATGACTGTTCATCGTAAAATTCAAATACAACGGGAATTAGGTAGAGGCCGCCCCGTCGGAATCCATAGCCCGTGAAATGCAATTATGTGGAAAGAAAGAAAGAAAGAATTTTTAATGTCCACGAGGCTAAAAATAGCCTATGGGACAGATTGCTTCTCTATCTGACTCTTGTATTCGGCCCTTTTCCTGTGAAGTTTTACAATGAGCACTCCCAGCTTATCGACAAACTCTTCGCTGAATAGATTATCCCAAGAATTAGCTGCCAGAATACCTGCATAGTTTTCTCTGGTGTCCTTGAAGGCCTCATATTCTAGAATGAAATGTTTTTCTGTTTCCACTTTTCCGGAGGAGCAAAAAATACATACTCTTTCTTCCCACATTTCTTTTGGCCTTTTCCAGCGCCCTGTTCACAACGGAGTTGATGAGAATTAGTCCTTAATTGAGCAATAAGAATTTTAGATCTCCAAGAAATATCAGCCCCTATGTATGCCTTTTGTTGATGGTTATGTGTGGGGTTAAACTCTTCTATGTAGTACTTCTTCTTTCTCTCTAGCTCTTTTTTCCAAGTATGTTTATGGAATTTATCCATAACAAAAGTTTTTATCTCTTTACTGTTTGTAGGACACATGCTCAAGCAAATACCCCATTTACTAAACCATTTGTTATTTCACCGCATCTAAGTCTTCTGTCTTTTACACAATCTGTCACTAAACACAACCTTAGGCCATCTATCCTCTTCCATTTGCTCAATTTTTTTCAGATACCTTATGACTCGCACCATAGCAATTGCTTCAATAGGAGCAGCCCCTGTTTCACTTAACAAGATAGCATAAGGAACCGCACTTTTAATTTTGAATTTGTTTGTAATCAAACGTTTCTGAATTTTCTCAATTTGTTTCCACTGCATCTTGGTTGTGCTGCTGGCCCATAGTTCACAACCGTAAAGAATCACCGGAATCACTAGAAGCCCAAAAAGAGTTAGGGTGGTTTTCCAGTCCCACAGCTCTGCCTCTCTAGACCTGTTTTTAAGAGCATAAAATGCTTTCCAACCCCCTAAAGTTCTTTTCTTTCTACAACCATCCCAACTTAAATTTCTGTTGAAGTCAATTCCGAGGTATTTGTAATCTGCAACTTATTCCAAAATGCTGCCTCCAAAATAGAACTTATGTTGGTTATGCTTTCTTTTGTTAGAGAAAACCACTACTTTCGTTTTGCTAATATTGACTTGCATCCCAACCCTTTTACAAAAATGCTCAAGGGAATGCAAATGCTCTTGCAAACCAAGAGTCGAATTAGCAATCAATATAAGGTCATCTGCGTACAAAAGAAGCCTGATAACGAACTTGCCCAAATGGATACCGTCACCCCCTTGCGAATTTAGCCACTCTTCAAGCTTGTCAATATATAACCCAAAAAGGGAAGGAGACAATGGGCAACCTTGCTTGACCCCAATATCGCTTCTAAAACTTTCAGAAATGCTAGCTGAAGTTCTGATTTTGATTTTCACCTCTTCATACAACCTATGCACAGCTGCTCTCAAATGCTTGGGAACCCCGAGTTCCTCCATTCTACCCCAAAGCTTATCCCTAGGAACCGTGTCAAAGGCTTTTCTGAAATCAACAAAGCAACAAAAAACTTCTTCCTTATTTTCCCAACCTTTTTCAATGATGTGCCTTAAAGTTATACAATGATCAACTGTGGAATGTTTAGGTCTAAAACCTGCTTGCCCTTTAGCACGTTTATTTCTTTCTTCCGCCCACTTGCTAATTTTCTTTTCCAACATGCTTCCAAATAACTTTGCAAACAAGGGGTTTATCATTATGGTTCTATAATTGGAAGGATTATTGACGTCACCACTCTTGAAAAGAGGTATTTCCATACTAGTTGTCCAATCTGTGGGGAACCCCTGCTGTAAGATGTTGTTGAAAATTTTTGTGATGTGAGGTGAAAGAAATTTTAAGCCCCACTTTAGATACTCTGCTTGAAGTTCATCTAAGTCTTTTGCTTTTCCAGCGCCCAACTTCTTGATACCCATCTCTACCTCTTGCACCGTGAAGAGTTTTGTGTCTGTGTTGACCAAGGGAGGAGGGTCAACCTTGGGATCCTGCTCATAAAGTTGTTTTGCATAGTCAAACCATTTAGAAGCTGTAATGTTGTTTTCAGTTTGCACCTTTTTCGATTGGAGCTCCTTCCAAAATAATTTGGGGTTATTTTTCCCGAGGAAGATTAGTTCTTCTCTCCTTGAAACCATAAAATCGGCTTTTTTCTTTTTTACTAACTGCTTGTAATCTTTGAGCTTTATGTTATCCGTGTCTGATTCCTTCCACCTTCTCCTTGCCTTTTTGCATTCCTCGTCAAACCAAGCATTAACCGGAAAGCAATTTTTTTCGGACTTCTTAATTTTTGCTCTTTTGCACTCAACAAGTGCGCTTTGAATTAAATGTGTTAATCTGTGACTATGAAGGCCATGAGATGGGATTTCCTCCTTCTTGAAGAGCCTCTCTAGCATTATTTTGAAGGTATTACAATTCTCTGGATTCAAAAGAATTATGCCCTTTGGGGGATTTTGTTGAACACATTGATTTTTCGACCCTAATTGCTTTTTTCCGATCCAAGAGAAACTTAAATAGATTGGCTTGTGATCTGATTTTAAGTCCCAAATTTGATCTCCAATCAACACTTCCTCCATTTTCTCACACAAACTATGCGAACAAATTACATAATCTACTACACTTGCTCCATTGTAAGTATTGCAAGTGAAATTACCGGACTTTTCCCATCTAGTCAAACCATTACAAATGACTAAATCGAAGGCCCCACATAGCATAAGTAGTTGTTCTCCAAAGAGATTGCAGCCTTTATCCTCTGAAATTCGTTCCCACTGATGATTACTCTCTTCTGTAAGCCAGATAGGGTCACTGTCTTCTTTACAACAAAGAATGCTAGCTTGTTCACTTGCAGTTCTAGCATTGAAATCCCCCACTATAAGGACTTCACCTAGCTGAGAATATATTGCAATATCCGTTTTTAGGGCCGCAAAGGGATCTTTGTGGTCAAGCCCTCTACTTTTGTAGATTTTTGAAACTTGCGGTGCAAAATAGCATGCTGCAATTCTAATGAGATTTCCATTTTCTGATATTTTAAGCCAAACAAATTGTTTATTTGGGTCTTCTTTTTCTAGCTGAATGAAACGACCTTCTTTTTCTCTTACTAATACCATGATACCCCCGTGCCCTTTGCCATTCCCTGCTCCCTTGTTCCACACTGCTATCTTCCAATACCCTTCAAACAAAGGTGTCTTACACCCTTCATGCTCATGTGTTTCTATGAGGCAAATTATGTCTCTACCTTCCGCAATAGGCCCTAACCCAGGTCCTCGTCTCCATGGGTAACCCCTGCAGTTCCAACAAACTAATCTTAAGGAAACCTGGGTAAGACTCGATTGCTATTTGTTTTGACATGCAAGACTCACAGTTGAGTCTTTGTCCCTGCTTGCCCATAATGACCTTTCTTCCTCATTTCTTGCTAAAGAGTTTGCTGCCTCTTCTTTGTTATCATTTTGTTGCATTGTTTTGGAAGGAGGTCCAAATTGCGCAATCACGGCTTTACCTTTATATATCCATGCTCTTTTTCCCTCATCTCTTGCTGCCCTAACTTTTGTCATTTCATCCCTCCTTTCCTCTTGTTGTCTTACAGTTAAATCTTCTTCTATAAAAAACCAAGAACCCCTTAAGAGTTGCTTCTTTCTCAGAATGATATCTTTATCATGCAAGTTGGGCAAGATGACTTTTATGGGCCTGGCTCTCTCACCGTTGAGCTTACCTACTCTCCATGCTTGACATACTTGTCCTTGCCATTGGAGTTTGTCTTTCAAGAAGTCTTTTGCAAGGTCAAGAGTACATTCATTTTTACCATACTCTTTCACCCCTTTAATAATTATGTTTGTTGCTCTATCCAGTCTTTCCTTGCTTTCTCTATCTTGCATGTTGTTAACCTGGATGTTTGTTTCTCCTTCCCTCTTAGCAGAATTGCCAACAACTTGAGCCCAAGTTTTGGAAAGTTTTGTGGGATCTTCTTTCCTCCCTTCTCTTGATGTTTCTTTATTGTTGTCTATTTGAGCAACTGCTTTCCCCTTATCCTGGGGTGGCTTCGCATTCATCACCTTTGTGTTTTCCACTGCAAATTTCTTCATGTTCTGCACCTCCGCTTTCATGCGTTGCCATTCTGTTTTCCTTATTCGGAGAGCTTCCTGCAGTAATGACACTTGCTCCTTCAGAACTTTGTTGCTTTCTGCTAAAGCCTGATTTTTAGCTGTTATTATATGGATTGTACAATCTCTTTCCAGCGCTTTAGCTTCTACTACTTCCAACCTTTCTTTTACATTTAAGAGTTCTCTCACATAAAGGTCAGATGACCAAGTGAGAGGTGTGGATGTGGGACTATATAAAGCATACTCATCACTAACTTTTCCTTTTCCTTTGGACTTGTTGCCACATGCTTGCGAAAAAAACTTGTTTGAATGTTGTTTCTTGCGAACAATACTCTCCCTTTGAGACTTTTTCTTCTTTGTCTGCTCCCATTTTAGACGAGCTAGTCTCCTTTTTAAAATGCCCTGATATTGTTTGGCATTGACCCAAACCCACTTCCCAGTTTTCGTTGATGAGGCAATTTTCACTTGCCCTATATCATTTGTTTCTACGAGTTCTAAAGTTTCTTGTTCCATTCTCATGATGATATTAAGGGAAATCAAAATCTCTGCCCAAAACTGACCCTTTGTTTTATGCTTAACTCTTCAATCTCTGTTGGTCTGACCACTGAAAACTTGCTGCTCTGTCCTTGCTGCTCTGCCCACTATCCACTGAAAACTAGCTGCTCTGCCCTTGCTGCTCTGCCCACTGTCCCTGTCCTCTATGCTCTGCCCTTGCTGCTCTGTCCCTGTCCTCTGTCCTCTGTATAAAATTGACGAAAAACCATACATTAAAAAATCCCATTTCTGGATTGCATATTCTTTCCAGCCAATTCAAGTGTTCTGTGCAAATTTATGGTGGCAATTTGGACACTCATAAAACACTGTTTGCCCTTCATCCGCAGACCGTAACTGTCTGGTATAATACTCTAACTGTGGATGATTACATTGAGGGCAGTCTTCATTGACCACTGCCCTTTGAAAATCCGTTGAGAGTCCCTTCAAATTTCGCAGAATTCCTACGGCTGACCGGCCGAATCTCTCGATACCCCGTATCAAATGCCAGGGTCGTATTTTTCAAATGAGTAAAGTGTTTCTCTGCTCTTGACTCCCAGGGTATGAACAACGGGTTACACGAATCGGACGCTGTGGCTTTCGTAATTGCATTTTCGCAATCTGGAAGTGGGCTCTGCTCTTTCTTTCTTCCCTTCTGAATGGCACTGAGCACTACTGCAATACTCTCTGTACTGGCATCCACATTGACTACTTCCTGCTCTGGATAAGTCACAACAGCAGCAGCAACATCCTGGAAAAGTCCACCAACTGGAAAAAAGTTTGAAACCAAAGTTTTTTGCAAGGACGAGAAATAACGAAAATCCCAGCACCCTTCCGCCAAATATCCTGCCACCAGGAGAACTGATCCGAACCCAGATAATCCGAGTCCGAAGAGGATTCAATGGAAAAGTTTTTATTGCCGATATTTAACATTTGGCTCCACAAACAGGTAACAGCATAGCCCTCAAGATGATAATCGCAAACAGGACTAACAACCCAATCAGAATCAATTCCTCATATTCCGATAACATTCTCCACCACCATATAAACATTACCAGAAGACTCCCCACCAACGACCAATACTACTGAAACGAATTAACCACACCTAAAATGGCATTCCATGTATTCCAATTTGCATTGTTGGGGTTCCTATGAGACCTCATGCACACTCATGCTCATAGCAATTTTGGAACATCATTTTTTATCCCCTGTCTAAACATAAAATTATAAAATTATAAAGGATTACTCAGACTAGCGGTTAAAATTTTATGTTAGAAATTAAAATTAAATTTCAATTAAATGAGATTTTTATTCGAATATCACTAAATTTTTCTAATCAGATTGTAAACGTTGTAACACTAAAGAGATTTAAGTTCTTTATTAGGAATTTGGTTTCTGTAATCTATAAATTGTGTCAGAATTTTTTTTCTTGTGTCTTTTTAATTAAGTTTTTTGATCAAATTTTTCATCTTGTTCTAATAATGAACCACACTGACTGATTCAAAACTCGCCAGTAAAAATTTCTTATATATAATTTTCACTGAAAAAAAATTTCTTGCTCTTCTTGCTCAAGTTCTTTATGCTCAAGTTCTTTAGCTTTACAAGGGGCAAACGTGAACCTTTCTGGCCGCCGGCGATCAATAGCAGTCCCACAACCATAATAACGGCTTCCCTTTTCAAATTCCGACCTTCCAAATTAATTCGCGTGACGGATTTTATTTGTGGCGTGGTTACGCTTTTTCTGTGCCTTTAAATATGATTTTGGGAGAGGAGAGGATAAAAAAGGCAAACGATTTTATTTTTAACTGCATAGCAATATATTCCCGGCCCGGAACCACACATAACCACTTTTGAGACCCTTTACCCGAATGATAGGTTGGAATTCGAAAACGGAAGACGTTATCGTGATTAACCGGGACTGCCCTTGTTTACGGGTCACGAGCCGGTCTTGCCCCATATATATATAATTAATTTCATTTCCATTTTTTTACCGCTAGTCATACAATCTGTTAATATAAAAAATATTTAGTGATATTGAGTCATAAGAATATTATTTTATTTAAATTAAATTTCATTTTATTTAATTAATTTAATAACGCCGCAAAGCAGGATAACAATTGACCTCGCGTCCGAAATAGGTTACAATTTAGTGCTCAGAGGTTGAAAGGTGATGTTACACCATTACAGGAGGGAGTTGTCTACCCAGGCAAAGAAATAGTCTGGACGGCAGTTTTTTTTCTGGAATTTGGGCAAGTAAAATTTAAGAAATCAGGTAGCTGGAGTGTTTGGAATCCATTTTTGACAGTGGAAATGGATTCAGCGATACCAAAAACCCTTAGGACACTCAAAATACTAAAGTTTCACAACTGTAAACATGATTCTGATAAAATCTTTGCCAGATTCTAGGCCAAAACGTTGCCCGAGAAAACTACGGCTTACAGTTGTATTAAATTTTAATTTTGAATAAACGGAAACTTTTAAGACCGTTTTGACTTGTGAGTGAATCCTTTTTCTCCTTTTATTATTAGTGTTTTTGGGTGGAGAAAGTAATCATTAATAAAATTTAAAGTTTAAATAATATTAAGAAAGGTTTGAAGATATATTAATTAAATAAAAATATTAATTGAAAATAATTATTAAAATTTTAATGGTTATAAAAAATTGATTTGGTCATTTATTAATTAATTAAAAATAAAATATTAACTATTTTTTTTTTGAATTTAATTATTCATTTATAAGAGAATATGGAATAAAATAATTAGCAATAAAATTTTAAAAACAATTATTAAAATTTTGAATATTATATATAAAATTACAAAGATGTGATTGCACTAAGAGGGGATGTGTGAGTATTAGATGTGAATGTTAGATGTAATATATTATAGGTGGATGCATGGGTATTAGATGTGAGATGTTAGGTTAGATGTTAATTTTGAAATGTGAGATGTGAGATATTTTTTAAATTCAATGTTTTTGTATTGTAATTTTTGTTTATTAATAAATTAAAAACATATTTTTAGATAAAAGAAAGTATAATATACATATCACAGTAAAATGTGTTACACATAGATAGTAGTTATAAATTAATAATCATTTTACAATATATACCAATCAAGATCTATCTTAACTTCAAATCTATCAAGCACTTGGAGGGATCAAAACTCTCAAGGTGCAAACCTCTTTTCTAAGTAAAAAACTTGAAGAAAAGTTAGCAAAATTTGATCCCTCTCAACGCTTGATAGATCCAGAATTAAGAAGGATCTAGGTTGGTTTAATTATTAATTATATATTTTTATGTTAGATCTAAGACTTTTGTGATCCATAATGTAGATAAAAGTACTTTCGGATTAATCACATCATTAGGATTAGGCCGACCTTTAGAACCAGCTAATGTGGTTCATCATCAGGACAAGGTGGAGAGACTCATCAATAGGATTAGGTCGACCTTTAGAACCAGCTAATGTGGTTCATCCTCAAGACAAGGTGGAGAGACTCATCGATCTCGATGAATAAATAGTGCAGATGCATCATGGCACAGAAATAGTCTTTGAGAACTAGTTGTTAAGAACTATTCGTTAAGACTAGCTGTTAGAAAGTTAGTTAGTTAATTTAAAAATGAATAAATTAATTAAATAAAAAATTATTACAAAAAGGTTAATAAATTATTAAGTAATTAAAGTAAATATAAGAAAAAGAATCTAGATAAAAATAGTCCTTAAAATGGTTTAGAGAATGAGATTTGTAGCCTAAGGAACGAAGGTAATATCCTTTTAATGGGTGATTTTAATGCTCGAACTTCAAGAAACCAAGCTATTCTTCTAAGCAATCATTCCAACCCCAATCCTCTTTGGTTAGACGAAGACCTTACTCTGGCTAGCCGGTACAAAAAGAGCTCTGAAGACCTCGGGGATAATTTGTTTGGGTCGAAGCTAGTCAAGCTCTGTAGTGCTCAAGATATCATAATTTGCAATGGTCTAAAGAAGTGGCCCAATTCTAGCAAGATAACCTACATCCATGGGCTTGGCAGGAGCGTGGTAGACTATGTTATTTCCGATCTCCCTTTATACAACGAAATAATAAATTTTGACATCTTAGACGATCACGAGCCTGACTTTGATCATAGGCCTTTACTCATAACTCTTAATTTTGTCATGCATAGAGATCCCATAGAAGATAATCCTTATAGTCAAAAGAGCTTAATCTTTGATAGAAATAAAAACGACCTCTTTCTAAATGAATTAAAAACTAATTTGCTTCCTTTATCTAGTATAGACAACATAGATTACCTCTATCATAATTTTACTACAACCCTCTCATATTCTTTTAACAAGTTCTCAATTGAAGTCTCAAGTAATAAAAGAAATAGCAAAACCAACCCATGGTATGACAAAGATTGTAAAAGTGCGAGGAGAGCAATTAAGGAAGCTGTTGATGAATCTCTCAAAATTAACAAGATAAAAATCTACAAAGCCCTAACTAAAAGGAAAAAAAGCAATATATTCGTAAAAGACAAGAGAATCTCTTACACCTCTCTAAGGTGGCTCCTAAGAAATTCTAGAGGCATATTATAACTAGGAAAACTAAAGATAATAATAAAATTGCTTTACACGAGTGGAATTCCTATCTTAAAAAGCTTTACGAATCTCCAAATGCTAGGGATTTTGAAGCCCTGCTCACAACGAAAGAAGTTTTCTCATTAGAAGACACTGATTTTGGGGTTAAACGCCTGGAAAATAGGAAATCTAAAGACATTGAAGGTTACCAAGAGAAAATCTTAAAAATTGGAGGCCCTGTCCTCATCCCCCACATCCACAAGCTTTCAACCAAGTGGTCAAGAAAGGGTTCCCTAAACCTTGGAATCAGAGCCTCATTATCCCTATTTTTAAAAATGGGGATACAAATAACCCCTCTAATTATCGAACAATTATGATCAGCCCTCTCTTAGCCAAGTTATATGGTATTATTTTGGAAAAGAAGTTGAGCATTTGGCTTGAAAGTGAAGGTAAGCAGGCTAAAGGCCAAGTGGGTTTTAGAAGGTAGCACTCAACAACGGACCACCTCGTTACACTTAGGATCATTATGGAGGAATGCCGCAATGATAAATCCAATCTCTTATGTTGCTTTGTGGACTTTAGAAAGGCTTTCGATACAATTGCTAGAAATAACCTATGGAATAGATTAGAAGAGCTAAACGTTCCTTTTGAGCTAAGAGTGACCACTATAAGGTTATACGAGAATGTAATTGCCAAGTTAAAGAGCAATGAGGGGTGGTCGAAAGATATTAAGTGTAATATCGGAGTTAAACAAGGTTTCCCCCTCTCCCCTACCCTATTTGGCATTTACATCGACAACCTAGAAGATTGTTTAGAGGAAGCAGGATGTGCTGGCACGATCTTAGCTGGGATAGTCATCATCCTTCTTCTCTATGCTGATGATATTGTTCTTCTCACAAGGTGCCCATCTGATCTTGATAAGCAACTTAGGCTTCTTAAGGATTTCTTCTCTACCATGGGTATGTCTGTTAACATTGACAAAACAAAAGTTATGATTATCAAATCCAAGAAGGACACTTACATTAATTTTATGTATGACAATAGTAACTTGGAGGAAGTGTCTTCTTACAAGTACCTAAGAATTGATATTCATCACAAGCTCAACTGGAACTATAGCATTCAAAAAAGGATTAACGGGGGGTGGAAAGCTTATTTTGGTCTTGAAAATAATTGTAAAACAACAAACCTTGTAATGTGGGATAGAAAGAAGTTCCTCTTTGAAAATTTAGTCACTTTTGTTATCTTATATGGATGTGAGGCTTGGGGTTGCAACATCTCTAGAGAATCATGGAGAAAGATTGAGCAAATCCAAAAGTGTTTTATAACGTATAACTTTAAAATTAAAAGCAATACACCCTATCCTATTCTCCTTATAGAAGTGGGTCTTTCCCCTATCGAGAGCCTAGCTATGACTAGGCTTCTATTGTATAAGCACAAGCTCAATAGCATAGGAGACCATAGACTTCCTAAGCTAGCTTTAAATTCTGGCCAAAACCACCCAAGGCTTAAACGAGGTTGGCATAAAGACACTAGGGCCTGGTTAAACCATTGGGAGATTGACGAGAATGTTGCATTGCAAAACATCGATAACATTAAAAAAATTGTTACTTCTAAGTTCAAAGAAAAAATGTGGCGTGAGAAATATCTAGCAGCTAAAAGAAAATTAAGGTATTATAAGGAGGTCATCAACCCCACCTTAGAAGATCAAAAGTATCTCTCTATTTTAACTAGCTCAAAGAAGAAAATTGATATAACCAAGATTAGAACGAACTCTCATGAGCTCCATAGTGAAACAAGTAATTGGATAGTTCCTAAAACATCATGGATGGAAAGGATCTACCATCTCTATGAGAATATGAACATCCACTTCCTCTTAGAATGCCCCGCGTACAACCACATTAGAGCTCAATTTCATAATATTTGTTGCAATGCTGACCTTCCTAGCCTTTTAAGATGTCAAAATTATAGTGAGCTCGGGAGACTTCTTTCCAAGATTTTTGAGCATAGGAATAAAATCTTAAATCAAATTAAATAACTCTTTTCTTTAGGTCGGATAGATGAAATATTGGTCTCATTGGACGTTAACCATCATCATCATCATCAATAGGTAATAGAGAGGGGAAAAATAATTTAAAATTAATTAATTAATTAATTAATTAATTGTTTAGATAAACATAAATCAATAAATTAATTCAAATAATAAAAACAAAGCTCCCTATTACCTATTATATTTATTTTAATTACTTAATAATTTATTAACCCTTTTGTAATAAATTTTTATTTATTTAATTAATTTATTTTTATACTAACTAACTAAAACGGCTAGTTCTTAACAACTAGTTCTCAACGACTATTTTTGGGCAATGATGCATCTCCACTATTTATTCATCATCTCCACTATTTATTCATAGAAATCCACGAGTCTCTCCATCTTGTCTTGAGGATGAACCACATTAGCTGGTTCTAAAAGTGGACCTAATCCTAATGATGTGATTAATCCAAAAGTATGTATATATGTGTGTGTGTTATTAATCCGAAAGTATGTTTATATATATATATATATATATATATATATATATATATATATATATATATATATATATATATAGTTTGATTTTTATATGCAATTTCACTGAGTCAAAATTTTTTAATTAATAACTTTATTTTTTAGTTTCTTTTTTATTTTTATGTAATTTGTCCTGGTCAAAATGTTCAGATAACAAAATACAACTAGACATTACAACAACTCTTCCATACTAGAATGGAGAGTGTCTCTTGGCCCAAAAATGTAATAAAATTAAATTTTAAAAAATTATTTAAAAATTATTTTGATTGTGAAATGAGAGATGGATTTTGGGCATGTGGTATTGATGAGCCGCTGGTATTGGCCCATTGTATGATATGGTTAATAATATCTATGGTAAAGTGGGGAAAGTATCCATAGTTAAAAGTTTTGTTAATTGTAATAATTATTTTGATTGTGAAATGAGAGATAGTTTTTGGACATGTGGTATTGATGAGCCATTGTATTGGCCCATGGTATGGTATGGTTAATAATATCCATGGTAAAGTGGTCGTGTTAATATCCATGGTTAAAAAAAAAATTATATTGTAAGTATTAAGTTTTTTTGTGCTTATTAATGAAATTTAAATATGGTTACAAAATTGTTATTTTAATTTTGAGTTGTCTTTAGTGCCACTTTTTGAAAAGTTTTCATATTTATTTTTCTGATGTAACTTGTCTAAAATCCAACAGAGTTCATTCAAATCACAAGTTTTATGGGTAAAATCTACACAATCCAAGTTCCCTTGGGTTTTTTTGGGTGTCGAATCCATATATGCATTCAAAAAACTAGTTTAAATAACACAAATCAAGATTTCACTTCAAAATTTCCTCCCAATTTTGGCCAGAAAATCCATGGGAAACTCCAAAAAGCATTAAAGACAATTCCTTTTAATTTATATGGTGAAATTGATCTTAATTTATAGCTACTATTTATATATTATATATGTTAATGTGATAGAGGTGTAAATATATCTCAAAATGTTATAATATTTTTCTTTTAAATTTAATAAAAAAATGTATAACATTAAATTGAAATAAAATATTTATAAAATATTTTGAGTGTGAAATGAGAGATGGCTTTTGGGCATGTTGTATTGATGAGCCATGGTATTGGCCCATGTTATTGTAACAAATCCTATTTACAAGTTAATAATATCTATGACAAAGTGGATGTGAATATCTACGGTTAAACATATTGCTATATTGTAACTTTATGTGCTTATTAATTAGATTTTAATTTGGCTACATAATCATTATTCTATTTTATAAGGTAAAATAGATCTTAAGTTATTATTGCTACTTATATATTTTAATGTAATAAGTATAGTAAGATTTATTTAATTTAAAAAGTGATTGGTAATTTTATTAATAAAAACAAAATTACAATGTAACAAATTTGAATTTTACTATTTTTATTACTTTAAATTTTTTAGGGACACTGCAATATCTCCCCTAGGCTCTATATTAATTTTAACCTACATGTGAATGTTTACCAATCCTTTACTTATTACAAATTGGACATATTAATATAAATTCAACACCCCTTCCAGGTAGAGATCCTGCGCCACCGAGCGTAAAGTTTCAGTTCTTGTTCCACCAACAAGATAGCAAAGTAAACATATGAATCAACAAGAACACAACCAGGACCAGAGGTGAGGGCGACTATAAAGCTTATAACTGTTTCAGTTCTTGTTCCGCCACCAAAGGTAGCAAAGTAAACATATGAATCAATAGGAACATCTAGGACCAGAAGTGAGAATAGCTATAAATCTTGTAGCCTAGGTTGATCTATAACCTGTAAAAGTGGGCCCAGTGTTCCTTCGATTTGATGAACTTCTTATGGTCTTTTTCGTTCAATTCCAAAAATTTTAAGTCAACATGTAAAAATGTTTACAAACATTCTTACATTACTTCTACACATTATTACCATTATATTGGGTTGTATAGTGGCTCTAAGTGCAATTAAAATAATGATTGCATAACTATCTTTAAATTTAATTAATAAGATGATAAAAATTAATATTTACGATATAAAAAGATTTTTAATCATATAAATTTACCATGGATACAAATTGAGCGGGCCTAATGGTTAAGAGCATGTGTTTCCTCCTGAGAGGTCACAGGTTCAAAGCCAGAGGGGGGTAGAGTATGTATGCCTTCCTATACTTACTTGGTCCCTTGTCCCACAAATAAGGAGGTCTATTACACCAATTTATTGGGTAATAATAATAGAGGTTTTAACAAATTAAAAATGACAATACTTTTATATATACACATGTGAAATTTATAAAATATAAATGATATTATAAAGAACCACAATGCATTTTAACCAAAGATCCAAGCAAAGAGAGAAAGAAGAGTGACTAACAATGATAAAGGAAAGATAATGCATGATTCTTTTAAGTTTTTTATTATTGTATTTTTTTTGACATGTTTGATCCAAAATATAGGTTTAATATTTTACAACCAATTTTTATTTTATTTTTTTAATTTAGATAATTTCTTAAATAAAATACAACGAGATCATATTTAAGAGAGAGAGACAGTGAGATGAAGGGTGTAAGGACCACGAGTCGTGATACGACCACCGCGAGTGGCGAGCGCACCTTGGCGCGACATATGCCCAACTCAGGTAACAATGTGATGATATGGACGAGTGTGCGACGAAAATGCGACAGACGTACTTAGATGAAACACACATAATTAGGCATCATGCGGTGATAATGTGGGCATCGTGTAACGATCGTATGGCGGGGTGTGACATGTTGGCAAACACGGGCGTACTACGCATAGTAGTTGTGATGGGCGCGAGCAACATGACTCGACCCAGGCACCCGCACGAATCGAACGCGATAGACTAGCGTTTTAACATCACATGGTAGCCACATTGATAGAAGCCCCTACGGAGTGAGCTGAACGGTGAATGTGGGCAGGCTGACAGGTGGAGTTGGGTTTATTGGATGAATGTGTGTCGGCTCAGGTGGAGCGATCCCCCTAACACAAAACACACAACATGAGCTAAACCGTATTTATAAGTGGATGAGTTAGAGTTGGAAGATCATCAAATATCCATCCAAGCATCAAGCAGACAATGACATAATGAGGAGGAGCTCGATAGACGAGTGGACTGCATAATGGAAAGTGCAACCGTTGGAGTTGCGGTCGTATTTTCCTTCCACGGTAAAGGCAAAGTCAGGGTTTCTATGAT
Organism: Pinus albicaulis; assembly: GCA_034641835.2. NCBI lineage: Eukaryota > Viridiplantae > Streptophyta > Pinopsida > Pinales > Pinaceae > Pinus > Pinus albicaulis. Next base: position 544,162,010 of record CM076571.1, on the reverse strand, counting down.
ACGGGTTGTGGATGGGTGAAGTTGTGTTGCAGAAAATGACAATTCGGAGGATGGACGGAACAATGTTGTGGTAAGGCAGATGGCACAGAAATGAAGTGCGGTGTGGTGGTAACATAGGTGGGTCAACCGACCCAACTGTTTAACACAACGACATAGTGGTTGGGGAGAAGTTGGGTTTCCAATAACGCGGGTCATGGTAGCAGCAACACGGTGAAGCAAAACGTGATAGAAGCAACAACAGCATTCAGAATTGCAGGTGGACTCAGGTTTGAACAATTCAACACGTTCAGGTCAGCTCAGGTATACACAACAGAAACATGCACGATAGAAACAGGCAAACGCAATGTGCAGCAAAGACACGACTCGACCCAGAGTACATGCAGAAGTGCACTATGATAGTGAAGAGGTGTAAATTTATTATTTGATGTACTTTATTAAAATAATGCATAATTACACTGCATGAAAATTTGTTGATGAAACATAATATCGGGCACTCAATCTGGGAGTTTCCCCTCCCTTGAATGTATGGGTGTTCATGTGGATGGTTATTGATTTTTATATTATTTCCGCTGTTATTCGATAACACAATGGAATACTAATCTAATTAATGTTTTGAAGAGGTGTAGCCTAATTACTTAGTATTCGAAAAAGAAAGGTAAGGTAGTGTCACACTCGCCTATAGAGTGGTTGAAATACTACCACAATTATAGGGGTGTGATAGGTGGTATCAAATCTTGAAGCTCATTACCACATACCAATGGAAACTGGATCTAATTTCGAAATTGGTACCTTTGGAGAAAGCATGAATACAGATGCAGGATTGCAGGAATTATTGGAGCTTGGAACTATAGAGTTGAGCAGAAGCAAGATGATAATTAGGGCTGAAGCTGAACTGATAACAAAAGTAGGTTTGAAGGCTCATCATGAGCTTGAGAACATGACAGGGCATTGAAAGGAAGAGAAGCAACAATATCACAAAGCTCTTGTGTAAGTGTATGAACACTTGGGACACATTGGACATGGGTTGATAGATGTGCGGAAATCCTTGGAAAAATTACATGGGAAAACTGTTGAACTTGTGGAACTTGACATGAAGATACAACAGGGTAACCGAAGACTTCATGAAATCATGGATGAAAGAGTTCACTTGAAGGAAAGGAGTGCCAAGTTGCAGGCTAAAGTCAAGGATATTGAAGAAAATGTCAAGAGGGATTTTCTTGACCCTAAACCTATTATTTTGAAGAAGAAGAAAAATCTTATGTTGGCACACTTGGAGAAGATCACCACAGTATGATGATAGGTGCACTTCAGCTAGAAGGAGTCAACTTATGTCATATTGGGAAACTTGAAAAACATTCGAAGAGAGAGAAGCTTGATGTAACACAAGCAGACCCATGATCAGATTGTTCTATGAACTCTCATAAGATTGCATACACTAAGAGGACTGTCAAGATGAGACCTTGATCAAAAGATAACTCAGAAGTGGAGATGTTGAAGAAGATTGTGGAGGTGAGGCACAACACCAAGGTAAGGAATGATGAAAGTTCTTTGGACTTGAGATTTGTGTCAACAACCGTACATGGGAAGAATTTTTTAGCTTTGATAGATACAAGGGCTACTCATAGCTTCCTTAGTCGAAAGGCAACCACTTCTCTTAGGAAGGCTAGTATGGACAAAGAGTTTACTTCTTTCAAGGCAATCAATTCTGGAATGAAAGATGTGGCTGGTGTTATGAAAAACACACACTTGAGAGTAGGCTCATGGTTTGGACTAATGGATTTGTGAGTCATCGATATGGATGATCATGATATGGTGTTGGGGAAATAATTTACGGTTACAACACAGGACATACCCATGGTGGACTGAGAAATACTCTTAATTCTTGAGGGAGGGAAAACTATGATGATTCATATGACAAGGAAGAGTCGCTTAGGGTATCAACCGAGGATGGCTTCATTGATCCTATTAGAAAAGGACCTAGATATGAACCATGATAGTATGGAGCATTGGGCACTCAGATCTATGGCTCAAACAACGAAAGAAAAATGCATGTTTGACTTTGTTACAAGAGACCTAAAATAAGGGAAGATGAATTCACTTTTGGAACATGTAGTAGAGACATCTACTAGAGATCTTCACCAGGATGGTGTTATGGACAACTCTTCTCCTAATACTAGACCAGGGAAGGATTCTATAGGAAGAGATCTATCTAGCATTATGGACTATTGTAGATATTTTATGGGCATTTATGATTTTTAGCTGACAAGGGATAAAACTTGGGAAGGTTGGATGAACTAAAGAGGAGGTTGTTGCGGTGCACAAGTACATTAAGACTTGGTATCAATCTGATACATGGGTGAATGATAGTTAGGGAGGCAACTTCCTGGCCCTTGATTTGTAGTGAAACCTTTGGACATGGATGTGTGTGGTTCCTTAACACATAGAAGGACACCACCATCCTCACAAAGCGGCTTTTGGATAAGGGTTCCTCACAGTTGGTGATGCTTGGAGGATGTGGCTACTTGGCATTATGACAAAAGATAACACATGGGTTAGCATCGTTGAAAACATATTGTGGATGGAATGAATATTGACTTTGTGGACCTGGATATGGCTCACTTATATTGTGTTGCAGATGGAATGAAGGTGACTTCATGGACTTGAACATGAATTACTTAGATTCTCTATTGAGTTGATGATGTGATAGGATCCTAGAGAAATTACTAACTGATGGAATAAGGATGTACATTCTTATGAGTAGGGTGAACAGTTGGACTAATCACGTAACTTGTTCAAATCATGAAGGCTAGAAATGCTACGAAGTTGTGCTGATGTTGCAGAAATATTGATGTTTGGCAGGAAGATATGGCTGATTTTATATCAAGTGGTATCTACTTGCGTTGGAGTATCATGGAAGAAAATATTCACATGATGATATCAACTACACATGATGATGGCATTCCATATGTTGCAGAGATGACATGTACCTTCAGTGGAGGAACTCCATTTTCTACGATGAGGGAAACATGTGGATTTTTTGACAGGTGTGAGTGATGATGGATTGAGGATGATCTGGATGTTTTAGACATGGACCTTGATGCTTTATGCATGGGATGATAGAGCAGAGTTGGATAGCATGGACATTGTTGGAAATGTCAGAGCAACAACACTTTGCGACGAAGTTGCGACGATAGGATGATGTTGTCAAGGGACGAAAATGATTTATAGTGGTGGAGGATGTATAGACCACGAGTCATGATGCGACCATCGAGAACGATGGGCGTGCCTTGGTGCGGCATACGCCCAACTCGAGTTATGATGTGACGATATGGACAAGTGTGCGACAAAACGTGTGACAGGCGCACTTAGACAAAAAACACATTATTGGGAAGCATGTGACGATAACGTCGACAATGTGCAAGGATCGTATGGAAGGGTGCGACGTGTTGGAAAAAACGGGAATGCTACACATAGTATTTGTGATGGGCGCGGATGACATGACTTGACCTAGGCGCTTGCACGAACCAAACGTGACTGACCAATGTTTTAACATCACACAATAGTTGAGTTTATAATGACTGCTATGGAGTGAGCTGACAAGTGAATGCGGAAAGGCTGACGAGTGGAGTCAGGTTTATTGGCGGAACGTGGGTCGGCTCAAGTGAAGTGAGCCCCCCCACACACCACACAACACGAGCTGAAACATATTTATAAGCAAATGAGTTGGAGTTGGAAGATCATCAAATCATCCATCTAAGCATCAAGCTGACAATGAGATAGTGAGGAGGAGCTCGATAGATGAGCGGAATGCATAATGGGAAGTGTAGCATGTGGAGTTGCGGCCGTAGTTTCCTTCCACAGAAAAAGGTGAAGTCAGGGTTTCGGTGATATGGGTTGCAGAAAGGTGAAGTCGTGTTGCAGAGCCCGAAAATACGGTGGGGGGGCGGAATAGTGTTGTAGTAAGGTGGATGGCACAAAATTAAAGTGTGGTGTGGCAGTAATTTAGGTGGGTCAACCAACCCGATTGTTTAACAAAACGACACTGTGGTTTGGGTGGAGTTGGGTATCTGATAATGCGGGTCACGGCAACAACAACACGGTGAAGCGGAACGTGATGAAATCAACAACAACGTGCAGATTTGCGGGTGGACTCAGGTCTGAACGGTTGAAAATGTCTATGTCATCTTTTGTATACACAAAATAAATGTGCACAATAGAAACGAGTGAACACAACGTGCTTCAAATACACGACTCGGCCTGGAGTATGTGCATAAGTGCTCTATGGTAGGGAAAAGGTGTAAATTTATGGTTTTATGTATTTTAATAAAAGGATGAAAAATTCCACTAGATGACAATTTGCTGATGAAATATAATAACGGGCACACAATTTGATAGTTTCCCCTCCCTTGAATGTATGGGCGTTCATGTGGATGGTTATTGATGTTTATATTATTTCCGCTGCTATTTTATAACACATTAGAATATTAATTTAATTAATGTGTTGAAGAGGCGTAGCCTACTTACTTAGTATTTGAAAAATGAAAGATAAGGTAGTGTCGCACTCACCTTTAGAGTGGTCAAAAGACTATCACAGGTATAGGGGCATGACAGAGGGTGTCACGCCCTCAACTTGGTTCCACCAACCGGGGTGTCGTGCGACACCGGCAAGGTTCATTTCACTTAACAAATTTTTCATATTCCAGACTACGCCTAACAACTGTCTTATTATTATTAAAGTCTTCTCTTTTTATTATTAAGTCGTTATGTGAAGAAAAAATAACAAAACAGTGCAGTGATAGCCATCAAGATACCAAAAACAATATTTCATAGGATTAAAATTTCATTATCATTTTTAGAATTTTTACAATATTTTACATGGGGAGGCTGCCCTTCAATAGGCACAACCTTCTACCCAATTTTTCGCACAAATGTGGCTACATGATAAATTACTACGCATTTTCATGCCCTTCCTGCACGTTGTTGTGACCTTGCATGTTGTCATGACCATTGTTTCATGCTATCGTGACTCAGCCCGTAGGGTGGGCACATACCCGAGTCACTTGACTCGGCCCATGTCCCATTTAGCTCATGCTTGCCATGCAACTAATAAATGGCCTGCAACCCTTGCAGGGAAATCTTCCTACGGTAGTTATGTTTTATCAACTACAGTTAAATGTGTGTCATTCCACCAAAACGTCTGCTATACTTATATGCCTCCCTCCGAGTGGTGTTTACAAAGAGTTGTGTCCATTAGAGCATCATCCTGTCCAATCCGACCTTCCTACCAATGTTAACATGCTCCTTCCGCCATATACACGAGTCAGCCCATCACAACCTTCCACTCTCCCACCATATGCTTGAGTCAGCTTGTTGCAACAATTCCACTTGTACACACTCAACACGACTATTACAACATGTTGGTGTGTCATCCCACTCATTCGGTCGACCCACGTTCGGGTGTGGATGCTGTGCAATATTAGTTGTGTGCTTCTCTGTCACATTTAACTGAAACTAATGTGTCACATATAACTAGTCTTCACCTTACATGTCTCCTTTAACTGTACATCCATTTGTTGCATTCTTCATCTTCACGCCTTTAATCGAACATGAGTTGGGCGAGAACATAGCGCGCCCATCACTATGTCTATATGCCCGTACTTACGATTCGCCTAAGTGTCATGTGCTCCTGGTTGGGCACTCGAATCACCTAATGGCGGTAATGTTGATTAGGGGTTCTGAAATCCCCCTGCCCCCCCCACCATAAGTCATTGTCATCCTTAGGGATCTAATCGATCGTGCCAACTCCTCGTCAAAATTTTCCAAATCCACATCAAGTGGTATTCCCCCTCCTCTAGTTGTATATTGAGGGCATCTGCAACTGTAATGAGTCTTCCCGGCCTATACTCAATAGTCATGTCTAACTCTACCAAGAATTATTTCCAAACAAATTGTTTCTCTAACAACTTCGGTCGGGATGAAAAATAACTTGATGCAATTTTGTTAGTATTTAAAATGAATGGCTTCCCAATCAAATAGTGTCAACATACTTTTAAAAAATGGACGATCACATTCATCTCCTTCTCATGAACCCCCTCAGTAGTAAAGGCATCCCCTTGAAGCCGAAACTTCTCTGATACCAAATGTATGTTTTAAACCTGTACAGAAATGATCTGTAAACGAATCTTAAAGACATAAAATAAACAATAGCGAGAGCATAAAACATAAAACAGATAAACACAGAGATTTTTCCCTCGATCCCAAATCGGGATGACCAACTTGACTTTTCATTATATTCCTTTTAGTGTTACAACACACACACACACACACACACACACATACATGCCGAAGCATACATAAACCCCAATCCATTAACCCTGGATTATAATATAACCGTAGTTCCCTTGACTGGATCTACAAAATACCAGGGGCCTAAAACCATCATGCCCCAAAACCATGTGCAAACCCATACACAAAACCATGGGTGGGCCCACCCACTAGAAAATAAGGACCAAATTTTTTTCCCGGGGTTCTACCCTGGACCCCGACAGGGGGGGCTACCACCCCCCCCCAATGACCCCCCCGACATTGCGCCTAGCGTAATGTACAGGTGGGGCTATCACCCCCCCTGTGCCCCCTCGCGCGTGATTAGTCATGGAAATAATATAACACAAACCCAACATTCTCCCACTTGTTGTTTTCTTTCCGCAGGGGGGCCACAAGAGAGCTGAGTCATTAGCCCAGCTTTGCAACACCGCTTATTTCTCTACACCAAGAGAACTTCTGAGTGCTCACAGTCTTTGTCAATGCATCTGCAACATTCTTCAAAGTGTCCACCTTTACCAGAAACACTCTTTTAGCTTCAACCATATATGTCACAAAGTGATATTGAACATCAATGTGCTTTTTCTTTGAATGATAAGTAGGGTTCTTAGCCAAGAAAATTAAACTTTGGCTATCACAGTCTATCCTTCTAGCTTGCTGCACCAACCCCATACTTGAACACAATCTCTGCAACCAAATTGCTTCCTTTCTTGCATGAGTGGCTGCTAAGTATTCAACCTCTGTAGTTGAAAGAGCCACTACAGACTATCTTTTACTCATCCAACTGACTGCACCTCCAAATAGGCTGAACACATGCCTACATGTAGATCTTTTTTGGTCCAGATCTCCAACCCAGTCAGCATAAAAAAAACCACGAATGTCCAACACTCTTTCCAATCCTGGTCTTCCCTAGTAGCACAAGCCATAATCACTAGTGCCACACAAATATATGAAAACCTGCTTCACTGCTGTCCAATGCTGCTTCCCTGGGTTTGAAATAAACCTGCTCAATACTCCCACTGCATGTGCAATGTCTGGTCTAGTACAGAACATTGCATACATTAGGCTACCCACTGCATTTCATATGAAACACAGGACATATCTTCCTCTTCTTCTTGTGTCTTAGGACACTGTTCAACAGACAAATTTGTACCTACAGGAATCAAAACATTCACCGGTTTACTATCCTGCATATTGAACCTCTGCAATATAGTCTCGACATACTTCCTCTAGTTTAACCAGAGCTTCCTATTTTCCCGATATCTCTTAATTTCCATGCCCAAAATACAGTTTGCAGCACCAAGATCCTTCATGTCGAATTTGGAGAATAGTTGGGTCTTCAAATCTTGGATAATTTCTTTGTCGTTTCCAATCAACAACATATCATCCACATACAAGACCAAATAAATAACATGGTCACCAATTGATTTAAAATAAACACAGTGATCCTCATTGCTTATGGTGAAGCCAAGTCCCCGTATATAGGTATCAAATTTCTGATACCACATCCTTGGTGATTGTTTTAGCCCATACAGAGACTTCTTCAACCTACATACCAGCTCTTTCTTCCCCTTCATAATAAAGCCTTCAGGTTGTTTCATGTAGATCTCCTCTTCCAGATCCCCTTGAAGAAATGTTGTCTTCACATCCATATGTTCTACCTCAAAATCAAATGCAACAGTAACAGATAAAAGTAATCTAATACAAGTAACTTTGGCAACAGGAGAAAAAATATCACCAAAATCAATTCCCGGCACCTGGGAATAACCTTTTTCTACCAATCGAGCTCTTTATTTCTCCACCTTGCCTTCTACATTCATCTTCTGCTTAAACACCCATTTTCTCTTGATGGGCTTCCTTCCAGCGGACAACTCCACCAGATCCCATGCCTCATTTTTATGCAAGGATGCCATTTCATCAACCATGGCCTCCTTCCAGAGTTTCCCATCCTATGAATCTACTGTCTCCCTGATGGTTCTGGGATCATCATTAGTTATAATTAAAGCAAAATTTGAACAGAAAGCAGATGGAATATACCTTTCTGGTTGTCTTCTTTCCCGAACTGATCTTCTCACAGCTGGAGTTTGTGGCTCTTCCTCTTCTGAGTCTTCTTCTATTGTAGAGTCTGATTCATCCTCCTTTAGCTCAAACTTTATCTTTTCAGGTTTCTTTGGTAGGAATTCATGTGTAACAACATCTTTCACCTCTCTAAACACCACATCTCTGCTGTACAAAACCTTGTTTCCAGGTTCCAAAGCTTGTAACCCTTTAAACCATCCTTATACCCAATAAATATGCACCTTTCAAATTTATTATCCAACTTGGTCTTTTTCTCCTTTGGAACATGTACATGTGCATCACATCTAAATACCCTTAGATGTGAAAGAGAGGGTTTCTTACCAGTCCATACCTCATGTGGGGTCTTATCCTCCAACGCTGATGAAGGTGATCTGTTAACCAAGTAACATGCAATCTCCACTACCTCTACCCATAATTCTTGTCCTAACCCGGTACCACTAAGCATGCTTCTTGCCTTTTCCATCAACGTTCTGTTCATTCTTTCTGCAACTCCATTTTGTTGAGGTGTGTATGGAGTAGTATTTTGCTGTGATATACCACACTTCTTACAGAACTCTTCAAATTCCTTCTTGCAGAACTCCCCACCATTATCTGTCCTCAGCACCTTTATCCTCTTCTTTGTTTGGTTTTCCACCAGAGCCTTAAATTCTTTAAATTTGTCAAAGACTTTAGATTTCTTCCTGAAGAAATATATCCATGTGTTCCTTGAGAAGTCATTTATGAATGAAACATAGTACACAGACTTACCCACTGATGGAACCGACACAGGTCCAAACACATCACTGTGCACAAGCTCTAATATATTGTTTGCCCTCTTAGCACTAGAAGGAAAACTCACCCGATTCTGCTTCCCATATACACAATGTTCACAGAAATCGAAATCCAGAGAGCAATTATACATACCTTCTACCAGACCATTTCCATGAAGTATTCGAAGGCCCTTCTCTCCAATATGTCCAAGCCTTTGATGCCATAGCATGGTCTTTTCTCCAGAGACCACTAGGCTTTCCACTCCACTTTCAGGAACCACAGAACTGTTGCACCCATCAATAATAGTGCTTCCCTGAAGCTTGTACAGAGTTCCAATCCAAACTTCCCGCATTAACACCAGTGCTTCCCGAACCATCTTACAGGTATCTTTACTGAACACTATTTTTACACCTACATCATCCATCTTGCTTATAGAAATCAGATTTCTGGCCAATGCAGGAATGTGCAAAACACTAGGAAGTTTTCTAATCCTTCCACCTTGCAGCTTCAGCTTGAATTTTCCACGTTTAACGATTCTAGCCTTCTTATCATCACCTAAGAAGACATCACCGCCATCATATTTCTCATACTCGCAGAACCACTCCCTATGAGGAGTGAAGTGAAAGGATGCACCTGAGCCAATCAACCATGACTCATGATCTACATGTGTATTTGAAGAAGATGCCAAATACACATCCCCACCTTCATCTGAGGTGGTTTTTGCCTCTACAGAAGGAGCATCATCAAATCCATTTCCTTTCTCAGGAGCTTTAAATTTGTAGTCCTTTTGGTAGTGCCCTTCCTTTCCATATCTTTAGCACACCTTTACAAATTTTGTAGGAGATTTAGATCTCCCACTCGAAACCTTATTCTTGTTTCTATTTTGGGACCTTCCTCGTACAGATAAGGAATCTCCATTCTATCCCTCCATATTTCTCCATCTCATTTCCTTTGACAGCAAGGCTGAGACAATATCATCAAAATTTAAGGTAGGTGTATTGCTACCTTTTGCAATAACCAGACTGTCCCACGAGTATGGTAGAGAACACAAAAAAATAATGAAATTATCTTCATCTGAGATTTTAATATCAATAGATGACAGCTGACTTACCATAGTATTGAAGGTGTTCAGATGCTCTGTCACTGAGTCTCCATCCTTCATCCTCAGGTTATACAACTTTTTCCGCAGGAACAATTTATTCACCAGAGACTTAGATTGGTACCAAGTCCCAAGTTTTTCCCACAAGGTCTTCGCCGTAGCTTCCCCAGATACATTCAACGATACTAATCTGAGACACACAACCGTATTGTGCTCTTTGCCTTCCGATCCAGTTTCTTCCAATCTTCATCTGACATTGTCGTTGGTTTAGTACCCGGATCTACCGCGATCCTCTGGTCCTTATCCACCAGTAGATCCTCCATCTTGAGCTTCCACAACTCAAAAATATGACCATTAAATTTCTCAATATCTATCTTCCCACTACTCACCATCTTCTTTCATCGCAAGAATCGATCCCGCAGATCTCCCACTGAACAGGGCCTATCTCTGGCTCGAGGAAAAAACCCCTTAGCAGCAAAGGCTTCCCCTTGAAGCCGAAAATGCTGTGATACCAAATGTAGGTTTTAACCCTGTATAGAAATTATCTTCCAACGAATCTTAAAGACAGAAAATAAACAATAGCGAGAGCATAAAACATAAAACAGATAAACACAGATATTTTCCCCTGGATCCCAAATCAGGATGACCAACTTGATTTTTCATTATATTCCTTTAAGTGTTACAACACACATATATATACATGCCGAAGCATACATAAACCCCAATCCATTAACCCTGGATTAGAACATAACCATAGTTCGCTTGACTGGATCTACAAAATACCAGGGGCCAAAAAATCATCATGCCCCAAAACCATGCACAAAACCATGGGCAGGTTCGCCCATCGGAAAATAAGGACAAAATTTTTTCCGAGGCACTGCCCCAGACCCCGAGAGGGGGGGCTAGCGCCCCTCCTTGTGACTCCCCCGCGCGTGATTAGTCGTGGAAATAATATAACACAAACCCAACACCTGCCCTATACTCAATAGTCATGTCAAAATCTGCCAAGAATTATTTCCAAACAAATTGTTTCTCTAACAACTTCAGTTGGGGTGAAAAGTAACTTGATGTAATGTTATTAGTATTGAAAATGAATGGATTCCCAATCAAATAGTGTCGACATAATTGTAAACAATGGATGATCACAGTAATCTCCTTCTCATGAACCAGATGGCGTCGCTCTCTATCTTACAACTTCCAACTCTCATTTTCCATCAGATGTCTATATTGCATGATTAATACCATCCATATGCACCTCAAACAGTCTCTCAAATTTAGGTAGCTTCAGTATCAATGTTGTAATTGTCCTCCTATTCAAATGATAAAATGTTGCACGAAATTTCTCCCTTTGATTACATCACTTATCCTTCTTGAAAAGGTGTATCAATGGTGTAGTCACCCTGGAAGAACCCTATACAAACTTCCCCTGGTAATTTTTTATCCCCGAGAAGGCCCTCATATCATGGAAATTCTTTGGTTTAGATGAATCCTCAATCGCCTACACCATGCTTAGCTCCATTCGTATGTGACATTGACCCACTATGTGTCCAATGAGAAAAATATCTGTTTGAGTGAACATACAATTTAACTTCTTCAAGAATATCTGATTCTTCCTCAGTGCCTCAAATACCAAATCCAAGTACTTCTTATGATCCTCCATGTTATCACTGAAATCCATGTTTTCGTCCAAATATACCACTATGAACGAATCCAAATATGGGCACAAAACATCATTCATCAAAGTGAAAAATATAGTGGGAGCGTTGCGCAAGCCGAATGGCATGACAAGGAACTCAAAAATACCATAGCTTGTCACTATTGTAGTATTCTTCTCATTTCATTATTTTATCCACAACTGATAATGACCATGCCTCAAATCAAGCATAAAAACACTCGAGCTTTCGAAATATTATCAAAGAAATTTGGAGCAAGTGGTAAACGATATTTTTTCTATGTAAGATAATCATAGCACATCCGTAACTCATTCATGTCCTTCTTCTTTTGAAACAAAACTGGAGCTCCATATGGGTACGTTGAAGGTCATATGAAGCCTGCATAAAACAATTCCTTCAATTGGAACTTCCCTGTTCCTTCAATTGGCACTTCAACTCCTCTAATTCCGCCTTGAAAATTGATAAGGAGCTTTTGTTGGTGGTTGCTTCCCTAACTCTAGCTCAATGTGATGGTCCAATGCACATCTCGGTGGTAATACTTTCAGAAATTCATCAGGCATCAGATCTACATATGTGGCCAATACATCAGAAATCTCGACTAGAATAGGTGACCTCACTCCATCATCATCGTCAACCTCCCTGATGACTGTCATATATGTTTCAACATCCAAATACCGCATCACGCTACTCATACTTAGCGGGGACACTTGTTGCACCTACACCTCCCTACGCTTCCGGTGATTAGGAAAAGTCCACATCCATGTGTCTCCAATCAACATAATCTCATCGAAAAATTTCACAACAATTTCCTTATTTCCTTATGGGGAGAGAGGGATGGAGTTGGAAGGGGGAAAGAGAGGGAGGCAATAAAAAAGACATTGAGAGATAGGTGGAGAGAGAGATGGAGTTGGAAGGGGAAGAAATACATAGAGAGAGAAAGGTGGAGAACAAGAGGGAGAGGGAGTGATAAGGGATATATATATATATATATATATATATATATATATATATATATATATACAAAGAGAGAGAGAGAGAGAGAGAGAGAGAGAGAAAGAGAGAGAGAGAGAGAGAGAGAGAGAGAGAGAGAGAAGGGGAGATATATAAATAGATGGAGGGGGGAGAGAGGGAAGAAGAGAGAGGCAAAGAGAGGGAGGGAGGAAGATATATAGATATAGAGAGAGAAGGAGAAGAGAGAGAGAGGGGGGGAGAGAGAGAGAGAGAAAGAGAGAGAGGGAGGGAGGGGGAGAGAGAGTGTATGCAGGCTGATATAGAGATATTGTTGAAAATGGCACCAAGAAAAATTCTAATTTAATTTCCCCCCAATGAATTAAATTAGAAAAAAATTATAATTCCACATCACATGACAACTTGTATGAGTTAGATATGTTAGTTTGACTTAGTTGGTTTAGTTGATTCAATTTGAGGGTCTAACTTGAGTCATGTAGAGTGGCTCCTACTTTATAGGAGCCCTAGTTGAGTTTATTTTGAGTTTTAATTAATTAATTCAGTTTAACTGAGTTAAAGTCAATTAAACTAGTTCCAATTGTTGTCGGAACTAGTAGGAGGTCTAGCAGTGGAGTGCAACTTCATTGTTCAACTAGTTAACTAACAATTCAGCCATAAATAACTCATGCATGTGTGATATGAGAGTTACCCAGTTGAGATTGGAGTTCAAGGGCATTGTACTATCAGTTGTATAATTATCCGAATTGTACAGGTGGTGCATGCAGTCATAAGAAGGACTATGATATATTGCATATTTGTGGATGAGGAATTTCCCTAAATAGTAGGGGATAATTCGAATTGAAACAGTGCAAGGAAATAGGGACTTGGGAAAGCCAAAATTTGGTTAAGTATTGGCCTAGGCTTATCTAGGAAGTAGTGAGACAGATAGAGATAGTGTATAGGTTTCTCAAGCTTGAGCGAAGCATTGTAATATTCTCATATTTTTTGACTAATGTAATATACATATAGCGGGGTTTCTAGCTATGGAATTCCCATCGAAACCATTATGTAATGTGTTGATTGAATTCTTTGTAGAAAATATCTAACACAACTTTTATACCATGTAGAAATTATATAGAAACACTATACGAATGAATTCAATCTGATCATGTAATGTACTAAAACAAGATAATGAATCATTCTAATATATTTGCAGAATATAAAACATGATCAGTCAATCACATGCAAGTAAGAGAAAGAAATAATCAATCTCACAACACAATATATATCTAGGGAAAGCACCTTCACAAAACACCTATATCATATATTTTATATATTCAAATAATAATTAAACAATACAATGCTTTATCACACCGAGAAAATCATGCACTCTACTGATTGTCTCACCCTGATCCTGCTCAAAATTGACTAGAAATTCTTAGACAAAATTGACAACCACTTAGCCAATTATCATCCCCTGCTTAGCCTGGCCTTACTCTCGCAATCCGTAGGAAATTAATGCCCATTAAATAGGATAATAAACCTTCCTTGATTGTGCAATCCCTATGGAGCCTTCCTCTGACTTTATAATTGCGCCCCAACAATTCACTAATAATACAACTGATAGGTATCTTCCATTTAATCTTTGTCTCAACTGGGTCATCATCATAATTGACATGTATGCATATATTAAGTATATAACTACTTGTGAGTTAAATCTAATTTAATTCACTTGACCTCTCACTAGCTCATTACTCAGTTAGAACTATTTAAACTTATTTTAACTCAATAAATTTGAGTTAACTGATTACACTCACACCACACTAGTGCATTAACTATAACTGGACCCTCAAAATAATAGAATCACTCTACATCCCTCACATTTCACCCTCAAATCGAAATTATTGAGCTAACTAAGTCTATCTCACTTAGTTAATTGATACAAGTTGTTATTATGTTAAATTACAATTTACTTTCAATTTAATTAAGGGATAATTAAATCAAAATTCTCACATGGTAGCCATTTCTGGGTGCCATTTTCTGGATGCAAATTTCACTGTTTCTTGTTGCAAATTTCAACACTCTCTCTTAACAAGAAAGGAATCAATCTATCTCGATCGGGTACCTTTGGAATGTTCTTGCATGCAACACTTCTCTAGTGTTGTTTGCATATGAAACTCTCCTGAAACTGAATAGCCTCTGAACAACTGGATCATTATAATGCATTTGTCATCATAGTCTTCTAACTGTTTCTAGCTATTGCACATGTCTACTAGACTCCCTGCGCCATTGCTGACATCTGCATCCATGCACTCTGCAATATTGTCAACTCCGATCTATGCTCCAGTATCTGACATCTGTCACTCTGATTTATGTTTTCCTGACATCTGACTGCATCAACCTAACCGTTCCTTTCTACTACTTTGTACTGTGGGCTCCTCGTAGCCAGGTTTGATCCATGAGAGACACCATCTAGAGGTATAGTTGCATGTAATCCCTCTACCCATATGGCTCAAAATCTCCCCCTTGTGGAGGTCTCTGCTTGAGTGGACTCTTCCACTTAGTCTCCTCTCTGCTTCTCCAATTTTGGTTGCTCCACAACCTTCTAAGACTACTTTTGAGGCTACATGTTGAGAGAAAATTTCTCCCTCTCAACCATCAAGTCATTAAATAGTGCTTTTCTCTTTCAATATTTTCATGCATCCTCAACCTCAAGAGGATACAAGTTCTTGAATCTTGAACCGATCTGATTCACCTGTCTCGTGGCTATGTGTTTAAGGAACACCTTTACTTTTCTAAACATCACCTCATAACCACAGTCTTCCAATACTGTTTCAGAGACAAGATTATTCCTTAGGTCTGGAACATAAAAAAAATCAGCTAGTCTGAGAGGGGAGCCATACTCCTTCTGAAAGGTAATTGTACCTATGTCGGTCGCGATGTACCTCCCTTCATCTCTAAACTCTATGTTCTGCTGGAGATCCTTCTCCTCTACGTCACTGAATAGATCTCTAATCCCCGTCATATGGAATGAGGCACTACTGTCTAGATACCACATGAATCCCATTACAATGCTGACCATGCATGAAATGAGAGTAAAATCAAGCTCAAATTGTGAAGTCAATGCTTCACCCGTTGCAACTGCAGGCTCCTTCTTTCTTTCCTTATTCTGTGGAAAATTTGAATCATAGTGCCCATGCTCGTGATAATGAAAACATATGATCTTGGAAAAATCTCTCTTTCCATATTCGCCTTGGGATTTCTTTTCCTTGGCCTTCTTCTGTTTTCCCACTAATGAACAATCTTCTTCTTTTTTGGTGCTGCAGGTCCTGTCTTTGGTGCTTCACCTTATCTCTTCTATTACCAAATCTGACCATAGTCACTCCCAATTTGGTAACTTCTCCCTCCCATTCACAAATTCTTGGTAACTATGCCAGCTCTTGGGAAGGCCTATAAGTGCTAGGCTCATCAATTCATCATCGACTATGGTCACACCAACACTTCCAAGCTCATCTCGACATTTAGTGAACTTCGCCAAGTATGTTGGTACCGTCTCGCCCTTGTCCTTCTTGATCTCTCTAAGCTTGTCCTTCAGCAACAACTTAATTTTTTCCTTGATGTTTTGAAATATATATGTCAATGCATTCCACATAAAATATGGAGTTTCCTTCCCATGGATACTCAATACAATATGATCTTAAACTCCATATAACAAGATCCTTCTCGCCTTTTCTACCTTATTCTTCCATGCATCAAGAAGTTGGGCATCTATAGCTACAACCTTGGGAATATCATTGTCTATGAATTCCTTCAACCCATTGTCCTCCAACACTACCTCCATCATTTCCTTCCATGAAATATAATTTGAATTTCCCTCGAGTGCATATTTGAGTCTCAAGACATTGAAATACATCTTGATATGTTGTTGGACCCTGAATAGTAAATCTACAATTTTGAAACTGCTCAATACAAACTCAATTTCTTCTCTTCTATTATGATTCCTGGTGCTCTGATACCATGTAGAAAATATCTAACACATCTCGGATACCATGTAGAAATTTACATAGAAACTCTATACCAATGGATTCAATCCAATCATGGAATATACTAAAACAAGATATTGAATCCTTCTACTATATTTGCGGAATATAAAACATGATCACTCAATCGCATGCAAGTAAGAGAAAGGAAATTATCAATCACACAACATAAGATGTATCTAGGGAAAGCACTTGCTCAAAACCTCTCTATCATATATTGTGCATAGTCAAAGAATCATGAAACAATATAATTCTTTCTCATAGCGAGAAAATCTTGCACTCTATCGATCGTCTCACCCTCATCCTGCTCAAAACTTAATAGCAATTCTTAGGAAAAATTGACCAACACTTAGCCAATTCTCAATCCCTGCTTAGCCCACCCTTGCTCATGCAATAGTAGGTAATTAATCCCTATTAAATAGGATAATCAACTTTCCTTGACTGCACAATTCCTCATGAGCCTTCCTCTGACTTTATAATTGCGCCTGGGCAATTTGCTAATAATACAACCGATGGTCAACATCCCTTTAACCTCTGTCTCAACTGGTTGGTCACCAGAATTGACATGCATGCATCTATTTATACTAAATCATCAATTACTTGATAGATCACTACTTGTGAATTAAATATAATTTAATTCACTTGACCTCTCACTAGCTCATCACTCAATTAGAACTAGTTAAGCGATTTTAACTCAATTAATTTGTGTTCACTGATTACACTCACACCACACTAGTGCATTAACTGCAACTGGACCCTAAAAATAAAAGAATCACTCTACATGCCTCACCTTTGACCATTAACTCGAAATTATTGAGCTAACTAAGTCTATCTCACTTAGTTAACTGATACAAGTTGTTATGAGATGAGATTACAATTAAATTTCAATTTAATTAAGGTATAATTAAATCAAAGGCCTCAAAGGGTAGCCATTTATGAGTGCCATTTTCTATATTTTATTTCTGGATTCCAATTTCACTGTTTCTTGTTGCAAATTTCAACATTATTTCTCTTGTATGCTTCATGATTTATTGATCATTAATTGTTTGTGCAGTTGATAGAGTATATTTAAGTCTATTGTTTTAGTAAATTACAGTTAGTAGTTTGAATCTACAAGGAATTTATATGTGTTACCAGATTAGAAATAAAAATAGAAGAGAAGAATATGAAGTTTTATTTGCAGGAGGAGAGAGTTTTGCAAATCTCTTCTCCAGAGCTAGCAACAGTATCACAATGGCATTATATGATTTGAGACTCAAGTATGCCCTTCAGGGTAGCTCGAATTACATTTCTTGGAAGGATCAAATGGAAGTAGTCATGGAAGACAACGGATTGAAGGAGTTCATTGATAAGGACATCCTGAAACCAACTGCAGTTGATGCACAGGATCTAGCAAAGTGAAATAAGTGTGTAGCAAAGGCAAGAAGGATCTTACTCAAAGGAGTTCCAGATCAGATTTTCTCGAACCTCCATGGTAAGGAGACTCCATATGCCATGTGGAAAGTCTTGACAAACTTGTTTCAGAATAGCAGTGACCACATGAAGCTGGAACTAAAGGAAAATCTCAGGAAAATCAAGATGGAGAAGGGTGACACAATACCATAGTACTTGACCAGGTTCACCCAATGTCGAGATGAGCTTAGAAGTGTTGGTGTTACAGTTATCGAAGATGATTTGGTCAGCCTAGGACTTCTAGGCCTTCCCAAGAGTTGGCACAACTATGAGGATTCGTCAAATGGGAGGGAGAAGCTACCAGGGTTGAAGCGATTATGGTCTGACATTGTGCGGGAAGAGATTAGGAAGAACACCAAAGATGGAACCTCATCCAAGCATGATGATGCATAGAACTGTGCCTTGGTTGGAAAGGAAAATAAATGGAAAGAGAATATTTCCCAATCCAAAGGAAATTCTAGTTAGGAAGGTGTTGTACAGTACAACAATTGGCGATTCACTGAAAGAACCAGTTATCTCTGAAAAATAAAATGAATACTATATTTTAAGTAAGTAAATATTTTTAAAGATAATGAAAACTATCTTAGGATAATCAAAAATAAAATCTAACTTATGAAAAAGAATAAAAATTATTAACAATTTCTTTTCTAAATTTCTTGAGAATAAAAACATTTTGGGTTATCTTAAGCTTTGATTGGTATTAATAATGAAGTAAGTGGATTTCTTCAAGTTTGGTTTTTATAATATACTCTATTGTCATAGGTATTGCCTCTGCTGCCTGCAAACGTTCATAGTCTCGACAGGGTTACCTTTTAACCATTAACTATTCATTGTCCCATTCAACTAAGATTATGACCTTTTAAAAGATAAATTCATAAGACATATTATCTCATGTTTTTGTCTTTTTATTTATTTTTAATTTTTATTTTTAAGAACCATTGTTCTGGTTTGGTAGCCAGTTGATAACAATGCCATTCAATAGTTATAATTAAACTGAACAAGCTGGCTCGTGATGAGTAAATCAAAACCTACAGACCATTCTCAGAGTAAATCACCCTCCACCTCACCTCATACCTCTCGTTTGCATTCTGAATCATCAGTGTCCAAACGAGAAGAAGAGGGATCAACTATCACTGCTCAATCACACCATACTTCAGAATATTTAAATCCGGAGTCCCCTGAAGTTAAGTCTATCATCCAGAAACTTCAAGGCTTCTCCATATCACCTCAGAGATCTGAAGTATCTCAAGGCAGTCAGACTTCACAACTCCATCTACCTCATCATCTCACCAGACTTCAAAGCGAAAAACTTGGCATTGAATCAGCTGAGTTACCTTTACCCCAAAGGAAAAGGGCAAAAAAGAACACTGAAGGTTCTGATAGTGAGACCTTTTCTCCATCATCTTCCATCTCATCATCTCCAGTGCGAAGTCAAACACCCACTTCCCCATTACATATTATTGTTCACCAAGGGTCACCACCTTCAACAACACAACCTCTTCATTCTTTATTACTACCTCCTCCCCAATCTCCTCAATCATCATCTATTCCAACAACTTCTATTCAAACACCGCCAGTTACTACTCCTCCAATAGTCGTTCCGATAATGGCTAGACCATGGGCTACTCCAGGAGCAGTCAACATGGCTGCACCTTTACATGATTTACCAGACAATCTTGGAAAATGGCTTCCGAAATTTAGTCCAGATCTTAACATCCAAGCTGAAGAACATATTAATAACTTCATGTTGGCTGTTAATTTAAATGGAGTCACACAGGAAGATGTTGTAGTCAGACTGTTTCCTTACAATCTTCAAGGAGCGGCAGGATCATGGTACTTCTCATTACCTTCGGGATCCATAACAAGTTGGGACATTTTTGCAGATCATTTCTTAACCAAATTTGGAGATGACCGATCAATAGCTACTTTACTCAATGATCTCTCAAATTTGAAAATAGAACCCAAGGAACCAATTAAGGAGTTTAATTCCCGATTCAATAAGCTCTTGAATAAAATTCCCACCGATTCCAAGCCAAGTGAACAAGTTAGAATAGAATGGTACATAAATTCCTTACCCTCAAATATAGCTATTTTCGTAGACAGAGCTGCAAAGCCTACATTAGCTGAAAGTATGAAAGAAGCTATTGCAGTGGAAAAACGAATTACTTCTCTGGAAAAGAAAAACGCTCTTGATGAAAGAAAATCGAAGAAAGTCAGCTTCAAAGATGATTCAAGGAAAAAAGCCAAAGATCCATATGACATGGAAGGTTTACAAAAAGTTCTTAAAACCATGTCAAATGAAATGGTTGAAATAGAAAAACAAGTAGCTGAGACTTCTACCAAAAAACCATTCCGAAATTTTAGAAGAAATCAAGTGGAATCTAAACCTCCTAATGCAATCTCTAATGCAGAATCAGAAGAAGAAGAGGAAGAAGAAGATACGTCTTTAATATCAGATGAGGAAGAAGAGAACGAAGAAATCGCTGAATTACATGGAATGTGGGATTTTATTCTCCCTAATTCTGACAATGAGGTAGATCAAGAAGCCATGCCTGTAAATACTAGGAGTAAATCCACAGCAGAGCCTATACAAACAGCTCCTAAAAGGAAAAACACAACTCCTAGTACCAAAGACAAATCTCCTGCAAAGAAAACTTCTCCATTACCTATTCAGAATCAGCCATCTTCTTCTAACCCACCCACGTCAACAACAAAGACTTTAGTAGTGTTTGATCCTATGGAGTACAACATTGTTGAGGACATGAAAAAGATCAAAGCTAACATTTCCTTACATGAACTTAGCAAATTGAAACACCAGCAGAAGTTGTTATTGAAAGAATTAAATGCTACACCAATTGCTCCTTTACCAAGCGGTGTAGTTGCAAAAGCAGCAAGAGGAACTGGTAAGCCACCAGATAAGGTAGATGCTACTGATACTATACTCATTGGGGAAAGGTCAAATTCTCAAACTCCTCCTTTTCTTTTGACTTATGAGATGTATAATAAAAATCTGCACAATTGTTTGATTGATTCTGGAGCTTCTTCCAATATAATGCCTACTTCTGTGTGTGCCAAATTGAATATCGAACCACAGAAATCGGCAGTACATATTGTCCAATTAGATCGATCCAAAGTTCAAGTCGTAGGAGAAATCAATTCAGTAACCATCAGATTAGCTTCCGATCCTAGAATTGTCCAAAGAATTGATATTTTGATTGCTGATATTCCTGAATTCTATGGATTAGTTTTAAGTAGGGACTGGTCTGCGAAACTCAATGGTTATATTGCGACTGATTATTCTCATATGTGGTTGCCCTACAAAGGGAAACCAAATCAAATCAAAATTGAACGAGAAAAACATATGAGACATACTGTTATTGAGTTTGAACAACCTAATGAACCTGTGGCATTTAACAACAATATTCTTGGAGAATATTCTGTTGAATCATTTCTTGGAAATTTCAAAGCACCCATCTCACCTTTTTCTGTTAATACTTTTGTTTCTCAAGTAGAAAATTTTTCACAATCTGATTCGTCCAGAATTGTAAATACTTCTGATGTAATTGTAGATAAGTCAATAGATAAATCTTTGTTTTGTTCATTATATTTTGATGGATCAAAGTCTAGTGATGGAGCTGGAGCAGGATGCATTTTAATCGATCCAGATGGAGAGAAAACCATGCTGTCATGTAGGCTAGAATTTGAGTGTACTAACAATACTGCAGAATATGAAGCCTTGATTCAGGGACTTTATAAAGCTATAGGGTTAGATGTTAAATATTTGAAAGTCTTTGGTGATTCCGAAATTGTCATAAAACAAGTTAGGAATACTATTCATTGCCTTTCAGGACATCTTAAACACTATCAAACCCTAGTACAAGATCTCACCACTCATTTTTTAGCATTTAATATTTCTCCTATTCTTAGGAATCAAAATACATCGGCTGACTTGTTAGCTAATGTTGTATCTAAACTCTTACCTGCTGAAGACTGCAGTCCTGATAGGTTTTCTGTAGAATTAATTTTTCGTCCATCTGTCCCAGACAATGTCACAAATTGGAGAGTTTTCTATCATGATCAAGATATTTTAAATTTCATGACTTCAGAGAAATCATATGATGATCAAATTATTGATGAAGAATATCATGATTTACAAATTGCTTCAAAAGGTAATGAAAATCCCATTCCGAAATCTGTTGTTAAATTGGAGGACTTATATGATATTAAAGACAGATTCAAGAAAGTCACTAATACCAAGCTTCAAAGTTCCACTTTGAAGTTTGAATTAATGAATCTTGGTTCTGATTCCAAACCTCAAAATGTTAATTTAGGACTTAATTTAACATCAGAGGAAAGGGATGCTTTCATTAAACTCTTGAACAAATATAAAAATGTTTTCGCTTGGAATTATGATGATTTAAAAACGTATGATACTTCGGTTATTCAGCACACAATTCCAATGCTTCCTGATATTAAACCTGTTCAACAAAAGCTAAGGAAAGTTCATCCAAATCTTGAAGATCAAATCAAATCAGAACTTAATAAACTTTTAAAAGCTAAAATCATTTTTCCTGTCAGGCACTCCAATTGGGTTTCCAATATGGTACCTGTAAGGAAGAAAAATGGTGATATAAGAATCTGTATTGATTTCAGAAACTTAAACAAGGCATGTTTAAAAGACAATTTCCCATTGCCAACTATGGAACAGATACTTCAAAAGGTAGCTGGTTCTGAACTTATGTCCTTTCTTGATGGATTTTCAGGCTATAATCAAGTCTTAGTTCATCCAAATGACAGATTGAAAACAACTTTCAGAACAAAATGGGGAACTTATGCTTATCAAAAAATGCCTTTTGGTCTAATAAATGCAGGAGCAACTTTCCAAAGAGCCATGGACATAGCATTTAAAGGTCTGATCAATAATTCAGTCGTTGTTTACCTTGATGACATAACAATATTCTCAAAAAAGAGAACCAATCATCTACATGATCTAAAGCAAATATTTGAAAGATGTAGAAGGTTTGGTATTTCCTTAAATCCAAAGAAATCTTTCTTTGCTTTGGATGAAGGAAAAATTTTAGGATTTGTTGTGTCAAAAGATGGTATATACATTGATCCAGACAGAGTTAAAGAGATCTCTGATATTTCTTTACCTCATAACAAAAAATCCATGCAATCATTTCTTGGATAGATCAATTTTGTAAAAAGATTCATTCCTGATTTTTCTTTAATTGTTTTACCTATGCAAAATATGATCAAGAAGAATTCAGTATTCAAATGGGGGCATAAAGAGAAAGAAGCCTTTGAGGCAATCAAACAGGCAATCATTAATGCACCAGCATTAAGTACTCCGGATTTTTCTAAAGATTTTATTTTGTATACCTTAGCCACAGAGACATCCTATGCAGCTGTTTTAACACAGATCAATGATCAGAAAATTGAAGCACCAATTTCTTTCTTTAGTTCAAATCTGCAAGGAGCTGAATTGAATTATTCTGATGTTGAAAAAAAAGCCTTTGCTGTGTTCAAATCAATAAAACATTTCAGAACTTTTCTCTTAAAAACTCATACAAAAATCATTGTCCCATTCTCTGCAGTGAGACAATTTTTAATTCAGAGAGAAGTAGGAGAAAAAAAAGCTGACTGGGTAACAGCCTTACAAGAATATGATGTTGATATTAAACCAGCTAAGATTGTTAGAGGACAAGGTTTTTGCAGATTATTAGCAGGAGCTCATAACATACCAGAGAATGAAGATTCAAATCAAGATATTCAAGTAAATCAGATAAGTATTACGGATTCTGAATCTCAGTATGCTGATCTCATCTATTACTTGAAAAATGGGTATGCTCCTGCTGATCTCAACTATAAGAAAAAACGTGCTTTAAGATTAAAAGCTATTAAATATGAGATCATTGATAATGTGTTATTTAGGAAAAATTATGATTCAATTTTGTTAAGATGTCTTGAGAAGACTGAAGCTGAAAAAGTTTTGCAGGAGTTGCATGATGGACCAGCAGGAGGTCATTTTGGAGGTGATACCACAGCTCACAAAATAATTCGTGCTGGCTATTATTGGCCTACCCTTTTTAAAGGTACACATGACTATGTAAGAAAGTGCAGAATCTATCAAACTGCAAGTGGAAGACAAAGGAAACCAACTTTTCCTTTGCAACCAGTAAATATTGAGCAACCATTTGAACAATGGGGGCTTGACATTATTGGTGAGATAGTACCTCATTCTTCCAAGAAGCACAAGTACATTCTTACTGCAACCGATTACTTTACAAAATGGGTAGAGGCAATCCCTTTGAAGGTAGTCAATTCTGATGCAATTATTGATTTCATAGATCAATTTATCATAACCAGGTTTGGTATACCTCAAGCTCTTGTCTTTTATAATGCATCTTATTTTTCTGGAAACAATTTACTAGAATTTGCAGTTAAAAGAGGTTTTAAACTCAAATATTCAGCAAATTATTACCCACAAGGTAATGGTTTGGCTGAATCCACCAAAAAAAATCTCATCAAAATTATTAAAAGGACTATTGATCAAAATCAAAATAATTGGCATAAATCTTTAATCTTTGCATTATGGGCTGATCGTATTACTGAGAAAGCTTCAATAGGAACTTCACCTTTTAATTTAGTTTATGGAAAAGAAGCCGTGATACCATCAAATTTAACTCTTCCATCATTAGCCCTAGTACAATTTATTGAAGAAAATCATTCTTCATCCATTCAATTGAGATATGATCAAATCCTTAAATTAGAAGAAGAAAGAGATAAAGCTAAAATTGTTCATGAAAAACATCAGCAGCTTGTAAAATCTTCTTTTGATGCAAGTTCTACCGGCTCAAAAATTTTGTCAATTGGTGATCTTGTTCTAAAATGGGATAAGGCACATGAAGAAAAAGGCAAGCATACCAAATTTCAGAAAATGTGGCTTGGACCATTTCAGATTATTGAAAAGATAGGCTCAAATACATTCATGCTCCAAGATCTAACAGGTAAGAGAGAATCTCTTCCTGTAAATGGGCTTATCTTGAAGAAATTCTTTTCATAAGGAGGTAACCCCTTCTTAAACTATACATATTCCTTTTTGCAAAGTTTTTAATTGTTTTTGCAAATAAAAAATTGTTAGTAAGTCTCTAATTGACCGTTTACTTGATAGAAAAATTCTTAAGAAGAATATTATAAATATTTATTTATGGTAAATGATAATTTTTAAAGAAATGATTATATTCTTTTGATAGTTTTAAATAAGATGTTAAACTTTGAAAGATTGTACTAATTATTTGCATGATATTTTTGAAAAACTTGAGGGAAATGTAAATCATTATAAGTTTATTAAGCAGAGAGAGGTTATCTATAAAAGTAAAGATTATTCAAGTCTTGGTACTCAAAAAACTCAGAAAATTGTCATCCATTGATTCTTAAGGATAAAACTAGTTCACCCCATTCATTTAGGTTGTGATTTTTTAGAATATAATTCTGAGAAATTATGTTAAAATTTTTAAGAGATAAGAGGTCTCATCATGAGCCGACTTACCATATTCATAAGAAATAATAAAACTGACATTACCAATACTGCACATCAAAACAGGGTAATGGCTTATAAATATAAGACAAGGGGTCTCATCACGAGCCAGCTTGTTCAGTTTAATTATAACTATTGAATGGCATTGTTATCAACTGGCTACCAAACCAGAACAATGGTTCTTAAAAATAAAAATTAAAAATAAATAAAAAGACAAAAACATGAGATAATATGTCTTATGAATTTATCTTTTAAAAGGTCATAATCTTAGTTGAATGGGACAATGAATAGTTAATGGTTAAAATGTAACCCTGTCGAGACTATGAACGTTTGCAGGCAGCAGAGGCAATACCTATGACAATAGAGTATATAATAAAACCAAACTTGAAGAAATCCACTTACTTCATTATTAATACCAATCAAAGCTTAAGATAACCCAAAATGTTTTTATTCTCAAGAAATTTAGAAAGAAATTGTTAATAATTTTTATTCTTTTTCATAAGTTAGATTTTATTTTTAATTATCCAAGGATAGTTTTCATTATCTTTAAAAATCTTTACTTACTTAAAATATAGTATTCATTTTATTTTTCAGAGATAACTGGTTCTTTCAGTGAATCGCCAATTGTTGTACTATACAACAACCCTCCCTTTTTCTTAAAATTTTAGAAATAAAATTCATTTAGAAATAGGGTCCCTTTCTCTTTTTATAGAAATAAAAGACTTGGAAATAAAGATTCATTGTTTTGAAAAAACTCATCTTTTGTTTGCTAAACAAATTCAACATTCAAAACTTATGATCTGATCCAATATACAAGGCCTTATCATAAAAAAAAAATCAAGTTTAAAAGTCCAATCGCAATCGGAGAATCGGAGATAACCCTTAAAAGAAGTTTCATATACTCATTTCAAATCCTTCGATGCGATTAGTTCGATCGGAAATCTTTAATCGCTAAAGAGTTTAAATTGTTTATTTATATAACTTCTGATGCGATGCGGCCAGTCGCAATCGAATAATCGGGATATTCTTTAACAAATTCTTTACGGTCAATTGAAATTTCCTGATCCGACGCGCGTTATTACAATAAACGTTTTTAAAAGAAAATCAAACATTTGTTCGTTTTAAATATTATATGGTAGACCCCACCATTAGAGATCGGAAAAGTTTTCAATCGGAATCGACCAATTGAGAAAAACGAATGGTGATCTTTATGTGCCATTCGAAAACTTTCGATGCGATTGATGTCATTTATTGCATGCGAAAAGTTCAGAGTGGATGAATATTTTAATATTTCACAAGCGCCAAATCTCAATTTGTACGAGGGCATTCAATAACGAATCAAATGAATATTGTTAATGATTTGGTTTTTAATACATGAGTGTGACCCAAAGGGAGCATTTACGCGGTATACGAAACAAATAAATAAAAATCATAAGTTCATAAATCATCCCGTTTGAGTTACTTGTTTGTCACGACTGAGAGTTTATTGTCTTGCAGAGCCGAAGAACACTAAGCCCGTTCATTCACAGACAAAGGGAAGCAATAGCAAACGAAGAAATGTCGAAGAGAGCGAGAAGAAGCAAGACTGCTGTTCTAGTTAAGTTCGTTGAGACGCCCACGGTTTCAAAAGAAAAGCCCACAAAATTAAAATTAGTCACAGATACATCATGCCAGGGGCTTGGGAATATGATGTGGGAAGGAGTCTACAACCTATTAGAAAGAGAAAACCCCAAGGTCACAGTAGAAAAGGCATCGGTTCCAGACGAAGATAGCTCAGATTCTGACTCCGAAATCACTGAAAAATCACTTGCAAATTCATTTTTGCATCGAATTGTAGCCAGAGCAAGCATCATGCCTTATTATGATGCAGTTCGGTGGGTTATTGACAGTGTGAAGATTCAAGACAGAACGTTTGTCTCAGCATCTGGAGTTTCTTTTGGCTCGTTCAAAGCAGAAGATTTAAAGGCAATGTATCACCTTCCAGACCCGCAGAAGGTGTATAAAAAGGAATTTATCAAAGACTTTGCTGATAATAACAAAGTCCAATCTGACCCTATCAGAGATTGGAAGAAAAATCCAGAGAAGCATCGAAATGAAGCGTCCGGTATGTATTATGTAGATTCCCTTTTACCTCCATATTGCTATGCCGCTGCCATGATGTGTAGATTATTTGGCAATGATAATTCAGCTAGGTTTTCTATACAAATGGTCCCATTAATCCTAGCTGCTGTCAA
Organism: Pinus albicaulis; assembly: GCA_034641835.2. NCBI lineage: Eukaryota > Viridiplantae > Streptophyta > Pinopsida > Pinales > Pinaceae > Pinus > Pinus albicaulis. The sequence goes on along the minus strand of CM076571.1, from coordinate 544,133,874 downwards.
TTCCGATATCATGGATTGGGCCGCTATTCTGTCTGATAGAATGGCCAATAGGATACTTGAGTACAGACAAGAAAAAACCGCTGGAAATTCCACTCCCTTTTTCTTTTGTGCCTATATTCTTGATGCTCTTTGTTTTAATTCCGAGTTCCCCTTATTTGGATGGAAATGGACTCCCATAGACCCTACTCCAATTCATATTTATCATAAACTACTTTGGAAGGTTCATTTCCAAGATAATGTATATAGAATCTGCCATGGTTTCCTTATCCCTATTTTCAAAACCATTTTTAATCGCTTCCCTCCTAGATTATCTGAAAAAGCTAAGGCCGACTTATCTGCAATAGGAGATTGGTTTGGGGAGGAGAAATTTACATACATCAGGGTTTTTGGTAGTATTGTGGAACCACATGTTCTTCCTCTTTTTGTGCCAGACAAACTTCTTGCTCAAGAAATTTCCTATCAATTAACAGCTGAAGGAATATCTAGGTCTTTGAATAACAGTAAGAAAAGAATGTGGCCTCAATTCCCACTCAATTGTGGTCAGTTTACCTTAAATGATTTCAAGCATGCTGAAAAAGAAGTCTCCAAGATAAAAGGTTGTAAATTTGCAACCATTCTTGGAAGACAATATGATCCAAGACAGATAGCATTTAATGTTACTGCTTCAGTTTCAATTGCTCGATTTGAGCATGAGCCAGATCCGTTTGATGATTTGTTTGTTTCTTTGGATAATTTCCCTGAAATTTATGACTTAGCCAAGTCTAAATTTCAAAAGGAGGAAATGGATAAATTTTTGTTATTCAGAAGCCAGAGATTGTTAAGAGTTCCTCTGGACCAATTAAGAATTCCAACACAAGGTTCAGAGGCAGAAGGTACATCCAGCAAAACGCTAGTAGAAACATCTACTGGCAAAATCATTACACAATCGGCTGTCAACCAGCCGACTATACATACTCAAAAGGTGGTCACTATTAACAAGCCTGATGCCCAAAAGGGAAATAATGATGATAAATCCGATCAAAATACTGGTCAGCAGTCAACTGCTCAGACAACAAAAAAATGCACAAGTACTGATGATGATGTGCATAATAAAAAAGGTGGATCGGATGGCAAAAGCACTGAGCAGAATATAGATACAGAAAAAGGAAAAGAAACAACTAAGGAGATTATGGTTTCTACTGATCTTAATTTTTCTCCTTAGTTATTAAAACAATATGATCAATTTGCTCAACAGCTGGGATTGCAAGATAAAGATAAAGATCAAACAGAGCAGGATGTTGAAATTATTCCTGAACATCCGACAGGGCATATTGTATTAAAAGTCGAGGAGATCCCTCTTTTGGATATATTTTACAGCCCCAAACATAAGGTTGTTGTTAGAAGACAAAGAAAAAGAAGAAAGACAGAACAGGACATATTTTCTACTCCATCAGAAGAATTTATGAATATTGTTTATAAAAACAATGAGGTGAATCCATTCGAAGACCTCACAAAATTGTCCCAATATACAGGAGCTTATAGTGCTGCAACAGTGGATAAAGTTGTAGAAGTTTCTCAGCTGATAACTCAGAAAGATCTCCACATAGCTTCACTTGAAGAGCAAGCTAAGGAAAGTCAACAACAGATTACCCAATTGCAACAACAACTACAAAATCAGACACTCAGGTCCAAAGAATTGGAAAAACAGCTTGCTGAAGAAAAGAAGAAAGTTGATGAACAACTCTTAGGCAAACAACAACAGCTAAATGAAGAAGTTTCTAAATTACAAAGTCTGTTACAAAATGAGAAAAATTAAAAAATGATTCAAGAAAAGGAATTTCAAGCAACTTTGGATAAGTTTAAAGATTTCCCGAAGATAAGTGAATTCAAAATAGAAGCCCTTGAGGCTAATAAATTATTGTCTCAGCAATTGAATGAATTTTGTGCAAAGCTGTCACAGGCAGAACCTTTTTGTGATATTACTTCATCTTTGATCCAAAATGTTATTTCTCTCAGACAAGAAATAGATGATGCTGATGAAAAGATTTCCGAATTTCATAATTGGCAAGACACAGGAAAGGGAAAAGAAGCCAATCTTCCTAGAATAGAGGAAAAACACAAAGAAATCTTATTTACAGAATGGGAACATCAAATAATGAAAGCTGAGAGAGCAATATCAAGGGCCAGGAGTATGATGAAGAATATTACTCAATTCATAAATGACAGCTTATACTCAATCAACCTCATTTCAGACTGTGTTCCTGGCAGTTTGCCAAAAGTAAAAGAAACTGAAAACATATGGAGAGAAGAAATGGAGAAGAAAAGTCAACAAATCAACAAACTTCAAACAATATCCTGGGACAGTATGTGGACTCATTTAATCAAACCAAACAATCAAAAAACGGATATCAAATTTCTTTCAAATGCCGTTGATTGTTTGATTCCAGAATTTTCCGATGCCACCTATGCTGGACAGCTGCATTCCGAAATGAGTCATCCACCGAGACTCCAAGATATGTTGAAGATTTGCAACTTGGCTTCATCAAGCGAGAGAGAGAAACAATGAATCAATTTCATTCAAGATAGCCTTTCAGTTTTTAATTTGATAGATTGTAGCAGTAGTAGTAGGATTTTGTTATGTAATTCCTTATTTAAATCCCTCTCATGCATTTAGAGAGGGATCTGAAATTGTAATATTTTTTGGACTTGGGGCTAACATTTCTGTACTCCATTCCTTATTATATTTTATGAAGGATCACATCTGGTGATTTTTGTGCTGAAATTATCTTTGAAGTGTTGCATTTCTGTACCTTTGGATTTGATTTTACATCAGAGTTACTAGATAAGAGTATCACATTTCATTTGACAGTATTCAAGATGAATGAGGTATTTCTATCTGTTCACTGTTGATTTTCTCTGTTATATGGTATTCATTTGAAGAATTTGCTATCATTTATATATTTGGTTTTCATAACGTTTCTTTTTTATATATCATTTCTGAGTATAATTGGAATGTTATCTTTTATAAGCATATATAAATGGTATACATGATGAATGCAAATATGTTATTATAACTCTGTTTAATTTCTTAAATAGAGTTACCTTTATTTTTTTCTGCATATTTCAATTTGATTAATAATACATTTTCATGGTTATTATTAGATTGAAACAATCTTAAGTTGTATTCACATATAATTACCCGGGTTAGTATTAGAATTTCTTTATCAGTATTTAGCTTAGATTATATAGTTTTATTTCTGTTAATTTAGTCTCATTTTCATCCATCCAATCCAATCCACTTAGTTATAAGGAAACTGGTCCTTTAAATCCAGTCGGAGCCAACATCCCAAACGGAAAAGGAGCTGTCTTAAGGTCCCGACCGGGTGGTTTTCCCCAATGTTTGAAGCAGAGATTTTCTAGGCTTCAACAGAAGGAAAGAAGAAGGACTTGTCAAAGATTAAATTTTTTCAGTGTCATGAGTTGGGACACCATGGCATGAATTTTCCACACAAGAAGTATGGTAAGAAGCTCTAAGGGGGAACAAAAAGTGAAGCTCTTGCTTCACAATTAAAATTGGATTTCACCCTCATTTCTTGCATGGGGAGATCGATGATGGATAGGTTATGATACCTAGATAGTGGAGCCTCATTCCATATGACTGGAAACAAAGAATTCTTCAGCGACTTGGAGGAAAAGGACCTCTAGATGCACATCGAGATGGGAGATGATGGAAGGTATATCATGACCGACATTAGTATTGTTACTTTTCATGGGGAGTTTGTTTCTCCTCTCACATTAAAATATGTCATGTCTGTTCCGGATCTGAAGAAGAATTTAGTTTAGTTTCTGTATTCGAAGACCATGGCTATGATGTGATATTCAACAAAGGAAATGATTTCCTTTGTCACATATCCACAAGAAAAGTGAAACGGATCAGGGCTTGGGTAACAAACCTCTATAGATGGGATGTATAAGATTGTGCTTCCTTGATCATGAAAGTAAAGAAGGTGATGAGCTGAGACATCAGTGAATTACAGAATAGGTGACTTAGCCATTTGCACCATGGAGCTTTGAAGATCATGAAACATATTGCTACAAGACTTCCCAAGGGTGCACTAGAGCATCGTGATACATGCAAATCATGTACATTGAGGAAGTAAACAAAGGCTTCCTTTCATGATAAGGACAGTCGGGCATAAGCGATCCTTGAAATATTTCACTCAGATGTGTGTGGACCGTTATCAATATCCTCCATGGTCAAGAATAGGTATTATGTGATATTTGTTGATGATTTCTCACGTAAGTGCTAGATATTCTTCATGCAGAATAAAGACCAGACATTCTCAAAATTTTTTGAGTTTAAAGCACTTGTTGAGAAAGACACATGCAAGAAAGTGAAGGCTCTCAAGAGTGATAACGATGGAGAATATGTGTCAAATGAGTTCAAGAACGTATTTTCATTAGAAGGCATTCAACGAGATTTAATAACACCGTATAACCCATAGCAGAATGGGGTTGCAGAAAGAAATAAAAAATTATTGTAGGACTTGCATAGGAAATGTTGCATGCTTATGGTCTATTGTTTCACTTGTGGGATGAAGCATGCAACACAATGATATATGTGCTAAACATGAGTCCTCGTCAGATTCTCCAGATGAGTACACCAGAAGAATATTTTTCAGGTAAGAAACCAAATGCGACATGCTTCAGGATTTTTTGTTCATTAGTTTACTTTCATGTTACCAAGGATGAAATTAAAAACCTAGACCCAACAACAAAGTTGGGAATGCTTGTGGGGTACAATGATACACCTCAAAACTAATGGATGTACCCGACATCTCATAGGGTGACAGTTGTTTGAAGAGATGTGAAGTTCAATGAAGATAAGGACATGATATTTTCCCTTGAGAGGGAGCTTCAGTTGCATGCAGATGAGGAGATTTTAACTCCAAAGGAAGAACCTCATGATCTTGTGGAGAAACCAAAAACAAAGGAGAAGAGAGTGGAAGCACCCACTCATGTAGAGACATCCAAAATATGGAAGGAAGTGCACCAGAGAGGTTGATAGTTTGATGCATGATGCTAGAGAGAATGTGGGAACATCCACATCACAACATAGGAAAAGGAGGTCACCAGATCAGTACACTGACTACATGGATCTTATGAGAAAGAGTGTATATACTGAGCCATCCTCATTTAATGAAGCAGTGTGAAAAGAGTTCAAAGTTTGTGTAGGAGTTTCAAATTTCAAGATTAGTGTTGTAGGCTTTCTAGAGAATTGAGAAGATGACTTCCACCAGACTCAAGCTAAAGTATGCTCTTGAAGGAACCACAAATTTTGTGGCATGGAATATTCGTATGGAGGTGGTATTAGATTACAATGTGCTACTATATTACATAAATGCAAATGTAGTTAAAACCCCAACAGTTGATGCCTAGGATCTTGCTTAGTGGATCTCAAATCTCCATGGGAAAGAAACACCATTCATGATGTGGAAATAATTGGCATACTTGTTTGAGAAAAATAGTGACCACAAGAAGATGACATTGAAGGAGAAGCTTTCTAGCATCAAAATGTAGAATAATGACACAATTACACAGTATCTGAGCAAGTTTACACAATGTCGTGATGAATTTGGCGGGGTCAGTATTACTGTTCAAGAAGAATATTTGGTAGCTATAGCTCTGTTGGGTCTTCCAAAGAGTTGGAACAGTTATCAATATTCTATTAATGGTAGATATAAACTACCAAGTTGGGAACGGTTATGGTTCTATCTAGTGTAGGAAGATATAAGGAGGGACAATTGAGATGGGACCTCATCCAAAGAAGTGGAAGAGGACCTTGCATTATTCATCCAAGGAAATAAATCCAAGGGAAAGAAGTCCCAAGGCGAGGAGGGAAAGAAAAAATACTTTTATAACATCAAGTGCTTTCACTCTGATAAATTTGGGCACTATGTCATGAAATGTCCATGTAATAAGGCAAGACAGAAGGATCTCGTGGTAGCAGCAGTAGGTGAAGATCTAGCTTCAAAATTCAATCTTACAATTCTTTTCTCAAGCCTGAGCAACCTCTACACTATCTTTATCTATCTCACTACTTCCTAGACAAGTTTTGTCCAATACTTAGCTAATTTTCTTCTTTCCCAAGCACCTATTTCCTTGCATTATTTCCTTGGTAATTAGCCCCTATTAATTAGGGAAATTCCACATCAACAATTACGCAATACATCATAGGCCTTTCTCTGAAAGCATGCACTACCTGTAAAATTTGAATGATTATACCACTGATAGTACACTTCCCTTGAACTCCAATATCAATTGGGTAACTCGAAGATCACACATGCATGAGTTATTTATGGTTGAATCATCAGTTAATTGGTTGCACACTGAAGCTGCTTTCCACTGCTAGACCTCCTACTAGTTCCTTCAACAGTTGGAGCTAGTTTATCTGCCTTTAACTAAATTTAACTGAATTATATTATTACAACTCTCAATTTTAATCTCATTGCAACACAGTAATGGAAGGCATGTGGTATATTGATATGAGTGCATCGTTCCATATAACGGGGAATAGATATCTCTTCAGTGACGTGGAGGAGAAAAACCTCAAGAAGAACATTGTGTTTAGAGATGATGGGAGGTATAACGTGAGCAGTATTGGTATAGTTACTTTTCAGAGGGAGTCTAGATCCCCCCTTAAGCTCAAGGATGTGATTTTTGTTCCAATACTATAGAAGAATATTTTTTTTGACACGGTATTAGAAGACCATGGATACGATTTGATATTCAACAAAGGAAAGGCATTCTTGAGACACATTGCCACACGACAGGTGAAGCAGATCAATGTGCGAGTTAAGAACCTATATGCACTTAAGGTCGAAGATGCATGCTAATACTTGATGAGCAAGGAAAAGCTTAGAGACTTGCTGGTTGAGAGGGAGAATGATTTACCTCTCAAAATAGAGCTTGAGAAGTAGCCTCAGCAAGTTGTGGAGTAGCCAAAACTAGAGAAGCGAAGAGGAGACAAAGTGGAATCATCCATTGAAGCAGAGACCTCCAACAAGGGGGAAAATTTGAGCTAGGTGGGAATAGGGAGCACATGCAACCATACCTCTAGTGGTGAGGTGGGGCGATGCAAAGCAATAGTCCCAGAAGTGTAGAAATTTTGGTAAGATCCATTGTGTTGTTTTTTTCTCATGTATCAATACCTTGCTACGAGGTCCCACAATATTTAGTAGTAGAAGGATCAATGTCAGTAAGATATTGAGGAGTGCAGAGCAGTGTTGAAAACAGAGTAAGTGGCTCAAGAGAAGAGTCTATATTAGCAGAGTTTTCCCAATAGACAGCTACATATCGATTCAATGATTATTTTTTTGTTTATTTTTTGGATGATTTTTAGTTGTAGATTTTGCAGTAGAAACAAAAATATGAGAATTGTTGCATGAAATACATTCCAAAGGTGATGGATGAGATAGATGTGAATCCATTTATTATTTGGAGGGAGTGTTGAAAATCATGGCAACAAGAAAATACTAATTTAATTTTCCCTTGAATTAAATTAGGAGAAAGTTGTAATTCCACATCATATAATAACTTGTACGAGTTAACTAAGTTAGTTTGACTTAGTTGGTTTAGTTAATTCAAGTTTAGGACCTAAATTTATTCATGTAGAGTGATTCCTAAATTTTAGGAGGCTAGGTTGAGTTTAATTTGAGTTGTAATAATTTAACTCAGTTGATCTGAGTTAAATTCAATCTAAAATAGTTCCAACTGTTGGAGGAACTAGTAGGAGGTCTAATATTGGAGAGTAGCTTAAATGTTCAATGAGTTAGTTGATGGTTCAAACATAAAGAAACCATGCATGTGTGATCTAGGAGTTACCCAGTTGAGATTGGAGTTCAAGGGAAGTGTACTATCAATTGAATAATCATCAAAATCATACAAGTGGTGCATGCAGTTAGAGAAAGGCCTATGATTTATTGTGTATTTGTGGATGAGAAATTTCCCTAATTAATAGGGGATAATTCCTAAGGAAATAGAATAATGAAATAAGGACTTGGGAAAGAAGAAGATTTGCTAAGTATTGGCCAAGGCTTCTCTAGGAAGCAGTGAGGAAGAGAGGGATAGTGCAGAGGTTTCTCAAGCTTGAGAAAAGCATTGTAATCTTCTCATATTTTATGACTAATGCAATATATTTTTTAACTAATGCAATATATATTTTCTAAATAATGACTAATGTGTTTATTGAATTCTTTCTCTTGTATGCTTCATTATTTCGCGGTCATTTAAATGTTTCCACAGTTGGTAGAGTAGATTCGCATCTATTGTTTTAGTAAATTACAATTAATAGTCCGAATCTACAAGGAATTTCTACATAAATTCAATAATAATCCTTTAAATAAAAGTTCTCAGACTATATATAATTCCATAAAATCTAGTAATGAGTGTGATTACATGAAATTAATTGAGCATCATCCATCTACACCTAGAATATATGGTCTGCCGAAAATACATATAGAAGGGATCTTGTTAAGGGCCATTGTTAACAAAAATTGTGGACCTACCTAACTTCTTACTAAACACCTTTCCAAAAAATTCAAGCCCCGAGTAGGCAATACGAGTTCCTTTGTTAAAGACTCCTCCCATTTTATTAATGAAATTAATGATATCAATCTTTAATCCCATGATCTTCTTGTTAGTTTTGATGTTGTTTCCCTTTACAATAATAATCTCATTGATGGGGCCATGGATTTCATTAATAAACTTATTGATCCTAACACAAATATGTTAATTAAATTATGTATTTGATCCACTTTATTTAGCTTCCAAAATGAAATTTATAAATAGACATATGGCATCGCTATGGGCTCCCCTCTTTCCCCCGTAGTTGCTAACTTTCTTATGGAAGACCTTGAAACCAAAGCTCTGGATTTTACCCCTTTCAAGCCTATGATATGGAAAATATTTTCGATGAAAAATTCATTATATGGCCCCATGGATGTTAAAAATTAGAAATCTTTAGACAACACCTTAATAATCAATCTAAGTTTATTAAATTCACCATGGAAATCGAAGAAGAGGGAAGTATTCCTTTTTTTTTTTATGTTCTTGTTACCAAGAATCAAGATGGTTATATTTCCCATCAAGTGTACTACAAACAAACCCAAACTGAGCAATACCTCCATGTTAATTCCCACAACCATCCCATCGAAAAATTTGTTGTTCTTAATACCTTAGCTACAAGAGCCCTAAGAATTTTTTATAATGACCAATTGGATAATGAAAAAACCCATATTGTTGAAGTTTTTACAAAAAATGGTTACATCAAACACCAAGCCATCAAATCCTTTAAAAATGACAACAAAGGACCTGGAGGAAAACATGAGATTGACAATTTTGTATCTAAAGTTTGTCTCCCTTACATTCATGGGACCAATGAAAAAATTTCACATATCCTTAGAAAGAAAAATATCATCACTTATTTTAAACCTATTAACACCATTCACATCCACCTTAAGTTTGTTAAAGATCCCATTTATCCTAATGTTGTCATGTCAATTATGTCATTTTGTGTTTCAGTAGTTGGTTCATTATAAATACTACATCGAGCTAAGTTATAAATATCCATGGGAAGTATATTTCTATTTTCAGTGGTCTTGCTAGTTATAGGTGTCACCAAACACCGAGGATGGTGTTCCCCTAAGGGGGATGGTTTTGTAACAACCCTTGTTAAAAATCCATGTAATAAAGTTATTAAAGGAAAAGTAAGAGCAAGGTCATGGGAAACTTATTCTAAGATGAATGTTGGGAAAAACATCCTATAGGGGTGTTCATTTGGGGGAATTGACAAGGGAAATGTCAAAGGCTTTGAAAAGGAAAATATGAATTAATTGATGTTTTATTTATGAAAATCAAGGAAATTCAGAGAAAAGGAAGGTGAAAGGTCACAGGTTGCATGTGAGGAAGAAATTAAAGGAAAATAATGGAAATTGAAGAAAATGGAGGGATCATTAATAAAAAGGCTTTAAAGGATTAATTTACAACCCTTTTTCAGTTAATTTTTGGAGCTCTCCCTCTATTCTCTCTCTCATACTCTTACACACTCAAAGAATTCTTGGAGTACTCTATCATTGGAGAAAGGAAGGAAAAGGAAGGACAATAAATAAAAGGGAAACAAAGATCAAGAAAGGAAGCGTTGGATCAAGCGATTATAGTGGGATTACATGCAGGTGTCGATTTGCATGTATGATTTCCTTACTAGTTTTGGTATGCATGGTATATGCATGTGTGTATTTGTTTCTCTTATTGTTGTTGGCATGGGTTTCTCCAGGTGTGATAGTGGGTTTCAACATTTTATTTCCATTTTCGGATAGCCATGGTGTGATGAGGTTCTTTTATTTGGTTGAGTTGGATTTTTGGATGGTTTTGGAGCAGGGTGAGGTGGTCCTAGGAAAATTCCCAGAGGGCCTAGGAAACCCTTGATGAGTAAGGTAAGGATATACAGTAAAGCATAAAGGTGGAGATGGGAAAATTTGTGAGGAAATCTAGAGGCATCCACGATTTTTTAGGGTCTAGTGATCCCTTGATTGGCTTTCGTGGGATTGCGATTTATTGTTTGGCTTAGGAATCCCTTGAATGGTAACACTAGGATTGCAGTAAATCCTGGTTGTATAGATGAGGGCTTCGAATCTAGAAATACCTTGTTTGGTAATGGTGATATATGTGGTAAATCTTCAGGAAGCCCTGGTTCTTTTTGTTATGCATCCCACATTCATGCTTGGAATATGGAGCTGGGATGATTGGTTAAAAGAAAGATTTGGTTCAATCCAATCTATGGTCGGGTGTTACATGTAAGTCCCTGAATTGGTTGGACTTTTCATATGTTACTAACAACTCTTTCCCTCTTGTATTTCATGAGTATTTATACTTGATATTATTTCACTTTAATGGTTGTTCTATTACTATTATTATTTTGGTTATATGCTACTTATAAGCATGGTTTCATGACATATTATAGTTAAGGCTCTTATCATGCTTTAATTGGTAAATTAATGGTTATTAATGTATGAACTAATAGATTATCATGAAACTATTATGAGAGGGCATCATACCTTCTTGATGATTCTGAAATAAGTATGAAATCACTATATTCATATATGTACTTATGACGTGTAGACTACATGTTCATTGTGTGTTCGATTGAATGAATGTAATGGTTAGGCCTAGTTAGGTCAATTTATTATCTAAGTTTTGTATGCAAGTTCTTTCCCTATGTCATTTACCATTTCTGAGAGTTTCATTAAGTTCTGGGCAGTGGTGTGGAGACTACCTCTGAAAAAGTGGCTCAGATCTCATGGTTGCAAGCATAGAACTAGGTGAAAAAGGATACAGTTTCTCCCTTGCAAGCTTATGCATGTGATTGGAGGGTTAAAGTTGAATTTTTGGAGATTTTTTCCATCATCTGGGAGTCCAAGACATTGAAAAATAGGTTTAACTTAGGGTTTGGGCACTTGGAAGGTTGGTTTATCCCTTGGGGGTCCTGTAGCACCCGAGGGAAGCCAATAAGGTTTTGGTTTTGTTGATTCCACTTCCTTAAGGTGATTTAGGAGGTTGAGTCATGTCATAGTAATTATTTGTTAGATATTTACCCCAGTATACCAGTGAACTTGGGTAAGTTTGGGAGGAGGGTGTTATAGTGTGTTCCTGGTGCGTGTTGATTGATGCATTGATTTTTTTGGGTGGTCAATGAATTATACAAAGGGTCGATATATAATTTTATTATAGCATATTGTATGATGAGGTTATCACATATGTTAATTGGGTATTGAATAAGTTTGAAGAGCCCATTTAAGTTATATACGTTGATTATGTTAAAGTGTGGACATGGTTGATATTTTTTTATGCATTCATAATCCTTTGATATTTTGAGGCCATGGTATAAAATATGAGAGTGGGTGGAATTTTTATGGTATGAGTGGTGGACATGATATATGTTCGTGATATATACTATAAAATATATATGAGTGGTGGTATATATTAATTTTTTTTTGACATAGCATAGAGTGAAAATTTTCCAATTTTATATAACAAGTTTCTTACCTAATCAAGAAGGAAAAAAGTAATGCTATAATTATTTTGGAAATCAAAAGCACATATTATTTTTTCTGATGATGCATTCACTAATATCCATTTTGAGAGTAGTTATCTATAGCAAACAAAACTATCATAAATGGTTGAGGAAGATAAAATAATTTTTTATTTTCACTGAGTTGTGGAAAGGAATTCGTGAAGAAGAAGGAGACATTGCAATTGAAAAGCCTACCTCAGATAAAGAGCTTTTTATTTGGGAAAAAAAGAGCAAAAAGTATTATGCCTCGATTCTAGTGTCATCAAATGAATAGTTAAGTGATCATATTTCACCATTTTCAAATGCTTGTGAAGATTTAAAGAAGGTGAAGGAATTATACGACTCACACTCTGAGCTTGAATGTGTTTAATTGATGATGAAGTTGTTCAATCTGGAGTTGAAAAATGATGACCCTCTTTCCTTAGCATTATAAATAAGATCCATTATGCATGTCATAAAAGCCAATAGTGTTGAAATATATGGTCATTTCATAGTCTATGTCAAGTTACTATATCCCACTTATTCACATTACCTTGATTCATTAGAAGCAAGTGGAAAACTTAAGGATATTTATTTTGACTCTCTTGAGAACAAGTTTTCTAAAAGAGAGAAGGATTTTGGGAAGAAAACAACTTCTCAATATTTTTAAGAATTTGTGTGCCTTGCACATAAAGACAAGAATCATGCACAAGGTTATTCTAGAGGAAGAGGTAACAAAAGAGGATGTGGAAAGAATAATTTTAGAGGCAGGGGGAAAACATTTCCAAGAAGTAGCAAAAGAGAATGTGGAAAGAAGAATTTTGGAGGCAGGGGGAAAACATTTCCAAGAAGAAAGGTATGATATTCATTGCATACAGTGCAATAGAAATGGATATGATGCTTCCACATGTAATCTTCCTTGGGAAAGAATCAAGTAGGAAATAAACGAAGAAAAATGTAAAACACCTAGTAGATAGAAAGGAAAAACACCTGAGTCCACTCATTATGTTGTGGAAAATTGCAACATTGGAGTAATGGAAGACTTATTTAATTCTTCAATTGATTCATGGAAATATGCTTGGATTCTTGATTTAGGGGAAAATTTCCACATGAATTTCAAAAGATATTTCTTTGAATAATTCACTAACAATGTTGATGGAACAGACTAATTTGCAGACAAGTCAAAAATCAAGCCATAATGGCTTGGCACCATTAAGCTCAAACTGCCTGATCTTCCAAAATTTCTCCTACACAATGTACTCTACATTCCAGAGTTGAGGAGAAACTTGTTGTATTTGGTCCACATCCATTAGGAAGTACACTCCATTGACATATTTGATGGCAAGGTTAAGGTTAGAAAATAATCATATCACTCACTTGTGATGACTAGGATAGAAGAAAGACATCTACAACTACAAGGAAAATCTGCTCATGCACGAACCTTTTCATATAGTTCTCATTATGATGAAGGTACACTTCCATCAATTATTTCTTGGCATGCTACATTTTGGAACTTGAACTATGACAAACTTTGTTTGTTGAAGAAAATTGGTGTTACTGGTTTGCCAACTATTCCTAGGAGACTTAAGCAATATGATGCTTGTATCTTAGGAAATCACAACAAAGAATCATTTCATTATTCTCATTCTAGATCATATAGGAAAATTGAAATCATTCATTCTAATTTGTGTGTCCCAATTCTTGTTCCTTCTGCAAATAATAATAAATATATGATGACATTTATTTATAACTACACCAGAGAGTAGCTGAAAGAATGAACGTGACAATCTTAAATATGGTACATTCATTGATGAGGTTGATGAGGTTCTATGTGTTGTGTATATAATGTTTTTCAAGAATTTTAAGCTAATGTTTTGGGTTGATGAGGTTCTATGTGTTGTGTATATAAAGGACAAGTGTCCATATCATTCTATAAAAAACAAGACTCCCTACGAAATGTGGTATGGCCACATTTCTTTAGTGAGGCTTTTCAGGGTTTTTGGTTCCACTTGTTATTCCTTGATACCTAAGGGAAAAAAAAAAAAACTCGGTGCAAGGAGTAAAAAAGGTATCTTCATGGGGTACTTAGGTTCCTCCAAATCATAGTTTTTGTATGGTGAAGTGAATACGAAGTTTATAATATCTAGAGATGTGATCTTTCTTGATATTTCCAACACTGACAACGTTGTTGAGCAACAACTTGATTTCTTGGATAAATTTAGACATGAAAAGTATTTTCAAGAGTTTTATAATGAGATTCCACATCTTGAAGGGGGGTCCCTATACTAGATCAATCTGTGGAAACTCCTTTTGAAGCACTCTTTCCCCCGCATGAAGCTCCAACCACCGATCAAGAAGACACTTTGAGTTATGTGATAGAGATAATTAGGAGGATAAACCTTGATTTAACCCCATATCAGTCAACTGAGCAGCCTAGACCATCTCAGAAAGATCCTCCAAAATTTCTCACAAAGGCACTTGAAAGTGTTCACCCTAATGAGGTTGGAAAGACATGAACAAGAAGCTTAACCAAATAGAATGGAGGCGATGTAGATGATCCCGATTCACCTGTTTATATGGTTGCTTCTTATGATTTCCAACTAAATTTTTCTATAGATTTCAAACCAATTTCCTTTTGGGCTGAATTTGCAAAGGAATTTTTTAGGGTTGACTTTGCAAAGGAAATTTTTTGGACTGAATTTTGGAAGGAAATTTTTTGGGCTGAATTTGCAAAGGAAAGATTTTGGGCCAAATTTTAAAAAGAACATTTTTGGGAGGAATTTGCAAATGAAATTTTTTGGGCTGAATTTTCAAAGGTTTTTTGGGCTTAATTTTCAAAGGACATTTTTTGGGGGTATTTTTTTAAAGTGACAATTTTTTAGAGTAAGTGTTTTAGGTTGAAGTAAATCTTTTATAATGATTTTTTAAAGTGAGTGTTTGTCTAAATTGTTAAAGTGAGATTTTTTTGCAATACTTTGAAGGAAATATTTTGAGCTTCATTTTTAAAAGACATTTTTTTGGTAGAATTTTTAAATTAAGTGTTTTGGGTTGAAGTATGTCTTTTGTGAAAAAAAATTAGAGTTTTTTTTGTAGGATTTTGAAGGAAATATTTTGATCTTCATACTAAATTAACATGGGAAATCAAAGAAATTGCAAGAGAAAATATGATTGAACAAGAGACCCTAAGGCTCGTAGAGAACACGGGAGATAATGTCGTAAAAAAGGGGAGAATAACACTCAAATGTTGAAAGGAAAAATAAACCTCAACTAGAATTTGAAGCGGGTATCTAACCATAAATATTATAAAGCATATTTAAAATTTAACTAGTGTATTTAGAAACTTAATTTTTATTTGATGAACCAGTTTGAAAAATATTTTGCAATGTAAATAGAGAGAGAAATTCCCCATAACATTGATGATGAGATAGAAAATTTTGAAAGAGAAAGCGAAAGATATATTGAACCAATGATTGAAGATGTTGAAAATGGTGAAATAAATTCAAGTGAATAAATTGAATCACCAAGTATGTATATATACGTTGAATGTGTATTATTGAAATTATACATCTTTATTAATTTAATTATTTATTGAATATTTAAATTCATTTTGTATATTTATTTATGATATGTACAGATGAAATAAATATCGATGATGAGATGCTAGAAAATGTTGACACTGACACATATGGAGATAAAAATCTGACTATGTTATACAATATTGTGTTAAGCACATTATTAATATGTTCTTCAAAGATGAAAATGTGGCAGTTCAAGCCCAAATTTTGAGAAGTCTCTTAACATCAAATAAATTAAAGGAAAGTACGAGTCTATTGGGTATTCGAAAATCAACAAAAGATAAAAAAAAAATGAAGGAAAATGTAATACAAAATATAAATATTGCTCTAAAGTCAATTGGAATATCTAGAAAGAAAAGTGATTTAGATGCATGTAGAGAAATAGAAAGGGTAGTGGTTTCATCTACTACTAAAGAGATTTGTTTGGTAAAATTTATGGCACAAGCATTAGGGATCTCACGAAAAACATTGCACAAACATTGGAAATTTCGATTGCAAATAGATGTAAATGATGAAATCACTTGTTGGACAGTTATTTATAGGAAACCATACAAGATATACTTGGGGAAGATGTTAAAAAGATAATATATGAATATCGGATGAAAAAATCACCTATTTTACCAAAAGAAAGGGATGTGATGTGGCGAGTAATAACACGAAATCAATACGAAGAACATGCAAACCATATCTTGGAGACCACTCAGATATAATTGTTCAACAAGTTCATAGAATAGAATCATGAAATTAATGTCTCAATCACTAATTTTGTGCAACAAAATCCATGGTATGCTAAACCTATCACTATATGCGACACTTGTTTTTGTCATTATCATGTGAAGTTTCAGTCATATTATGACACATTCCTTAATTTTGGTAAAATATTTTGGAAAAATTCACCTCCTCCTTCCACTATCCATGATTTCATATCTCAAATTTTATGTGCAAGAGAAATCCATGAATTATTTTACCAAAAGAATTGTGTTGGTGGTAAAAAATGTGATCATTGTGGAAATTTGACTTTATTTCACAACAAATATCTTATTGATATAAATGATCAGTCATTGTCAAACATAAAAGTGAAATGGAAGAGATATGAATACATTCATACATCGATTGGTTCAAGTAGTACTATAAGTGCTAAAATGATTGATTCACAAGAAGAATATTTTTTTGTGATAGAGGTTTTGAGAAATTTTGAGACAAAAATTTATAAATACACCAAGCATTCCCATAGAGCTTGATGGCAAGACTTTCAATTCAAAAAATCCCGCAAATTTTTTCCACGAGGGACCATTTTTTCAATAGTTGATTTTGCAAATAATTACACATTTGTTCCAAAAAATGAAATACATAATGAATACTATCTTTCTGATCAAGTCTCTATGCTTGTATATATTCTATATAGACACGCTGAAAAAAATGTTGATCATATAGAAAGCACTAGCGAAAATTGACATGTTATTAAAGAATATCACTTTTATATTAGTGACAATCGTACACATGATACAAATTTTGTACAACATTGTTTGATAAGATTTATGACTCATTGAAAGGTCATGTAATAAAATTCAATGAACATTGGATATGGTTAGATGGATGCACATGTCAATTCAAATCTTCATGATCATTATTTTGGTTGCGTTGTCTTCATATGAAAACCCACATTAAATTTTTTTGGAATTTCTTTGAGACTAGTCATGGAAAATGGGAACATGATGGTGCATGGGCATGTATAAAAAAAGCACTTCGAAGATATCAAATGGACCACTCTGCACACCAACTTGTCTCAGCTAAACAAGTTGTTCAATGGTGCATCGATGCACTAAGCCGTGAGACTAACCGGTCAAGGGAAATACAAAGATACATATACATATATACAAATTAACTTGCATATATATATATATATATATGTATAAATTTAATATACATGATCTAATTTTTATTAATTTTCTAATTTTAAACATTATTTATCAAAATGATTATCTTTGAGTGTATTTTAAATAACATATTTATATTCTTGTTTGATTTTCCATATAGGTTTTTTTGGCATATTTGTGTCCAAGATGTAGATAGATCAATTGGAAATGACATTGAAACAATAAAAGGGATTCGAAAATTGCATTCAATTAAAACAAAGGAGTACCAAATGTGTTTTCATTTGATAAAAGAAAATATTATTTTTTTTGTCATGTTTGCATAGACGACACAAAATCCAATGATGTTTGTGAAAACAAAATGTATGTAAAATATTGACAACATACAGAAGTAAATACAAAGGGGAAAATTTATGTTGCAAAATTTGAAGAGATGCAATTAGAGGATACTATAATATCATCTGAAGGTGATTGAGTTTCCGATCCTGTTAGAGAAGGTAAATTTCAATTGCTTTCAAATGATAGATATCTAGAAATAGATAATAAACAAGTAAACATGTTGATTTTAAATTTATTTTTTCATGTTAATTATGGTCTAAATTTTTATACTTGTTTTATTGTGCAAGAGATGTTTTTGTTGTAGTTGTACCTACCAACAATGTAGAAAATTTCAAGTATTATTTAATGTGTTGCATTGAATGAAAGATGAAATTCTTGGAAAACTATGATGATAACATGTTTATATATGATAGAGGGTCTATTATACTGAAAGGTTATTTTTTCCAACAAAATCATCAAAGTCAGGGTTTTTTTTTTACTTTGAAGACTATGAACCTTATTTCATAAGTTGTCAATATAGTCACTTCTTGTGTGCATCACTCATAAATTTGATAGAAGTTCAATCAAAGAGAAAATTGAAAATTAAGAAATGGAAAATGTCAAAAGCTGATCATAAACGGATCATTGAGGATGGCATTCCATTAGAAAATTTTTGATTGAAATTCCCAACAATTTCTTCTCCTTGGATTCATCTTTGAGAACTTACAAAACTCAAGTAGAAATTGTTAGCCTTTTTTTGCATGCATTCTTAATTTTTACATTATTATATGTATATTTTATGTTATGTACAAGTTTAATCACATGTACACTAATTTTTCACATGCACACAACAAGTAATTTATACATGTACACATACATGTAGATTCTCTGGTCTTAAACAATTTCATACATTCTCTAGTATGAGCTAGTTAATTTTATGTCATTATTGCAAAATGTATGTATTTAGCATATTTGATAAAATGCAAAATTTAAGTTATGATCTTGTTTTATATATCTAAAGCAAATTATGATATTCATTCTTGAATGCAAAATGTATATCATTTTTTTTAATTTCCAGTTTACTATCAACTGACATCCATAGTAGCCTTTCTATGTACATTAATGAAAGATGTTGTGTACTCGATATTTTTTAATGCAATTTTAAAATTTTATGATTGTTTGACACATCTATGTACACCTAAAATTTTATGATTGTTTTTAGATGTACATCTATATGTATTGTATATTAAAACATTATATGAATGATTTCAAATGAAAAATGTATGAATTAAATGCAAATTTTCTTTCATTGCTACATATTCATGAACTTAAATATATACATATTTAACCTGTAATATGTAAAACCATATATGATTGTTTTAAATGACACATGATCATGTGCAAAATGTACCTAAATATCAATTTTAATAGATGTATGTCCTAATTATATAACATTCATACATGTTCAAATTCATTTAACATATTCCACATGTGTTTTGTAATTTGAAATTTCAATCTAGATTCATTTTAAATAACAAATGACAAAACAACTAGAGCTTTAAAAACAAAAAAATTAATCTAAGATTGAATCTAAGTTAACATTATAACAACAAGTTATCATGTATGAAAAATCTAATGTAACTAAATGAATTTATGTACTTCAATCATTGTTACATATTCATGAACTTAAATATGTATTTAACCATCTATAATTGTATTAAATGACACATGATTATGTTAAAAATGTACACCTAAATATCACTTTTAATAGATGCATGTCCTAATTATATAGCATTCATACATGTTAAAATTCATTTAACATGTATCACATATGTTTTGTAGTTTGCAATTTCAAAACAGATTCATTTTAAATAACAAATGACAAAACAAATTGAGCTTTAAAACCAAAACATTTAATCTAAGATAGCATAAAGTCATCCTGTATGCAAAATGTAATGTAACTAAACGCAATTATGTACTTCAATATTTGTTACATATAAATTAAATAAAATATGTATTTAACCATCTATAATTGTTTTAAATGACACATGATCATGTGGAAAATGTACACCTAAATATCACTTTTAATAGACTTGTCCTAATTATATAACATTCATACACGTTCAAATGCATTTAACATGTACCACATGTGTTTTGTAATTTTCAATTTCAATCTAGATTCATTTTAAATAACAAATGACAAAACAACTTGAGTTTTAAAAACAAAACATTTAATGTAATATTGACTCTAAGTTAACATTATAACAAGAAGTAACCATGTATGCAAAATGTAATGTGAATAAATGCATTTATGTACTTCAATTATTGTTACATATTCATGAACTTAAATATTTATTTAACCATCTATAATTGTTTTAAATGACACATCATCATGTGCGAAATGTACACCCAAATATCACTTTTAATAGACATGTCGTAATTATATAACATTCATACATGTTCAAATGCATTTAACATGTACCACATGTGTTTTGTAATTTTCAATTTCAATCTAGATTTATTTTAAATAACAAATGACAAAACAACTTGAGCTTTAAAAACAAAACATTTAATCTAATATTGAATCTAAGTTAACATTATAACAACACATCATCATGTATGAAAAATGTAATGTAACTAAATGCATTTATGTACTTCAGTCATTGTTACATATTCATGAAATTAAATATGTATTTAACTATCTATAGTTGTATTAAATGACACATGATAATGTGCAAAATGTACACCTAAATATCACTTTTAATAGACATGTCCTAATTATATAACATTCATACATGTTCAAATGAATTTAACCTATATCACATGTGTTTTGAAATTTGCAATTTCAATCTAAATTAATTTTAAATAACAAATGACAAAACAAATTGAGCTTTGAAAACAAAAAATTTAATCTAAATTGAATATAAGTTAACATTATAACAACATATCATCATGTATGAAAAATGTAACAACTAAATGCAAATGTACTTCAATCTTAGTTACATATATTCATGAACTTAAATATGTAAAACCATAGATATGATTATTTTACATGACACATGATCATGAAAAAGGTACCTAAATATCACCTTTAATAGACATTTACATCTAATTATATAACATCCACACATGTTCAAATGCATAACATGTACCACATGTGTTTTGTAATTTGTAATTTCAATCTAGATTCATTTTAAATAACAAGTGGCAAAAAAACAAGTTTTTAAAACAAAACATAATCTAAGATCATCTAAGTTAACATTATATAACAACATGCGATCACATACAAAATGTAACAATTATCCAAAATTTAAAATCATTCAATAAAATTAAATGTAGTTCAACTATCCAAAATGTAAAATATGTTCAAAATTTATATCATGAACAATAAAAGTAAATAAAACAATGTATCAAGTGTTACAAGCATCAAGTTATATAAAAATGTAAATATGACACATGTTTAAGTTATAAAAAGACTAGATCAAATAAAATGTTGCATGTGCATCAATCAAATAGAGAATTTGGCTGCAATGTATTTTCGAGCAACTTCCTTGTGTTATCATATGAGGAATGAGAAAGCTACACAACATGTAAATATTAGGATTTAATGTTTTAAAAATGAAATAGAATGTCGAACTTCATTAAAAAAAATGAAAAAAAAAATCATGCAATACCTCGTGCAGTTCCCCCTCCATTGTCCCGTGTTGTCCTTGCATCAATACATCATCCACGAAAAATTGTGCAATATATATATATATATATATAATTTTCAGATGAAAATGCATAAAATAATGCAATAATATTAAAAAAAAGGTTAGACAACTTCTTGTTCAAATTGTTTGAATGTTACTATCTCCATCATACACTCCATCGCCAAAGTCCTTGGAGAATGGAAATCATCTCCACACACCTAAAATTCAAAAATTTTAAAACTATAAAATAACTGAAGATCTAGATCTCATTTTTTAAATAAAACTTCCACTTTAATTTATAACTTGAAACATAAGTGAAAAATTGAATACTTGTGACGGTGGATTTGACACATCTCCTAACAGGGAAGAAGAGGGTGGCTCCATTGCAAAAACATCAGACAAAATCAGAATCTGTTAACATTTAATTATATACATGTGTACCCAATTATTTCTTTTCAAAATATGTCATCATGGTAACGATATAATAATAGAATAATAATTTTACATAAACATCATGAATTCTTAAAAACACTAACATTTCCAAAAATATCATCTTGATTGCTAGAACCTGAACCTTAGACTGTGATATTACCAAAATTTTCATTCAAAAAGTGTGTTAAATAAAAATGGTGAACATATGATACATTTTTGTTAAATTAACATATATAAATAAACATGTATATATAATTTATAAAATACATTAAAATATTCCCCCTAACCATTAACACATACTGATCCCATGCCCTCTTCCTCATGAAGAATTAAGTGTTGCCAACCATTTCGACAATGTCTTTCATATGTTCTAAGATCTTCAATACTCATGTTGTATATCTCATCATATGTACTATACAAAAAATTAACACGTATATTATCTCATGTTTTTTGTTGATTCAGACCAGTATCAATTCGAGCAAGTCTAGTCTGAACATTGTCTATGATGGCATCCCTTGCTTCTCGACTAATTTGAGAAGTGACATCCATCTCTGACTGCAAATTTTTCACATGAGGAGGTTGGCTTACCAATGGTGGCTCGGGGCGAGGAAAATAAACATCACGCTTAGCACCCCTATGGTTACATAATCGACCTTTCCCTGGACAAAAAAATTTAGAAGAGAGGTCATTATAATTGGGTTTCATTCCCAAAAATAATTCTGCATAAAATAATTTTGTAAAATAAAAAGGAACCTTATCATTCTATGGTAGTCTTCCATAGGTCGCAAGGTGACTATCATACAAATTGCAGGCTATAGTATGGTGCTTGAAATATTGCACTCTTAACATCTTTCTTTTCAACCCTTCTCTGAAATTAGACATAGATTTTTTCATTTCTTTTGTAACTCTATTTTTAACATCGTCCTATGTATCAGGACCCATTATTGTTTCCTTTATTTTTCTCATCACTTCTACAAAAGTACAAGTGGTTGGACCAAGATTTTTGTAAACATCTACAAGTGTGCTTAAAGAGTGCGTAACTATTTCCAAGTTTTCTCGACTCTCATCAAGGAGTGTCAACGACACAAGATCTTTCTTCAATTTTTAATAAATATGTTCGCACCTTTGTAATGTGCATTCTTGAATATTTGTTTCCTAAGGTAAATAATCGGGAATTTCTGAAGGATAAGTTGTATTTGGTGTACAACCTTCTTCTTGAATAACGGGGTCCGGCCTACATATTTTTCGAGCAACATTTTCACCCTCTCCATCAATATATAAAATTATGTATCACTAAAAAAACATGTGAAAAAATTTGTACAAATTTTCTTTTTAGCCATAAAAAATTTATATAAATAATTTAACAAATTAATAATTGAATGACAATCATATTCATATTGATGGCCACTTCGAGATGGCTGAGCAACATCATGTCCACCCTAAGATGGTTGAGAATCGGCATGACCACCCATTGATTGACCACCACCCATTGGTTGAGAACCAATATGACCATCCATTGATTGGCCACTGGGGGAATGTGTACCACCACCCTCACACGATTTTCCACCAGGGGAATGTGTACCACCACAACCCTCACGTGATGAGAGGGAAGATTCATAAAAAAATATGAATTTATAATTAAATCAAATGTACATATGATTGAGTAGATTGCGTGAACCATACCACGATTGTGTGAACCATACCACGATTGTGTGAACCATGGCCAAGCTCCATTGATTGAGTACATACTCTTTTCCTCTGAACTCCTAAAAAATGAAATTTATTAAAAACTAATTTAACTAAAAAAATTGATAAAAAATCAATTCCATATGTATACATGTATGTATGGGGATAAGATTATATATTCAAATTTCATTTAAAAAAATTAACATTTAATATAAATACCATGAACATCCTCCGATCCATGATCCCCCTCTCTCGTAGAGGGATGGGACTCTATTAATTTTCACCCTGAAGAATCATGTGTCAAATGATCATCCTCCATGATATATATATGGATATCTACAGTTACATAGATACACATATGTTTAAAGCCTCGAAGAATCATGTGGAAAATGATCATCCATCATATATATGGATCTATCAACAAATACATAGATATATGATGTTTAAAAAGTTACCTTGTACATTTACAATTATTTTTAAAATTAATATTTAATTTGTTTTCAAAAGAATTAAAAAAATTGATGTAATTTACACAAATGTTGGAGTAAAACTTGAACAAAAATGATGTAAAACACAAAACTTTCAAAGCACAAATTTATGTGTAAAATTCTCTTGATTATTTAAACAAAAATTTGTTGAAGTGCTGCACATTTTGAAAATTAAATACAAATTTTTCTAAAACACGAAGTTCTCCAAGTTGTGTTGTGCTTACATAGTCGGTTCACATTTTGAAAATTAAATACAAAATTTTCTAAAACATGAAGTTCACCAAGTTGTGCTTACATGGTGGGAGCGCACTTGGTATATAATTGAAAAAAACATATGGTCTTAAAAAATGACGCATTTATAAGTAAAAAACACACACATATCAAAGATATATTACAATTTCCATCAATAAATTTTGAAGGAGAACGTCTCAACACTAATTCATATTTGACAGATGAATCTTGAATTGGCATTGCCCCATACAATACTAATTCACCTTTGACATATAAATATTGAATTGGCATTGCCCCATACAATAGGTCACCAAACATCTTATTAACATTTGCATAATGTCTTATACTAAATGATTTAAATTGTCTAACAATATTGTTTGCTTTTCCATGCAGTTTTTTTAGCCTCTCCTTCTTAACCTGGTACATGCCTTTCATCTGGTTGCACAAAATTTCAGAATTGGTGAAAACTACAATTCCATGTGATCTATACTCCCTAGTTGTTTCCAAGCCTTCTATCAATGCAATATAACATTATTCATTGTTTTTTTTTCTTCTAGGTATATTCATTTTAATTTGGAGGACTTAGTCACAATATTGCATAGAACATATGTAATCCTTGTTTTCCTTGGATTGGGATAACATGAAACATCTAGGCATAATGTCTATTTTTCAACCATGTTTAGTGGGATTTTTTATCCCTGAAAAAAACAAATTCAATAAAATATTAAATGAACATTTATTGAAAATTCCTTAAATCTTATGGGAGAAATGACATGTACATGGAGTAAGGAAAAATAGACTAGCATGACAGATGTGATTTTGAAAGCATCCTTGCTGCCTCGTAGCAAAGAAAAAGAGACTAACATGATATATGTGATTTTGAAAGCATCCTTACTATTAAAAAGGATAGGGGCTATTGGAAATCCTTAACAAAAATCCAATCAACCACCTTCAAGACATTGGAGCTCACTAGATCAAAGAGACAATGTGGAAGATGACGTTACTAAACAAAGAAGTTGGAAAACATTGGAGCTCACCAGATCAAAGAGACAACGTGGAAGATGATGTTACTAAACAAAGAAGTTGGAAAAGTACCATGTAATATTCAAGATATTGCTTTAAACATATTATGGTTCAAACAGTCATTCAAGACTTGGAAACTCAAGGACATATCTATTACTAAACAAAGAAATTGGAAAAATACCATGTACTCTTCAAGATATTTCCTTAAGCATATTATGGTTCAAACAGTCATTCAAGACTTGGAAACTCAAGGAAATATATATTACTAAACAAATAACTTGGAAAAGTACCATTTACTCTTTAAGATAGTGCTTTAAGAGTCCTTAAAATTGTAGAAGTGACACATTATAGTGCTTGTCTATCCTAGATGAGAATAGCCATACCACCACTGGTTTTTTCTTAAATTAAAGCTTCTAAGTATTCCAAAGGGAATATTAGTTTTAAAAACAACCATCCATAAGACAATTTTAATCTAAAAAAACTCTTTAAGATTGCAAAAGTGACATATATCATGAAGCATTAATCACATTAGGCCACCTAGGACCAATCCAACAAAGAAAAAGTATGCACAAGTCTCAAAATCACTATCATAAGAATACTATAGACATATTGTTATCACTATCATCCAGATTAGAGTTGTCACTATCATATAAAAATAATTGATCCAGATTTATGCAAGAATGCAACAGAATACACATATAACCATAAACACAGAGATGCAATGGAAATAATATTTCATTTTACTAATATAAAATAACATAAAAAGGCTTACAGACATAATGGAAACTAGCTAGGGTGCTGGTAGCTTATCTCTGAGAAGAGATGTGGCAGCGACATGTCTCTAAACTGTGCTACATTGAGGCTCAAAGGCATATTAGAGAAATAATGGAAATAAACGAGCGAGGGCACTGGTAGCATATCTCTGAGAAGATATGTGACAGCTACAGGCCCCTCCATTGTGTTACAATAAGTCTCGAAGGCCTATTTATTGTTGAGAAACAATAGAAAACCATAAACATCCAAAAACCTAACCCTAGGAGATGAAGTGCCAAAACTGTGGGTCCTGTTTGTGTAAATTGGTGTTTCAACTTCCTGGGGACGTAACTTTGGAATCCGATCTCCGTTTTATGCGCTCACTACCTCGTTAGAAAGATATATCAAAGGAATGAAACTTGTGATGTGAGAAAAATTGGACCAGTGACCCATTTTGCACCCAGTTTTCCCAAAAAACGTCGTTTGGGGCCTCAAAACGGCTCTAGAAGTTCAGGACTGGAAAAACTGCTAAAAATAGTAAGTTGTGCTGAAACTTTAAAAATGAAAGAACTGATGGTGTGGGTTCAAATGGAATAGATGGATGGCCACCAATATCCACTTGGATCATTAGGGCCGCAAAACGGCTCCGAGAGTGCAGGACTTGAAAACTCGCTTAAAATAGTAAGTTGTGCTGAAAGTGAAAAATGAAATAATTGATGGTGCGGGTCCAAATGGAACAAGTGGGTGGCCACTGATATCCACCTAGATCGTTCCTCCCTCCTTAGGAAGCAATGGTCCCCATTGTGTTAAGTTCCTCCATGAGAGGTAAATTATGTTGAACTTGGTATTGGATTTGTCTAGGATGTCGTAGACCTACTGGATGTAGATGTGCCACCGGTGGGAAACCGTTGAAGGATCTAGGAAAATTTATCCATAATTGCATTCCTCTGTTTCTCGATGACCTCCTCGAGCAAGATTTTGATAGGATATCTTGCTCCCTCGTCTTTATTTCATTCCGCCGTGGGGGGTCATCAAGGTTTGCAAGGCTGATCTTGCAATGGTTTAACCAGATAGAGCCTAAACTCCTTATACCCTGACCGCGTTGGGGACATGTAAATAAAAACAGATAAAGAGCAGACCACTCTGATAAAAATACAGAAAAGGATACATTTGAGGGGAATTTTGTGGGGATTATATAGTGGATACTAGGAAAGATGTCTACAAGTCATATCAGCATCAAATACTCAGTGATAAATAATTATTCAATGCAAATCAAATAATGACTGATACTAATAAAAATGTTGGTATGGGTACAACCTAAAAATTGGGATGTTTTTTCAATGCTAATTCTTGGATGTTCAATGATTTTATTAGTGGATTAGAAAACCAAAAGGCTTGGGTGACATTTCTACATGAAATATTAACAAATCATAAGTATTTGATTGAGGATAAAAAATATTAGAGGAACATAATACATAGATTGTCATCCTTTAGGATCAACTTAAACAAGAAATAAAGAAATTAAACCAGAAACAATTGAAGGAAATGAATATTTTTTCATGAGAAATAAGAGTTAAATTTAAAAGATGTTTTTGGGAAATATCAAGATATAATCACTAGAATCACAAGTTAAAAAATCCAAATATTATCAAAGTCATATTGAGATTTTTCAGTCATATGATTTTATCTATTAATTATAAACTAATGGATATTCAAGAAGATTTCTATAGGAACTTGAGTAAATGGAAACAACAACAATATGATTTACTCAATATTTGTAATAAAATATAGATTTGAGTTGAAGGGTGAAAGAATTCTCCAATATATTCTGACAAAATAAAGATTTTGGAAGTAAAAAATAAAATAGTACTTGAGAATATTCCAAGGATAACTATCAAAGAAAAAATCAAATCTAGATATCATTATATTCTTTGTCTAATACTTTTGCAAATATTAGTGAATGGGTTGATGAAGCAAATCAATGGGGTTCTAGACTTTAGGATTCTTCTTTGTTGCCATTAAAACTTTAACATATAACATATTGAGTATCTAGGTTGTGCATCTCTAAGTCAGGTGTAAGTTGCATATTTAGAACAACAAAGGGATTCCAATGTGGAGAGGATTTTCCATATCAATACATGTGGCAATGATACAATACGGTAAATAGATAAACAAAAAAAAGCCTTGAAACTCCCAACAAATTAACAATTAAAGACCCAAAATGATGAAAAACAAATTTTTGTTGTTCCCTTAAAAAAAACATTTCAATACAAAAAACTTATATTAACTTTTGTTTGAAATATTTTCATAATGCATGCACAATATTAACTTGTCAGCTAAAAACCCAAAATATATGAATAAATATTTCAGACTAAATCTATCTCGTTCTCAATGATACAATAATATAATCAATTCATGCACATATATTTTCTCAATGCATGCGCTATATTAACTTGTCAGCTAAAAACCAAAAATATATGAATAAACATTCGAGACTAAATCTATTTCGTTCTCACTAATACAATAATATAATCAATACAGGGAAATATAATTAGAGAACATTTGGCATGCTTAGATCATAAATGCTTGGACAGGAGAAGTGAAATGGGATATATAATTAACGAAAGTTGCTGACATAGCACAGACATATGAGCTCATAAGGCAAATACCATTGATTATGCAAGTTGTACTATATTATTGAAAACTAAGGCCTGTAACATGTTCTTTTTTTATGGTATCAAATGGAATACCAAGTCTATGTTCATTCCCTGACATCCAAAATATCAATTTGTAGAATGTATTGAACACCAAATTATGGTATTCAATGAGGAGTGAAGATATCCTACATTGTTTGAGTACACGGGACTGATTATACTATGGAGAAGTACCACTTATAACAAAGAGAATCTAAGTGTTATCACATAAGACCTGAAGTGAAAAATACATATTAAATAATAACCTCATGACCCCAATACCCACCATTGAATCTAGGATTACTGACAGTGGGATACAATCTAGACATGCGGACAATACTATCCTTCCTCACAACACATGTTATAGAAAACATAAAGGAAATTAACAGAATCAATCCATCGGTTCACAAACTAACAATAATTTATTCATAAAATTCATGCATAAAGGCATTCACAAAAGGAATTACAGCACCACATAGATTCAATTCAACTGGGTTTAGAGAAGTAGAGATTTGTGATTACTTGTTACTCAAATTAGAAATGGGCTATAGTTGTATCACTAATGAGAGGTTATTGTAAGCTCTAGAATGAATAAATAAAGCATATATAAGATCCTTCAAGGAGGTTCAAAATAGATGTTCTGAAGGTGTTGTGTGTTCTCCTAAGACTATGAATTTCATGTGGGTTGAGTGTGTTTTTCAATGCCCTCAAAGAGAAGTAGAGTCGATCGAGGAAAATAATGAAAGGAAGGCAGGTATTACTGAACCAAACATCACATCCATGCTTCCTAACACCCTGGGGATAAAATAATTCCTAACAGTCAAGGCTATTAGACTAGCAGGGGATCAAGATAGACAAGAAGGTGATTGATTCCTTCCTAAGAGCCGATACAATCCGCCCTTGATCGAAATCTGGATTAGGGGCGAAAATTTGCCAAAAATTCAAAGTTCTCATAATTTCACCAAACTAGAACGACTGGATATGGCCCATTGCCAGGAATCTAGCGCAATTCATTTCACTCAAAATGGAATCTGTATGAGGAAGTTAGAGCTCACTGATCATTGTGTCAAACAGACGAATTTTCAAAAAAAGGTCAAACAGGGTCTGTTGTTATGACATCCCTCACTGAGCTAGGATGCCTAATGATGAGGAGCCTTAAATTGTAAAGCAAATACAACAAGGACCGCATCGACTGTGAAAGCCCCTTTTTCACCTATCAGAACCTTTGAAAGGGCTTAAAATCCGCTTTTTAGCTTTAAAAGCGCTCATTCTAACATATCAGGCCTCTAAATGCTTTTCGGCTTAACCCCTTAGCCCGCATTTCTCATATGACCCCACTCTATGTCCGACGAATAAAATTCCTTAAGTCTTCCTCAGCCATTGGACTTCATTGGTTCCCAAATCCACTCATTTTCTCTTTTGTTTCACCGTCGAGGTTCATCTTTGCCAAAGAGATCCTGACCGTTGATCTCCGTAGATCCAATGGCCATCGTGTGTCACCTATCCATCACACATCGCACTTCTCTTCATCCAAAGTTCTCATTCCTGAACTCTTTTCCGCTGATGTACGAAACGCCGATACAATCCTGACCGTTGATCTCCTCCAGGATCCAACTATCATTGCTTGTCGTGCTGCGCCCATCCATCGCACATCGCACATTGCAGTACTCCATGTTCCTTTTATATTTTTCTGCCGATGTGCGAAACACAGACACAATCCCAGCCATTGATCTCTGCAGTTCCAACGGTCATCGCTCGTCGCACTGCGCTCATCCATCGCACATTTCACATCGCAGTAATCCATGTTCCTTTTATATTTTTCTGCCGATGTGCGAAACACCGACACAATCCCAAACGTTGATCTCCGCAGATCCAATAGTCCTCACTCCATCGTGCCTTTGCAAATTTCCCGAGCACTCATCCACTATTTCATTCCCCGCTCTGATCTGGACCATTAATTTGCTCCATCCAATGGCCAACACATCTTCGCCTTTCACCCCGTGCACTTTCCTCCAACTTATCTTTGTCGTCGGTCGAGCCCGATCCAATGATGATTTCCAACATTTCGCTCTACCCGGAGGCACTATCAGTGCATGAGTTAACACCTTGAGTGCCTCCGCAGTTGACCTGTTTGACTACGAAAGATCTCAGATCAATGACTGAGATTTACTGCGGAGGCATAGGCCAAGAATTTGATCCGTACCCCCAAGCACCCCCAAAGTTGATCCCCACCGTTGATGACCATCATGATCCAATGGTCCTCACTCCATCACTCGATCGCTTATTTCCTGTTCACTCACCCAACATTACACTCCCCGCTCCGATCTAGACCGTTGATTTCTCTCATCCAACGACCCATATTACTCCCGCATTTTCAAACCTGCCCTTTCCATTCTCCTTCATTGCCAGATCCTGACCGTTGATCCTCACGATCCAATGGCTCCCATTGATCCCCTCTTTTCAACTTTTCCCAATAGATTTTCTCTACCCTACAAAACTGCTGATGACATTGCTGGTCAAACCCGACTGTGCGAGTTCGTCCATTGCATTCTTCCTCTGCCATTGATCTAGATTGTTATGATCACATTGTCTGCGTTCCTCTTCGTGTTCATTTCATCAAATAACCCGATCGTGCTATTTCCATGCGAAATTGGCAGTTTTGTGAGGACACACGTTGCCCACCTAACTATATCACGTTCATTTCTCTTATTACCGATTACCGCCTCCCACCAGAGTGAAAACCACTCTGGTTTTTGCAAAAATTCCCTTCGCATAACTTTGTGCCAAATCATATTTAAGCTCTACTTTCACCATGGAAATGCCTCCACTGCATTCCCTGCCTCCGCATTGCTCCTCTGCCTTCACCCGAGCCTTCTAAAGCAGTCTACCCCTCAGTGCAGGTTTTATTTAACTGGTTTGTTGTCTGTGCAGGTTTTCATGGCATTTTAAGTATGCGAGCCATCTCATAGCCAATCACAGTGGCACAAGGCCGAGGTTGATGATCATCCACGCCCAGGAAACAGAGAAAAAATATGCAGAGGGGAAATTCCACGTCCAAGACAATGGATCATGACCATTTTCCATTCTATGGGACCCTCCAGCATAGAAGGCCAGTGTTGTGTAACTAGCTCCAAAAATAGAAGAAAAGAGATATCAACGCCTTAGAAATAAGCCACTTCGAGGGGGAAACCTCCAATACATTACATAAATGAAAAAATCTTGGATGATACAATTTACAAAACCTCCTTTCTATATATAGGAGTCCATGGGGCCATAATGTAATCCTAGTAGGCCACAATGTAATCCTAGCCGACCTAACAATAATAATTTAAGGGCACAATAATAACAAAATGGGGGTTACAAGGGTACAATAATAACAATAAGGGGGTTACACTAACAACAATAAGGGACTATACTAGTAATATAGGGACCTAACATGCCCCTCTCCTTCAAAAAAGTGTCGTCCTCAACGCTTGAGTAGCTCTGGGTGCTTCTGTATAAAATTCTCATCCTCCCATGTAGAATCTTCAGTGGGTAAGTTCTTCCACTTGATGAGATACTCTGAAATTGATCGATTTCGTAGTTGTCGAGTTTTTGTTTCCGTGACCGCTTCAAGTTCCAATATGATTTTTCCTTCCTCATCAAGTTCTGGCAATATTGTTTGAACTGGAAGATTTTCACCTATAACCTTCTTTAAGCATGAAACATGGAAAACTGGATGTACTCGCGAAGAAGTAGGAAGCTCCAATTTGTATGCCATAGAACCAATCTTTTGCAACACCTTGTAAGGACCATAGTACTTTGGTGATAATTTATTATCCTTCTTAGCTTACTTGAGGGACATTTGTTTGTATGGTTGTAGCCGTAAAAATACCCAATCTCCTACATCAAAACTTCTCTCGCTACGATGTTGATCTGCCTGTTGTTTCATTCGATTTTGTGCCAAATTCAGGTTATCCTTTAAGAGTTGGAGAACTTCTTGCTGATGCTCGATGTGATCTTCCACTGCTTGAACCTTCGAATTTTCCCTTAAAGATGATGTGATGGATGGTGGATGATATCCATAAAGTTCGATAGATGGGGTCATTTTTGCTGCAGTATGGAAGGAAGTGTTATACCACCATTCAGCGAGAGGTAACCACTTGACTCATTGTGTTTGTTTATCAAATACAAAACAACGAAGATATCCTTCCTGTTGACACCTAATCCTATGGGTTGGGTGTGGATATGTAATATTGTATAATAAATAATATTAGGAAATAAGGAAGGCCAAGAGTCATTGGGAGATGAATCCCAATAGCCTCACCTCCATGTATAAATACATGTACATTCTTCAGCTAATACACATTCTGATTTGAGGAGTTACCTCCTGGTTTGACATGGTATCAGAGCCAGTCCCACTATTGGCATTTTTTCCTGTGGTGTAACTCCCTCATTCCTTTGCTCAGTCAGTTTCTATGTATAGTTTTACTACTTTATTAAATTGCTATACTGTAATTCTGCATTTTTTTAATCTTTGCCCAGTTCTATTTTTGTAGCTTCTGGAGATTCTGCAATTTTGCAGTTCCTTAAATTCTGCAAATTGCAGCGCCTACACACACCTGCAAATTTTGCAGTAGTTATTAAATTCCGCCATTCAAAATTTGTAATGGCCTCTCGGCCTCCCTCTCTCCAACGCTCTCTACCCCTCGACTACCCATCCCATCCAAACACCTCTCCATCGCTCATCCCTGCGGTGTCAAATCTGCTACAGCACTCCCTTATCCCTCCGGCTTAACGCCCTGATACCACCGCCTACCCACGCACTCGACCCACCCTCATCACCCAATACCTCTCCACTCTACACGCTCCCTACCCATACGCTCGTCACTCACCTCTCTACGTAGCAGCGCCCTCGACCACCATTTAAATCACTGCATACCTGGCTACACCAAATCGCTGCTATACCTAGCTACGCCATCATGTGAGCCCTCCTCTCTACACTCTACATTAACGTGAGCCCTCCCCTCAAGCTATTCACTCACACCTCCCCCTCCTATATTTCACTATGCCCTCCCTATCGCTCCAATACGCCCACGGTATCTCCACTTACTCCCCTCTTCTCTACACCGATCCTCTTCCTCTATGCTACGCCTCACCCACTCCGCTGCATACTAAACCCTCACTTCCATAACCCATACCATCTCCAACCTGCGAGGTCCCTCATCTCACCTTACCGTGCGCCCTTCTCACAACAGAGCCGCCCTTCATACCATTCGTTCAAGCATATAATACCGCCCACCACCCTTTGATTATTCACTAAGTACCGCCCCTCATAATATTAACAATGCCCCTCCTTTGTATACATCGCTGTCATATAATACCACTGCCATATTAATAATGCCCTTCTTTTTTATGCATCGCTTTGTCATATAATACTTTCTGTCCCATTCTATTTACAAAACCAATTCATAATAACGCCTCCCATTCACAATACAGTTCCCATATAATTCTTTTTCTCCAAACAAATATATATATATATATATTGGTGCAGAATTCAGTGTTTTTAGCAAGATTTTTTGTCCCCTTTAATTGAGCAAATTTTCCAGAATTGAAGATTTTCTAGCAAAATGTTTCCTCTTCAAAAGAATTTTTTCCAGCAAACTAATGCATTATCTCATATCTATTGTTGGGGTGGTTCTCTCCGGCAAAGAGAACTATCTTGAATGGTCTCAGAAGATTAAACACACACTCATTTTTAATGAGTTGTGGAAAGGAATCTGTGAAGGACAAGAAGGAAATCCACCAGCAAAGCCCACTTCAGACAAAGAGCTCGTCATTTGGGAAAACAAGAACTGCAAGGCCTATGCCTTGATTGCAGCTTCCGTAAATGAAGAGGTGAGTCGCCATATTTCATCATTCTCAAATGCCTATGATGCCTTGAGAAAGCTAAAAGAACTCTATGACTCACATTCAGAATTAGAAAATGTTCAATTGATGATTAAGCTGTTCAGTCTTGAAATGAAGAATGATGATCCCCTTGCCTTAGCTTCAGAAGTTAGATCTATCATGCATGATATTGATAGCACTGGTGTAAAAATGGACATACCTCTCATAGTATATGTTAAGGCATTATATCCGACTTACTCACATTATCTTGAGTCTTTGCAAGCAAGTGGGAACCTTGAGCATATCACCTTTGATACACTTGAGAAAAAGTTTGCAGAAAGAGAGAAAGCTTTCGGGAAGATGATAGTCCCTTCGTCTTTCGAAGAGGCTGCATACTTGGCACAAAGAGAAAAGAGTCATGCTCCAGATTCATCCAGAGGAAGAGGTGGCAGAAGAGGAAGAGGAAGAAGAAACTTCACAGAAAGGGGGGGCAGACAATATGACAAATCCAATCTTCATTGCACACGTTGCAATAAAGATGGACATGATGCATCCAAATGCAAAACACCTTGGGAGAAAATTGAGCAGCAAAGAAATCAAGACAAAGGTAAAGCACCTGAATCCGCTCATTATGTTCTAGCACATTGTAACAATGGAGTAACTGAAGACTTATTTGATGTTTCTGTTGTGCTCAACTTAGTGTTCCTAAATTGAGTTCATTAATTGTCAACCAGGGTTAGTAAACTGCTGAAGTGTGGTGCACTATATATGTGTAGGTAACTGTCTCTCACTACTTTGTGTTTAGTGTTTTTATGATGTTTTTGGTTTTATGGTTTTTTATGTTGAAAAAGAGCTAAGAAGTTTACACTAAAACAAAGTGAAACTATTCTAAACTAGGTGTGCACTAAAGGATAGAAAATGCAAAGCTTGATAAGGACTCATAGCAAAGAAACAAATCACAACATAAACTCAATAACCAATATCATGAACTCATCCAATTCATTCATTTAGAGATATGTTGGAATAGCTTGAGAAAAGGATAAGTTTTTAGTGCAATTGAGGTTTTCATAAGTCAACAATCAACTTACAATGTTACAATATCTCATCCATGGTTGGTTTATTGGAACATAATTGGAAAAGAACATTTGTAGCACAATAATATTTCTTTTTTTTCCACAGAAAAAAATCGGTAACCTTTTATTTATAAAAATGAAAAGTTACACATAGCATATGCATTGAAGCATTTTCAGAAATTGCCCTTAGGGCACATGTGCTTTGGCACACAATGCAAAGTAGAGAGGCTACCTTGCATTCAGAAAAAAAGAAAGAAAAAAGAAAGAGAAAAAGGAAGAGAGAAAGAGGAGAAAAGTGGAAAAATCTAGATAGTAGGAAGAACGTCCCACAATCACGTTTTTCTCCCTTTCTTCTTCTCAACCTTGCGCCATTCTCCCTGGGATGGCTCACAAGTGGCAAGGACAATCTGATTTTCGACATGTTGAGTTCCTGTGTCCTTGTCCGAGTCTGATGTTTCTGATGTATGGTGTCTTTTAACTCTTCCGTTACTTGGGTCCACAACATTCCTGTCTGATTGTTTCGTCGGAAGGTATGAATCCATGGGAACAGTCATGTCTGCTGTTTGCACCTCAGGTTCCTGTGTAGGTTGTTTGCTTTCTGGTGGAGTTGGTTCTTCTTCTTCTTCTGAAGATGTCCTGTCATCCTACAATTCCTGCATCTGAACGCAGTATTCTCGTAATCAAGTGATTGCAACCATTTTTGTTGCTTATAAATCAGCATGATGTTCTCTGGTAAGCCTTTGCTTAAATCCACTTCTACACAGATCCGAGCAAAGGTAAAGATTCTATTTTCTAGCCTTTCCGTGTTTGTTTTAATATACCGTCCAAGGCTATTTCCGATGCTCTCTAAAACCTGTTCGTTCCAGAAGTGAAGAGGCAGGTTGTGAAGTCTCACCCATACTGGTAATCTGGAAACTGTCATGGTGTTGGGGTCAAAATCTGGAAACCATGGGGTGATAAACAGCCCCGTAGACCCCCAGAACCAAGGCCCCGCTTTGATTATTATATCTCTTTCCTCCGAGGTTTGAAATTTAACAATAAAAAACCCCTTGGAACAGAGGTGTATTTCACATTGCAGAGACCATTGAGTGAAAATCCAGTGAAAAAGGTCCATGGGTTTAGGCCAGAAGCAATTGAAACGACATATTAGTGCCTGGGCTTCATATGTCTTTATATGCTCCTCTGTTTCTATACTATTGATTTTTAGTGCTGGGGTTTGTTCCTGCAGTTCTACTATGTAGGGGATCGGTGTATTTCCAGCCTGTTCTGGAGGTGAGCCCACCACTTTTTTCCCTTGGAGGATGTTTTTGTAGGAGGGGCCTCCGTTTGATTGCTGATGACTATTGGGCGTATTCCTTTTGTCTCCCCCTGCAGATCTTGGGTTGCTCTGAACCGCACACCCTCGCAGACGCAGGTTTAGGTTAATGGTCATCTCTGGTTTAATGGAGTAGTCCTTTAAGAGCCTGCAGTCTTGGAGGGAGCAGTGCCCATTGACCAGATATTGGATCGGAACAGGATACCCCATGTAGCACAATAATATTTCTACTCTAAACTAACTTCTAATTCTATTCTGCAACTCAATTTAGCACCACTAGGCCTCATTCAAAAGTTATAGATTTCTTTTTAGAATAGTCTTTGAGAAAAGGCTCGTTTGTGAAAAAAAGGTTGCAAAATACTCAAGGCCTTAAACTGTTATTGATAGTTCCTGTCCATTTGATGATGTATTAATAGGAATTCAGAACAAGAATATTTTGTAAATAATGAAGACCGTGGTATCTAAATTTAACAACTAATACAATTTAAAATGCAATGGATAAAAACTAAGCTAGAATGCTAATACAGTGAACTAAGACTAAACTAGAGTGCTATTATCTAGCTTGAAATGAATTGGAACTGAACTAGACTGATACTAATACAGTGAACAGAGTTAAACTAGAGTACCATTATCAAGCTTGAAATATAGTGATAGAATTAAACTAGAATGACATCTACCTCCGGAGTATTGACTGAGCTAAAATGCAACTAATTCTATGAAATCTTACATCCCTGTCTTGTTCAAGATGAGTGATATTTTGGAATAGTTTGTACAAAAAATTCTGGTTGTATCATTCAGTGCAAATGGGCATAAAATAATATAACAATACGTAGATAAACTAAAACACCACAACTAAGTCTTATCCAGAGTTAGTGATATTTTGGAAGAGACTAATGAGAATAGGACTAGCTGTAACAATTAATTATAATTGAACACAAAAACGTAAAGTTCTAAATTGCTACAATTATGCCTCATTCCAGATTAGTGATATTTTGGAATACTTCATGAGAAAAAAGCTAAACTGTAGTATCCAATGTAAGCAAAGTTCAGAAAACTATTTAAATTGAGAATGAAACAAAGCTACGACTATTTATCTAATCCAAATACATAACGCTTCATGGGCAGTAGGGGCCCTCTACCACTGGATCAACATGTGGATCTACTCAAGATTGACTCAGCTCGTACAATAAAATGATGTCTCTTTCATTAAAGGAGAAATTCTTCAAAACAGAGTATTTACGGCCTTCCAAAATCTAGCAACAAAAACAAAATCTAACCAATATTTTCTCGGTCTCCCAAGTCATAATTATAATGAAGTTACACAACTAATATTTGAGAAAAATGGGGATAAGTGTCTCTCCCACTTCTAATCAAATTAAAACTCTTATTAACAGTCTTGTGCTTAACTACGGACATCTGTAGAGTCTGTGTTTTGATAGGAAACTG
This sequence comes from Pinus albicaulis, assembly GCA_034641835.2. Taxonomy (NCBI): domain Eukaryota; kingdom Viridiplantae; phylum Streptophyta; class Pinopsida; order Pinales; family Pinaceae; genus Pinus; species Pinus albicaulis. The sequence continues at coordinate 544,095,319 of CM076571.1, read as the reverse complement.
CTTCTCTTCTATGTGCATAACCACCTATAGAATTCTGTTCAAACTTCGTGGAGAGCAACAAACAATGAGGGAGTGATGTGGAATATGACCATATGTGTTTTTCCCTGAGATGACATCTGGAACCTGCGTAGACATGAAGATAGCTCAAGAATCGGCAACTAGCTACAGAATGTCTGCATTCTGTAGCTAGGTGTAGTCAAAAAGTACTACAACAACGAAATCATGAAAACATAGCAAATTAAACATTATATACAATCTCAAAGAAATTTCAACTAATCTTGTTGATTATTTAAGCCTGAAATTAATAATGGACAAAGGAAATGAAGTGGAAAATGTGGTGGAAAAGAAGGACATCTTTGGGGCTCAACATACCCCCACTGCAAGGATTTTGCATGTCCTCATGCAACTATTCCATGTACTCTGAGACCTCTGCTAGGAAATATAAGTCTCTTCTTCTGCTTTGCCTGACAGTCAATGGCCTTCTGGGCTTCCTTATGACTAACTTGAATCTTAAATTTGTAAGTGCCCTGCTTAACTTTTTGTTTTTCTTCTTCAATCTTTCACTGGCCTTGTGCAACTTTTTCATTTGTAGAGACAAAGTTGTATTCATATCATCTTTTAGCTTAACCTGCTCCCTTAAAATTTCATTCTCATACTCGATGTGCCTATTGAGTACTTCTAACTCATATTTATCTCTTCTTAGCATATCAATTGCAGATTTTGGTGGACTTGGAGTTCTGTCTCTACTTTCTGAAGCTCTCTTCTCTAGTGTCTCAACATAATTGTAAATTTCTTGTTGTGATGGGTCTATTTTAGGAGCTTCTTCATCAAAATCCTCCTCATACTGATACTCAGGTGTTTCTTCATCACTTAATTATTATAATTCAGCTTTTCACTCTTTTTCTTTAGTATCCCTCTAAGTTTGTGGCCTCAATCTTGATTGGAATGGCCCTTCTCCTTTATCTCTGGAAAGATTTCCTTATTATCCTCTCTTTCTTCCGTTGCTTCTTAATTTGGGCCAATTTCTTGAAAATCATTTCTTCCATATCCTCTTGTATTGTTTTGCCATTGCAGTTTCAATTTAGGTTTAGGAGGTTTTCCATCTCCTGCTTTTTCTTGTGGGTTTGCCTTTAGGTGGAGATTCCTTGGGTTCCTCAAAGTGATTCCTCACTAGAAACTCATCCCAATTATCTCCCATTTTTCCCAAATTATCTTCAATTAAGATTTTGACTAAACCATAGTGATATAAGGTTGTTTCCAGAAATTGAACTCTCTTTTGTACATTTGAGGCCATTCTCTTTAAGCTATGAGGTAAGAAAAAGGGAAAATTGATTTCTTCTTCTAAGAAATGCATCATTAACCAAATATGATAAACATAGAGGGTACCAAATCTTCCTTCACAAGTTATAATTTTTTGTAAAATGAGCAAATTTTTCCTCCATTTATTCTTCAGTTCCGAGATATGAATACCTTTCTTGAAAATGGAAACATCCATACCTGGTGTTTTGAGTATTTGCCCCCATGCCTCATTATGAAATTCTCTATTTTTTAACCAGCGGTGTCCTTGTCTGGGTAATTCCGTTGCTTCTGCAATGAAAGCCTCTGTAATGGTGAATTTAATATCTCCTATTTCGACCTCTGCTCCATTGAAGGACCGTGCAAATGTTTTAGTCACCTCTTTGTGAAAACCATTGAATTTTTCTAAAAAGTACATGCTCGACTTCTTTAATAACATTTCTACGGTAATAGATAACCCTCCAAGTACTCACTTCCAATGCAGTTCGGTCTTACTATGAAGACCACATAGTTTTTCTTTCCAAGCTTCAGATGCTACTCACTACGCTCACCGGTGAAAATGGTATTTGTTAAAGAGATGTTTTCCCCCACGGATGCTTCCTCACAATTTTTTATGAACCCAAAAATGGTTAAGAGTTGGCTACGGGAAAGAATGATATGGGGTGGTTACGGAATGGGTAAAATAAGGTGATGGTGAAGAAAACGAATTAATGAGTTGGGAAATATCTTGGAAGAAAATACCGCGGAGATATTTTGTAAGGAATTCAAAATCATCATTAAATGATTTTGGCCTAGTGACGTGACTAATCCAATCACTTCATCACTTTAAACGTTTAGATTTTTAAATGATGATCGGATATGGGATTTGAAATGGCGGAATAGAAGGAGGTTTATCCAAATTTTTTACGAGAGGTTTGTTAGGCATGATCAAAAAAATTAATTAAAACAACTTTTTGAATTATTCATAACTTAACTATACTAAAATTTTTCATGATATGTCATTATAATCAGAACTTTTACCTTTGTCTTTCGTCCAATTTTTGTGATCTTTATATGCTTTGTTCTCCCTTGAAAATCATTAACTGTTGAGTCTTCATAACTCCCTTGATTTTTCTTGTTGTCATGAATATGCAGGATCATTCTGTTGTAGGTTTGGATAGTGCCTTCAGGATCTATAGCTGCAGAATGTCTGTCTGGCTGCAAAATGTCTGTCTGGCTGCCGAATGTCTGATTAGCTGCAGAATGTCTGTCTGATTGCAGAATGTACCTGTGGAAGACTTTGAGACATGAAATGGAATGGTTTGGAGCATGAATGGAATGTTTTATGGAATAAGTGAAGATGGATAATGAAATATGATGTAATGGGATATGAATGAAGTGAATAATGGAATGAAATGGATCACAACTTCTGAAGTGAAGTGAAGTATGAAAAGTAACTTGCAATTCATGATGTGTATTATTCAATTGCAGAAAAACATCAAACTTAAAAATCTGGGATGGAAATGAGGTGGACCATGGGGTGAAATGAAAGAAGTGTGGATGAATGAATGAAATGGAGTATGGATGAATGAATGAAATGAAGTATGGATGAATGAAATGGACCATAAGTGAAATGGATCTGCACTTATGATTTTCTAACAACTGCTTGCAGAAAAACAAATTTTAAAAGCTAAAGTGTCAGAAAGATTCTGATTTTCACTCTACCTTTTCCGTATAAACATGCTAATCAGTGATTAGTTTTCATGTTTATACTCTTTTTTTTTTCCTTTTTCTTTTTTTTTCAATAATCTAACTTTCGAAAATTTAGTTAAGTTGATGAAGAAGAGAAATTCTTCTTCATTAACTTCACATCACTGTTTTCTTGGAATCTCTTGACAAATTCTTCTCTTGAGAGTGGTTTGTGATACAACTTCAATCTATGACCACTCACAAGAAAAGTGACCTTTTCTTCATCTATTTTCCTGATTTTTATTGCTCCATTGTCAAAAAATTTCACAATTTCATATGGCCCAAGCCAATGTGTTTGAAATTTACCTTGAAAATCTTTGAACTTTGAATCAAACAAGAGAGCCCAATCACCTTCTTTGAACTTATTTTCCTTGATGTACTTATCATGCCATCTAGTCCTTTGTTGCTAGACTATACTTGTTTTCTAAACTGCATCTTGTCTGATCTCATCCAATTCATTAATCTGCTCTAATCTATGCTTTTGTGCCTCTGTTAGATCAAGTCCTAACTGAACTGCCATTTTGAAAGTTTGAATTTGGAACTCTATGGGAAACAAAACTTTCTTTCCATAAACAAGTTCATAAGGAGTATGACTTGTTGTGCTTCTCCATGTAGCTCTATAGGCCCACAAGGCTTCGGGAAGCCTGTCTACCCAATATCTTCTATGTAAATGAATATTCTTTGTTAGGATCCCTTCAATGACATTATTAGTAGATTCCACTTGACCATTTTCTTCTGGATGATAGGGAGTAGATTTTCTGTGTCTGATTTCGTACTTATCTACCATTTTCTCCACCATTTTTGATGTGAATTAAGCTCCTTGACCTGTAACAATTTCTCTTGGGACACCAAAACGAGTAAAAATATTCTCAAGAAGAAAACTAACTACAGATGCTTCAGTAGCAGAAAGTAATGGCTTGGCCTCTACCCATTTGGTAACTTAATTAGTGCAAACTAATATATATTTATTTTGTCTTGATGGATGATTAATAGGTCCTACAAAATCAAAAGCCCATTTCTCAAAAATTTCAATATGTACCTGAGGTTGCAATGGCATCTCACCTAAAGGGGAAGGTTTCCCTACCCTTTGGCAACTGTCACATCTTTTGACATACTCTTTAGCATCTCTAAAGAGGGATGGCCAATAATATCCTAGGTGAAGGATCTTATAAGCTATCCTCTTATTAGCAAAGTGTCCACCACAAGGTTCATGGATTGTGCTTTGAGAATATAAATTATCTCATCTTCCCGAACATCCCTAATGATAAAATCTGGACACATCTTGTACAACTCATTGTAACCCATGAATATTTTTACCTTTGTCATGACTGATTTTTCTTTTGTCTCTTGCATTCATTATTGAAGGAAATTTTCCTGAAACTAAATAATTAGCAATGTCAGCAAACCAAGGAGTCTGAGTAGAAATTGCAAAAAGATATTCATCAGGAAATTGATCTTCAACTGGAGTGTCATCTTTAATGTTTTGGAGTCTAGATAGGAAATCAACTACTGTGTTTTGTTTTCCAGGCCTATCTAGAATAGTAATGTTGAATTCTTGTAAAAGCAATAACCATCTTATGAATCTGCCATTACTAATTGATTTATTCATTAGATATCTAATTGCATAATGATCAGTGTGAACAAAAGTTTCATAGCCTGTTATATAGTGTCTGAATTTGTTTATGCCATGAACAACAGCTAAAAACTCTTTTTCATTTACGATGTATTTTAACTACGGAAAGTTCAAATTTTTACTGGTATAGTAGATGGCATAAGGAATCAGGTCTTTTTGTCCCAATACTGCTCCTAGAGATGTATCTGAGGCGTCTATTTAAATATGAAAAGGTAGCTTCCAGTTAGGTCCCCTTAAAATGGGTGCTTCAGAAATTTTTGTTTTCAGGGTCTCAAAGGATAACTAGCAATCAGGATTCCATTTGAATTCACAGTCCTTGGTAAGTAACTTGAAGAGTGGAGATGATATCTTAGTGAATTTTTTTATGAACCTTCGATAATATCCTGTAAATCCTAGAAAAATCCTTACATCTTTTTGACAACTTGGAATAGATAAGTTAGAGATGACTTCAACTTTTGAATCATCAACTCTAATCCCATCCCCTGAAATGTGATGTCCTAAAACAATTCCTTCAGTAAACATCATGAAACAATTTTCATGACTTAATGAAAGGTTTGCCTCTTTACATCTTTTTAGAACTTTTTCCAAGTATTCTAAGGCTTCTTCAAATGTATTTCCATAGACTGTGAATTTATCCATGTATACTTCTACACAGTCATGTATTAGATCTGAAAAGATTCCCAATAATGCCCTTTGGAATGTTGCAGGTGAATTGCATAATCCAAAAGGTAATACTCGGTAGGCATAGGTACCCCAAGGATAGGTAAATGTGGTTTTGTCTTGATCCTCAAGTGCAACTTGAAATTGGTTGTAACCATTGAAACCATCAAAAAATGAAAAGTACTTTTTTCCTGCTAATGTATCTAACACTTGATCTATGAAGGGTAAGGGAAAATGGTCTTTAAGAGTAGCTTTGTTTAATTATCGGTAGTCAACACATACCCTCCATTTACCATTTTTATTTGGCACAATTACCAAAGGAGAAACCCACTAACTATCTTAAATAGGATAGATAAAGTTGACATTCAACAATTTCTGCAATTCTTCTTTAACAATTTCCCTAAGATTTGGATTCATCCGTCTTTGAGGTTGTCTGATTAGTTTACAATTTTCCTCTATGTAGATGTGATGAGTGCAAGTCTTTGGGCTTATCCCTTTCATATCAGTGTACTCCCATGCATATGCAGAATAATGTCTCTGTAAGATCTTGACTAGCTATTCTTGTTGAGATTTGTCTAGGTTCTTGTTTATGTTCAAAGTTTTGCCTGGAAATATCTCAATTATAGAGCTGCAAAATTTATCCATAGAATAAAGAGACATCTGTCTTGATGATAAAAACTCAATGTTGGATTCTTCTTGAAATTTTTCATGTTTGTATTCCGAAGAGGATTCAAAATTCTCTAAAGTATTCAAAATTTGGCTATTTTCACTAATTTCTGAAATTGTGAAGAGAGGTTGTAAGTCTTCTTCATCCTATATCCATTGAGTATCATATAAATCTATAATTGTCTTTGTTGGAGGATACAAAGTAAATTTCTTAGTTGAACTACCATCAGAGATATACATATCACCGGATCTACAACTAATGAAAGCATCAGTTGTAGCTAACCAAGGTCTTCCTAATATAATAGGGTGTCCTCCTAGATTATTCTCAGGAGTTAGGATCATAAAATCTGGACCTCCCAGGAGTCTTAAGGACATGAGAATCTTCTAACCCCTTGTCGGGTTTAATCTCACAGACTCGTGCCAATTGTAGTAAATGTGTGCACGTAAAGAAGGTGTGGGAGACTTCAGTTTATCTGTAATTTAGCTTCTACTGTGATATTGATTCTCTCCTCCGTCAATAAGTGTGTTTTAGATCTCAGTTCCATTGTTGAATTTCAACAACAGAATCCTCCTGGGGCTCCTGAATACTTTGGATAGCAATCACACCATCTTTATATTTTTTTCCTGCCAGTTGAATTTTCTTTATCTTTCTTATTCATTTCCCTATTTTCTTCATGCTCAACTCCTTTATTGTCTTTGCTAATATTGGAATTTCCTTGATGGCTTGTAATAATGGGATATTAATACAAACATTTCTCATCTCATCTAGGAAATCATAATTAGGCACCATAATTTGTTTTTCTACACCCCTATCAATTTGTAATCTTTCTGGAAAGGGAGGTGTAGAAGTGGATGTTGATGGCTGATCAAATATAGGAGTTGAAATTATTGGTTCTTTTTGGTATGATTTTTCAATGTTTGGGTCCTGAAAAGATGTGTCTTCTTCGAGACTTTTATTTGCCCATAGAGAATCTTCCTCAGAGTTGTCTTGTTCTTGTATGATCACAGAAGGTTTCCTCTTTTCAAGTATTCTTCCAGACCTATGTTGAACATCACTAAGGTCTAGAGGAGTAATCAAATAGGTTGGAAACTGTTGTCCTTCTATCATGTAGGTGTTCTGAGGATTTTTATTGTTGGGGTTTGGTATGGGTTGGGCAGGCAACTGATTTGTTTTCTGAGGAAATGGTAATGGAAGTGGTTGATTTTGATGTTGTAGATTTTGGGAATTTGGTTGAGGATTTTGTTGAGGATTTTGAGGAGAAAAATGTGGGTATGGTGGATAGGATGGTGGATACTGATAGTACTGGGAATATCTTCCATAGGGATTTTGTACTCCTTGTGCCCAAGCTTGAGATTGATTTTGAAATTGGGGCCAAGGTTGCTGCCAAGAATTCCAATTTGGTGGAGGTTGATTATACATTTGATCATGGAATCCTTGTGTTTGAGGTCCTTGCCAAGGCCTTCTAGAGACAAAACTGAGAGATTCTATGGAATTTGTAGGAGTTTCTTCTTGAAAGATAGCTTTAAGACCAAGAAGTGAAGGAAAACTCTTGGTCTCATGTTTTTCTGAAAAAATGACACAAGTCTCTACAACTTTTGCATCCAAAGGACACTCTCTCACGGCATGCTTCTTTCTACATCTGGGACAAAAGATTGCTAAGGCATCAGATTTATCTTTTTGCTTGTTTTGTAACTTAAGGGTGTCTATTTGTTCACTAAGACTCCCTAAGATGTTATATTTGAATTCATCAAGCATATTCCCTATCTCTTCCCTACTCACTGTTCCGGAAGCAGATTTACTTGCCCTTGCAAGAGCAGGATCTCTTGGACCTTTTACAGTTTTGGACTTCCCTCTTGAAAGGTTAATACATAACTCAGATATTTCAGGTAATGTGAGCTGAGATATATCTCCTTTTCCCATCATGTTAAGGATATCTAACCATTCATCCCTAATTTTTTTCAACAAGAGAGCTTTTAAGGTGTCTTGGTCTAAGTTTTCCATTTTTTCTCTTTTGATGTTGTAATGAAATCTCTCCAACAAATCTTCCAAGTTTTCATCTTCTTTTTGCAGCATCTTAAACACT